>CM060632.1:9772648-10372648 GCA_030578275.1 Meda fulgida | reverse complement strand
GCATTCAAGCCACGCTTTAGAACATAACGCAAGGAGGGAAAAATAAGAATTCAAAAGAAGTCTTTTTCCGCTGAGACCGTCTTCCAGTCTGCCTTTGCTGTCTATCATTCGCGATCGAGTTGGGAGTCGAGACGGCCGAGACGCGCCGCTAGAAGTTTGACATTGACACCTAACGCCATTGGTTGTCGCGTGTCACGTGACCGACGCATTAACAGAGAAGAAGATTATGACATAAAATGAAAAGTAAATTGTAAGGAAAATTTAGGGGGGAAATATATTTAATAGTTACTAGTTATGTAAATAATGTTACAATGTGTATATATATATATATATATATATATATATATATATATATATATATATATATATATATATTGTGTAAATATATATGTATATATAATATGTAATAAAGTGTCATATAAATATAATTATAATAGATCTCATTGTTTTTCTCGCTTTTGATTCTGGCATGAATTTTGATTCTTGTTGCAGTAGTTTATTGAAACCACTGGATGGCGACAAAGTTACGGTTTGCTACTGATGCAACACTGTTTTTCTTTAGATTTATAGAATAGATTATATTATTCTATAGAAATATTCTTCTAAAATCGAAACATAATAATCAACTTGGGGAAAGCATGTAGTTTCACGGACTATGACTTACTAACCAAACCCTAACTAATAATAAGAGACAAAATGTACTCTAAAGAAATGTTATAGACACAAATACCGGTAATCAGAAGGTAATAAAAATGTAGGAATAAATTATACTATAGTATTTTTTATTCTAAAGCTAACAGTCTTTACTTCATAAAACGAATACATTGATAATGGACAAAAGCATCTACTAAATAAATTAGTAAATGGAACTAACTGTTCAGCTAAAACTGTCCCCGACATTTATTGTTTTAACATAAAAGAGCTTCACGCAGAACAGTCTAACGGCCCTGGAGCTATATAGTCAACTTTTTTATTTTTGTTTTCATTTACAAACTGTCCTTATGTCACTGCAGATGATGCTGCGGTAGATCTTTCTGAAACGATGACATCATCCCACTGGTCTTGGCAGTGGAGCCGAACACACGAAACACACTCCATTTTGGCTCCAATCCAGAGTGAAACCTAATATTCCACCCCTGGTATTCTTAGAGCCAACATGGCGGACAAATAGCTACAGTTTCCTGGTTGTTATTTCATATGAAGGAAGTATGCCTTGAAGCCCTTTAACGAAAGAAATGCGCCCTCATTGGTTTCCACGGTGTTTACGGAGCGAGAGCCAATCATATGTGCCCGCTGATCCAGGTGATATACCTCCTACCAGTATCTCCGGAGTAGGTCTATTTTGGTTTACCCCCCGCTCCTGTGCCGCCGCCATTAAAACCAGTTAGTATTGGTAACATCGGCAACAGATATGGGGATTCCGGTGTTGAAAACCCTTTTAAACCCGCTTTGATCCGAAGATCGCGGTGTTTGGGGTTTTCAGAGGAAGGGAGAGGAATAACATGGGTGTTCGGAGGCAGAATCGCTCTGCTGTCGCGGTAGATTGTCGGTGCTGAGCTGGATTTGGACCCGATCGGATTGGGTTTCGGTAGGACAGTCGTTCGGTTTGCAGAAGGGCGAACTCGGGAACGGCAGTGTTTGCAAACTGAAGTGTGGAGTGCAAATACAGGTAAGGGCCTTTATAATTCTGTGGGAGGGGGGGAATCACAGTAACAGTAACGTTACATGCAACAGGGCGAATTCATGCATATTATTTTTTAGTTTCCTAATGCTCGGGTAGCTATAATTTACAGACATATTTATTTATTTATTTTATGGTGATTTATTTAAGGAAGTAAAAATGTCAACGGACAGTGACATACAGTCTGAGTAGAAGCGTATAAGTCCGTTTTATGTGTTTATTTACATTGCCGATACCAACACTAAAGCTTTATTTATGGTGTTGTTGCAGTTCGGGTAAAATCGACACCTCGGTGTGGAATTCCGAAGCGAGCCGAGAGTGTTTACAATACATCAGCGCGGACTTTCTACTGATGCATTTGAGCTGTAACGTTATACATTTGAACTTGATACATTATAGTGGCGGAAATGCTGCTTACATTCTATTTACATCGCCCGTTATAAAAAAAAAATCCTCTCATCGTTATAGCCAGATTTCCTGTCGTGTAACAAGAAGAGGTATGTGGTATATGCCTATCTAGACAGCATTTGTGCGGGTTCAGTATTGGGTCTAGCATTTTGACAGCTCACTATCCAGTCTGACAGATTCCGACCCTTCGAAAACATTGAACCTACAGGCTACAACCAATAGGCCCATTGTTGGGAACTTTTAAATGTTTGTTTTTGACCAAATGTGGGGCATGAAAAGTAGAGCTAAATGTAATATAAAAGTGGCAATGAACATAGTTGTTGTACTTGATGTATGATGATAATACCATGTTTTTTATGGACGTGCCATAACGTTAGTAATAACCTGGTTTTATTTGACTTCCATGTAAATTCTGTGGCATAGTAAAGTTACCGGTCAAAAGTTTGGAAACATTACTATTTTTAATGTTTTTGAAAGAAGTCTCTTATGCTCATCAAGCCTGCATTTGTCTGATCAAAAATACAGGGAAAAAATGGTAATATTGTGAAATATTATTAAAATATAAATTAATGGTTTTCTATTTTAATATACTTTAAAATATAATTTATTTCTGTTTTTCAACATCATTACTCTTTAGTGTCACATGATCCTTCAGAAATCATTCTAATATGCTGATTTATTATGAATGTTGGAAACAGTTATTTTTTATAACTGTATGAATAACAAGAACAGCATTTATTAAAAAGAAAAAGTATTTAGCAAGGATATGTCAAATTGTCAAAAGTGATAGTAAAGATGTATAATTTTTACAAAAGATTTCTAATTTAAATAAATGTTGTTCTATTTTAACTTCTTATTCAGCAATGAATGAATCCTGAAAAAATATAAAAAATATTTAAGCAGCACAAATGTTTCCAACATTGATATTAAATCAGCATATTAGAATGATTTCTGAAGGATCATGTGACACTGAAGACTGGAGTAATGATGCTGAAAATTCAGCTTTGCATCACAGGAATAAATTAATTTTAAAGTATATTAAAATAGAAACCCATTATTTTAAATTGTAATAATAATTCACAACAATATTACTGTTTTTTTTCTGTATTTTTGATCAAATATTTTCAGGCTTGATGAGCATAAGAGACTTCTTTCAGAAACATAAAAAATAGTAATGTTTCCAAACTTTTGACCGGTACTGTATATGTGAACTATTCACTACTACACTATTACCATCTTCATAACATCACTGTACCATGTTACCACAATAGGACAAATTTGTCAGGGAAATCTAGGTCATCATGAAAAAAATGTCCCTTTTTTTAAGCAAATGTTAATGACCAAAATCTAGTCCAATAACCAAATGAGAGTGTAGGAATGTATGTCAAAGGATGTGACCGTTTGCCCCAGTGAGCTGGATTCATCTCTGTCGTAACCCACCTGTTGGTGATGACTCAGGAATAATCCAGAGTCCTGAACAACTTTCCGCTCTAAAAAGCCTTTCAGAATAAATGTATTGTGCTCGTTTTTATTACAGCAGCAAATGGAAAGATTAAGGTCGCTCACATAGAGGGAGACACGTGTGATTTGAAAATACAAAAGGACGATTTGTGTCTGATACGATAGCCTATATAAAGAGACATGGAGAAAAGCACAGAATGTACACTACATACTGTCACGCATCATCATGATTTATGCTTATATACATTATTTAAATCAAGTGTATGGTAGCTTATAGTCGGTTAAAAAAAAAGGATATTTTAGTACAAATGCAAAATGTTACTGCATGGTACTGCACCTAGTACTTTAGAGGGGAAAAAAACGTTGTATTTAATTGTTAACAACTGTATTATAGTGGGGTCCAAAAATTTAAGACAACATTGAAAACCTGTGATTCATGATTTTTGACAAATATACAATAAAGAAAGGTTAAATGTCGAAATGTCCTTCACTATTTCTAGGTCACTATTCAAATGTAATCAAATTTGTGACATCGACCATGTAACTCTGTTCAAAAGGTCTATTGGAGCACAAGATGCTCTTGGAACATTCTCAAATCAGGTTTTGTATTCTAAACTTGTGGATTAAATCAAATTATTTGAAAAGTGGAAAACCAGTGGGACAAACCAAAGAGTATTCTAACTAAAGTTTGGGGTTGGTACGTTTTTTTTAAAAATCTCACCAAGGCTGCATTTGTTTTAAAAGTATAGTAAAAAATGAAATGTGAAATATTATTACAATTTAAAATATATATTTTTTGTATTTTAAGATATTTTAAAATGTAGTTTATTCCTGCAATGACAAAGCTGAATTTCCTCCTACAGAATGATCCTTCAGAAATCATTCTTGTATGCTGATTTGCAGTTCAAGAACCATTTTGTATTATTATCATCAGCTCTAGAAACAGTTGTGCTGCTTAATATTTTGAATATAGAATTGGAATAGAATTTTTATATAACAAAGTAAAAGTATTCACTGTTACATTTGATAAATTTCATGCATCCGTGCTGAATAAAAATGATTAATTCCTTTAAAAATACTTACTGACCTCAAATATATATATTGCTGCTGCTGTTGTTGTTGTTGTTGATAAAATGACTTATGCTGATAATATAACATTTAGAATAATTTCACTCATGATCTTAGATCTTTTGGAGCCCAATGTATATCAATTTTTTTCCTATTATTGTTGATCAGCATAGTTCCTTTCCAAGCAAAAACTAAACTTTGCCTGTCTGTGATTATCGCAGGAGAAGCTGGAGGTGCTGTGACTGTGAGCGAGTGAAAGCAGGTGAAGAACGGAGGACAGGCGGGCGGAGGGGAGGGAGGGGGGGCGATCAGCTGGTGTGACCGGCGCGAGCGAGGATGACAGATTTTGGCTTGAAGTGGAGCTGCGAGTACTGCACCTACGAGAACTGGCCGTCCGCCATCAAATGCACCATGTGTCGGGCCCAAAGGCACAACGCGCCCATCATCACCGAGGAACCCTTCAAGAGCAGCTCCAGCCTGGACCCCCAGCTCTGCACCACCCAGGGGGGCTCCACTCTGCTCATCTGCCCCGACTCCAGCGCCCGACCCCGGGTACGGATCGCAGATGAGCTTCCCGAGACCAGCAGCAAATGGTCCTGCCGCATGTGCACCTACCTGAACTGGCCTCGTGCCATCCGCTGCACGCAGTGCCTCAGTCAGAGGCAGCAGGGCTCAAAACAATGTCCGCTCAGTCCGTCGGAAGCCCCCCAGACTTCAGACTCGGGCTCCAGACCCTCCCCGGTCACCTCGGACCCCTGCGAGGAGTACAACGACCGGAATCGGCTCAACATGCACACGCAGCGTTGGCCGTGCTCAGTTTGCACCTACGAGAACTGGCCAAAGAGTCTCAGGTGTGTGGTGTGCGACCACCCTAAACCCAGCAGTACGCCCGAGCCGCCCCTACAAGATTCAGAGGCGGAGAGCGCCACGTCCCCGTCGATAGTAAACGAGCAGGAGCGGGATAACGTAAGGACAGCGGGGGGAGGCTGGGTGAGCGGGGGTCTCCGGGGCAGGCAGAGGAAACTCTCTCCCCCTATGTGTAAAGGGCAAGCGGAGGTGAAGATCGAGCTGGCGTCGGGAGCGGTGGGCAGCGATAATGAGCAGGAGGCAGACTTTAAAAAACTCAAACAGATCCGGAACAGGATGAGGAGAAGCGACTGGCTCTTCCTGAACGCCTGCGCTGGTGAGAAATGAGCCCCATTAGTGGCAGATACAGTTTCCCCAAAATGTATTTAGCCACATTTTAAAAGTGTTTGAAAGTGAGATTGAGTGTCTGTATCAGCACTCAAATGCTGCAGGATCTTTTCTCTTCACTTGCTATCTAGCTCAATGTCTTTTAATCAGCTGGTGTTTTGGTGATTTCTTTTTATTATTTATTTATTTATTTTTTAGATATGGTAACACTTTTACAATAAGATCTAATTTTTAACATTAACGCATTAGCTGACAACTAATGAGTAGTAGTTTTTACAGCATTTATTAATCTGTTAATAATGTCAGTTAATACAAATATGATTGTTCATGTAAGTGCATTAACAGATACAACTTTTGATTTTAAAAAGTAGTAAATGTTAAAAATTAGGAATAGTTCACTTCAAAATGAAAATATTGTCATCATTTACTCACCCTCAAGTTGTTTCAAACCTGTATGAATTTCTTTCTTCTGCTTAACACAAATGAAGATATTTTGAAGAATGTCGGTAACCAAACAGTTGATGGACACCATTGACTTTTTTTTTTTCCTACTATGGAAGTCAATGGGGTCCATCAACTTTTTGGATACCAACATTCTTCAAAATATCTTCATTTTCTGTTCTGCGGAAGAAAGAAATTCATACAGGTTTGAAACAACTTGAGGTTGAATAAATTACTACAAAATCTCTTTTTTTTAATTGAACTATTCCTTTAATTAATCCTCTGGTCTAAAAGCATTGTTCATTATTAGTTGATGTTAACTGATGTAGTTTACTAGTGTTTACAAATGAGAGCGCAATGTAAAGTGTTCCGGACTTTTTGAAGTGTGGCTTAACTGTGATGTGAAGTGGATATTTCAAGCTGAATCTTTTGATATCAGCTGGTATCAAACCTTTACTATCATCACTGGTTTGATACAAGCTGACTTTGTTTCTCTCTCGTGGACTCTTCTACAGGGTACCCGCGGGTCTTAAAAGCCTTGAAAAAGTCTTGAATTTGATCATCTCAAATTAAGGCCTTAAAAGCCTTGAATTTAGTATACAAAGTCTTGGATTTCGTTACAAAGGTCTTATTTAGTTTTTACCAAAAGTAAAGTAACTGCAGTTTGACTAAAAGTTGACAAAAAATGCAAAGACTTTTCGTCAACTACAACTATAAAAAACAGTATGACTCAAATGTGATTAAGACCAATAAGCATTTTCGTCTGAAGACTAAGACTAAATCAAAAATGGCTGCCAAAATTAACACTGGCCTACACACACGTGCGCGCTACAATGCTGTTGCGAATGTGTTAAATATGACTGATATATAATTCAATATATACTTTAATTCAAGTAACCTCCTTGTACATAATTATTTTCTAGGGTTTAAAATGTATACAGATTTGACATTTTCCCCTCATACTTCTGTCGGAATGGGTACGAAGTTGGCATTGAATTTCATTTGTAATGGTATTAAAAAGGTCTTAAAAAGCCTTGAATTTAAGTTGGAGGATCCTGGGGGTACCCTGCTTCTACTTCTGTCTGCTCTCCTGCATCAAAGTATGAAATCATTGATCTCTAAAGCATCATCATTGTCTTCTGGGAAATTCCTATTGCTCCTATAGATCTGATGGGAATTGAACATGAAAGAGTTGTGAAAGCGGAAATCAACTCGCTCATATGTAACGCACACTTTCATCAGGTGTGGTCGAGGGAGATCTGGCGGCTGTGGAGGCGTACAAGTCATCAAGCGGTGACATCGCACGTCAGCTGACCTCAGACGAGGTGCGGATTCTCAACCGCCCGTCTGCGTTTGACGCTGGTTTCACGCTGGTGCATCTGGCCATCCGTTTCCAAAGACAGGACATGCTCGCGGTGCTGCTCACGGAGGTCAGAGTTTTACATGCGTATGTGGGGGTCAAGTGAGGTCAGAACAGAATTAGTCTTACAAAATGATTGTTTGTGTGCAAATGTATTCCAGGTGTCTCAGCAGACGGCAAAGTGTATACCAGCTCTGGTGTGTCCTGAGTTGACAGAACAGATCCGCAGAGAGGTGGCGGCAGCACTTCACAGGCGTAAAGGAGAATTCCCCTGTTACTTCTTCACTGACCTCGTCACCTTCACACTACCAGCAGGTGATCACTCACAAACCTCCCGCCCTGGGATCTCACGCTTTCAGACCACATGGGTCACAGAGACCTATTTAGAGTGGGCCGATTTGAACTTTTACACTAAAAAACACTTACAATGATTCTTGCTACCATAAATATCACAATTTTATTGTGCACTATGGATAAATCAATGTAGAATGAAATTATTAATCATAGAATGCTATAGTAAATAAGTAAATAAAAGTATAATGAAATATAAGTATAAAAACAGTCAATCAAGCTTTCGTCATTTTTTCGCTGTTCAAAAGAATAGTTCAGTGTTCAAATGAAAACTCTGTCATCATTTACTCACCCTCAAGTTGTTTCAAAACTATGAATTTCTTTCTTCTGTTGAACACAAAAGAAGATATTTTGAAGAATGTCAGTAACCAAACAGTTGATGGACACCATTGACTTTTTTTTTTCCTACTATGGAAGACAATGGGGTCCATCAACTTTTTGGATACCAACATTCTTCAAAATATCTTCCTTTGTGTTCAGCAGAAGAAAATTCGAAAAATTTGAAACAACTTCGATGACAGTTGACATCGATGTCAACGATGACTTCTGTCAACAATGATGACAGAAATTGCATTTTTAAGTGATCTATTGCTTTAAGGACATTCCCCTTATATAACATTAGAAAGAATAACGAACATAGTTAAAGATGAAAATGACTTCATTACAATTTCAGTGCAAAGTCATTAATTCCAATACACTCATTCTCAGTTTAGCTCAAGTGCTCAAAAAGGGCATAAGTAAACCAATACCCTTCAAAAAAGTCTCTTCAGTATGATGGATAAATAAAACAATGTTATGTAAAATTGAATAGTCCAAGTCTGCTGGCACTGGACACTGATTTCGACTGCAGTCATGTCCTCGTCTCATATATGAAACACCTGCGATTCAGCAACTAACTGCTAATGCACTCATATTTGCACAATTAGCCTTGTTGACAAGTTAGTAAGGGCAAAACGCACAAGATATAGTACCTTCAATGCCCTCCTTCTTTTGTAGCAGAAATAAACAGCTGCAAAAAAAGTTGTGTGCCATGCAAAATCAGAAATGGTCTAATTATTGGAAGATATGAGGGTCAGTGGCTCTAATATTGGAGAAAGCGTAACTGCAACTTGGATCACGTGTGCCTTGATAACCAATCCCATTACAGCCTTGACATCATTGAATTTCGTTCAGAGTTGTGCGACAGTCATTCACTGTTTGCAGATACCATAGAAATGAATGAGAAGTCCGGTGAACTGAATCATATTTGTCGCGAAATTGTCCCTGACTTCTCTTATAAAACTGTTTTTTTTTTTTTTTTTTTGGTGTAAAATAGATTAAAGATTATCCGGATTGGCTGTTGATTCATTAAATAATAAGCCATTTTCCCCACAAAAGAAGTTTATTCAGCATAGTGAAGCCTCTCCTCCTTAGACATCCATTAAAAAACCTTACCACAGCTTTAGCAGGTGTTGTGCTGTGTTACGTTATAAGCTGTATATATGCGTTATATGTGGCTTTGGCAAAATGCATAGAGTAATTTCATTTTCATCACAAATATAATGGTGTAAAGAGTGTATATGCTTATTTAAAAATGTAGTCAAGTAGAGTAAAAGTTGCTATTATCTATCTAATTATGTTTACTCAAATACTTTACACCACTGAAAATTTTTTAAAAGTATGTTTAAAAGTGGAATAAAAATCCACAAAATGTCCCATTTTACAAACAGTAGGGTTGTAACTCTAAAAAGATTTATCTATTTATTTATTTATTTTTATTTTTCTAAGATATTGAAGACCTTCCCCCAAATGTTCAAGAAAAACTGTTCGATGAGGTTCTGGATCGAGATGTGCAAAAAGGTAAAGTGAATATTTTTTTAAATGTGCATTTATTTTATACCTTAAAAATGGCCACCAAATAAATAATGGGCAACAAATAAAACTTTTGAGTTTAATATGTGTTGCTCAAGAGAAAATCTAGATCATTCTCAACTAGCTTTACTTCAAGACCATGTCTTGAAATTCAATTGTTGTACACTCAGGTCGGCACAACATTGGCCTTGTTTGCAAGTAATTTGTATTTAATACAATTTGGGTCATATGTTCTTTTACCATGCATGATTTTGTTTAGATTTAATGAAGATGTAACTTAATCTGTCCACGTTGGCATCTAATTTAACTAACTTCTACCAAGTTAACAGTGTGCCAAGATATTGTAAAGTTTGGATGCACAACCTTTTAGACATTAACATCAAAAGATATGGGAAGGTTTTTTTTATTTTATTTTTTTTAATCAGCCTATTTGCTGTCCTAATGATCCACAACTATACGGTTAGTTGAATTTTATTTTTTTGCATTTACCATTGTTCCAGATCAGAAAAAGACCTGCATCCTGTTTTTGGGTTGCGACCCACCAGTTGAAAAGAAACTGATCTAGAAAACGCCTTAGCTGGTCTATTTCTGTTGCATCCCTGAAGATCTGCAGGCAGCTAGCAGAAACGAAATTGATCACTGGATGTGCAAAGAAACGGGTTGAGAAAATGATGTATTCTGTGTTCAGAGCTGGAAGAGGAGTCTCCCATCATCAACTGGTCTCTGGAGCTGGGCACACGTCTGGACAGCCGGCTGTATGCTCTGTGGAACCGAACCGCGGGGGATTGCCTTCTGGATTCTGTGTTACAGGCCACATGGGGAATTTACGACAAAGACTCAGTCCTGAGAAAGAGCCTCAACGATAGCTTACACGACTGCTCTCACTGGTAAGACAGGAAATTAGTAGGCTGGGTTCACATTAAAGGTGCAGTAAACACTGTTGATATTTGAAATCAACCCAAACAAACACACCCCTCCCTTCATTTCTCCGCCCCCAAAATGGATGAATGATGCAAAATAATGTTTCTTGAGAAATAAAGCGAAATTCTCAGTCTTACTCACTTTCTCTCCTTCCCCATCATGAGTGGACATGCCCCCTGCTGCTGATTGGCTCACTATTTCCGCCCCCATCATGAGTGGCCACGTACCCTACATCTGATTGGCTCACTCTCTCCTCCCCATTATGAGTGGGCACACCCCCTACCTCTGATTGGCTGACTTTCGCCTCCCCCATCATGAGTGGACATGTCCCCTACCTCTGATTGGCTACAAGTGTGTTGTGTTGCATCGGTTTGATCCACTCTCAACAGCGTTTCTCAGAAATTGCTTACTGCACCTTTAACTACCCAGAACACCCTAGTATTGTTTTGTATGGGCAGCCGCAGTATCATGCATGTTTTCATCTGCAAATTTTGTCATTGTTGTAATCCTTGTTGAATTGCTATGGTGTTTATTCAAATCGGTGTAATTGCATCTGTGGATTTCATCACAGATATAATGTGTGTGTATTCCAGGTTCTATACGCGCTGGAAAGAGTGGGAATCCTGGTATTCCCAGAGCTTTGGTTTGCATTTCTCTCTGCGGGAGGAGCAGTGGCAGGAGGACTGGGCGTTTATACTATCATTAGCTAGTCAGGTAAACAACCAGATTTACTGCTGCTGATAGATTCAGGAAAAACATTAATATTTCACCACCTACTGAGATACCTGCAGTTGACTCATACAGAAACGCACACATACACACATCCCACACTGAGAGGATGAGGGCTGGATCTTTCCATTAGTTTGTCATTTCCATACAACTTTTTGTAAAGTTTCATTGTGCTTGAAGCCAACATGAAATCAGAACTCAACCTATTTACTTTGGTAATACACATTTGTGGTTTTAATGTGACCGATTCATGAGTGCATGTTATTCTGAAGGAACAGAAAGTTTTTCTTTGTAAGCTTTCATCGAGATGTAAAAACCCACTCCAGCTCTAAACAATTGTTCTTTTTGGCTGGTTTAAATGGATCATTGAATATCCTTTTTCACTGGGAAATATGCCAAATAGTGACAACAAAATGGGTTGCAAACAGGGATGGACATTTTTCAAAAATATCATAAAAAAAAAGAAGTGATTATTTAAATGTAGTTAAACGAGAAAGACGTTATTTTTTAATCATTAATTATTTGTCACCATTTCTGAACTAGCTTATGATTAGGCAATATACACAGCAAGCTTACATTATATCTTGAGGTTTTCTTTTAGTTGAAAACATTAAACAATGTGTGTAAACAAAAAAAATACAGAACAAAATCATTTAAGCTCAAGCAGAGAGAATGAAAAAAAAACAATGAAGCAGCGTGCGCCATTTATCATACAGAACATACAGGAGTTGGACAATGAAACTGAAACACCTGGTTTTAGACCACAATATTTTATTAGTATGGTGTAGGCGGCCTCCTTTGGTGGCCAAACAGCATCAGTTCGTCTTGGGAATGATAGATAGAAGTCCTTCACAGTGGCCAGAGGGATATTGAGCCATTCCTCTTCCAGAACAGCGGTCAGGTCACTGTGATGCTGGTGGAGGAAAACGTTTTATGTCTTGCTCCTCCAAAACACACAAAAGTGGCTAAAAAATATTTAGATCTGGTGACTGTACAGGTCATGGGAGATGTTCAACTTGACTTTCATGTTCATCAAACCATTCTGTCACAAGTCTTGCTGTGTGTATTGGTGCATTAGCTATCACACTGATACACGGCACCCCCTTCAGGGTACAATGTTTGAATCATTATGTGCGCATAGTCCTCCAGAATGGTTCAGTAGTCCTTGGCAATGATGTGTCCATCAAGCACAGTAGGGGATGTCACGATATTGCAGGCCAAACCATCACTGATCCACTCCTGTGCTTCACTCTGGGCAGCAACAGTCCAGGTGATAAACCTCTTTGTGCTTCTCCACACTGTAACTCCCACAGATGTGGGAAAGACGGTGAAGGTGGACTCATCAGAGAACAATACATGCTTCACATTGTCAACAGCTCAAGATTTGCACTTTTGGCCCCATTGAAACCTACATTTGGCATTAGCACGAGTGACCAAAGGTTTGTCAATAGCAGCCCATCCATGAATATTGACTCTGTGGACAGCTGTGGTTTTATGGTTTCTGGATACAAGTCTGATAACAATAAGGCCGGCTGCAGAGAAAACGCGCTCCGCCGACACAGTCAGACATCGCAGGGACACAAAGATAACGGTGTGCCAAGCGAAGTTCATGTTTTCTGTTCTTACACCCTGTCTCCCTCGATGAAACTTAATGGAAGTATATGCCTTAAGATCATTTTGCTATTAGATGAGTTCTCTGTACTGCTGCGCATACCTGTAGTCGGGAATGCAGTGATAGACAGCTGTCTTTCCTCATTAAACTGGTCAATAACGATGATTCTGTGTTTGGATTTCATGTGATTTCTCATTGTGGCAGTGATTATTATAACTCAGTTTCACCCAACAATGTTTGCACACAACATGTTGATTAATTTTACACACTCCACATCGCCACTCAATGCATTTACTAATAACTGAGTTTTAGTTTGCATGTTTAGGATTTATCATATACTTTAATTTTTTGAATAATTATTACAAATGGAATATTCGACTATTCGTGCACACCCCTATTTGCAAATGGCGTTTCATGTTGATTTATATTTTTCATAATGAAACATAGGATTGAAGTTTCCCTAGTAAAGCAAATAAGCTGTTTTCCCATTTTATGGTTGTTACAGTCTTCTGTTTACAGTTCTCTGTCTCTCTGTCTTGCTTCTTCTGCCTGCAGCCGGGTGCGAGTTTAGAGCAGACGCATGTGTTTGTTTTGGCACACATCCTTCGGAGGCCCATCATAGTGTACGGTGTGAAATATTACAAGAGCTTCAGAGGAGAGACGCTTGGATACACACGCTTTCAGGGTGAGCTGTCTTTAAGCACGTTACACTAGCGTACGGATATTACAATGTGGTTTGCTCGGTTTTCAATAGCTATTTCTCATATCTATTGGCCTGACTTGGTCATACTCATATTCTAGTCAGAATGTGAGTCTGATACTGCTCCATAGGGCTTTGATTATGAGGTGTCTCTTAATCGAACCAGGAAAAAAAACTCTGCACTCAATTGGATAGACCTACAACTAATCAGAGCAACGCAGTAAGTGACGTATGTTGAGCGACAGTTGTCAACAGAACTGAACGGCACCATAGACAGTAAAAGAAATGGACACAGCGACCCTGTTGATTTCAACAGAGAGAGTTGAAGCCCAACATGGGCACGCACTTCCTGATAGCCAAGCGTTCTGCGCAGGCCCAAACTGAGCTTGATGACGGAGATGTCACGTGAGCAACCTGACTGACAGTTGTAAATCTTCTAGTAGCTGTGTGGAGAAAAAGAAAAGAAAAGAAAAAAGCCAACAAAAAGTTATCACACTGAATTAATAAAATACAATACTTGTCTTGAATGATGATCAGAAGTTTCCAAGGTCGAAGTATCACGGCTCTCAAGAAATAAGGGCTTTGACTAGCAGGCGCAAGCAAGCTAATCTCGAACGGTCAATGACGCATCAGAGTAAAGAGTAAACTCACATTGATGTGTGTGTGTGTGTGTGTGTGTGTGTGTGTGTGTGTGTGTGTGTGTGTGTGTGCGTGTTTTGGAAATCAAATCGTTTAGTATTGTAAAAACATAATGTTTATTAATATATTACAATACTATTCATAATTATAATAATTAATTTAATATAACATATTACACTATATAATTACAATATGACATGATAAAAGAAGTGGCTAAAATCGACTTTAAAATAGCCTACTTTAGGATTGATGCTAACAGCAGATGATAGCCAGCTACAATGGCGGCCCCCGAAGGCAGCTTCAACTTCCGGCTGATGGATTACCCCCTTGAACGGCACTCACTCTGGAAAAAATGTTAAAAAAAATGAGTGTTAACGACCTTTGCCGGTGTTGCAAAAAGAATTTAAGGATTCAAGGTGTTTAAAAGGCTCTCACTGAAAGAAGACTTATATTGTGGGACTTTTATTTTGATGGTTATTTTAGGGTGCAATACCCTTGCTTCCAGTAGGAGGCATTATTGTTTTTTTTGCTGCCTGCTGCGTCAATATAGATTACGGAGAGAACGGCAGCTGCGCACCTAGAAGTTTCTTCCTGCCTGTTATTTCGGATGTTCGTTTGGCGTTTGGTGTTAAAGTATACATGACCATAAAACTAATATTCAATACACTTTGGAAAGAAGCACCAGTCTCCTCATTCTTTGTGTCCTGACCGACACCCAGGAGTGTATACTGCTAACAAGTAGAACTAGAGCCTAGCAGTGAACTTTCCTCTTCAACAAACTGGTCCTTCGAGCCGGATGCAGTGTCCATTCCTGGTATAATGGAGTCAGATGAGGAGATTGTTGGGGCAACCAGACCAAAATGCCAAACACGTCCACCAGTTCGACTCCAAGACTTCGAAGTGCAGTATGTAGGGGGCAGACCTGTAAGTGAACATGCTATTTCACAACCCTGGGAGGTACCTGCCCACATGACACCTCTCCAGTCATCATGGGATCATCCTGATTACCTCTATGATGATGCTGCTCCTCGCACAGGCCCTCGGGTCAGACCACCAAGCTTCAGTTATGCAGAGCGCAGCGAAGACCTACCTCAGTCATTCATATAAGTCCAGCAGAACCGTTACACCGAGCCTGAATACTATAATGAGCTCCAAGCCATTCGCAGAGAAAATGTACAGCTGCTGCAATCACACCAAGCCTTTCGTGCTGACCTGATGGAGTTTAAAGAAGTTCGTACTGAGTTCAAAGAGCTGGTCAAAGTTGCCCAAACCCTTAGAGCAGACCTCAGCACAACTAAAAGCCATGATCGTCCTCCAGTGCGACCTGAACCCCAACTGCCATCCAGTTCTTCCTGTCGTGTAGGCCATACAGAGCTGGCCACATCAGCTGATAATGAAGAGTGGCCTGAGCTTCCACCCTGGCCCGAGCCCGAGTCAGAACTGAGCAGAGGTATGGAGGCTTTAAAGTTAACGAAACCTGACAGAGCTACATACAATCCAGAGATACCAAAGTATTCAACGGCCTCCCAGGCTCACCCTGCATACCGCCATTCTCAGTATCGCTTTCAATATCCAGATGTGCTACCACCGCCTCCAACACCCGAAGACCTCAGAGTGTTATTATCCCCAGCAGCACACACCCTGTATCGGAAACCCTTAAGTGCCCAAATTCCAGTTTCTTCCCCCCTACTTGGGTCCATACCAGCTCAGTTAAGGCATCAAGCACCTGTGGTCAAGGTAGAGTCAAACATGCCACGTTTAACACACCCCTCAGAGTATGTGTATCGAGGGCCTACCCCTACTATCCCCAAATTTAGCCGGCCAGATCCAAGCGAGTTTGCCAGACTTCGAATCGCTTTGGAGAATCTGCTTCCTCCAGATGGGACTGAACTCTTTAAATATCAAATACTTGTGGACCACTTAAAGTTGGATGAAGCAAAGCTGATTGCCGATGCTTTTTTGAACTCGCCAACCCCATTTACTGACACCATGGTGGCCCTCCATGAGAAGTTTGGTCAACCCCACCAACTAGCTTTGAGGAAAATTGCCTGTGTCCTGGAAGCCCCTGATGTAAAGCGTGGGGATACAGTTGGATTCCATAAGTTTGCTCTTCAGGTACAGTCATTGGTGGGTTTGTTGAAGACTTTAGGACCTGAAGGTGACATTGAGCTGAATTGTGGGTCACATGTCGCACGCCTTTTGAGCAGACTTCCTTCTGAACAGCGAGCTGAGTTCCGCCGTTACATGTTTCGGCAACCTGGAGCTGTACCTACTTTACATAATCTCTCAAACTGGCTCCGTTATGAAGCCTGGTGCCATGATTTTGATGTAGAGCTTTCCTCCCGAGAAGTTCAGGACCGACAGACTTTTAGACATGTACAGAGTAAAAGGTCTGTAGCCATTCTTCATGGGGTTGGAGTGGCTCAAAATGTAACCTCCCTGTCCCCTCAGAAGGGTATGGCTGCACCGACCAAGTCAGTCGAAGTGAAGCGGTTCTGTCCCTTCTGTGATAATACCGAGCATTATTTGAGTCAATGCAAACCATTTGCTAAACTTACTACAGACCAGGTCAAAGACTGGATTCGAGGTAATAATCGTTGTTGGCGCTGTGCCAGGACTTATCATGCTGCTCAGTGTGATCTGAAGAAGCCCTGTAACCTGTGTCAAGGCAAACACCTTCGCCCTCTTCACAATGTAAATGTGAGATCGTCCCAAGAAAATGCAGTCAGTGCTGAAAAGAGTTGCCTTACCAGTTCCTCTCCAGACACATTTTACCTAGACAAACCTGTAGTTGGGACCCGTGTCATGCTCAAGGTAGTACCTGTACATATTCATTATGAAGACCGTACTTTAGACACCTTTGCGCTTTTGGATGACGGCTCTGAGAGAACCATTCTGCTCCCAACTGCTGCCAAAGCCCTGGGTATACAGGGTACACCTGAAGATCTCCCATTGCACACCGTGCGTCAAGATCTATATCATCTATATCATAGCGTCATCTATATCATTTCAAGTATCCCCATCCCATAAGCCTCAAACCTGTTACAAGATTGAATATGCTTTCACTGCAGATCGCCTCAATCTGTCACGGCAGTCTTATCCCGTAGAACAACTGCAGAGGAAGTATAAACACTTACGCGGTCTTCCCATCTTGCCGGTGAAAGATGCTCAGCCTCTACTTCTGATTGGGTCAGATCATCCACATCTCATTACACCAATTGAGCCTATCAGATTAGGTTCTCCAGGTGGACCTGCTGCTGTCCACACACGCCTGGGATGGACCCTTCAGGGCCCCGGATCGTTTATGGGACGGCCTGCCTCCTCCCAACAATGCCTACTGACATCTGTCCTTCCACCACAAGATGAGCTTTTTAAGAATGTCCAAAGACTTTGGCAAATAGAAGCCGTTCCACACAGGGATGAGAAAGTGGTGACTCGATCGAAAAAAGATCAGGAGGCTTTAAAGGTACTTGAAACCAAGACCATCCATATAGAAGTGAATGGAATTCTTCGACTGGGGACGCCATTGCTCCGACAGAAGGATATGCCTCGGTTGCATGTCCCTAAGGAGTCAGTCATGCCAAATCTGCGCAGTATTGAGAAGCGTTTGTTATAGGATCCAGTGAAAGCAAAGACCTATAGTGCAGAGATGGAGAAGCTCATTCAGACAGGAGCCGTCCAGGAAGTAACTAAGGAGACAGACTCTGATGAATGT
Organism: Meda fulgida; assembly: GCA_030578275.1. Classification (NCBI taxonomy): domain Eukaryota; kingdom Metazoa; phylum Chordata; class Actinopteri; order Cypriniformes; family Leuciscidae; genus Meda; species Meda fulgida. The sequence continues at coordinate 10,354,517 of CM060632.1, read as the reverse complement.
TGGTATATACCCCATCACCTTGTCAGTCATAATGGGAAATCCCGTGTTGTTTTCAGCTGTTCCCATCAATATCATGGGCAAAGTCTCAACCAGTATCTGTTGCCTGGCCCTACCCTTGGAGCATCATTGCTAGGTGTACTCATCAGATTTAGAGAGCATCCAACTGCAGTAAGTGGTGACATCAAGGCAATGTTCCATCAGGTCCGCCTCCTTCCTGTAGATCGCCCCCTACTGCGGTTCCTTTGGCCTGATCTGAAAGTGGATGAGCCTCCTAAAGTCTTTGAATGGCAGGTGTTACCCTTCGGCACTACCTGTAGTCCATGCTGTGCCACTTATGCTCTCCAGCACCATGTGATCGAGCACAGCATTGCAGATGAGTCCATCAGGTTCTCAGTGGAGAAATGTTTTTATGTGGACAACTGCCTTCAGAGTCTATGTACCCCTGAGGCCGCCAGGCACTTGGTCGACAGACTGAGAGAGGCGCTTTCTAAAGCTGGATTTGAGATACGGCAATGGGCCAGCAATGTTCCCAGTGTTCTGAGTCACTTACCCCCAGAAGCTCAAGCTGAGAGCTTGGAACTTTGGTTGGCTCAAGACAAGTCTGACATACCAGAGTCAACCTTAGGGCTAAGCTGGAACTGGCAGACTGATACCCTGTCGTACAAGCACCGACCTGTTGTATATGAGACTCCCACCCTCAGGAATATTTACAAGGTCCTAGCCACTCAGTACGACCCTTTGGGACTTCTTTTGCCCTACACCACTCGAGGATCATTATTAGGCATCTATGGAGTAAACAGCGGGGTTGGGACGACCCGAACCTACCATCTGACCTCCTGCAGTCATGGCGTGTCTGGGAGAATGAACTTCAGTACCTACCATACATCACTCTCCCTAGGACTTATGTCCCTCCTGAGGTAAAGGATGGTGTCACGTATGAAGTCCACATATTTTCAGATGCCTCAGAGCAGGCATATGGAGCTGTGGCATACTTGAGGACCACTGACAAGAGAGGCCAAGTGTACCTGTCTTTTGTGGTGGCTCGATCCCGAGTGGCCCCCAAACGTTCTCTTTCAATTCCTCGATTGGAGCTTTGTGGAGCTCTTGTGGCCGCACAGTTAGCTAGATTGCTCAAGAAGGAACTGACCTTGCAAATAGAGCCCACCGTGTTGTGGACGGACTCCTCTACAGTCCTTACCTGGCTGAACTCTGAATCCTGCCACTACAAAGTCTTTGTTGGCAATAGAGTCGCCGAAATCCAAGAGCTAACCGAGAAGTGTTCCTGGCGTTATGTGGATTCAGCCAGCAATCCTGCCGACGACCTCACTAGAGGAAAATCTCTGAACGTCCTTACAGAGATAAACAGATGGTCTCAAGGTCCTCCCTTCTTACTTCAGGATCCAGCTATCTGGCCAGTATTGCCTAGCACAGACCTGAAAGATGACCACACAGAGTTACGTAAGTCTGTCTTTTGCGGCGCCACGGCAGTGCCACCCCAATCAATCATCCCGGATTTCTGGAACCACAATACTTGGCAGGAACTCGTGGATGCCACTGCTAAGGAAATTCCGGTAAACCCTACTTCTGAATCCTTTCCCGATGCAGATGATTATCGTCAGGCAGAGATCCTTATTCTCAAGCGAATTCAGCAGGAGTCTTTCCCCAATGATTATCAGCGTTTGGTTACTGGGAAACCAGTGTCCTCAGACAGTCGCCTTCTTACCTTAGCTCCTGAATTGGACAGATTTAATGGTTTAATCCGAGTGGGAGGTCGATTAAGGAGAGCAGAGTCCATAGAAGAATCTACCTTACACCCCATTGTGTTGGACGCTCATCACCCAGTTACCCGGCTACTGATTAAGCATTATGATTGCAAGCTGCATCATCCCGGACCTGAGCGAGTGTTTGCCGAAATCCGGCGTTATTATTGGATCATCCGTGGACGTGAAGCCATTCGTCGGCACCAGCATGGGTGTCTAGACTGTCAGCGTTGGAGGGCAAAACCAACTATTCCGAAAATGGCAGACTTGCCTTCTGCCCGTCTCCGTCTCCACAAACCTGCTTTTTTCTCATGTGGAGTAGACTGCTTTGGACCAATGCTTATTAAGATTGGGAGACGCACAGAGAAACGTTGGGGGATAATCTTCAAGTGTCTAACCACTAGAGCAGTGCACTTGGACCTCCTCAGTACCATGAATGCTGATTCCTTCCTGATGGCCCTTAGGAGGTTTGTTGCACGGCGGGGAGCACCTGCGGAACTGTGGTCAGACCAGGGAACAAACTTCAAAGGGGGTGAAAGAGAGCTCAGAGAAGCCTTTGCTGAAATGGCTCCTGAATTACAGAAACAGCTTGCTCGTCAAAGGATCCAATTTCACTTCAACCCTCCCGCAGCCCCACATTTCGGAGGAGTGTGGGAAAGAGAAGTACGATCTGTAAAGTCAGCACTTTATACGACCGTGGGAGCTCAATCAGTTCCTGAAGAAGTCCTGCGGACAGTCCTCCTAGAGGTGGAAGCTATTCTTAATTCAAAGCCCTTAGGGTACGTGTCCTCTGATGTTGCAGACATGGACCCAGTAACACCCAACGGTTTGCTCATGGGGCGGCCTGATGGTTCCTTGCCCCAGGTAATCTACCCGGAGTCTGAATTGATGAGTCGCAGACACTGGAGGCATTCACAAGTCTTATCAGACAACTTCTGGTCCAAATTCATCCGAAACTACCTTCCAGGCCTTCAGACCCGGCAAAAGTGGCAGTCCTCTCCCCCAGACTTAACTGAGAAAATGGTTGTCATGGTTGTAGATCCACAGATGCCTAGGGCCCTCTGGCCTGTTGGACATGTCATCAAGACCCAGTCCGGATGGACATGTCAGGTCTGCTGATATCGAAATAAAGGGGCAAGTATACACTAGACCAGTAGCACGTCTGGTGATCCTCCCAGCTCTGCCAGATGACGGAAACCGTCCTGGAAACTCGCCTTAAGTTAAGTCGCCTTTTAGTAGGAGCAAAGTTGCCTAGCACCTTTGGAGGCGGCTGTATAAAAGGCTCTCACTGAAAGAAGACTTCTATTGTGGGACTTTTATTTTGATGGTTATTTTAGGGTGCGATACCCTTGCTTCCAGTAGGAGGCATTATTGTTTTTTTTGCTACCTGCTGCGTCAATATAGATTACGGAGAGAACGGCAGCTGCGCACCTAGAAGTTTCTTCCTGCCTGTTATTTCGGATGTTCGTTTGGCGTTTGGTGTTAAAGTATACATGACCATAAAACTAATATTCAATACGCTTTGGAAAGAAGCACCAGTCTCCTCATTCTTTGTGTCCTGACCGACACCCAGGAGTGTATACTGCTAACAAGTAGAACTAGAGCCTAGCAGTGAACTTTCCTCTTCAACACAAGGAGTACTTGCAAACTCGAACAATATTTTTGAAAGAAATAAAAAATTGAATTTATTTACGAACAAGTTCTCCGTTTAGGATTAGATCTCGACAATAAAGCCTGCAAATCTGCTCGCATTTCTCGGTCGTGTCTCAATTTCATAACACGGTTGGAGCACGACTTGACTAATTTTGATTAATGGAGAGACCACGAAAGAGACCAGGATGGCGACCAAAGGATAAACCACAATGACAACTGGGTTTTCAATGCGTCCCATCTTTTTAGCGACCATCGGAGCCAGCTGATAAATTAAACTTTTGCCGAATCTTGTAGGAAGGACGGCAAACACATCTTGACGATCGACAAATGCCTTTATTGCCGTTCTCTGTTCGTCTTTTAAAATTAATGCACATCTCAGTTCTCTAGCTGCAGTCATCTTTGTTGTAAGCCAGTTCAAACCAAGCGCTCTTGGATGACGTGACGATTACGTTACTGCAGATCATCTGTCCATCATCGTATAAAGCCCGCCCTGGCAATTTGATTGGTCCGAACTTTTTTTGACTGATCATAATTACTCCTCAATGGATCGAGTCCAGACCGAACTTCCCGACCAAAAAATGTTGTGGGCGGGGTTCGAGCTGGCATCCAGGCTACATATCTATGACCAATAATTAAACTTTCTGGTTATTAAAGAATCCTGAAAAAAAAATGTTTTCCTCAAAAATATTAAGCAGCACAACTGTTTTCAATATTGATAATAATCAGAAATATTTCTTGAGCAGCATATTAGAATGATTTCTGAAGGATCATGTGACACTGAAGACTGGAGTAATGATGCTGAAAATTCAGAAATTTGAAAACAGTTATTTGAAATTGTAATAACAATTTTTACTGCTTTTTGGATTAAATAAAAGCAGATTTTTTTGAGCATAAGAGACTTCTTTCAAAAAACATGAAAAAAGATAACCGACATTGTGTATATAATATAATTAGAGCTGTCAAATCGTCTAATCACAATAAATAGTATCTAATATAAAAGTGCGTGTGTGCGTTAAACTAATTTAAAAACTCATAATTACATAATTGACTTGGTTGATGTGTGTTTTTGTTCTCGTTATAAAGATCCTGTCACTGCACATGTCTAAGGCTTGTATTAATTTGATCAGTGCACATTAGCATTATTCTGTGGGCTCTTTGACTACGCCGGCCAAGAATTGTGTGATTTATTATATCAGCCACTGGCAGGCTGTTATTGCTACTATAATGACAAAATTGCCAGCAGAAACAATCAATATGTCTCTGTCAACACTAGGCTGACTTCAAACACAGTGTTTGTGTTCGGGGTCAGTCACACAGAGTTTGTGTAATTACTGTTTTCTTGTAGGTGTGTATCTGCCTCTGTTATGGGAGCAGAGTTTCTGCTGGAAGAGCCCTATCGCCCTGGGTTACACGCGTGGACACTTTTCTGCCTTGGTTGCCATGGAGAACGATGGCTATGATAATCGAGGTGCGGGCGCCAACCTGAACACAGACGATGATGTCACTGTCACTTTCCTGCCGTTGGTTGACAGCGAGCGAAAGCTGTTGCACATCCATTTTCTGTCTGCACAAGAGGTGAGAACCGCTCTGCTGACATGAAAACACTAGATCATGAATATTTAAGAGGTGTTATGGTCTGCTTACACTGCGTCGGAATTTTCAGTCTGGGACAAAAATACAAAAAGCAAGCGTTTTTTATTTTGTTTGAAGGCTAGGTTATTTTGTAGCCATTTATTTTTAATAATTGATCAATGTGTATAATTTTTTTCTGAAGTCGAACAAACCATTCATTTTAGTATCCAAATATATATATATATATATATATATAAATATATAAATGCTTAAAGTTCAACATCATATTCTTTTTGTGGCAAAAAAAATAGATTATCATCACTGTGTATTATTGATTTATAAAATTAGATTATTGCACTGTGTACGTTTAGTATTGAACAGGATTTGTCCATTGGCTTTTGGATTATTGCAGAAAATAAGCTCTGTGTCCAACAAAAGATTATGATTCTGACACACTCATAATGATAATCATTTGATGTTTTTATGAATTTTGAAGCCTAAATACAATCGGCAGGTGAGCTGTTTGGACCTTTTATCAGCACAAAAGTAATCATTGTTATATAGCTCAACACGGTTAGTCTAAATGTTTGTATCTTGTTTTCTGGATTCGCCGTGAGTCACATGGTATAATCAGAAAGAGCTTCATTTGTAGTAACAGTAATACGGCATTTTCTCCACCAAACAATATATTTTAAAGTTCATTTCATGCCTTTTAGCAACACAAGTCATCCAGCTTTTATTCATATGATATTCTAATATCGATCTGGCTTTCTGCATAGCAGCACCGAGCGAACGCACAGAGAAACCTTATCATTTCAACACACTCAGATGTATTATTTGATTTATAAGATTAATTTATCATCATTTTGCCCAAGTGAAACAGCGCTGCGTTGCTCCACAATTTTAATTCGTCAAATAAAGTGACCTGTAGGAGTAGTAAATCAGCATTTTTATTAGAATGAAATAAAATAATGTAAATTTAAGCATCATGAAATAATGTGTGCTGATGGCTTCAATGGAACCAAATACCATTGATTAACAACCTCGTAGCTCACAGTTTATTAGTCATTGTTAAAAATCAGTTTCCCTATGGAGAAAATGAATGGCGTTTTTACTTCCAGAACCTGACTGTTGCCAGAGACTATTTATATAGAGACATGCCACTTACTCAATCCTCAATACAACTATATAGGGAAAACCCGTAACGCCAAAGATGGCGGTTGTATGCACATGTCCCGCCCCTCCCGCTGGAAAGCCAATCGTCTGCTTTTAACAGTCAAGCCGGGAAACATTTAAGCCTATCGTCTGGTTCCACTGACGCATGCGCACAGTTGAGGTTTGCGACAGTGGAAAATATGTTACTGTTTGAAAAGGTGGCAGATTTGATATGCAGTGTATGTGTTTGTTGTGTAAATATCAGACATCCCAAGTGTCTACCGCATATTGATAGCGGCTCCCTGATGCCCGCAAATTAGTTCAAATCTCCCAGAATCTAGAGCGAGCGAGCGAGAGCTCACACGTTTCAAACCGTGCCGCGCGCGCACGTCAGAGAGGGAGAGAACCCTTGCGCATGCGTAGTGAAGTATAACCTGTGGGGAAAAAGGCGATTTAAAACATATTTTGGGGCAAAGTCATCAAACTTTTTCAGCGATTTTTATCATATTTTACTGCTGTTTCTATACATGCAGTTTTTATGTCCCGGTGACCAGTGAAAGTGCAGTTCTGACTCCTGGTCTTGTTAGTCCGAAATAGCTGCCCGGAGGCGTTGCCAAGATGGCGGCCGAGTGGCATGACTTGCCTAAAAGGACTTTGCTGTTGCTCTCTTATAGAGTGGTGCAGGTATGATGTCTGCCAATCACAACGGCAGCTTCACAAACAGGTTCCAAATAGAGTAGTGCCGGTATGACATCACTTTGTAGGCCAATCGGCAGTTAGCATCACGCTGGTTCCCTCGAGAAAATCCCAATAGACAATTGGCCTACAAAGTGACATCATACCTGCACCACTCTACTTGGATCCTTTGGAACCTGTGTAAGAGCTGATATACCTTGACAAGCTCTCTGATTGGTTACTGTGTGCGTCGTCAGATGGGGACAGAGGAGCAACAGGAGCGCATGTTGAGGCAGTGGATGGACTGCTGTGTGACGGAGGGGGGGGTTTTGGTGGCCATGCAGAAGAGCTCGAGGAGGCGGAACCACCCGCTTGTCACTCAAATGGTCGAGAAGTGGCTGGACGGTTATCGGCAGCTTGCCGCTTGTCCAACTCTTTCTGACGGAGAGGAAGAAGAGGAGGACGAAGACGAGTGAACAAACGAAATGTTGGCATCACTTGACACTACAACACAGCCCTCTTGCGTTCCTCCACATACTGAAACACAAACACACACCTTTAGCCCCAGCCGAACGACAAACAGGTTTCCTTTTCGGGTTTTGTCACTAAAGCGGCAAATAATTTGGGTTTGTTGCTAAATAAAGGAATGCAAAAATGATTGTATTTGTCATATTTGATGAGTATGTTCTTTGCTTTCGTTTGTGTTTTGTTTTTAATTTGCCGTTGCAATGCTTGTAGTGATTTAAGGAAAAAGAAGTGGAAGGAATAGGAATGAAAATTGCAGCAATTTAAGCACCCTTTTTTTATTTATTTAAATGTCTGGTTCTGTTTGTAACGGAACCAACGCAGATGTCTTCTTTTATTTGTGTAGTGTGACTCTAGACTGAGATTACTAAAACATTATTCACTACACGTTTAACAAGCGTTATCTATGAATCACATGCACGACTGTCACGATTGCTTTTCTAAATAAAACCGTCGGTTCTCCGTTCCTCACCTGAACGTTACGAGGAGAACGGATGTGGACATTTCAACTCGATTTCTAACAGATTTTCTGTATTTATCTGTATAATAGTTTGTGAGCCATAGAAATGAATGCTTTTCCACTCACATCTTGTCGTCCCATCTTTGAACTGTACTGCAAACGTGAACGCTGCGAGGAAAGAAGAGGCATGTTTCAGTTTACTGTGTCCGTTGGATGAGATCTCATGCCATTTTCCAAAGGAAACATTATTTCAGCTCTTCTTTAAATGTGGTCCGTTCACTCTTCAGTTGTGTATTTGTGTGTGACGTTTGTCTTCTGTGAAATGTCTGGCCACAGGTTTCAGTGCACGTTTTTTCCACTTGGTTTCCAAACCTTCGTCATCACATTCAAAGACTTGATGTAAACCAAAGTGAACATTCAGAGAGATCTGTGGAGTGTTTTTGCAGTGCTAAAATAACCGGTTGACTGGCTTTGTTTTCCCGTTCTCATCTCCTCCTGTATTTGTGTCCAGTCCTTCTCACATCTTGCATCCTCATGTTTTATTTTCTTTTTTAAATTATGTGATATAGTTCTGCTACACTATGGTATATTTGATATATAAGGTGGAGACCAAATTTGGTGATATTGAAGACCTAAGTGTTTTGAATGTCCAACTATGAAACTATTATAAAACTTTGAAACAAAACAAAAAGTGTGATTTTCTACATTCAAACACTTAACACTTAGTTGTATATTGTTATAGTTGTATAGTGTACGATATATGACCATAAATATTTGAATGGGCACAATGGTTAAAAGAGCAATATCTTGCCAGTGAAATGTTTTACAGCAGAGCACTGGAGAACTAGAAGAGTGTACATTCACTATAAAAATGACCATGATTTTTCCTTGTCCATCATATTTTAAAGCTTTTACGGTTTTCCATGACTGTGGGAACCCTTTGTTTCAGTGTAAAGGTGCGGTCACATTAGCGACATTTTGGTATAGTGATCTCGCATCACTACCTCACACACCTCTCACACAGAAGTCACTTTCAAAACAAGCAGCTTTCTGTTGTTCAGTGTGGCAGATTTGCATTAAAAACTCGAGCAAAATTTAAACAGCTAAAAGTGACTGTACCTTAAAGAGAAATAGTTAAATATGTTGAACAACATAAATATACTAAATAAATAATTAGCCCAGGTTTTACGAATTTATAGTGTGAAATCTCAAAACCTGGCAACTATTTTTTTAATTACTAACCCTGGGGGAAAGTATAAATTGTGTAAAACAGGAAACCCTGTTAACCAGTGATTCTCAACCAGGGGTCCACTAGGGGGCCTTCACAATCTTCCAAAGGGGACTTGAGATTAAAATAATTTCAAACAAGCAATAAAATAAGCTTTTTTTTTTTAAATACAATTTTTTTCTTAGAAGAACCAGGGTTCAAATGGCCTATACAGCAAATCGCAAAGACATGATCCCTTCAAATATCGTTGCGGATAATATAGGGTCTTAGTGTCAATGTTGAGAACCAGTGCTGTAAACATTGAAATAATAGCTGTACCGACAAAACATATTGAAGCCAACAGGTTTAAGTACAAAACCTATGACGACTATGTATTAATAGTGCACATATTTAGCTAGATGCTAGTCAAATTAACAAGTCATGGCCATTGATTGGCTTTCCTGAAGTAAATGTAACGTTGCGTGACATTGTTTTCAAGCTGTTTTAGAATGGGTTACCATACTTGGCCATCACATGTCACTTTCACTTTAAAGAGAAAGAGGAAGAGGTTATCATGAGACCTACAGTGCCATCAGGCCACAAAAAAAGCGTCAAAATGGCATTTCGAATTTTGTTACAAAACTTACAATTTGAAAGCTCAGACTTTGTTTCAAATCAAAATTAACAAAGCCTCAACTTTTTGCAAGTATTGAATGGCAGGTGCTACATAATGAATAGTGGAGTTTTGTTTCTGCATCAACTAAAAACAGCATTGATTAAAAGATCTCTGTCGATTAAATCTAGAAATCGATATCGTCAACCCAGCCCTAGTATTCACACAGCTGACATGTTTACCCTTTATTAGCTTCTGAAATACAAATAGACACAGACACAGTGAAAACGTGGCATCATAAAAGCGTAAAAATTTCAGTCAATGATTGCGGTTTGCAGCCCCCAAAAATGTATTTTCGGTCATCCCAAAACCCCAATCCCTACCCAACGTCAGCTGGATTGCTGGATCTAATCGTGACACAATGAATTCAGTAAAACCTTAGTGAACTGAAATATTTAATTGGCATTGAGCACAAATGAACAACAGATGGTTACATCAGGAATAAGTCTTAATATAAAAATGTGTAAGACTGGATCATGACATCTTAAAGGTAGAGGCCCTCCGGTGTTCCCTCCTGCTTCTTGTACAGGACGTTCTCTTTAGACTTCTTGAAGTCTTCATTAGTAACTTTCATTCTCCGTTCCCTCAGAGCCATTAGCCCTGCCTCTGTGCAAATGGCCTGGAAAAAAACAGTACAATGTAAGTACAATGGAGTGCATTAACAAATTTGTTCACAATCATTGGTGGTCTTTGTTCAAGTTGCAGTTCATGTTTTAGGCCTAAACTAAAATCGGTTAATTAGTCGGACAAGGTGAAATCAACTACATCATCTTGTTCTGCAAGGCATTCCCTGTGTCTGAATATGCCCAATTCAACTATATAGCAGGTGTGTAATATAAAAAGTGTATTTTATATAGATGTCTATATAAAAACTGTGTGTAAAACAAGTATTATTCAATGGACACTGTATGTATTTTGAGCGCTGTTGAACGGATTCTTAAACACCTCACCTCTGATTGGCCATTGTGTTGACGCGCTTTAAAATTTCAGTTTTTGTCTTTTGACAACTCTAGTAGTCACTGTCATGCCGAATTTCATACTACACACATTCATAAACTATTTAAAACGTACTTTTAAACGGTTGCAAAGCAAGTTTCAAACTAATTGTAGTACCTACTGTACAGTACGTGGTTTCGGACGCAGCGATTGTTTTCGCATGTAATTGGATTGCAAAAGACTTTTATTGAATTAAAAAAGCCTTTGATGCTACCTTGATGTCAGCACCGGAGAGGTCTTCTTTAGCCAGGATGAGTTCATCCAAAGTCACGTCATCTGCTACGGTCATCCTGCTGGTGTGGATCTGAAAGATTCTGCGCTTGGTCTTCTCATCCGGCAGTGGGAACTCAATCTTACGATCAATTCTACCTGTGGAATCACACAAAGGGAACACCTACGTTTAGTCTACAAAGTAATGCACTATATGCACACTTTAAAACAGATGAAAATCTCCACACTAAAGTTTGACATCAGATGTTTGTCTCTGGCCAGTAAGTCCACTTTCATTTAATTATCATGTGAAACCCACACCAGAAATAAACATGGTAAGTGGACTCATTCACCTGGTCTAATGAGAGCTGGGTCAAGTGTCTCTATCCTATTAGTAGCCATGATGACTTTGACGTCTCCGCGGGAGTCAAATCCATCCAGTTGGTTTAGCAGCTCCAACATTGTTCTCTGGATCTCCCGCTCTCCTCCAGAATTTGAGTCATACCTGCAGTGCAGAGGAACAACAGCGAACATCAGTGTTTATACAGTATAATCTGCATCTGACATACACACATGAGTTTTCTATTCAATAGTATATTCTACATAAAAACAACATAGCATAGACGTTTTCAGTGTCAGTTGCAAAATCCACCAACAGCCTCGTCAAAGAATAATAAACATTTTGTTTTTAATTTTTTTGTGAATTATTGAGTGAATATTGTGTAAATAAGTGTACATTTAAATATAATAAAATGTACAAAACATTTAAAAGTTCTAAAAGAGTCAAACTCTTATTTGCTATCATTAAATTGTATTATATACTCTAAAGTTCAAACGTTTGTTGTAATTAATTGATCTTTGAAAGAAATTCATACTTTTATTCAGGAAGGATCAATTAAATTGATCAAAAGTGACAGTAAAGAAATTGTATAATTTAATATAAATAAAAAGACATTTTTCGAATTATCATTTACAAATCTTGCAAAAGATTTCGATTTCAAATAAACCTATTATTTTTAACTTTCTATTCATTAAAGAATCCTGAAAAAAATTCATCATGGTTTCCACAAAAAAAGGTATTAAGCAGCATAACTGTTCTCAACACTGACAATAAATTCCTGAGCAGCAAATCATATTAAAAAGATTTATGAAGGATCATGTGACACTGAAGACTGGAGTAATGATGCTGAAAATACAGCTTTGCCATCGCAGGAATAACATTTGAAAATATATTCAAATAAAGAACAGCTATTTAAATTTGTAATAATATTTAATAAAATAACTGGTTTTGCAGGATTTTTGATCAAATAAATGCAGCCTTGGTAGGCGTAAGAGACTTAGTGACTTAGTAAGAGACTAATGAGAAAAAAAACATTCAGAAACAACCTTACCAACCCCAAACTTAAACATGAGCTTCAAAATCTCCACTCACCTCTTTGTGCCTATAGCGTCAATCTCGTCTATGAAAACGATTGATGGAGCGTGTTCCTCAGCCACTCTGAAGAGCTCTCGCACAAGTTTTGGACCATCTCCCAGGTATTTCTGAATAAGCTCGGAGCCCACCACCCTCAGGAAGGTGGCAGACGTCTGGTTCGCCACTGCTTTTGCCAGAAGAGTCTTGCCTGCACACCCAGAATATGTAATATCAACAAAGAAATCCGTCACATGAATGCGATATTGGGTTTTGAGACCCATCAGACTGACCTGTTCCCGGTGCACCGTACAGAATAACTCCTTTAGGTGGCTTTATTCCCATCTCTTCATAATACTCTGGATGTGTGAGGGGAAGCTCCACAGACTCCTATAAGCTCAAACATGCCTTGGAATTAATTTTGATTTCATGTAATTTGCTGATAATTTGTTTGCTAGTGTTTTTTGCTTGTACATGATTCATCAGTGCACGATGTTGTTCTAAGGAAGAAAATGTTAGACATTTCATTAAAATATTCAATCTCTGCTTCTAAAATTTTCTGCTAACATAAGTTCATGTGGGCAGAGAAAATTTGGCAAAAATAATAATATATGCCCCTTTTTTAATCCAATCAAAGATAATAAAAAAAAAAATTGAAATTAAATGAAAAGCCACTTTTGTAGCCACTTTTAAATGAAAAGCTAATAGGAAATTTAGAAAAAGTGTCAGCTTGGCTTGATGCTTCTTGTTTCACATTAAATACCAAGAAAAAGTCTATATATTTATCTATTTAAAAAAAACTACCTGTGACAGAATCCTTAATATTAGAATTAAAGGTGAGGTTATTGAACAAGTATCAGAGGAGAAATATTTAGGAATGATTTTAGATGCTCACTTAATTTTTAAAAGGCATGTTAAAAAGATACATAAAACGATAAAGGCCAAACTTAGTTTCAAGATGATAAGAAATTGCTTAATATTTGATCATGCTTTGTTGCTTTTAAAAATGTAAAGAGACCTTTCACATATCCCTAAAGTATTGACAATTTGTCAACAATGGTTTAGACTAACCAGTCAAAAATTAGACCAACAGAAATATCTTTATAACCAGAGCTTGAAAATTTTGGAGAGAAAGCTAATAAGGCGTCATCATTTTTATATCATAAGTACATATAAGATTGTAAGCTTTGCTCATTTTGTTTATATTCATGTGAATCTTGTGTTCAAATATTTAAATGATCAATTATTTTGATTGGTGAAGCAGATCCACCAGAGTGGCTTCTAGTTGCAACTGTACAACTGTATTTGCTCAGACTGCCTTTTCTGTGAAAGGTGCACCATTTTGGAACCTGTTTATTTATTATCTAATGCTAACTTTAATATTTTAAGAGAGCTTCCAGATCTTGGTTAATTCAGCAACAACTTGTACTCATGTTTATTTTATTGTATATATATATATATATATATATATATATATATATAATTTTTTTTTTTTATAAACTAAGGTTTATAGTTTATAAAGGCATTTCTAGGAATGAGTGTTCACTTTAGGCACTATGATATTTGCATAGGATGGCTGTAGTTTCAGTTTTATCTATGTACATTGTATCTGTCCATTCAAATAAGCCATACATAAATAATCAGTTTTAAGTCTGATCTATTACCTTGATCTCTTGAATCTGGTTGTCCAGACCTCCAATGTCTGCGTACGTCTCCTGTGGGGCCTTTTCTACTTTCATTACAGTCACCAATGGGTCGGTGTCATCCATCAACACCCCGATTACTGCATGAACCTGCAAACATTTACATCACTAAATTTCATTACGGAACTACTAGCATGAATGCATAATAATAACAATATGGCATAATAAATATTTGGCAATACAATTGATTTCTTGTTTGATGTTCGGTGAGTCAATATTTTTGCCTATTTATTGATTTGAAAGACTTTTACTAACCTTGTGGTTCAGTAAAACAGAGCAGCCGGGCTCAAGGAGGTCTTTATCTACAAATGACAGAATACTGACATAATGTTCAGAGCCCACTGAAGTCGACACAATGGCATGATTATCATCAATGATCTCCTCCAGAGTTCCCACTGACATGGGCGTCCCTCGGAGATCATCCACTTTAGATCTCTCCTCCTATAAAACAAAACATTATGTCAAGGGATGGGCATGGTTTTTATCTTGATCTGTGATTGTAAAGGGTTAGTTCATCCAAAGTTGAAAATTCTGCCATCAATTAATCACTCTCATGTTGTTCCAAATCAATAATAAATGAGGGCATTCTTTAATGAAATATGAGTTTTCTGTTCCTCTATTGAAAGTCTATAGACCCAAAACTCTGACGCTTCAAAATGTTAATTAAGAGACCGTAGAATAAATCCATATGAATCGAGTTGTTTAATCCAAGTCTTCTGAAGAGACATGATGATTTTTCGAAGAACCAATGAGGTTTGATCTCGCACGTCAAGCAAGTCCGGTTGAGCTTCTGTTTGTTCACTGATCAATGTTTATTTGTGAATAAAAGCCTAAATTCAATCCGTTCATCTTATAAAGCAATTGTGTCTCTTCAGAACATTTGGAAAAAAAATGCTTAATTGATATGGATTTATTTTAGGATTTCCTCTTTAATCAAGTTTTGGATGAATAGACTTTCAATGGAGGGACATAAATCTCAAATCTATCACTAAAAATACCTTCTTTTGTGTTCAGCAGAAGAAAGAAATAGGTATGAAACAACATGTGCGTGAGTAAATGATGACAGAATTTTCATTTTTGAGTGAACTATCCCTTTAAGACCTTTCATTAAATATTTTTATTCTATATTTATATTTTATATGAATATGTATATAACATAAAAGACACTCAATAATAGGCATGTTGCACCTCCTGTTTCTCCTCCAGAGGTTTCATCTGCTCCTGGTTTCTGATGAACTCCTCCTCCATCAGCAGATAGTCTTTTATTCTCTCTTGTTTGAGGAGTTTCAGTCTGCACTGTGTGTGTGGAGTGACTGAGGAAAAAAATGACAGTGACATATCATGAAGTTATGAATCACTTCTACTATTCATGTATGAGCCTCTCATCAGGTTTGGTCAAGGTGTAATGATGTTTAATTTACCCAAAGGCAGTTTACTAGCAGCATCTGGTCCCTTCACTCTCTTCTTCCTTTTCCCAACTCTTGTAGGAATGGGAGGCTCGTATTTCTTTTTCTTATCCTAAAATTCAATGCACATGTAATTGGTGTGATGATTAAATTCCTAATATTCTAAATGGCTAAATTTCTCCAATACGAATCTCTTCAGACTCTTTTCATGTCATTTTTTTAACCACCTAATAGTACTGAGAGTATTTGTGAAATAAATTCTCACCTTGTCATCTTTCTTCCCTCCACCAGGTCCTTGTCCTCCACTCTGACTTTGACCCTGTGAAATTAAAAATTCCTTTAATTTATATCTATCATCTACAATTACTTAATTTATTAGATTTTTAGGTTTTGCTTATATATAAAAAATATATAATATATCTTATGTTATCTTTAAATATATGTTATACATACATAAAAATATACACACATTAGGTTGACATTTTTATTTAGCTTTATGTTATATGACTTTGACTCGTGCATTTATCCAATTTTGCCTTAATACCAGTGCCGATGTTTAATGATATGTGAATATAATAACAATAACGAGCTGACGTTATTAAATATTCATTTGTTCTCTTTTGATTTAAGGTTAATACATCGATTGTAAGCTAACACTAAAAGCTAACTTCACCGATTTACTGTCTATCACACACTACAAAATTGAGACAAATGCTCAATAGTTATAATATGCATTGTTCACTTCTAGACAAGAAATACATATATTTTAAAGATAAAATAAACAATTTAATAAAGAAAATAGAAATATGCTGTCTCACCATTGTCGTTTGATGTCTGTTGCTGTGTCTTCTTCTGCACTGGTAGATCAAGCCTATTGTGCCCTCTTCGCCACCTTCTGGAGAGGAAGGAGCAGTGACCGAGATCCTCAGTACTTGTTCGTGATGTTACATATGGGAGCGAATTAGTTCATATTGTTTCCAGCTATTTAACTAGTTGGTTATTAATTTCATAAGCTTCTATTATCAACGATTTGAAGCTATAAGACAGCTAGACCCAGAAATCATCGCGAGAGTACACTGTTTACAAAACAAGCTCTCTAGTTAGGGTCTCGCGAGACTTTCACAGCATGAAGGTTACCATCTTTGGTGGTTAACATCTTTCTTGCTGCGATCCCGCTCACTAATGTATTTGTGAACCAGAATAAAATAATGGGAAGCGTTGAAACCTTTGAGTGTCTTGAAGATTTCAATACATGTCTTCAGCAGTATGAGGAGGACACGAACACAAAATTTATCGTTTTGAAGAGCGATCGTGCATTTGGGAAAAGGGGTATGTTTTAAAAGCGATGCCATCTCAAGTTTTATGTTTTAATGAATGATCTTGGTTGATCATAGTCAGAGTTGCCGCCAACTCTAGATATTTTTGGAGCGTAACTTGTCCTGCACATTTAGTGCTTTTCTAAACGATTGGGTTGAAACCAAACAGGCAAACTCCCTTTAGACCTACATTGAATTTTCTTATATATCACCATATTGAAATAACATATGAATATCATGAAGATTTGTAGGTGGTCTGAGTTGTATTGCTGCACAAATCCCCTAGCAACACACAAGAACACACTAGCAACGCCCTAGCAACCCCACAAACCTTCTTGCAACCTTGAATGCAACTATAAACTTGATAATTGATTTGTTTGTTGAATTTTTTTGGGGGGGGGGGGGTCATCAGTTATCTTGCCCAATGCTCTAACCACTCAGAACACCTTAGCAACCTCATTGCATTGCCCTAGCAACCACTTAGCATACTTTCGTATCCATAATACAGCTCCACTCCAATTTCGTCTTCTCTGTTTTATTCCCTATGTAGATCTGACAGTGGAAAAACAGCTGCAGTGGGAAGTGAAGATTGTTCCGTTCAATGGCGTGCCTTTTAAGATTATTGGGAAAAAGACATACGTATGTCACCAAGGAAGAGACAAGCACGCCAAAGCCAAACAAAGACGCCAGGAGAGAAAAGTACGAGCTTCTCGCACAAATGTCTGATCATTATTTGACTGACCTCATGACATTTATGCTCTGTCTTGTCTTCTGTTTCAGGCAGAAGGTCATGAATATTCATGTCTGAAAACAAGACGCTTGATGCAACCAACTAAAAAAATAGGTTGTCCTGCGACCATATATGTGATTCATATTGTGAGGTTTCCTGAGTATAAGGTAAAACACTTAAAGGGTTAGTTCACCCAAAATGAAAATGATCCCATAATTTGCTCACCCTAAAGCCATTCTAGGTTTATATTACTTTCTTGTTTGTGTTTATGTTGCCAGATAACTGAAGATAACCCTTACCAGAAACGAGAAAAGTCATCAGCTGTTAGAGAAGCACTTAGACTAGATCCAAAGCGTGTGCGAAAAGAAGAAATGTTTGCAGCCAGTTTCCCAGATATTAAGGAGCATCAAAACCACCCCATTGATGGAAAGGTTTGTGCTGTAGTATTGATCTCAAGTCATGACAGATTTACTTGGCCGTTGAATATTCAATTGTCCCAATTAATTTTGTTGTCTTTAACAAAAATGAAATGATTTTTGCTCTCTTTAATAAAAATGTTTTCAACTAATACAGTACTGTTCAGAAGTTTGGGGTCAGTAAGTTTGTTGTAGTTTTTTTTTAATACTTTTATTCAGCAAGGATCTAAAGTGACAGTAAAGGCATTTGTAATGTTACAGACGATTTCTGTTTCAAATAAATGCTGTACTTTTGAACTTTCTATTCATCAACGAATCCTGAAAAACATGTATCATGGTTTCCACAAAAATATTAAGCAGCACTGAAGCATCATGTGGCACCGAAGATGGGAGTAATTATGCCGAAAATTCAGCTTTGTATCCCTGGAATAAATTACATTTTAAAATGTTTCGTTTTTGTATCGTATTGACCCCAAACTTTTGAATGGTAGTGTATGCTGTGAAAATGATGGGTAAGTTCATTTTGTTCTGCTTGAACTTCAGGAATCAAGAGACATTTGGAACATCATAAAAAAAGTCAAAGCAGGAAACTGGAAGTCCAGTGTGGACCATCATAATCTACAGGTAAAGACTGTCACAAGATTGAGTTATTTGATTGAGATTGAGATTTGCTGTTACAAATAAACTGTGATAGGCAAAGTCAACATGAAACCACATTCAAAACCAGTTTTTCTTCTGTAATATTATGCATTTCCAAGTTAAACATAATGCACAAAAAATGTAAGGTGGGATCTGAGTTTATCCCCCAGGAATTGGAATGGTGACGCTTCTTTGTACCAGAGGTGGAGAAGCTTGAGGAATGTTTTCCCTGTGAAGGTCCTTGATTTTCACCACTAGATAGCGTCATTTCAACCCTTCGTTAAATGGTTGTAACACTCTGACTCTCGCCTGTGTTGAATTACTCTTAATTGTCAACCCTATTTAATGCCCTGTACACATCATACACGTTTGGGCTGTCCCAGACGAAAGATTTCTGTGGTCCTGGCTTCTAAACGGTGGTGCAACGTCGTACAGTGAGAGGTTCAAAGATGGCCATTGTCACGGTCTAGGGACCAAAGACAGCCGGCGATAATTCTCTGACAGAGTCAGACATTTAGCAGCATCAAGGACGCCCACACCAGAGGCCCGAGCTCGATCCCTAGCTGGATCATAACAGATATATTTTGAAGAAAATGTTTTGTTCATTGGAATAACATGCATGAATGACTCATTCACAATATAGATTGAGAAAGCATCTAGTCAATTTGTATTTCATGTTGACGCTCTGTGAACACTGATCATGCTTTATGTTGCAGGAATGATTTTATTACCTTCGAAGCTGATTCAAAGAGATTAATTGAGAGAGGTTATATGTTGTAGGCCTTGGTAAACACATGGAAGAAAGAGGGCTGTGCCATTGAGTACAGACCCTCTCAGGAGGCGGAGGATGGTACCGTGGTGAAGATGTTGCTGTGCTTGCAGACACCATGGCAGAGGAGGCTTATGTTACTGTATGGACAGCATATGTGCTTACTGGATGAAACCTATCGAGCGGGCAGGTGTGTTGTGCATTTAATGTCATTTAAAATGTACTAGTGCAGGGGTTTTCAAACTGGGGTCTGGAACTGGCTTGCTAGGTATTCAGCAATATTATCGATTTGACTGTACTGACACTATCGGTTGAGAGCTGGACTAAGCTGGATGATGACAGCACTGTTTTCTGCAGAGCTGCTTTATTGCTGAATTGAACTCAATTCATAATTGATGAACTTTACACACGGATTGAACCAAACTGAATCAAGCTGAATAATAACACTGTATTCTTTTTTAGAGCTGCTTTACAGCAGAATTGAATTAATCATTATTGTCCTGTTTATTACTGTAAAGCTGCTTTGAAACGATCTGTATTGTATAAAGCGCTATAATTAAAACCCTCTGGGCTTCTTCGTCTGAAAATGACCAAAACATTTTACGTTTTGAATTGTTTGATTTTTTTGCTTCATCGGATGGGGTTGAAACTTGGTCACTTTTGTTGTATTACCTATATGAACACACAAAAAAATCAAGGAGATGATTCTGATATGTTAAAGGGTCGTAAAAAAAAAGTCACACTTAGCTTCCTCCCGGTCAAAAATGACAGACATAGGAAATGAATGGGAAATACGAAAAAATAGCTACAGATCAGCCACTGTGCAGAAAAAAAGTGTACAGCAATGAAGGGGTGACACTCTAAAACATCAAGAGTGCAAATAAGACCTGTATAAAGTGTTTTGAATTACCACTAACCATCCCTTATTTTGTTCAATTATTTGAATTATCAAATACTGAGTAACAAAAATGTTTGCATTGTGTTCCCTTTCTAACCAAATGCTATAGTTTGATTGTAATCATAATGCAAAACCTGATACTTGTTTAAAAAAATTTTGTTAAAAACATATAGTCTTTTAGAATATCTAAATGTATATCTAAATGTAAAAAAACGAATAAGATAGAGAAATCATGTCTAAAACAACAAAAGGAATCAAAAAGCCTTTCTATGTATTTATATAGGAAGCTATAGGCAGCCTACAGGCTGGTACAGGACATTGCACACATGTAACTATTTTTTAAAGCCACTAGATGGCGCTCTTATACTTGAACTTTTTTTTTTTTGGCTGGCACTATTTTGATGTGAAATGTAGCATTTATTGAAAAAAAAAAAATATATAATACAAATATATATATATTAATTCTAATGGAAAAAATAGCTCATAAAAATTATATAATTAATGCAAAGTATCATAAAAAACTCTAAAAATTCTAAATAATCAGAAAATATTATAGAACAAAAATATATTTGATTGGTTATCCTTGGAAAAAATAAAGTTAAATTTTAAGGCTTCGTCCGTTTTTGACCGGGAGGAAGCTAAGTGTAACCCATTTACGAAGAAGCCCAGAGGGTTAAATGTGACATGACTTTGACCCCTATAGGCCCACAAGGGAGTGCTAGGGGGCCCTTGGAAAAGTTCAGATAAATGCAGTGTAAAAAATATAAAAATAAAGAAATAATAAAAAAATATTAATTAGCTAAACAAATAAAGTTGAATAGACTGCAAAATCTTGAATTAAAAGACCAAATAAACAAAATTTTATATTTCTTTTTAATATAACTAAAAATAAATTAATTTTACATTTAGCAGAGAATAGAATAAATGCAATGTAAAGTGATTGACTCATGTATGTGAATTTATTATTTAGGTTTTTATACTTGGAAAAAATATAACTGCCTTTTTGAGTTTTTGAGGTGCCTCGCTTGAGTATGATCACATTTGTGGGTCCGTGGCATCAAAAAGATTGAAAACCTCTGTACGTACTGCACAAAAATAAAAACCTCAAAATGGTTTACCTGTCTTTGCCTCACAGAAATTCACTGCCACTCTTCTTTCTATGGGTGAAGACAAATGTCAGCTACGCTGTGGTTGGAGTGTTTGTTACTCAGACAGAGACTAAAGAAGTCATTGTAGAAGCCTTGAAGGTGTTTCAGATGTGGAATTCAGACTGGAATCCATCACACTTCACGGTGGGCTTCTGTGAGGCGGAAATCGGTGCTCTGGAGGAGGTGTTTAAAGGTACTTTTGGACGTTTGAGTAAATAAAAAAATATTAGTGGACAGATGGTTCTATATGGTTGCATCATTTTATCGTTTCAACAGTTTAAGTGAGTTGCACGTCAAAACAATGGAGATGTACACACACCACAAGTGCATCAAGTGCACCACAAATTTTTATCTAGCTCCAGGTGTGCTTTTAAGTCCTTTCAGCTCCATGCGTGTTGCTTCTCTCCCCCAATAAAGACATAAAGCGCTGCGTTACTGAATAAAAAAGAGTTTCAGTCAGATGACATGGTTATTTTAACAACAGTAGTGCAAACACAGTGGTGAGCAGCAAAAGAGATTGATACTTTTGTTAAAACACTGTTGAAAGTGGGAATGCAGCATTGTCAAATATTTTTTTCTGCCAAATATGACTCCAACCATTCAACTAAACCAAGTTTGTGACAAATTAATGATGTGGTGCCTTTACACACTAAAGTTTTTCATCTTCTTTTACTGCTATTATTTCAGCATTTTAAGAACGTTTCATAATACAGTAAACAATGTTCTAACTGGGTACATTAAAGGGGATCTATTATCCAAAATTAACTTCTATATATTGTATTGTTTTTACATATAATTGTGTCCGCAGTGTTTTACCCCACTGTGGTATTTTTTCCCCCATAAATCTGAAACTGTCTTAAAATGAGCCGTTCAGGAATGTACTCCAATGTGACGTCTTCATTTTCCATTCAATTTAACATAACTTTTGGTGGTCAGGTGAAGTTAGTAAACCGGTTAGTATTATTCCTGTATGTCATATGAGTAATAGGAGCAAGAGTGATTTAATATTGTATACATTTCAGTTCTTGATTTTAGAAATACTAACAGCTAAAAAACTTATTTTTGATTTCAGGAGGCCTTTAAAGGCCATAATATCTGAATGTTAAATTACTGTTTTGTAATCACCCTTCCGTTGTAGTCGTGCAGGCTGTCGCAGTGAGTTACAAGCCGTATGAAAAGATAGATGCTTCAAATGTGTAAAATATTGGATCTGACAAATGAACAACATCTTTGTCATTATAGGTTCTAAAGTGCTCCTCTGTGATTTTCACAGAGAAAAGGCATGGAGGGAGTGGACAGGAAAAAAGGAAAATGGTGTGACATGTCAGGAAGAGATTCTTAAACTTCTACAGGCTATTGCAGATTCTCAGACGAATGAGGACTTTGAGAACAGCACTGTTACCCTTCAGCAACATCCGGACTGGCAGTCAAATGAAAAACTGAGAAGGTTTTTCAAGAAATGGCTTTGTCATGCAGAGGTGAGTATATTACTTCTGTGTAAGTTCTATTAATAATAATAATCAGTAATGATGATGGTGTGAAAACTAGTGACGCATATTAAGCTCTTTTGTTTCCTGAGCTAGAGATGGGTAAATGTGTTCAGAAATGAAAACCTGAATTTGGCAGTCTTCACAAATGAAGGTGATCATAAGGGTGTTGAAAGACAAAAGGAAGTCCTGAAGCATTCCTACCTTAAAGGTCACAGAAACTGCAGCCTGAGCGAAACACTAATAGTCATTATGAGAGACTTCCTGCCGAGATCCTATCAAAAGTAAGAACTGGATTGTTGTGGAAAGTCATCTGGCGCCTGTTATATTTTACCTTAACCCACAAGAAAGTAATTTCTTAAAAACTAGACATGTTTTTGTGAGATTCATCCAATGATTTGGAAACTAAACATGAATTTGGCTAATTAAAAATCTCTTTTTCCATATGCAGATACATTGAATTGAATATCAAATGCTCAAGTGGCTCACGCAAATACAGTGGAAATGTGCCTTGTTTTCTAAGAAATAGACCAAGAATAATGGCTCAACACATCATGAAAAGGCACCAAGAGTCGCTGCTCTTCAATGCAAGCGACATAACGTCTGCTGGGGAGAACGTCTTCCGTGTTCAGAGTCAGACTTCACAGGAAGAACATCTGGTGAACTTTGGAAAAGGCGATGAGATGCCTTCATGTACATGCATGGACTGGAGGAGACATCATCTCCCATGCCAGCATTTCTGTGCGGTTTTGACCTTAGTTCCTGGATGGAGTTGGGAGAATCTGAGCTCTGCGTACAGTAAGAACCCTCTCTTCACGTTTGACGAGGTTTGCCTTGGACAATCTAGGACACTTCCTCTTACTTCTGCTGATCTTCAAGGTGAAGAGCTTCTGAAGAAGAATCAGGAGAACGATGATAGTCCAGAGGGAGACAGCTGCATATCCAGTCCAGAGAGAAGTCCGTCTCCTGCTGGTCCCTCAGAGACCATCCTGATAACCCCTAGTGTTCAAGCAGAAAAAAGGGAGAAATGCAGTACCTTGTTAAAGGAGATATCTGATTTGACATGCCACATACATGATGGGACATTTCTAGATTCAGTAACTGATCGTCTTACAAATCTTTTAGAAGATTTGAGGCGACACATTCCCCACAATGACATCCTTGACCTTTCCTACACACCACCATCCAAGAAAATGTGTTCGTCAGCACCCGCCGGGCACCCAGAGCCACTTATACAATCCCAGAAAGATGTCCTGTGTCTGGAATAGTTGGTGATGCGGGCAACCCCCACAAGTGACTTTTAAGGTGTTGCTTCTCGTGTGCATTGTGATTTGTGTTCGGAAAAATTTTTGCCATTAAAATTTTAAATTTTGTAGTATATGTGTGGTATTTTGAACTGTAGTCAATGACTTATAATATCTGTAATGTAGCTTCATGGTCTGGGCTGGTAACTGAAAGGTTGTAGGTTTAAACCCTGCATGTGGTGCTGGATCATTGTTCTGTGCGGTCCTAACAAAACCAGCCTGCTGGTCATTAAAATAGCCATCTTGAGCTTTTTTTTTAGCAGAAGACAAAAGTAGAATGTGGTAAGAAGAAGAGAAGAGAAGGCCGAGAGCTGTGAGAACGTAGCGAGGCCGGTTGCATGAGTGCTAATGAGCTTCCCTGAACTTTGTTACATAGAAGTTATGTTTGATATAATTGTTATTTTAAATGGCTTGTGCAGTCAAAGGTGCAGTCACATTGCAACTTTTCACAAAGAATGCCAAAACAGTTATAAACCACAAAGATAGGGTAATATTGGTATTTGATATTACTCACAATTCCTGTTGATTGATGATCGTTTTGTTTTTTTTACATTACCTACACTGTGGGTTGTGGCTGGAAAGAAACAGTCACTTGTGGTTGATGCAGAGCTCTATGAGAACTTCACGGGCTTCTGAGGAACACTGAGGTTCAGATTCTGAAAGCTGCTTCTTCAGGCTGGTTAAAGATTATCTGCTAAGATGCTCAGGAACGTCTTTCTTGTCAGCTTGCTCATATATGCAGGTAAAATCATCACTCTTTCAGTTCTAAAATTACTTGTATTTTGGATATATTATGGCATGCATTGCTGCTTGTATGTTAATGGACATGGCCGGAAATCACAAGAACTTAAGTATAATAAACATGAGTGAAGAGTCATTTGCTTTAACTTGGAATTAATTGTTGGTTTATTCTTAGTCTGCGCAGTTCACTGGGAGATTTCTGAAGTGGGCTCTGCTGAGGAAGAACTTGAGGAACTTGAAGAAATCCTTGTAAGCTTCTCCTGATGGCAATAGTTTGTTAAACAAGTGTATACTTTAAAAATAATGACCTTATGTAAATCATTGCAACTCTGTTGCATCAGTTGAACAAGTGGGGAGAAAAATAGGGGGGAAACTTTTTACATTGTTGCAAGCGATTAACAGGTAGTTATAGATAATGTAGTTAATTATGAGTAGCATACTTCTTTGTATTTTCTCATTGAGTCAGTGCAGAGAGCTTTGGAGATTGGCTTCTGCTAAATTATTTTCTGCTTTATTATCGGTTTCCTATTTTTATGTGTTTTCAGGTTGATAGCTTGACGAAACAACAGATTTTTACTAAGTGCTCGATATGTAAATTCATCATGAAGAGGGTGAAAAAAGGAATCTCCTCTAAGACTCCAGTAAGTATCATGATTACTGTTGCAGTATTTAACTGTATGTGCCTTTCACAACAGCTTTTACTAACAACATCATTTCCCTCAGAATGCAATCAAAGACAAGCTGAACAACACCTGTGAGAAAGCCGGGCCACTGAAATCTAAGTGCAAGGACTTTGTTGAGAAACATTTGAAAACTTTGATTGATGAGCTGATGACTGATGATGGGCCAAGAACCATCTGTGCTAAAGTTCATGCCTGCAAGTAAGTGGCACAGTAATATGCAGTATTGGGGGTAACTCATTATAAGTAACTTGGAAAAAGTAATCTGATTACATAACTCAAGTAACTAGTAAAGTAACATGACTTTTACAAAAGAAATACCTGAGTTACTTTTTCAAATAAGTGAAGCAAGTTACTTTGTTTTCCCAATTATTGACTGAAAGCTCTTTTGCCCCCATGTTGAGACAAATCGAAGTGCCGAGGCATTGTGTGTAAACATGATGGTTATAGTTCTAGACTAAATGTGAGCATGCAATTACTCATCTCACTTGCACAAAAATAGATTCACATTCCTCAAAATGAATAAAATCAGTGAAATGCAGAATCGTAATATTATGCACACCACCAATAACTAAATGTGTCAAATAAAACATACATTTTTATGCTTTTAATCTCACTTTATTGATCATAGTACTTGCTTCTGACCTTCGATTATTCAGTTAAACCATAAGCAAAATTTTCCTTTTTTTGTAAATTAGGCCAATGTGTTAAACTTTTTTTCTCCTGCATCCTATTCCTATGTTATCGAGAACAACAGCAGCTGAAAGGTTTCTTTCAGTCTGGGGATTATTATTTCACTTTTGGT
The DNA here is from genome assembly GCA_030578275.1 of Meda fulgida. NCBI lineage: Eukaryota > Metazoa > Chordata > Actinopteri > Cypriniformes > Leuciscidae > Meda > Meda fulgida. The sequence continues at coordinate 10,328,178 of CM060632.1, read as the reverse complement.
GTGAAACGGTCTTTACATTTGCCCAAAAATAGCAAAAAAAAGCCCAGCCCAGAAGGGAAAAAAGTAACGTAACGCATTACTTTGCTAAAAAAGTAAAGCAATTAGTTACTTTTTAAGGAAGTAACGCAATATTGCAATGCATTACTTTAAGTAACTTTCCCCAACACTGGTAATATGGTAATACATAACATGAGGAGATTTTGAATAACTTTTTTGTTTTGTTTGTTCTAGGCCAAAACCCAAGGACTTCATTTTTTCTCATGATCCTGCTTTTAACAATTTCTGAAAGAGAATAAATTAGTACTGTGAAAGCATTAAATGCATTACAATGAAAGCAAAATAAAATTATATGAATAAAACAATCAATTATCTGTGTTTTGTTTCATTTCAGTTGAATCCAAATGTTTTTCTAATAAGCTAAATCAAAAGTGTTTACAATACATCATTAATAAAATTTAACAGAATAAAAGGCTTTTTGAGGACATTCAAAAACTAAATGTATACCAATATTTACCAGATCCGTTTAGTGTTTATTGCATTGTTTCCCAGTGAGGTCTAAATAAAACCTAATTATTCTTTTTAACAAGCTCATGTTTTCAACAATGAATGCAGATGCTTGTAGGATAAGAGCATTGCAATGAAATGGCTCAGTCAAAAAGTATATATACGTTTTAGAACATTCAGAATAAATATTTGTTCAGTCTGCCGTGATTATGACAGGTATGCATGAGCTTTATATGTATAGTAAAAGGGCTTTATATGTACAGGTCCTTTTAAAAAAATTAGCATATTGTGATAAAGTTCATTATTTTCCATAATGTAATGATAAAAATTAAACTTTCATTTGTTTTAGATTCATTGCACACCAACTGAAATATCTCAGATGTTTTATTGTTTTAATACTGATGATTTTGGCATACAGCTCATGAAAACCCAAAATTCCTGTCTCAAAAAATTAGCATATCATGAAAAGGTTCTCTAAACGAGCTATTAACCTAATCATCAGAATCAACTAATTAACTCTAAACACCTGCAAAAGATTCCTGAGGCTTTTAAAAACTCCCAGCCTGTATCATTACTCAAAACCGCAATCATGGGTAAGACTGCCGACCTGACTGCTGTCCAGAAGGCCATCATTGACACCCTCAAGCAGGAGGGTAAGACACAGAAAGAAATTTCTGAACAAATAGGCTGTTCCCAGAGTGCTGTATCAAGGCACCTCAGTGGGAAGTCTGTGGGAAGGAAAGAGTGTGGCAAAAAACGCTGCACAACGAGAAGAGGTGACCGGACCCTGAGGAAGATTGTGGAGAAGGACCGATTCCAGACCTTGGGGGACCTGCGGAAGCAGTGGACTGAGTCTGGAGTAGAAACATCCAGAGCCACCGTGCACAGGCGTGTGCAGGAAATGGGCTACAGGTGTCGCATTCCCCAGGTCAAGCCACTTTTGAACCAGAAACAGCGGCAGAAGCGCCTGACCTGGGCTAGAGAGAAGCAGCACTGGACTGTTGCTCAGTGGTTGCATGTCATTCGGAAATCAAGGTGCCAGAGTCTGGAGGAAGACTGGGGAGAAGGAAATGCCAAAATGCCTGAAGTCCAGTGTCAAGTACCCACAGTCAGTGATGGTCTGGGGTGCCATGTCAGCTGCTGGTGTTGGTCCACTGTGTTTTATCAAGGGCAGGGTCAATGCAGCTAGCTATCAGGAGATTTTGGAGCACTTCATGCTTCCATCTGCTGAAAAGCTTTATGGAGATGAAGATTTCATTTTTCAGCACGACCTGGCACCTGCTCACAGTGCCAAAACCACTGGTAAATGGTTTACTGACCATGGTATTACTGTGCTCAATTGGCCTGCCAACTCTCCTGACCTGAACCCCATAGAGAATCTGTGGGATACTGTGAAGAGAAAGTTGAGAGACGCAAGACCCAACACTCTGGATGAGCTTAAGGCCGCTATCGAAGCGTCCTGGGCCTCCATAACACCTCAGCAGTGCCACAGGCTGATTGCCTCCATGCCACGCTGCATTGAAGCAGTCATTTCTGCAAAAGGATTCCCGACCAAATATTGAGTGCATAACTGAACATAATTATTTGAAGGTTGACTTTTTTTTTTGTATTAAAAACACTTCTTTTATTGGTCGGATGAAATATATTTTGGGTTTCATGAGCTGTATGCCAAAATCATCAGTATTAAAACAATAAAAGACCTGAAATATTTCAGTTGGTGTGCAATGAATCTAAAATATATGAAAGTTTAATTTTTATCATTACATTAGAAAATAATGAACTTTATCACAATATGCTAATTTTTTTAGAAGGACCTGTATATGTATGTATGAGCTTTATATGTATAGTGATGGATCTGCAGTTGAATGAATGACTCCTTCCAAAAGTAGGACATAGTCAAGACTTCCTATCACTCCATTAAAAGTGCCCGATTAAATTATGGTAATTCTGAATCATATCTTAGATTGTGTGACTACACAAGTGCACTTCTTTATGAGTGGCTGAGGACACCCTTTTACTAAAGCAACAATCCAGTGAGAAAAATATATTTTCATGCTTTTAAAGGCCCCTCTAAAAATCTAAGATTTGATGTTTAGATGTAGCTTGCAATAAAAACGTTTGACAGTAAATACATTTTTACTGTTACAAAAGATTACTATTTCAAATAAATGCTGTTCTTTTGTACTTTCTATTCATCAAAGAATCTTGAGAAAAAACTGAACGTGCAATAGAGGAAAAAAAAGAGTTAAAGGCACACTATGTAGAAATTGTGTTTTTGTCAAACAGCGACCCCTCGAGTCGCTGTGGAAAACTTGCACTGTCAATAGAAGCACAGATAGACTCCGAAGATATTGACCAGGTAATGTTTCAAGATGCCATACAAATATTAGTCTACTGAACTACTGATGATGGTAATAGGATAATAATAACTATATGTCAAGTGTTATAAATAAAGTAGCCTACCGCGTTTGCTGGCTTATAACGTTTTTACATGATTGCTGCTAAATCACAAGTAAATAGCCTATAGTAGGCCTACTGTATAATTTCATTTGTGTTTTTTGATTGTAATGTAAACATTACAAAATGCCAGATGAAATCAATATAAGTTAAATGTACGTCGCATTATTTCATAACATTGGCCGTCATGATGTCATTAGACATGATTATTGCAATTTATCATAATAGTCTGCAAATTGTGCTCGTTCAAGTAAAGTTACAGTCGGGAAGTGCAGTGTTAGTCAGCTAAAGTTTGAATAAGCACAGTAACGTTATACACGCCACAAGAAATCGGAACCAGACAAAGGACTAACGTCACGAATACACCTCACAACACCTGAGTTCAGCTGGCAAACTGGCTCGTGTGGCAAGCTAGGCAATAAAACATAATGGAAAAAAACGTAAGAGAAACGAGTGTTTGTCAGCAAGTCTGCTAACAGCTCTGGTAATCGAAAGCTAGCTAGCAGTAGACATATGTGGAAATTATTGGACTGGTCTTATTATCAACAATGGATGAATGAACAGCATTGTAAAAAAAATGACATACTACAAGCAAGCGCAACAACATACAACATAGAACGCAAAACAAGTTTACAAATAAAAGATTTACTTACTTTTCCATCGACAAGATCGCCAGGTCAGCATCACCCAGTGCTGCTTTTTAGCTCGCGCCCAACGAGTGAAAGCCGACGAGTGGGACTCTTGTCCGGTTGCTCACGCGGTCAGATTCTCTTTTCCTAGTCTCTTCCGACCGCGTTTTCTTTGCTTTTTCCATCGTCGAGTATCACGTCTAAAATGCGCGCAAGTGTCTTCGTGCTTTATGTTGTTGTTGATGTGTTTGACGTCGTTGCCGTAAAGCATGTCATAATTCTCGCGAGATTTGTCGCTCCCGATTATTGCACTTCCTGTCTGATGGCTGAGCGACTGCCGCAGGCTCAAACTGAGCGTGACGACAGTCTGACAGTTGTAAATCTTCTAGTAGGTGGCAAGACAAATCTGAATCACCTAGTTCCTCAAAAACGTTGTTGAAATATTTTGTCCCGTTGCTTTTATGGACTCTATCTATGGGCTTCTCCCTTGACTTTATGCCTCAATTTCCCCCCGATTGCCTCATAGACAGTAACAGATTGCCTGCGAGCTTCTCCTCCTGTCTCTACGGTAATGTCTATATTGTGCAACAGAAAGTCGCGTGGTTATGATGCAATCGTTAGCCTATTTTTTACAAAAACGGCTTCTACGGGCCATAACGTAAGATACAAAGTAATGTAGCCTTTTATACATTGTTGTGTTTCTTTAGAAATAAATAATGGACAAATGAAGTCTTTGGACGCCTCAGATGTAAAGTTATTCGCTGTCAAAGTGACGCCAAAATGAATGGGAGTCAATGGAATGCTAACAGCAGGTGAAGTTCTGCTACAATGGCGGCTCCCGCGAGGCTTCAACTTCCGGCTGATGGATTACCCCCTTGCTCAAACTTGCATTGCTGGTTTTTCCAGCGGCGTCCCCCCTAAGCTTTACAACCAGGATGATTCGCCCTACTATGAGTTTGTTTACCACCGAAATGACTTTGAAGCTGTTCTATTAAGGTACAATTCTTGCATAGTGTGCCTTTAATTATACTTTAAAGATTTGAGTATGTAGGGCAAAAAGACTTTTCTGTCCGTACAAGTCAAGTATACTTAAATAAAATGTTAACCCTTTATGGGACATCATTTATAAATGGCACAAAGAAAATTGCATTTAAAATGCAATAATAATATTCAACCCACAAAAAAATAATTTTAGTATTATCATATGACATCCTCTTAAGACAATACAATTTTAAAAAATCTATGTGCAGTGGGCTTGACATTTTTGGCAACAAGTAGGTGACAAGCAGTACTTACCTGACGTATTTCCTGTATTTGGTGTTCAAGTAGGTGTGAAGACTGCCAGTGTGTGTAGAACTTTTTTTTACCCGATGGGACACCATTGTAGTGTTGCAAAAATGCAAGTGTTTACAGAGCTTTTTTTTTTCAATACTTAGCATTTTAAAATAAACTTCTAAATGTCTGGTCAGTAGACCTATGACCTACCTGTTCGTTCGTCTAAAATGTACCAGAAAACAAATTGTGGTGCTTTTAATTAAGTGATAAAAAGCAGTTGTAAATGTTGTACAAAATACACGTGCCTACTCATCTTTGCACCAATAAAATGACACTTAAACAATATGTTTTACTACCAAATTACATGTAATTTATAATTAATTTTGCTGACAGTGGAATGTTTTCCTCGCTATCTCGTGCTATCTAATGCATGATGGGATACGCTTAGCCTTGAATACCGCTCCAATGCGGTATTCAAGAAAGATAGTGTAGTGTGCATTAGGGGTATTTTTAAGACATGGGACAGTCTTGCGGACGCACCTCCTGTCGCGTACACGCGCTCTCAAGTAGCAAGTGTGGATATTTGGAAAGGCCCATAAGCACATGTTAGGTCACATGCTGTCAAGGACTCATTTTAGACTAGGAAATGTATAAATTCTATTTTAAAAAAATATAATTGTAAATCCATTTTGGTCATTTTTTTAATGAACATTTTGTAATATCAATAAGTGAAAGACCAAAAAATCTGTATGTCATGCATAAATGACAGTCCTTTTAGGGGATACACATTTTCTGTGTATGTGCACTATTGTTCTGTACTGGCATGCAATATAATAGCCTTTTTGCCCGTGTTTTAGGTTAATGTTAGTATGTTTTATAGAAGACAGAGAGGAAAGTCTGTACATTTTCCAGAAAGTATTGATGATACCCTTATGAAAATTAACCAGGGTTTTACTACAAATAAAACAACAACAAAAAACATGGTTATAGGTTTTGCTTCACTAACCATAGTTTAACCATGGTTTTTGTAGTAAACTGTGCTTATACAAGTAGTAATCAATCCACCAAAAAAAGCATGGTTACTACACTTTTACTATAATAAAACCACGGTTTGCCAGCAGTGCATAAGAAAATAAATATGCATGTTCAGATATTAGCTTGCTTGCGCCCGCTAGTCAAAGTCTTAGAGAGCCGTGATACTTCGACCTTGGAAACTTCTGATCATCATTCAAGACAAGTATTGTTATAGGCTATCAGGAAGTGCGTGCCCATGTTGGGCTTCAACTCTCTCCGTTGAAATCAACGGGGTCGCTGTGTCCATTTCTTTTACTGTCTATGGGATTCCCACGCCTATGTAGATATAAATGACTCATTCTAAGGTAATAAAAACTTAACGGTTCATTAAGTAAGGTCTTTATATACCACTAAACACATAGTTATGTCATAAAGATGTCACGTGAGCAACCTGACTGACAGTTGTAAATCTAGTAGCTGTGTGGAGAAAAAGAAAAAAGCCAACAAAAAGTTGTCACACTGAATTAACAAAATACCACCTATAACAATACACACACACACACACACACACACACACACATCAATGTGAGTTTACTCTTTACTCTTCTTTTGTTCAGATAATCATACAACAAAATATTCTAGGGGCCATGAAAGTTTTGTGAAAATGATCAAAAACGAATTTTGTTTTATTTTATCACTTCGGGGTGGGTACGCAAACCGGATTCACAACGTTTTATCTGTAGAGTGGGAAAGGTATCCTCCATAGGGAGAGGCTAGTTGGCACTTCAGCACTGCGTTGTCATCGGGTCCAGGCAAAGCTCCTAGTCAGATCTGGATACGGCCTGGATCCGATTGGCTGCCGATCCGATAATATAATGTTTATTAATATATTACAATACTATTAATAATTATAATAATTAATTTAATATAACATATTACGCTATATAATTACAATATGACATGATGAGAAGTGGCTAAAATCGACTTTAAAATAGCCTACTTTAGGATTGTAATCGTTTGAGTAGCCTATCTGCAGTTCTAATAATTTTAGTTAGTTAGTTTAGTTTATTTTGAACATGTTTATGTATATATCCATTAGATTTAAATATTTGGCTAGGACACACACACACACACACACACATAATACAATAAAAAATAACAAATAAATAAATGCATGTAGGCTACAGCACAATCTTCCAAAATTATTAAAAATGATTCAAATATAGGCATATATGCAAATAATTTTTCCCTTCTTTTTCGTTCTATACTTGCAGTATAAAACCACTACTTTATGGAGAGTATATTTTAAAAAGTACTTTCATTAACAAAAAATGTGCCACAAGTATTGACTAGTAAACTATCAGTATACCTATAAGTTCACTAAGTAAATATATACACTGTACACTAAAAGTGGGCCAATTTAGTCCCCAGTAGTATTGAAACAGTACACTACTTGTGCATTGATATTAGTATACTAATAAAGTATACTTAAAATGTACTTGAACTTTACTTAAGTATACTTAAGAAAATCATGCAGTATGCTATATTTTGTAAGGGATAACTTTCTGTATTGTACATTCCTACTGAACTAGGAAACAGGGTTAAATTTTGAGTGAGGTAAGTACCAAATAAAACTCTGCAACCACATTGCCCCACCTAACCACTGGTTTTGAGAGAAAAACAAAGCAAACTTAAGTATGACTGTACTCAATAATCCTCAAATGCTGACCGAACAAAAGCATTAAATAACAATTATGTAACCAAAACAGCTGGTATTTGCCAGTATTTCTATATTTTGTTATAATGCACATAATTATTGGCGTACAGTCATTTACATTGTTTTAATTTTACTTTATCTTTCATTATTTTACTATTTATTTTTTGCATTTAATGTGAGAGAGACAATGTAATATTTAGTTGAACTAACTTGTGGAGATTAGTTAACATAATGCACTTTTATATTAATATTGTTATGCATATTTGTATTTGTTCTCAAAAATTAGTTTACAAAATAATTTAAAAGATGGTAATGATTTCATGGTGGTGTTGGTAATAAAAATATTTGCATTCATTATTTTCAATTAATTCATTACTTGATCAACCCTACCATTGATCAGTATGGTGGTTGAATTTAAGTTAAGTTGAAATCAAAGTAAATATGTACAAAGTATAAGTATGCCAATTTCAATGGGTACTGGTTAGTAGGATTCCTTAAGATGTAAAAGACCTGAATAAGTGAAGACAAAATGTGGCCAGCTGTGAGATCTTCAACTTAACAGCTTACAACCACACAAGCCATTTCCTCTGTCATGTCTTTCTCACTCACTGATACATCCAAATACCATGAAATATCTCATAACATCAGAGCATCTGTAAATCCACTTGAACCCTGCTGATGAGTCACAAAATAGTTTTAAAAACTGACTATGCATCATTGCAGATTCAACAGAAGCTATTTATTGTAATTCCTCTTACTCAATGCCAAGTGTGAGAAAAACGTAAGTCTCTTCTGAAACTGGTTCAAGGAAAATGATGACAGCTACCTGCCCCACATTTCATGACACAATGGACAACACGTGACATTATTTTAATTAATTTTGACTGGCTGAAGCCTTAAAAGTGACTTAAAATAAGTGTGTCAGCATGGGTTGTTTGTCAAATGTTGCTTTTTAGTTGTCGGGTTGTTGAAGGTGTGAAAGGTGTGAAAACGCTAATGCAGATCAGGTTCACACAAAATACTCATCCTTCATGTCATTCCATTACCTCACTGTATGGCGTTCTTACTTCTATCAAACACTAAACGAGCTAATTTAATACCTATCATGTTGGGTGAATTGAGTACATTGGCATTTTATTGTGACCAGGGTTGGAATAGAGAACCATTTCTTATTCAGATCCATTTTTTATAATATCCTATAAATACAAAAATAATAAAACCCAATGACTTTTTGTTCCTTTAATGATTCTCGTGTGTGAATTCTTCCAAATTCCATACAAAAATACTGGTTCTTTTATAGTCAGTCAAATAAAGTGTCTGCAGAATGAATGATTCTAATGAGTCAGTTATTTTTAGTCAGTCAAAAACAAAGCATATGCTGTAACACTGAGGTAGAATCAAAAGGAGGAAACAGGATCCAAATGCATATGCAGCACTTTATTAAATAAACTCAGAACTTCACAAATGCACACATAGACTCAGGACCAAGTGACGTGAACAGTCTCTGGATCGGCGGACGTGACGTGAAGAGGCTCAGACTTGGCAGGCATGACATGAAGAGACTTGGCAGGTACTGTGGGGTTGCGGGGCTCCTCGTCCAGCAAACCCACAGTAAAAGTTGAGCCACTCATTTGCAGGGCCAAGTCAATGTACAATTTTAAAGTCTAATGAGGATTGTGTAGAGGCATGGTTGAACCGAGCGGCTCAGATAGCCACCCTCTAAAAAAAATCATGAGGCATACAGAGTCCATCAAAGTCAAATTTGCCAGTTCGATAAAGTCTCTCACATACTCCTCAATAGGATGTTTTCCTTGATGGAGACGCATGATCCTCGCTGCTGGATTCATTTGGGTGGGTTCTTCTGTAACGCTGAGGTAGAATCAAAGGAGGAGACAGGATCCAAATCCATGCAGCACTTTATTAAATAAACTCAGAACTTCACAGATGTAGACATAGACTCAGGACCAAGACTCAGGAACAGAACAACATTAAAAATCAAGAACCCCAAAACACTAGTTTCCGGCAGGCTAGACACAGCTATGGCGTATTGCTGCCCTCCTCTGTTCTCTAATCGCTATTTACAACTTATTTAATAATACTCGTCTATATCTTTTTATATACTCCAATTTTTCGCAGATACTCCATCAGTTTTCTCAATTTGTTCCAACTGTCCAAATTCAGTAAAGAGCATGAATTAAAAACAGTTTCTCCAGTTGCTCCCAGTTCACTGAACAATGTCTTCCTTTGATGAGACCTCCAGCACTGCACTAATACATGCATCACCTTGACTCCACATTCACACTGTCCATCAGGAAGTTTACCAATCAGAGCCAGCCCACAACGCCCAAACCTCATCTGGATAAGACTACTGCATCTCTTCTCTGACATCTATAACTAAATCTGTCTTTCTCTACCATTCTTTGTACTGTATAATAAGTTCTCCAATTTCTTTCACAATCCCATGACCTTTGCCACATTTCTTTTACTGACCTATTTATTATTTCTGTGTAATCTGGTGGTCCATACTGCAAACTAAGTGGAACTCTTTCCTCCTGCGCTGCTTTCTGCCACCTCATCTGCCACGTCATCTGCCACCTCATTACCCTCCACACCCATGTGCACCAGAACCCCACAAACACTGACACTACACAGGGTAAAACATAAAGTACAGTGCATCCAGTCTAATGTGAATCACACATAATCATTTGCATTGTAGTAGGCTATTAGATACACATTTTGTTGTTTATATTATTTTATAAATATGAATTAAATTAAATGTTACCATATTCTTTTAGCTTTGCTGTTTAATGTATAATCAAAGCCAATTAACGAAAACAATGTTTTGAGAGATGAGAAGATATGTGGTGAAGCTCTCTGAGAACCAGACAACATGGTTTGCTCTGAGAATTAGAAATGAGGAAACTTCTTCTCTTCTTCTTTTTGAATCTTCTCTAAACCACTCGCTGTGTGCTAGAGTGTGAAAAAGCAAAGCCAAACAGAAAACAGTGAATAATGAATATCTATCATGTATCTCAGATAACCATCTAGTAAAGCATTTATTGTTTGAGGTTGCAGTGGCATAGAAGAGTCCCAAGGGGGGGACACGATGCTGACCCGTGTAACGACTGAGACCAATCAGACACAATTATTTGTTATGGTTAACAAATAATCTTTAAAGCTCACTCTGGGACCTGTGGCCCCATCCCCCAACAGTGCAAGAAGGGTTTTGGGGTTTCCAGGACTACGATCAGATAAGTTGGTTTTATTGCTGTCAAAAATGAGGTCAAGACAGAGAAGACAGAAACAGACTTTAAAACAGACTTTCCTGCATTCATTTATCGATGAACTGATTAACATGAAATTAACATGCATTCCAGATTATTTTGTGAATGATTTACTGTCTTATGTTGTGTCCTTTAATACTATTATCTGTTGATACTATTATCCCTTCGATACTATGTATTTTATTATAGAACCAACGGTTTATTATAGAACAAACGGTCACTTAAACCACGTTTGGTCTTTATAAAATGGTACTTTGAAGATTGAAATGATAGTGTATATGTTGATAGCTGCGCAACATATTAGTATTACAAGAATCTTTCATAGTTTCTTCATCAGCAACCAATCCAGCTGCACATGCAAATGAGCACGCTTGAAACAAGGATCCATAAATCAAATTCTCCCGCTTAGAAATTTTACCTTTCTTATTGGTCAAGCTAACCCTGAGAGGTGGGACTTTTCTCAGGCTTTAAATTGCATCTACACAAGCCCTTCCCTTTTTCTTGTTCTGCTGGACCTCACAGCTGCTTACTTCGGGTGGGTGTCTGTGGGACCCCCTCCCCCAAACGGCCCATGGCCCCTGCAGGCTGTAACCACAGAATTGTTCCTACAACAAAAATGCAAGTATCAATTTAAATGAAATGCTCTGAAAATAAGCTGATGGTTCTTTTCATAGTTTAAATGGATTTTCTCCATAGTTCCATTTCCGGTTTCCAGTTTCACTCTATCACTCACCCTGTTACCTATATATGTATGTATGTATGTATGTATGTATGTTTAGTTTAGTTATGTTTGTGATTTAGTTAATAAAACTTGTGCACAATATATATTTGGTTCTGATTCCCTGCTTGCAAACAAAGTCTCTTTTACGATCTTGATATTGTTACATGCTCAAAGCACTGTACATGCTAAGAAATAATTATTTTTCTATGGCCATGGAAGATACCCTTTTCCTAGAATAAATGAATAATCAAAAGAGTTCATTGGATGAACTGATTAATTAATTGTAATATTAATTTAGCCACATCAAGTTAATCCAATTAACTGATCCAAATATTCATAATGAATCAATCAAGTTATTATTGATTGTTAATATTTCATATAGCTAATTTGTTACACCCGTTACAAACCGCAAATTCTTTCTCAATTTCCCAATCATTTTTCATAGTTTCAGAGTTTGAATGACTGGGATTTATGCTTCTGCCATTTCCTAACCATGATGATGTTTTGAAAAAAGCAGTTGCATTTGAGGCCTAGAACATTTTTACGTTTGTATTTGCCACAAATGAACGGCAAATAAGTCGATTTTGTGTGTTTTTGTACATATTCCATACTATAGTATTCTTGGATTATGATGGCACATTTAATTTCAGTGCCATGGTATAACTATCTTACACCATGAGTAAACCATGGCATAAACATATAGCCTTATTTTTGGGTTTATTTTTGAGTAAACATATAGCCTAACTGCTTTTAGCATTGACACTGAATTTAAAGAATGCTAATTATATATAGTATTATATAATCAAAGTAATATAATTTAGGATAAACGAGTATCACACATACAGGAAGATGAAAAAGCACATCTTGTCATGTTGAGGGGTGTTGGTCTCACTTCACAATGTCTGTGGTTTCTGGTTGAACAAATATGTGTTTAAAAACAGAGTGGAATCAGCAAGCAAAGGGGAGAGTTTCATTGCGTTCAGACTCTTTTGCCAAACAAGATGCTGCAAAGTATCATCTTGGTCACCCTGCTGATATCCTCAGGTAAAATCAGATCACAGATCAGTAGTTATCTTTATCAATCTATTCATCTTTTTCTATTTTCTATCTATTCTGTGTGCCTTACTGAATAGTGTACGCCTATACCAGTTTGGAGCAGCTTACATTTATACATTTGTAATGGTGGTCATGCTAAAACAAGTTCGAATGTGCCCAAAATAGACATCTTTTTTTTTAATCTAATTTTCTGGCTGTTTAACAGTAGGCTATATTAAGTGCCCACATATTGTCTTCTAGGTTTAGTATGTTAAATTTATTATGCATTTTTTTCCCCTCACAGTTTGTGCTCTTCACTGGGAAATGCACAAAGGAGAGTCTAATGGAATTGAAATAGAAGAAGGCTCTGTGAGTTTGTGTCATTTTGTGTTCATTTGTACAGTGGATTGCTTTCACCGGATTATTGTTTATCAGTAGTGGTCAAAAATGTATATTCATAGAAACTTCCTTGACCTTTTAAGACCTTTTATGTTATTTTTTAAGATTCCTTGAAAGTTTTCCATGATTGCGTAAATAGCAAAAAACTGAAAATTAACTAATTTAGCTGAATGATAATTTTACATATTTCATCAAAATATACAACTTATCTTAAAACAGGAAAACTACATGATCTATTTATGATGATGAAGATGGTATATTTTGCAACTACCTATAAAATGGCCAATCAAGCACAGTGTATACCTGTATATATTTCAATAAGGTCACATCTTTGCCATATATATTGAAATTAAATGTTTGCACTTTATTTCGATGGTCCACTCAAGGCATTCAACTAACTATAAGTAACTTTGCAACTACATGCCAATTAAACTCTCATCAGAGTATTAGTAGACTGGTTAGGGTGCGTGTTAGTAGAATAAGTTGACAGTTTCAAGATGAACTTCTAGTCAGTAGAATGTCTTCTGGGAAACATCAAAATAAAACGTTAGCCGATATATGCCGACAGTTTACAGTTTAAATACTCTAACTGTCCTCCTGTTGCGGATCAATCATGTTGTGTCATGTGGTGTGAACAGCTACACTCCTGATTTCACAGAGAGCAAGTTTGCAAGATGCAAAGCAGCTTGACAGATGTCAAGCTATGTTAGATTTGAACTGCTAGGTTCAAACTGTCATATTTAAACTATTGACTCTAAAATCCTGTATATTGTCTTGTTAGGGTGATATACAAACAGAACAACTCCCTGGAATGTGCTGGGCTTGCAAGTGGGCCATGAAGAAGTTGAAAAGGCAGATCTCAAATGGCGCAACTCCGGTTGATACAAGTAGCCTACTTTTATATGATTTCATAAAAAAAAATAGGTAACACTTTATTTTGATGGGTCCCTTTTGAACATTCTGGTGACTATAAGTAACTTTGCAACGACATGTCAACTAACTCTCATTAGAGTATTAGTGTACTGTGTGCTTAATATCTGTTAACTCTTTATTGTGATGGTCCTCCAACAGTCTACTGACTATAAGTAACTATGCAACTACATGTCAACTTATTCTAACCCTAACCCTACCAGTCTACTAATACTCTACTAACACTCTAATGAGAGTTAGTAGACATGTAGGTGCAACGTTACTTATAGTCAACAGAATGTGTTAAAGGGACCATCCAAATGAAGTGAAACCAAAAATTATGTAATTCAAATACAGAAACTACAGTATTAGAGAGCACTAAAAGATTACCGGCTCAGAGTGTGCTTGTCACTTCCTTACAGGACGATATTAAAAAGAAGCTGTCGATGGTCTGTAATGAGATCGGGTTCCTTAAGTCACTGTGTAGGAATTTTGTGAACAAGTACACATCACTCTGGTCGAAGAACTTTCAACTACTGATGATGCCAGAACCATCTGTGCTAACGTTAGAGTTTGCAAGAGATAGGCATGGAGAAATTAGTTCATTCGTGCAAAATTTTTAATTCTGTCATCAATTACGCACACTCATGTAATTTCAAGACTTTCGTTCATCTTTGAAACAAATCTGAGAGATTTCTGTCCCTTCATTGAAAGTCAAGCATGTTTGAGCATACGTTTACCATATGTGACTTCTCCATGTTCATATGCGAATAAAAGCCAATATTTAATCTGTTCATCATATAAAGCAATCGCATCTCTTCAGAAGACTTGGATTAAACAGCTCAATTCGTTTGGATTTATTCTGCAATCTCTTTATTAAAGTTTTGACGCGTCACAGTTTTGGGTTAATAGACTTTCAACAGAGGGACAGGAATCCCTCAGATTTGTGTTCCGAATATGAACAAAAAAGTCTTATGGGTTTGGTACGAGTAAATGATGACTGAATTTTCATTTTTGGGTGAACTATAACTTTAATGGTCTATTAGATTCAAAGTTTAAAACTCATATGTTCGCTGATAAATTGAAGACAAAGTCATTTTGTGAAATTCTGCAGTGTACTAGAGTTAATAGTGTGATTATTGTGGTTTTGTATGTCACAGTTTTTTTTGCGTATTTGTCACATACACCCAGCTTTACACCACTGTTTTTGTTACTGAAATCAACTGGAAAATAAATGTGTGAAAAGCATTCAGAGCATGCTTGAATTTGTATTTTATTGGTCCATAAGCACCACACCACATACATTGATGTCTCATGCCCATTTCAAACTCATAATTTCTTGAATTTCACAAACTAATCACCAATAAAGACAATTTGCAGAAAGACTAAATGGAATAAAATAGGTTTGAGTCACAAGTATAAACAAACATACGTGTCCATACATATAGTTACAATAAAAAATACATAATGATTTCATACATGCTACAATTAGACAATATTTACAGACGAAAGTTTTCAAACATTCACCCATTAACAGTTAACTTTGTACATAAACAATACTAGCAGAGGTTATATTTAGACTAATGCGGTTTACTGCGAGGCTGCAGTGACGCTCAGCATGCATTTGGAGTTGTGAGAGAAGACATGCACAGGTTCTGTTCTCCGTCTCCAGCTCTGCTGCAGTGCATCCTGGTCCAGCTTATTTAGACTCTGGGAGCACAAACGCAGGTCTCGGATGTGATCAGAGAGACCGTCCAAACAAACATCACCCAGTGGTCCTGACACCTGACAGCCTGTCGTGAAGAACCAACTTTAAACGTTAGAGGACACACACTGTAAAGTACACAATAAAGTAGGGCTGCCCCATAATACTCGACTAACGGTTAGTCAACCAGAAGAGGTTTGGTCGACCAAAATTGTATTAGTCGGTTAGTTGCAAAAAAAAAAAAAGGCAATTAAAGGCTTGTTATTATGATTTATGGCTTATTAATATAAACGTGTGATTAGTCGACTAATCGCTTAAATGAACGACTACTAGTCGTGACTGGAAAAATCTCTAGTCGAGGGCAGCCCTACAATAAAGCCACATTTACAAACGACAGCAATCATTTTAAGTTAAGATTGTTGGTGACACATCCAGTAATTCAAACTTTACGTAGATGAGCTTCTCGGACTGTATTTCCTGAGATACTGCAAGATGCAAGATTGTGATCTGACTAAATGCAGCAATATCATTAAAAAAAATGTTGCATGGGAAACAGTGTCAAAAACTTGTCATCGTTCTGAGTCTGAGCATCTTGTTCATGATATGATGCAGAAATATATATATACACATTACAAACACTTTCCCAATTTACTTTTTAGCAGTAATAAATTTGATTACATATTTGTACTAGCAATTCCTCACATTTATGATCAGAATTGAAAGCTCAAAGTAAGTACAGGTCTGAATTTGTCAGTAAGCCTATTACAACCACAGTACCCTTAGTTAGTTAAAGGTTAGTACCCTAACCTTTGAGGTTAACCGTCTTGCAACCTTAACGTTATCAGCCTCGATCTTTAATCACTAAACCACCGGCAGGTTCAAAAGCAAAATTCACAATAAAAGGACAATTTATTTGTGGCAAGCAGGACGGGGCAGAGAGCCATGGGAACGGAGCGAGTGCTAATGAGACCTTGAGTCACACGGAGGAGCTTCGGAAGGATAAAAGGGAGGAGTGACGACAGTGAAGGACGAGAGAGAAACAAGCTCTAGTCGTAGAGACTTGAAACTTTGTATTCACACGTCTACAACGTCACCAAGGCTCGCTCCGATCGGCCTGACGGAGGCGCTACAGCGGTCAAAGTACGAAATCACTCATAACTCCTAAATTGTTAGGCATAGGCCCAAGTGTCGGTTTCAATCGTCGCCCTGGCAAAATCTTCAGGTATTTGGGATTTTTTTTTGGTGAAAAACCTACTTTTGCGAACTAGTCCTTGCTTTTTGGCCCAATCGGAACCAAACCAGTGCAGCAAGATTCTCTGGAGTCTGATTGATTGTCAATTATTATCAAAAAAAGTTGAAATTTCCATTCACGGTCTCTAAGGGCCGCCAAACGTTCATGGAGACACTTTTTCTAAAATGGCTATAACTCGTGAGCGGAATGATATATGTTCACCATAGTTGGCACACATATGTAAGAGACATTGAAAATTGGCATGCTGTGTCTCTGTTCAAGGTACCAATACTGCCTTTGAGGTAATTTGCGTATCCCAAAGATAGCTATAGCAGGGCCATTTAGAAAATAGGCGTGGCCAAGTCTAACCAAAAGCCTATCATTCCTAAACGAAAGCATAAAAAGCAGAATGCAAACTTTTATGGAGATCAGCCCATAGGTGGGGCTATAACTTCTAAAAAGCTGTATTTCTATGGTAAATCACATTAAATGACTGAAAATGGCCCTCTTTCTGCCTGATTTGCATAGAATTTCATGAAATTTGGTGTGCACATGCGTCACATGATTCTAAATAAGCAAAGAAACTTATGGACATTGGGCAACTGTTACAAAGGAGAAAAAAGTAAACTGCCTGTATTGGCTATAAATGGTCTTTTCCATCAATGATCTAAGTGATTACATGCTTGCTTAACAAAACATAATACCTTTATACACATGCTTAAAGGCCTTAAAGTGCTTGAACCCCATTAATTGCTGCTTGCAGCTATATTTCTATAATTAAAGTTTTATGGTAAATGTTCGCCGGTTCCCGGCTCCTCCTTCCTTTGGGAACGAACTTTGCTACATTATGCCTCCGAGCAGACAAAATAATGGCAATCAAACCTGAATATCCATAAAAAGCAGCTGGGGAAAAGAAAACACCTTGAAGGTTGAGATGGGTCAATGGTCGCTGGGCCTCCATTAGAGCATTAAGGAGACTTTGAAGGCCGGCTGAGGTCACTGAAGGGTTGGCAGACAGGTCTAAAGACACCAGGGAAGGACAAACAGGAAGACACCTAAAAACAACCAATCATTATTGAGAATATATTATAAATATGTAATATTATTATTGTAAAGAGGCTGAAAACTGAAATAAGGATATAAATGATGCATTGACATTTCGGTACAGTAATAGAAGAGTTGACAAAATTCACCTAGCGAGCAAGAGGACGCTGTGGTCCGTAAGGCCATTTCCAGCCAGGTTTAAGTGTGTGAGTGGACAGTCACCCTGGAAGCCAAACACAAACATTTAGTCAATATTTACATAGCTATACAAAACAACAGGAAGATAGTGAAGTGAAATACCCGTATATTTTTTCCCACCGGACGCTACGATGCATGTGTGAGGCAAAATGCATGGTGCATGGGTGCGGGTTTGATGCACATGCAATTTTTTTAAAGAGTTAGTTCACCGAAACATGAAAACTCTGTCATCATTTACTCACCCTCAATTTGTTCCAAA
The DNA here is from genome assembly GCA_030578275.1 of Meda fulgida. Classification (NCBI taxonomy): domain Eukaryota; kingdom Metazoa; phylum Chordata; class Actinopteri; order Cypriniformes; family Leuciscidae; genus Meda; species Meda fulgida. The sequence goes on along the minus strand of CM060632.1, from coordinate 10,309,797 downwards.
CCTATATGAATTTATTTCTTCTGCTGAACACAAAAGATGATATTTTGAAGAATATAGGTAACCTAACAGTTGATGGAAACCATTGACTTCCATAGTATGTGTAAAAAATACTAAGCCCATCAACTATTTGCTGTTTCTTCAAAATATCTTTCATTTTTGTGTTAATTATCCTTTTAACGTCCAACTTGTCCCCCTGTTCCAACTGTATTAGGTCTAAAATGGATTAATATAATGATAATTTGTAGCTTAAACTTACAAGTTTATTCAATTACATCAGTTTTACCCAGTATTTAGTTTCCAGTTATTTATTTACGTGGATTTGTGAATGTTTCTTTTTACGGTGTTTGGAATGAAGACGGCATTTTTGACAGCGCTACATCTGTCTTGAACGCCATTAAATACAGAGTTTTGGATGTAAACGTGATTCATCTATAACGTAATTTCGACTCTTTTGGCTTGCCATAAAAGAAGACAGGGTCTCAAACCAACGTGACACACTTGACACAAAACTGCAAGATGCGGCATAATGGTCAAAGATGTCCATCTAGCGCATATTTACATAGAAAAACTAATAAAAAGCAGCAAAGCTTACTGTAAATAGCTCAGAGTAAAGGCGTCATCTCCATTTGTTTTTCAAGAATTTAATTTAGTTCGCTATTAAAAAAGAGATCTAACGCTTAAATCTGTTGCTTTTTAAATCAAGCTGAGCGCTCGTTGCCACTGCTATCAGTGTCATGGATACAGTTGTTCTCTTGTGGCTCGCACAGTCTTCACTCGGACGCGCTCTTCAATCTATCGCCGTTGTGGAGACTCTCTATTCGTTGGTGAAGTCACAAAATAAAATGCACACAAACCTGTCCCTGCTTGATATAGACTTTTATAGACGATTGATATAGACGTTTTGATGAGAGAGTGAAAAAAAAAAAACTACGAGTGCGGATTAGAACCAATAACCTCTGACAGCTTGGCAAAAGGTCTACCACATTTAAAAACCCAAACAAAATTTGCGGATCGATGCATTGATTTACAGGTTGAGCAGAGAGGCTGCACGGTTTGGGCAGCGGCTGCACACCAGGCCGCCAGATTGTGTTGCTAAGAACTTGCAGAGTTTAACTATCATCAGACCGGCCCTCGCGGCCTCGAAACACTACCGGCCCACTATCGTAATACATACGAATATACTGTAATGTTACAACTTCTCATACTTACTGGTAAATCGTCAGAACCGATTTACTGGTATTTTTGAAAAGGTCCTGTTCACACTCGATCTCTTAATGGTAATTTATCAGAAAAGACTGTATGTGTGGAAAGGGCTATTATACTCAATGTTGAAAAAGATTGAGCTGCTTAATATTTGTGGAAACCTTTATACATTTTTGAAAAACTTTGGACAAGGAGTGAGTGTACCTGTGTAAGGAGTTTGGTAAAGATCTCCATGGCAGGCTGGTCGGATGGACCTCTACAGACCGCAGAAAGCTGAAGGTGCGTAAGAAACTGCATCGGTAAAGTCTTCAACACAAGCTCAAAACCAGTGGAGCCCAGTGCATTATGGGAGAGGCACACCGACCGCATATTCCCGGTGCCTGGAGAGCACAATACAGCATTACAGAAACATAAAACTATGATTTGGTTGTCAAACAGAGGTCTAACCACTTCAGATCAGATGTTTCTGACAGTGCACTTACTGGCCATGGCATTGGCTAATAGGAGACGGTGTTGCTGGAGGAAACGTGCAGAGAGGCCACAGGCCTGCAGGGAAAGAGTGGAGAGCAGGGGACAGGCGGACAGAAGACTTGCTAGTGCTTGTGTCCAGCCATCACCCAGAGGATTCATGCTTAAATTCAACTCCTCTAGACACTACAGAGACAAAAATGTGATTAGACAGATAAAACAGAGTGAAAATGAAAATAAAAAGAAATAAATAAAAAGAAAATTATGAAAAACCAAAACTATGTATCAATATATGTATCAATACCCCAATGGATACACTTTATTTTGACTTCAGACATTCTACTAACAACAAGTACTACTAGTAACTTTGCAACTACCGGTCAACTACCTCGCATTCATTTGCAACTACAAGTCACTAACTCTCATTGGAGTATTAGTTGGCTGTTAGGTTAGGTGTTAGTAGAATAAGTTGACATGTAGTTGCAAAGTCACTTCTAGTCAGTAGAATGTCTTTTGGGGAGCATCAAAATAAAGCATTAGCAGATATTAAGCAGACATTTTACTAATACTCTAAGTAACTTTGCAACTGTCATTTAGCAGTCATTACTGTTAGTAGAATGTCTAAAGTGGATTGAAATAAAGTGTTATCATATCAATTTTACTACCATCTGATACCATCATTGTACAATGGTCCCACCACAGAACTCTTGAAATAAGGAAATGATCAACAAGTTCTCTAACTTCTGTCAAGTATAATATTCATGAAGTGTGAATTCCACACCTCTGTTCGTTTAAACTTCACCATAAACACCTCCCACACAAAACCAAAAAGCATCTTCCTGTTCAATGACTGTCTGATAAAAAGCGGTTTGATATGACTGGATAAGGTTTCAAAACCGATTAATTTTTTTGCAACATTTACTCAAAGTAATTAAGTAGCTTTACAGCAGAATTTGAACTCTCATATTTGATGAAGTTTGCATCATTGATCGTCACTGTGAAGCTGCTTTGAAATAAATTGTATAAAGTTTTAGATAAATAAAGGTGACGACCTAAAGATCTTTTAAATTGTATAAAGATCACACAATTAATATGTTAGCCATAGAAACACCTTCCCTCAACTGACTATTATTACTGACTATTATCACACAATTTAACTACAGAAATACATTTTCCATAATTTCATTATTTTACATGATTTTACCATGCCTGGAAATAACACTTTTGAAATTTAGGAATTTCCCTGGGAATTGAGCTAGCTCCATGCTCAACCCTGATATTCAACGTTTCCCAGGAGCAAAACTGCCATGACATATGGAATGGATATACGCTCAGGAACTGAATATGAATAAATACATTTTAATGACATTTTGATTTGTTTAATATAGTAAGACCACATAGAACAACTATTTTTTTATAAAAGCTATTTAAAGATTTTGTTCTCTCTGAATGGGAGAACCGGTGACTAACCAAGGGTGCTTTTCCCAAAGCCAACTATGGTCGCAAGTTCCGTCGTTACCAATGGAGTTCAATGGAAATTGCGATCATAGTTGGCCAACAATGCTTTTGGAAAACGCACGCCAGATGTCACTTACTCACCCTATATGATGGTGCATGGACGTGTTGGGGGGGATGTGTGAAAACACTCGTCACATTATATATGAAGCACTTTGTTGTATGTCAAAGTGCAGTTCATCAGTGAAAGGGGAATACAATAATATCTAATGTAATATTTATATACAGAAAAAAAAATCATATATATATTTACATAGGTCCTCTTATATTTCATACAGTTGATTATATACATATATATAAAAACAACTGTATGAAATATAAGAGAACCTACGTAAATCGACAGCCCTAATATATATATATATATATAAAAATGTATTAGGGCTGTCAATTTACATAGGTCCTCTTATATTGGAGCTAATAGAATGCCATTAGAATGGCCCTAAAATTCAAGATATAAGGGCAAAAGTGCCCCTGTATGAGATTTTAATCAAATGATTTATATCATATGATATAGTTAAGCAATATCACACGTTCAATAAATAAGAAGTTAATAATGTTAAATTTTAGACACACGATTTTGTCTGTTTTGGTTCAATTGTGAATAATCTGAATCAGTCAGGTGAACCAATGATTCAATGGCCCATTCATAAAGAGAGACATTTACTTAATTGCTGAATGAATCAGCCGTTTGAATTGATCAAATGAAGAATGACTTACTCATTTAGACATTTAACACAAACTACTGGCAGTTTGAGTTTCTTGAGTATCATTTAATAAATAAATAAAAATAATTTCGTATTTTGGGGATAGTTTGCACGAAAATGAAAATTCTGTTTTTTTACATTTACTCACCGTCATGTCGTTTCAAACCTCTATGACTTTCTTTTGCAGAACTGTTTTGGATAACACTTTATTTTGATAGTCCACTTTAGACATTCTACTAAGTAACTTTGCAGCTACATGTCAACTAACTGTCATTAGAGTATTAGTAGACTGTCTGCTTAATATCTGCTAACACTTTATTTTGTTGGTTCCCCAACAGATATTCTACTGACTAGAAGTAACTATGCAACTACATGTCAACTTATTCTCCTAACCCGAACCCAAACCCTAACCTTACAGTCTACTGACAGTCTACTACAGCCTACTAATACTCTAATGAGAGTTAGTTGACATGTAGTTGAAAAGTTACTTATAGTTAGTAGAATGTCTAAAGTGGACTATCGAAATAAAGTGTAACCCTTTTGTGGGCAGTGAATATATCTAAATACCAATTAAAAAAAAAAACAATCATGGCCGTTGTAGCCTAAAAGTTTATGTGTAAGAAGTTCTGTTGAATTTCTAAAGCTACTTTTGTAATGTCTATTTGATGCTTTTCTTCTTTAACACAATGACGATTTTAAATGATCTTTCGGGGATAATTTCTCAGCCAAATCTGGTGCGTGATTAATTAATTAACATTAATTAATCACTATATAAAACCATTTAACTATTCTTTTTTGTTTTTGATTGAAGTCTCTTCTGCTCACCCAGTATTATCATGAAATATTAATACAATAAAAACGTTATTTTAAATAAAAAAAAACAGCAGTCAGTCTTCAGTCACATGATCCTTCCGAAATCATTCTAATATACTGATTTGCTGCTCAAGAAACATTTATTAGTTATAATCAATGTTAAAAACTGTTGTGCTGCTTTATAATTTTGTGGAAACAACAGTCACAAATTCTTTTAATGTAAAAAACTTTTTTTCTACAATTTATCACATCCTGTAATCCACACACACACTATATATATATGCAGGAGTATGTTATGGTTGATAACTTACTTGGTACTAAAATAGTATTACTTTATTATACTCATACTTCATTTTTATTACATTTTAAATACTACAATAGAAATTAGACATTACAACAGTATAATATACAGTGTGAGAAATATATTCATTTTAAAATTGGTTCGGTATCAACAACATGGGATAAATGAATGTCATTCATAAACTTTCCAAGGCAACTAGTAGTAGTAACGCCCACTAGCGCCAGCCACTGACAACGTACATCAACAAAACCACTGGCAGTGTGAATGCAGCTTAATAACAGATCTTATATTACTGAATAAATGAAAGTATACTTACAGGGAAAGCCGTTTCACTCTTCGTTTCCAATGTGTCCGATGCTTTTTTGAGACCCTCGCCAGTGATCTGATTGGCTGATATGTCTAAAATCCTGAGTCTGGGCATAGTGGCAGCAGCAGACATCAGTTCTGGAAGCAGGTCGTCGTTCAGACGGTTGGCAGTGATGCGCAGCTCCGTGAGGCTGGCCTGCAGCTTCAGCGCTCGGAGGAGAGGAGTCAGGGACGCTGGAGGCAAACTGAGTCCACAGACGTTCACACAGGAGCTGCTGTCCTGCACCTCACACAGCCGGGACACGCGCCGGTTCTCCTCTGAAACACACATAACATGAAAAATATCAGACAAGCGTGCTTTGTAAGAAAGATCCCTGACTTCTTTGAGACTGAAAAGAAGTTTAGGAACACAAAGAGTCACTCACCCACTCCTAGACTCTGACAGGCTTTCCTGTAGCGCTCAGGGAGAGGAGGAAGATCCCATGAACACACCTCAGCAAGAACCTGCAGCAGGTACATTGACCCGAAGATGAAACAAGAAAGGCTTGTGGTGAAAATTCGCAAACTTTCAGCCTGTTTACCACACAAAGCTACTGTATAGATTCAGAAGACTTATAATAAAACACTCTAGTTGTATGGACTACTTTTATGGGATTTTAATTTTAAATTTTGGATCTTGGCACACTTTTGTTCAAAGGTGAAAATCAGCCTGGGCAATATTGTTAATACCATAGATTAATAATAAAAAAGAAGAAAAAAAAAGAAGAAAAGAGAGCAGCCAGACCCTTTCACACTTCAAACGCATCCAGTAATATGTATAATGCATTACTGAGACTTTCTTCTTTTGAGTCTTGTTTTTAATAAAAAGTGAAGTGAAACTTCACTACCAGATTAAATCATATGTTATGAATAATATTATCTTTTGGTTTTGTGTCCATGAAGTTTCAAATAAATAAGAAAACCAAATGAGATGAAGTACCATGAAGTAAAGTGTTTGAATTACTAGACTATATATATATATATATACACGATTTTGGTATGTAAGCTGATTCCGCCATGGAATAAAAAAAATAATAAAAAAAGTAATTGCAACTTAATCTCACAATTCTGACTTATTTTTTTCAGAATTGCAGGTTTATGTCTCACAATTCGGACATTATATCTCACAATTGTGAGTTTATTTCTAATAAATTTGGAGGAAGAAAGTCACTCAGAATTACCACTTTACATATCACAATTATGATTTTATATATCACAATTATGATTTTATATACCACAATTTTGACTTTTTTCTCATAATTGTGAGTTATAAATTCGCAATTGCGAATCATGAAGTCTGAATTGCCCAATAGAAACTATAAAATGCAAGATTAAAAATCGCAATTACCCTTTTTTATTTTTTATACCCTGGCGGAAAACAGGCTTCCATATTTCGGTCATAAAATATTTATTTTGCTTTATTGTGCCTGGAGACCTCAGGTGACCAGGACCTCAAAATAAAAATATTGTTCTGAAAATGCAGTAAGAAAGAAACTGCAGAATAGTGAGAGACAATAAAATAGTTTAGTGCAGTTAATATCTGTCTAATGTATTATATTGAATTATTGTATATTACCACCCAAGTGAAAAAAATATTTGTATTTATTGTTTATTATTTTTTAATTATTAATTTATTTTCCTAGCAATTATTTTAATCTCAACTGTGACAGTATGATTTATTTAGCTACAATACTAAATAAAATACTTTTTTATTCATTAAAAAATTGATTTTTATAATTTATTTTTTACTTATGTTATAAGACAATAACCCACAAACAACAGAAAACAGTCCACAGAAGTTTTCAGACGACCTCTGACCTCTTCATTGGTGTGCAGCACAGCCAGCAGTGGATCTGTGGGTAAGAGCAGAGCGCCCTCTTTCTGCAGGGACAGACGTGGCAGTAATCCACACATCTGATAGTAGCGCTGAGAGGCCTGCTCACACAACCACGCCACCGTACAGCAGTCTGCCTCACTGCACAAACACAATAACATACACTCAGAACACACCACACACTATCTGATACATACAAAACTAGCATCAGACCTGTGAGGAACTGGAATCAGGAAGACATTGTCCTGAACTCTGACCCTCATCCTGATTGGTGTAGGCACATGGGCGGTTCGGTTGTGGAATGATGCTGAAGACTTAAAAAAAAAAAAAAAAGATAATCATTGTTCAGCCAATTAATAATGCATTTATTCATTTATTAATCATATCAGTCTGTAAGTATCAAACGCAATGAGCAGTATTATGTAGAGGTAGAAGTATTGGATTTCTAACAGATTTTTTTTTTTTAACAGCAATTGTAAGATAAAAATTTGGATAAAAATGCAGAATAACTGCATTTATTTCCAAAATGATAACTGACTGCCACTTGTTGAATTAAATATGCAAAGTAATGAGGTAATTAACTTTAATACTGCAACTAACTGCATACCATTTCACATATTATAAAGAAAAATAGCAAGCACTATAAAATATAAAACCAAGTCAAGACCAAGACCAGACCACCTTAAAGATCCACATTTACTGCTTCAGAAATGTCTAATCAACGAATGCTATTAGAATGATAGCTGTTATCAATCAAATGAAATCACTAACTGAATCACTAAATCTTTGCACTGCAGAGGTGGCACAGAAACTGCATAAATAATGTTGAGATTAATGTTTTAAAAAATAAAATTTTGTGGGCATTTTTTTAAATTTTGCAGTGACATCTTTGACAATTACTCAATTTCTGACCCGGCACAACAGTAACAATAGAAATCAAATTAGACATAAGTTATTGACTGCATTTGAAGCAGGACATTTTACATCCAATGATGTTAACAACTAATTCTGACAATTTAGTGCCGTTGTGGTCTTGACCGGTCTTAAAATCCTGAGTCCTCTTAGTTTAAGACCGAGACTGAGTACAAATGCCGTTGAGACCTTCAAAAATTCTCGAGTGCCGCAACACTAGTGTACCGTGTGTGTTGCATTCCAAACACAGCCAATGATGCAGTGAGGTCGATTACCATTGACTGATGGGTTGGAGGTGCAGGGTCATGATTGGGGTCAGATTCTTCATTCATGATGGGACTATGTGACCTGCTGACCTCTCTCCTGCCCAGCATCACCATCCCGGGCAGTTGATTCATCTTCACCTGCCGAGACTTATTAGTGTTCTTTTTTAGAGACCCACCCCTACTGGAGGAACTCTGAACTGCAATGAGAAAAATCCAAGAGTCAGCTGACCTTTATCACCAAATAATTGCCAACATGGTGATCAGGACCCCAAAATTAATCAATACAATTGTGATGAAAAGAAATAAACTGCAGAAGAGTGAGAGACATAAAAAATAATTAACAACAGGCAATCAAATATTTTAGCGTTATTATTATCTGTATATTTTTAAACTAATATATTATATTAATATTATATTATTAAAAACATACAAATATATTATATTATAACATAAGCTGTCCATTATCACAGAATAAATGCCGACATGTTGATCAGGACTTCAAAAATATTGATCTGAAAATGTGATAAGAAAGAAACTGCTAAATATTGAGAGACTTGACAACAGGCAACAAAACAGTTTAGTGTCATTATTAATATCCATCTATTAATTATATTATAGTGTATTACATTAAATAACACACACATATATATATATATATATAATTCAAAAATATTTGCCTGCAGACTGCAGCAACTGACCAATCAGAATCAAGTATTTCAGAAGCCACTTATGTGTAAATTTCAGTGTTGGGGATTATGAATAGGATTTTTTTTTAAAAGGTTTTGTAGAAATGTTACATTATTGTGTTAATCACAAATTTTTAGGAAACTAATGTTCTAGTTACTTTTGCATTACATTTATTTAATGGCTAAAGTAATGCAACACTAATAAATTAAGGGAGTGCAAAAAAAATAAAAAAATAAATCAGTTGTTGGACATTGTAGGATTTAACCAATTCACATTGTGTGTATATATATGTAATGCATGCAAGAATAGAATAACTAAAAGTGAAGCCCCAATTAAACTAATAAAAAAAATCTAATCTAATCTCTAAAATCTAATATTCTGAATACATTATTGTGTGTACATTGTAATCCTCATGAAACTAATGACTGGATATGATTGCGCCGGTATGTCACACACCTCTAGGAGAAGCTTCAGCAGAGACTGAGAAATTATTCTGATTTCTGAAAGTTGTTTCCCGTGGGATGTTATGCTCAGAAACTCTCCGCTTCTTCTTAGGCTGCACATCACTCAGGTCATCCTCCAGCCAATCATCTGCCACATACTGCTCCTCTGGGACCAAAGCTGATCTGCTATTGGCCGACACCGCTGGAGTGCTGGTAAAGGCGGGCTCTGATAGGCTCTGAGTGAGGAGGCGGGATTTGGCACTGCCCAGGTTCTGCATGGCCTTCTGGTACTCCAGTCTGCCCGAGTCTGACTGCGGGGGCAACGCGGCCTCTCTGACGGCGTATACGGAGGGAAGATCCTGACTGGGTGGGGATTCCTGCGAGGATTGGGCCGCTGGGGAACGCGGTCTTGACCGAACAGGACGAAGAGGACTGAACGAGCAATCAGAGTCAGAATCATCCGAAGAACTGCTTTTGTTCTAAACCAACAACAAAACAAACAAATCATGAGTTAAAAAGGACAGGTCGATGTCAGTCAACCAGATTCTGGGCATCATTTACAAATATCTTATCTTGTAAACTGTGTGGTCAGTACCACCCCTCTCTATACAGAGCATGCATGATCGCGAATAGGAAAGTGAAAGTTAAAAGCGAGCACGGATTCAAAAGCGATTTCAATACCCCGCATTTTGATAGTGACTCCCTGATTCCCGCAAACTATATACAATATAATTACACAACTATATAACTTCAGGAGAACGCAAAAATATGAAAATAGATTTTTTCCTCCCATCTCATATTTTGTCCCCGTCACCATGTCCCTTTAGGAGCTCCGTAGAATCATTTTATTCATTTTGAACATAGTATTCGGTTACGGGCACATCCCTAGTGATTAGGATCTCAAAATTGATTTTTTTTTTATTTAGCTTCACTGCAATAAAAATGTATTTTGAAGTTGTAAATAAAATGTCGCTTGCCATTTCTTTGTAACTATTTTTGAAATTTACTAGCAATTTGTGAAAATAGTTTTCAAAGTAAACCCTCCACCAATGTTTTTTCTAGTGATGAAAAAAATGTTATAAAAAATATCTTTACACTTGAGTTTTCATAAGCCAAATTCCCACTGTTTGTGATTGTGATTATTATTCAAATTCAACAACAAATACATACATTGTAATAACACTATTTCACTTAAAAAAATGAGAGTAATAATCATTTTATTTTAATATAAAATCACAATAACAATATTTATGTCTGAATATTTTTCATTTTCAAACTGTAACCCATCGATCTTTTATTTTGATAGGTGGCAGGCTATTTTTACATCTTTTACATATTACTGAACATTCCAATATGTGAATATTTTCATAACAACATGAGCCACCTGAAATTAAGAAAGTGATCAGAATGATTGATATTGATAATGTTGATGGTTTACGGTTTGTTTATCTGCATTCCTTGTTTTGGTTTCTCCATTTGAATGACGAATATAGACTATTGATACCAGCTAATATAGATAGTTATGTCCTTAAACACAGGCGCAAAACACACTTGCTAGTTGACAGTCAGCAGTAATCTTTGAGATATTTTCAAGCGCAGCTTTTTGGCCCAGATGAAGCCGACGCAAGGCGACAACAGTCAGCTTTCATCACCGCTAGTTCTTTGACGTCGGCTTGTTGTGTCACGGCCTTTGGATTTGCACAATTTACAGTAAATAAGCAGAACCATTTTAATATGATTGAACTAGGAGTGTTAAAGGCTTGCTTCATTAAAATCAGTAGTGCATATATTGATTTAATAGTAGCCAGCGCCCAAGTCATATCACGATATCAATTTTATTTCGATATATTGTGCAGCCTTAGGAAAAACTGTTCAGAAAAGCAACTTTACCCCATACAGAACATCTACTTCCATCCCTCGTGGCCGGCGGGCTGAAGCGGAGCTGCCCCTGCGTCTGGGGGCCGAGTCTTTTGGAGTAGGGACAGTCGGAGCGGGACGTGGAACGATGTGCTGGGGTGACGGCGGGGACTCCTGCAACAGTGGTTCTGTATACTCTGCATCAAACAGCTGACTGTCCTGAAGCTCCTTCTGCTGCCGTGAAGCCGTCGATATAACTAGGACTACAGCAGAATAAGCTAGTTATTTTTAAGTACTGAGATTTCCTTTTTGAAGTACCAACACTTCCTATATAACACAACTGATATACATTTTCTATCTTACAGTTACTGTAAATCTGGCCTCTAGTTCATAAACGCCAAGAGGAGAACTGACCCCCGACTGAGCCTGGGTTCTCCCAAGGTTTTTTTCTCTCCATTAAGTCACCTGATGGAGTTTTAGGACACCAGTAGGTCACCTGATGGAGTTTTAGGACACCAGTAGGTCACCTGATGGAGTTTTAGGACACCTGTAGGTCACCTGATGGAGTTTTAGGACACCAGTAGGTCACTTGATGGAGTTTTAGGACACCAGTAGGTCACCTGATGGAGTTTTAGGACACCAGTAGGTCACCTGATGGAGTTTTAGGACACCAGTAGGTCACTTGATGGAGTTTTAGGACACCTGTAGGTCACCTGATGGAGTTTTAGGACACCTGTAGGTCACCTGATGGAGTTTTAGGACACCAGTAGGTCACCTGATGGAGTTTTAGGACACCAGTAGGTCACCTGATGGAGTTTTAGGACACCAGTAGGTCACCTGATGGAGTTTTAGGACACCAGTAGGTCACTTGATGGAGTTTTTCGGTTCATTGCCACTGTTGCCTTTGGTTTGCTCAGTTTAATTAACCATTCATTAATACCATTGATCAGCCCTACCAAACGTGGATGTTTTTTCCAATAAGAAACAAACACTGTTATGTTATTTTGATTGATACAGTGAAGCTGCTTTGATACAATCTATATTGTGAACAGCGCTATATAAATATACTTGATTTGACTTCCGATTCATCTTCCATAAATCAAGTGTTCTTGAACTTTCTGTCAATCTAATTTAGGTCAATAAATCAACTACTGTAGTGAATTTCAAATAAGAGTTGATTTAATTTCAGTCATTTTGTCTACGTCTCATTTGTTATCATTAAACGGGTCATGACATGGATTTTATTATTTTAAAATATTGACCTATAACGTTAACAGTTATTTTGCACACACACACACACACACACACACACACACACACACACACACACACACACACACACACACACACACACACACACACACACACACACACACACACACACACACACACACACACACACACACACACACACAAAGTATTTGCTTTGGGAACTCTCTTTATCACACTCTTTCTCCCTGACTAAACAAAATGCTCCGAGCAAACATCTAATCCTCCGGCATGATCCGGGACGCCATTAAAATAATCCACTTGTGTCCGATGCTGGGATCCTTCTGAAGTCTCTAGAGATGCAAATGAGCTGAGTCAAAGCAAACGTTCTTTCACTCTTTCATTTGTCCTGTTCTCAGCAGACTCAAGTGTGACTCAAGAGTACACCAGAAACTGAACGCGCATCCGTATGCTGTATCAAGTGTAGAAAGCGTCACTGATTATAATGGGCTCCATTTGCTTTCGACGCGACGCTCACATCCAGTGTAGGCAAATGTCAGCCGTTAAGCGACTGAATGCCAGTGGGAGGGGCCTATGGTGCGTAATGATACATTAGTTGATTTCTTGCTCTGGAGGCAGTCATATGCAAATGTGTTTAACCATGTGATGTCACAGATCTCGCAATATCAAAACAAGCCGTTTTTGGTGCTTGATTAAATAAATGCTTTGTTTTAGGGCTGCACGATTAATCGCAATCAACATGGAAATCGCGCTTAAACCGTTTTGGATTATTGCGACTATGAAATCGCAAAGGCAGCGATTATCTTTATGTGCAGCTCGTCGGTAACGTACGGCTCTGTGATCCATAGTAAATGCTGCTCCATTTGAAAGTTCTGCGAGTTTGAGTTACTTATCACGTGCATTTGAAAAAGCATGCGTCAAACATCTGTCCAACAAAAGACAACATTCAGCTACAGACAGTATGATGCAGCGGGGCATGTTTGGCGTGTCTACATGAGAGCGCCCTCTGGTGTTCAGATGGAGCAGCATTTTTTTAATGGAACAAAGATCAAGGCAAATATGATTTCTCATGTCATGACCCCTTTAAAAGACATTATGCATAGAATCAGCTATAAATCATCAATAAGACATTTAAAAAAAAAACCTAGGTTGCATAATACATGAGTAACTTTGATCTCCTCACCGTCTCCTGACAGTGCTCTCTTGATGAGTTTCTCAGTCTCCAAACAATCCTGCTTTGTCTCTTGGTCCAGCTGTCGGCTGTAAGTCTTAAACCACTGACGGAGAGTGTCCAGAGGAGTGTGTCCCTATAAATAAATATGCACATATAAGACAAATGTGGACAGAATCAACAAAGACAAATGATGAATCAATCGGTTTTGTTCCTGAAAGGAGGATGAAAATACTAGTGTAATTAGCCTTATATATGCTCAAAAAGCATTTAATTGATCATATACAGTAAAAACAGTAATTCTATGACACATTGAAATAACTGTTTTCTATTTTAACATTTTAATATATTTAAAATGTAATTTATTCCTATGAAAGCAACATTTTCAGCTTCATTACTCCAGTCTTCAATGTTACATGATCCTTCAAAAATCATTCTAAAATGCAGATTGTCTACTCACGAAACATTTCTTATTATTATCAATGATGAAAACAGTTGTGCTGCTTAATATTTCTGTGGAAACCATGATAAAAAAAAAATTCAGGATTCTTTGATAAAGAGAAAGTTTAAAAGAACAGCACTTATTTGAAATAGAAATCTTTTGTAACATAAAAAATGCCTTTATTAATTTGTTACATGTGATCAATATAATGCATCTTTTCTAAATAAAAGTATGATTTAAAATATTTGTTGTAGCCAAACAAGTATATATATATATATGTATATATATATATATATATATATATATATATTTATTTACCATGTAACAAATTAATAAAGGCATTTTTTATGTTACAAAAGATTTCTATTTCAAATAAGTGCTGTTCTTTTAAATTTCCTCTTCATTTGAAATGTTTCACATGTGTCTATTTGTTAATAGGCATGTATAGCATTCGTGTTCTCCTGACCTTGCCATTGCGAACAGTGACTGACGCCCCTTTCTGCACCAGCAGTCGTGCTACATGGAAGTGGCCGCAGTTCAGCGTGTCATGCAGGGGTGTGACACCATCACAGTCTCGACCCCCAGGGTCATTTATATTTGCTCCACGGTCCAGCAGCAAAGCTACAATATCTGAAAAAAAAAAAAATAATAATAATCTGATTTCAGTCTCTCTGAGCTATATAACTATTGTGAATGTGAACCTGCAGAATACAGTACCTTGATGACCGTAGTTACAGGCTTCATGCAGAGGAGTCCACCCGCAGTAATCCCTCAAGTTAACCGGGTGACCCTGTCAGAGAACAAACAAACATAACAGAGAAAGGTCCATTTTATACATCCATCAGATACTTCCTCAAGAAGGTCAAAGCCATTTCACTCTTAAAAAGTGAAGCACCAACACTGAAAAAAGCCAAACCCACCTGATCAATCAAACACTGAACCTGCTTTACGTTTCCCTCTATACAGGCCCTGTGCAGAACCGTCTCGCCCTTCTCATTCCGCCGGTTCCACTGCACAAGCAACACAGAACAAGATGAACAAACAATAAAACACACGAGGATGAAGCACAGCATAAACCACAGTGTGTCAGATCTCACCCTCTGCGTCTTCCTCCTGCCCGTGACCATCTTATCATAACCCTCCAGATCATCATCTGCACAAACAGATTATTCACTCACTCAGATAAAAAAAAAAAAAAAAGGAACATCCTGATTTATATATTTCATCATTTCATCATGTCCACATTGCACATTTTGTTAATTGAACATATAACATAGTAAGAATTACAAAGTAAATATTGGGTCCAATAATGTGATACCATGGTACTTTGATGTATAATATGGCACATATCATGATATTTATGCCAAGGTATTTCAATGGTCTTGCATGTAATGTATGTAGAATCAAGGTACTGTATATGCATAGTAACATATCAAAATGCCAATGTATTACCATCTGATGCCATCACTGCACTATGGTAGCACTCACTGTTGTTATTGTTAACAAAACAAACTATTACAAATTGATTTTGCTAGTTAAAAGAAAAATCAGAAATGTTGCCTTGGCCACAAACTTCAATAAAAGGTCAAGTACTAAAATTACTAAAACTCAAATAAATAAATTATAATAGAAATATTAAAAAGCTAATGAAAATGACAAAAACACCCATCAAAATGTGTAAAATGAAAATGAAAAAATGATTATACTGTATAAAACCAAAAAAATATTAATAAATACAATAATAGTATATAAAATACTTAATTAAGACTGATACATCTACAATACTTTATGCATCTTATCTGCATTGCAATAAACCTCATAAAAATCATTGTTGGCATTAGCATTCTATAAACCTCTGTGTATTATGTGTGTATTACCGGAGTCGGAGTATTGAATGTCACTGTCCTCCAGTGGTTCACTATTCTCCACCTCCTCTTCTTCATCCTCCTCTTCACTATCTTCCAGTCTCAGGCCGTCCCGCTCACACAGCTCCATTAGCTGGGCCTCTGTGTCGTTACACTGCGAGGAACCGCAGCGCCGCTGGGCCTGAACCCACGCTCTCAAAACACGCCTCTGGAATCACATCACGGATGGAATTACATCCCTCTAATCCAAATGACATTTCATATTTGATTAAAGGTTCAGTAACAGAGTTAAGTGTCTTCCTCAAGGGCACAATGGTTAGAATTCATGAACCGACCCTTCTGGGGTTCGAACCTCCAACTTTGGCTCAGCAATCCAGAGTAATCTGTCCATCTCTGATTTATGAATGCAATGGTCTGCAGTCACTGGACACGTACAAAAGAATATCCTACATTGTAGAGCTTTTAATCCTACATTTTAAACTTTTGTGCACTATATCCAACTCACTATTTCATATTAATGCCAGATTCACTGTGTATATGATATGTAAAATTAGCTTTATCTGGTCTTTATTTGAGAGAATGTGATTCCCAGTGCGCATAGACTTAGAGATGGCACTCAACTAGAAAGCGTTTTTTGCAGCCAAGGGTACCGCCAACAGTCAACCACGCCATAGGATTTAAAAAAAATCACATTCACATTCAAATCTAGTAACCAAAAGCAGTGTTTGTTACTTTCTTTTTACTCAGTTTTTTTTCTATTTTTTTTTTTACAAAAATACTTGAATAGGTTTACAGAGTTAAAGTATACATGTTTTTTAATTGTATTTTTAAATAAATGATAATAAATTATGCATGTATTCAATTAAATGTACTTTAAAAAAAACACTTTTAACACTTTACAATAAAGTTCCATGAGTTATTAACAATACAATTATTTATAATGCATTCATTTAGTTAAATTTTAACATTTCATAATACGTAATTAAAATCAAAATTTGTTTCTGTTACAATTTAACAGTCCTGAGCTAACATTAACTAACAATGAACAGTTGTATTTTTATTATAGTCGAGTCAAGTCATCTTCATATACAGTATATATAGCGCTTTTAACAATGTAGATTATTTCAAAGCAGCTTTACAGAGATAAACATAATTTAAGGTAACAGAGATTGTTTTGGCTTTATAGCGGTTCTTGAATAATGTTATTTTCCAGCTAAAGTTAGTTTTGATTGATTCACTTCCGTTGAAATGATCATTTGTTATTAAATTAGGGGCTGCTAAGATGACGCCGTTCTCTCTAAACAGACTTTAAACGCGAACCTGTGATAAACGCTGATGGCGTTCACATGCGCATTAAGAATTGATTCTATAGTTATGTGCGTAGGCTTATAATTCCCTACAAACCATGCCTAAACAAACTACTTGTCTTGCCTATAAATTTGATACAGAATTGTATTTAATTTTATCACTTCGGGTTAGGTACGCCAACCGGAATTAAAAAGATTAAAAAAGATAAGATTAACAAAGCTTAATAAATACTGTAGCAAATGTATCGCTTGGAGTTAATGCATTAACTATGATAAACTAATTGGACCATATTGTAAAGTAGTGGCAAAAATAAATAAAATGTAATAATAAAGAAACATACAGTACGGGTCAAAAGTTAGGAAAAATTACTATTTTTAATGTTTTTGAAAGAAGTCTCTTATGCTCATCAAGCCTGCATTTATTTGATAAAAAATATAGAAAAATATTACAATTATGGTTTTCTATTTTAATAAACTTTATAATATAATCTATTTCTCTGATGCAAAGCTGAATTTACAGCATCATTACTCCAGTCTTCAGTGTCACATGATCATTCAGAAATGTGGAATATGCTAATTTGATAGTTATCAATGTTGGAAACAGTTGTGCTGCTTAATATTTTTAACTGACACTAAAAATTTTTTCAGAAAGTACACCTCTTCAAATCATGAAAAGTGCGTCTCCTGCTCATGAAACCAGTGTGTGAACATTAAGACTTAAGCCTCAAGTTATTTGAACAAACCTGTAGTTTGTTTAGTCCTGATCTCGCAGCACAGCTCAGAGCAGCACTGAAACTTTGATCAATGGTCTCCATTGGCTGTCCGATCTCCTCCTGACAACCAGTTATATTTAACCAGGTCTCACACTCCTGAAAAACACAATAACAAGATAAACATTGAAAAGTGAGGATGTTTGTGCAAAGTCACTCAGCTCTCAGGATGATGTACAACAGATTTTTAACGAAAACTGTAAGTGTCTGGTAGTTATTTAGTAGGCAACTTAGCAGTTTGTGAGGAGTTACTCGTCTGTGGGTATGTTACCTCTTTAGGGTTGCCCTGTCTCAGCTTTAACTCTTGTCTGTAATGTTCCACGGCCCTGTGGTGCAGTCGCAGATCTGTGTATGTGGCCGCCAGCGACACGTGAATGACGGCTAACTCTCGAGCAGGTTTCCCTAAAGTCTCTGCACACACCAGCTAATACACAAACACATTTAAACAACTTTAAATAAAGGTTATAGTCATGTACTGAAAACTAATAAATACATTAAATTACTGTAAAAGCAAATAAAACATTTCATTTCAACTATAAAGAAACTGCAATATATTAGAGTGCCCCTATTAAGCTTTTTCGGGCATAAATCCAGTCTCACTTCCTGCACAAAACCTATGTAGATTTGTAACACATTTGCATAATGCCAGCCTATGGTCTTCATTGGCTGCCCCCGAACAGCATTTACTCTGACCCACCCACAAACACTATAGTTGTAGCTGAGGCCTGGAAGAGTTGGGCTTGTGTTGTCGACTTTACATGCACTTCTAAAGAATGAGGACTCACGCTGGAATCGATTCCGTAAATTACTGTTCATATCCCTGTGTAACAACAAGTGCTGAGGAAGATCCGGAGCTGGAATTCGGCTATATGGCCGTTTCGTTTTCAACACACGCTGTAAGCGGTGGACCATACTCAACAGACTTGGAATTCTGGCCAATCAGAGCAGAGTAGGCTCTCGGAGAGGAGGGGTTTAGAGAGACCGGATCCTTTGATTGAACCGTTTCAGACACTGTGAGAAAAGCGGTGATGCTGCAATGTACATTTTTGACCTTGGATACATGTAAATATTGTAGGAGACCTCCAAAACAAAATTTGGAACCTATAAAATTGCATAATGGGGGCACTTTCATTTTTTTGGGGTGTATTGTACATATTCTTACTTGTGTTTGATAAGCTTCCAGAGCTTTGTTGTAGCAGCCCACTTTACAGTAAAGATCTCCCAATTGCTCTGACAGATCCATGGCCTCATGGGAAAACGTATCCGTCACTTCTGCTGCCGTCTGCTCCAGCTGACAGCCTCGGATCGCTGCATCAGACACATATTCAGTCATGCTAATACTGTCATGAGAAGCCACAGAGCGTTAATTTAGCATCTTCTAACTGAAAGATCAGCATTCAGCCTTAAGCTGAGCAGCTTTAAGAGACAAACCGCTGTTAGATCTCTTGATCTGGCAAAGTCACTCACAGCTGTTCTTAATCTCACCGTGTTTGAAATCTTTCTTGACGGCCTCACGTTCAGAAGGCTGCTGGGAGCCCAGACAGAACGCTTTCTTCAGAGAACGCCGCGCCGCCGCAAAGTCACCAAGATGAAGCAATATCTGAACAGGCGCACAGCAAAAAATAAAAATCATTAAAAGGCACAGTAAATAAACCATGCAGGTACATGTTGATCACATTGCTGTTTGGAGATGCGGTGGGATTATCACCTTGCCGATACTATGGAAGCACTCGCTCTCACTGAACTTGTCCTTCATTTTGCGGGCACATTCTTTAGACTGCTCAAAACAGCGCATGGCGCGCGAGTGCTGCCCGTTTCGGAAGTGAATGCTGCCCAGGTTGAAGTTGGCACGATACAGATCCTCTAGGAGGTTGTTTTTCCTAGAAGAAAAGATGTCAGATATCCACAAAATCTCTCTCTCAACTACAATATTTTGGTTAAGTGTTGTATTCATTCAAAAAAAAAAAAAAAAGTCATTAAAAGTTTTATAACATTCTTAGCCTAAAAAACAAGGTTGTCCTTATAATGTTGCATGTAAATATTTAAAGTCCCCCGGTAGTCAGTAATTATACATCTTAAAACTCATCTTTGATCTCCAAAATTACATATTTAAATGTTTTTCACAGTGAAAAAAACGTTTATTTATTAACGTTTATGGATTAAACAATCTATTTTTCTTCATGCCTTTAAATAGATTGAATTTAACTCTACACCCTTGCTTCATTTAGTATAGGCAGATCTATGAATATGCTAATTAGCCCCGCACTCACTCAGATGCACTCGCTGCACAATGGTCTTGCTCTTTACAACGTCAGACACATAACGGTAATTAATATGACCTTTTGCTTGACTACGTTATCAAACACCTGATAATGTTTTGCTAATGTTACACAAGCCATGTTCCCATTCGCCATCTCAGAGGCTCACAGCTGCCTTCTAAAAATAGTATCCTTAGAAACACTTTGAACAACTGAGAACGTCAGTGGAGATATAGGCATATAGGTCATCATAACATCGTAATATACATCACACACCCGCTATATTGCTAAATCTACCCGATTTTTCATATCAACCGAAATAAATCCGATAACCTGGGATAACCTGGCATCTCTCGAGACCCCTGCTAGTATGAGGTTAATGATATGAACAGCATTTATTTGAAATAGAAATCTTTTGCAACATTATAAATGTCTTTACTTTCACTTTTGATCAATTTAGTTGTTCTTGCTGAATAAAGGTACTTTGTATTTATCACAGTATCCATAAAAATTCCACAAAGCGTTGATAATAATAATAAATATTTCTTAAGTATCAAATCAGCAATCACAATCCTACTTTTTTTTAACTGTATTTTAAAATAAATACAGCATTAGTGATCATAAGAGACTTCTTTCAAAACATTTCTGTTCGTTTATAGACAAAAGTTTTCTTACTCTGCGATGTAGATGCTCTGTCGTATGAGGTCACTGCAGCGTTGCGGTTCCTTCATGCCATCATACACACAGCCCAGATTCAGCAGGAGACGGGCCTTCATCTCACTGAGCTCTCGTGACGACACTGTACCTGCAGAAAAAGAGACAAAAACATCAAACACATGGAGTAAAACAACAGGTTATACAGTATACATACAATGTTTTCTTTTTTAGGAAACATCACAGATTACCACATTTCTAGTAGTATGTCATTCTCAGCAGGTTAACCATGTCATTTGAAATATATAAAATCATTTTTTTAACCTTCTAGGCGCTCATCTACAATGGCCAAACTCTTCATGAACGCATCTTCAGCATGCTTTAAGCTGTCCCGTGAATGGTCCGAGTCAAAGAGGAAGAGGTATGTTCTTCCAATAGTGGCCAGTGCCCTCTGCTCCTCTGCTGCATCATGCACAGATCGAGCCAGATTTAGATGAAGCCTCTGGTGCTGAGAGAGAGAGAGAGAGAGAGAGAGAGATGTGAGTATGTGTGAATGACTGCACTCCATGCACTGACTATCCTTTTAGCTAGTATGTATTTGCAAACCTTCAGAGCAGCTTCAATGTTCCCCAGTTCTGCATAGCACTCTCCAATCTTCCTATTGGCTACAGCAGATCCAATCACATCATGCAAAATCTCAGACAGCGCCAATTCCTGCCGATGCTCCTCAATAGCAGCTCGATAGTCACCTAGAAGAAACATGTGCCAGACTGATTCTCACATAACACATTCATTCAACCAACATCTGTCACAATAATGCTCATCATAATCATAATGATGACAGCTCACAGAGCAAACCTTCTAGGGTTTGAACCTACAGCTTTCAGTCCAGACTACGCCACTTTTATTATAAAGTCTCCTAAGGGCTTCATTGTCTGTTTTACCTGTTTTAGCGTAAACTTCCCCCAGCTGATTGCACAGACTGGCTTCCTCTTTCAGGTTATTGCTGCTCTGGGCTTTACCCTTGGCCTTCTGTAGTACTGCAAACACATGACATTAATTATGATAGTTTATTATATGCATTCTGCATTATATGCATGCGTGTATGTGTTAGAACAGTCTATAATTAATCATAATTTAAGTTTAATTCATATATATGTATGTATATATATATATATATATATATATATAAATATATGTGTGTGTGTGTGTGTGTGTTTGTGTGTCTATATATATATATATATATATATATGCATCTTGTATTATATATCATATATTAAACTAACATTATACTAAACTATAATTATTCAAATAAACAAATAAATAAAAAAATAACGATATATAGTAAGTTTATATACATGCACGCGCACACACACACACAGATATATATATATATATATAATTAAACTCTAGTACACAAAATACAAGTCATTACATTAAAGAAATATATGTATAAATTGTACGTTATACATTTCTAACTGACATGTACATATGTAAACAAACAAAAAAAGCAATTCATTAGAATTGCCTAACATATGTCAATAAATCACAGTTCTTAAAACGATGGACAGAAATAATATTACTGATGATTTATAGGTAATAACTTACGCTTGATTTCTTTTGTAGACGTCATCCTGTCCATTTACCAGGACCTCTAAAGCGGATTACTACAAATTTACGCGCATCTAATGAATAACCAACACTAACCGCGCGCGAACAGCTGTAATACTATAAATCACGTCCTCGTTGATTGCTTTATATCGGGTTTAAAGCTGATCAATACTTATGATCGTCTATTTTCATTGATGTGTTGATTCTTTCAAAGCGGCGCGCCAAAGTTCACGGTACGGAAACATTTAGAGACGCTGATTGGCTACTGAAGGTGACGTCAGGAGTCTCCCACAGTTCTCTTTCTGAAAATGTCCATATTGAGAGGCCATCTTGATAAGGACATTATTATTCCGTTTTTTTCAGTTAAATGTTTATTAAAAAGCCAAATATGCCGTTGAATTACACGTATAAGGTAAGAAATCTGCTGACTAGTCTCAACAATATTTATTGAATATCATAAAATACTTAAACCAAGTTTATTTGAGACTAGGTGTTACTATTATCAATTAATGGGACTAAAGTGTCGATACTCATGTATTTCATTTTCCTTCTTCTTAAAAGTGTTTTATGATTATAAAATCATGTTTTAAGCTTATAGTTTCGGGGTTAAATTTGGGGGAAACATTGTTTATATTAAACGTATTTAAATTACAAATACCATTACACTGGGCTTGCAAAATTATACCACTTCTTGGTCTACAATTACAGTAGTTTTCAAACGTGATGTCCGTAGGGAATATTTGCACAATATTTGCCTTTAATGACACGTCAGGCTCTATTAAATAATCAAAATATGAGTATGTTATTGGGAAGAAGAATACACTAAACTTGGTGTCATAATGTAATCAGTTAATAACTAATATTTTGTTGGTTCTCCCTTGTGTTTGATTTCAGCAGCCATTCTCATGGGTATTGGCTCACCAAACTTTGCACATGTGTCATGCTTAACTTTTTTTCAATCCTCCTTAAGTTCTTCCCAAAGTTTAGCTTCATTGAAAGGCCTGCATGACTTACCACAATTCAGCTTTGTAATTTCCTAAAGGTTTTCAATGGCTTTAAGGCCAGGAGACTGACGAGGCCACTTGAAGACTTCAAAATGCTGAGCATGGACACTTTCATTGCATGCAACTTTGAGATTGTGCTGTGTTTGAGAGCGTTAAAAAGTTGGAAAATACACATTTGATCTCAAATATTTGGTTAGATTGTATTCAGCAGATATTGGTCCATTTTCAAATTGCCAGCAACTTCGTAGATCCTTCCAAAACCTGTTGCAGACCTGCGTCCCCCCGGCTGTGCTTAATGGTGTCTCTCATGCATTTGAGATTAAAACACTCCAGTCGTCTCCTATGAACATACCTGACGCCATTCAATGCTATACATTATGACCATTCATTTCCAGCACATATTCAAAATCGACTGACCAGATTTATCCATTTCAACAGAATCCTTCTTGGTTTCTCCTTCCCTCTGGCTGTTTAAAAACCCACAAATGATACAATTTGAATGTGGAGTGTATACATTAGTTTTTCACTCCAGGCACAACTTCACAACATGAATACAAAATATTTAAAGAAGCAGACAATTTTCCTAGGACATCACTTTGTAAACAGTTGTTTCAGTTATGCAAAAACACTGGGACACTGACTTTGAACAGATTTGAAATTTATTGAAGACTTTTAAAAGCCAAGCCATCCCAAATGTTCACAATACTGTATAAGGATAATCACCTGTTGCATTCACATTTGCTAAACTATTGCGCTTCTGTTCAAATTGAAAACCTGCATTTAAAAAAAAAAAAAAAAAATCATGAGCTTATTTGTGCACCAGAAACAGAAAAGACTGTGAGTGTACTTTCCAATAAAGTGTGTAAAACAAAACTACAGGATCACATTTTGTACATATCACCCATTATCAATAAATATCAGCTCTACAAACAACTGTACAGTTGGTTTATTCTCATAATGATTTCCTTAAAGAAAAAAAAAGAACACTAGTTAGAGTCTGTCAACTCTTGTAGGAAGTCCAGCACAATTTGAGCATAAGAAAGGCACTGCTGGTGAGGGTTATAGTTCACATTTTTATACCAGGTCACTTTCCAAAACTAGCTGAAACCTTTTTAATATAATTGCGTAAAAGATTGTTTTAACGCCAAACTGCAGCATGCTTGGCATTAATGAGGTCAGGAAGCTAAAGAGTCCTTGCTCAAACCAGTTGGATTTGATTCTCAAGATGATGATCTTGCTTCATCACTTCCTGTGGGAGGGTTTAGCTGATCCAGCAGCTCCAGGAAAAGGGAAACACGCTGGATGAGTGGGACAGACTTTTCAGCCCGTAGAAGGCAAGAATATATGTTCTTGTAGATCTTCACCTGCTCCTCTTCTTTACCACTGCATATGAAAACACAAAACCATCACACACAGAATTAAACACTACAAATTCTATTTATTTATGTATAGTCTGTTGCAGTGATTTTATCAGTGACAAAAAAAAAATATTTATATTACTTGGAATAAATTAAATGATCAGAAACTAAATATTTACAAATGTAAAACTTCTTTTATTTCAGTTAGTTCAAAAGGAAAAAGTTCTCATTTTCATTTAAAGTTAAAGTACTAAAATGACTAAACCTGAAATAAAATAAAAAATAATAAATTACAAAGACAAAGTAAAAAAGACAAAGTAATATTAAAATCAAAACTAATTCAAAATATTAACAGATACTAAGATAGTAATGATAATAAAACAACACTGGTCTGTTGCATAAATTGAGATGGAATATGGTACTTCCTTAAGTATATTGCTGGAATATGTATATTTTTGTATCCCTCACCTGAGTTTACGTTTGCTTGCAGTGCTGAGTTTAATCAGTTGCAGCAACAGGAAGGAGAAACTGGGCTCGAAGACGCCAATTAACTTCACAACCTCTTCTGTGTTCAGCTCAGAGGAGGAAGAGCTATCTGAACCCTCATGGAGTTCTCCAGGTTTGTCAGAGTCTTCTGCCGGCAGTATCTGTCAACATACGTCACATAAGAGTGTAAAGAGAACAATTATTATTATTTATAATAAACATTATAATTATTATACAAATGAAAATCTTAAAATAATAATAATGTTTATAAAATACACCTTTATCCAAAGGGAATTACAAATAATAATAGTAAATATAATAAACATTAATTAATAATAATAAAAAACAATCTTAATATAATGCACTCAAAGGGACTATATAATCATCTAAGGGACTTACAAATGAAAAAATATTGTTATTATAGTAATGAGATATTAACTATCTTCAAGTAATAATTTTAATATTAAATGTGTATCTAATTAACTTACAAAGAAATTGTTATTATTAATAAATATATACATATATATAGCCCTATTAATAGGGCTGTCAAGCAATAAATGTGTAAATTACATGATGTGTCGATAAATTAATCAAATTAATTGCATATTAATCACACATAGATTTTGGATAAGAAGTTACTCCCAAAACTCATTATTGTGTTAGACGATAAAAGCATTGATTAGACATTAGAAAAAGTAGCTTTAGAAAGAAAGATTTTGATTCAACATAGATTTGATTACACATAAACTAAACCATAATAGTAATTAACCATCTTAATATCAGAAACTTTTATCCATGTATTTACAAATGAGTAATAACAATAACAATCATTTGTGTGTATGTTTGTGTATATACTTTTTCCTGTTGCTCCAGCAGCTCTTTATGAATGAGTTTGAATGCGTGACGTGTTTCACTCATGATCTCCAGAGCTCCCGTCAAAGTTTTCAGCTTCACGGCACTGCTGTTCTGACCTGGAACACACAGGAGAACATCCAGTCTGAGGTTCAACCTCTTATGGCTGATATTTCCTGCAGTGTGTGTTTCTTACCCGCCATGGTGAACTCAGCGAAGGCCACTCTCTCCAGGAGTGTGCGGAGCAGCTCACACGGAGCGTCACTCAGACTTACAAA
Organism: Meda fulgida; assembly: GCA_030578275.1. Classification (NCBI taxonomy): domain Eukaryota; kingdom Metazoa; phylum Chordata; class Actinopteri; order Cypriniformes; family Leuciscidae; genus Meda; species Meda fulgida. The sequence continues at coordinate 10,283,163 of CM060632.1, read as the reverse complement.
GAGCCACACAGCCTTACTGTAATGCTGCTCTGCCAGAGCTTTGTGCTGTTTACGAACGCTTTCGTCTCCAACCTGAGAGGCCGAGAGAAAAATGGGAGGAACGGTCCATGTGGGAAAATGTTAAGGCTTATTGTGTGCTGAAGCCCCGTGTTTGAGGATGATGTACCTGGTTGCGGTAGCAGCTGTGGTACATAGAAGCCAGTCTATGGTGGATGGTGGCAGCTCTGTACTGGTAGAGTGGCTGGCGAGCGGACTCCGTGTGCAGGTCGCAGTACCTCAGAGACTTCATCATGGTCTCTGTGACTTCCCTCTCGATCTGAAACGCATTACGCTCGTGTCAAGTGGATTTCAGCATTTCAGCAGTGTGTACAGACTAAATAAAGTGTGTGTTCTACCTGTTCCTGTGCTTTACGGGATAGCGGAGCGTAGTCCTGGAGGAGTGTGGCCAACGTGAAATACGTAGTAGAGAGTTCCCAGTTCACAGAGTCCCAGACGGCTGAGTGACTCTCCCTGCGGCCCAGAGACTTCAGCGCCCTCTGATAATAATCTATCGCCTATTGAGGGAGACAGACAGAGATTCCTTTTTAAAAATGTTCCTTGTCTTATTATGGATGATTTATTACATTTACATTAATTCATTTAGCAGACATTCTTATTTTTTAAGGTACTTAAAATGATCAATTATTTTTATTATTATTAATGATAATAATAATAGTAATAATTATTAACATAATTATTATTATTTATATTATTATTCTAGATACAAGACATTTTTATCCAAGTGATGTACAAATGAAAAACCATCCACAAGATAAATTATTAATAATTTTAATTTGCAGGGGGATGAAAGTAGATAAGTGTCTTATTTTATGATTATTGTATTAAGATGAATATGTATTATTAGTATTACTATTAATATATTTTATTAACAATCTTAACATAATACATTTATTCAAGGGATATAAAAACAAGAAGTTTTTATTATTATTAATAATAATTAAATAAATATGAACAATCTTAATATAATAGACACTTGTATCCACTTTTTATCCATCTACAAGATAGATTATTTTTAATAAGATGCACATGGATAAAAAGTAGATGAAAGTTTTATGTAAATAAGTAAAAAGTATTATGATTATTTATTAAGATTGTTAATTTCATAATAGTATTTTTATTATTATAATTATATTAATATTTTAATAAATACCTTAATATATTAATCTTATTAGACACTTGTAGACACTTGACACTTGTAGACACTGGTTATGCATGTACAAAATTAATTATTATTATTAATTTATTTATTTTTACAATAGGCAAATCATATCATGCATTGCAGAAGCCGACTCATGCTGTCTTTAAGCCAACACCTGAATTGTTCAATGCTGTACGTGTGTCTAACCTTGTTGTAGTAGAGAGCCTCTTCAGGTGAGAACTCCCCGCGGCTTTGCTCTGATGTCACGACGCAGTGAGCCTGAGCGCAGATACGCATGAGTCGGCCGATGTTACACAGCAGCAGGGCTGTGTTTATGGAGTCTGAAATCATATTAAAATCCTGCATGCCCTTCTCAAAACATGAAAAACTCTTCTTCCACAGCTCCTGCTCGGCCACGCTCACACTCCTGCGCACTGGAGGAAGAAAAAGCTCTTCTTCACACACAGCTCTCGGTCAAAAGTTTGTTAATTAAATCTAATAGCAAACAAAGAAGCATTCACCTCCTTCTTTCTCTGCCTGCATGGCTGCGGCCTGGTTCATGTAGAAGACGCCTATCTCGTTGCGGATGTTACCAAGCCGTTTCAGAACCTGACCCAGCTGCTCCTGTCCCAGGTCGTTCAGAACTCCGGAGGTCAAAAGGTCATGGGCGGCCTCATAACACTTGCTGCTGACGATCAGCTGGTACTCTGGGTCTGTGGCCAGATCAGTGGCCATGCTAAAGGCTGAGAGAGGAAAGAGAAATTTCAGGTCAGTTAATGTCAGTATTCAAATATTATAGACAATAACACCATCTCTTCCAGGAGTTTCAGTATCCCATCCACCCCCTGGGCACAGTGAAATCTCATTGTTCCATAATTTAGAGCTTTTTGTAGCTCTGTTTTTATGTAGCTCAGCTGTAATTATGATTCACAGCATATTATGATCTTTTCAGTGCAGAGAGTGTGTTCAGCATTCAGACCTTGACAGGAGCTCTCGCGGTGCAGGCAGTGGAGGATCTCCTGGTCTTCTTTAGTCTGGTAGCTGTACTCCTCCAGATACGCGGCTCTGTTTGAGGCATTCTGGGCCAACATGAGCTGAACATCTCCACATAGAGACAGACACTGACAGTGGAACAGAAGCACCTGGGGGTGGAGACAACCACTGATAGAGCAGTACGCGTCTACAGAGAGAGAAAGCATATATTGATCAGGTTTGAGCGGCTCTAAATAAGCTGCTTCATTACACACTTTAAAATATTTTTTTATTTTTTTATTTAAAGGTTAAAGAGAATTTATGCGCATGCATAGCCTATACACTACCACTCAATAGTTTGGGAAAGATCAAGATAGAAGATAGAAAGTTCAAAAGAACAGCATTTATTTAAAAGAGAAATCTTTTGTAACATCATAAATGTCTTTACTGTTACTTTTGATCATAAATGCTGAATAAAAGTATTTATTTCTTTAAAAAAATATATCTGGCTAACCCCAAACTTTTAATTGGCAGTGTATGTCCTGAAGTTTCTGAAAGTACTGAAATGTTCTTACCGTGGCACTGCAGAGCCAGTTTGATGTAGCGCAGCGCCCGGCCGTGCTTCAGCAGGTTGCTTGCAGCATCTGACAGGACGTAGTACGCTCTAGATGCTTTCAGGAACAGCTGCAGTTTCATTCGATGCTGCCATGTGCCCGGTAACATCCCGGAGCGTGTCGGCATCTTCAGTTCCTTGTTACACGGACCGACTGTGTAACCAAGATGCCGAGTAATTCCGTAAGTGATCAAATGGTGGAAAATAATTGAGTTTCTGAGTTGATGAAGGGATGGGATTACTGACCTCTGTCCAGCAGTAGAGCAATCTCTTTCTCCACGTCTCCAGCTCCATTCTGACTTCTCTCCTCATATTTTAGAGGGATGGGTGTGCTTGGGTCGGCCGCGGGAAGGTCACTCTCTTTCTTTATGCTGTTGTCCACTGCTTTTAAACCCTACACACAGAAATGTAAAGTTTTACTTTGACAGACACCCAGACAGACAGACAGACGGACAGATGGACAGGTAGACAGGTAGACAGGTAGACAGATAGACAGATAGACAGATAGATAGATAGATAGATAGATAGATAGATAGATAGATAGATAGATAGATAGATAGATAGATAGATAGATAGATAGACAGACAGTCATAGAGATCCACACAGAAAGTACTTCACAATGGTAGTGAACAAAGTACCATTCACTGTCCATAGAAAATGAAAATAAATATGAATCTAGTGTTCTCACTTTCAGAACGTAGCTGAGAACCAGTCGGCACTTCTCCTCCTTGTCTTGTGACACAGGAAATGCACAGTTGGGCTGGAAGGGAAGAGGAGTGTGGAGTCAGAACATTGTTAACATAATGCGGATGTAAATTCATTAAGCAAATTTGTGCAAGGTGTAAAATGACCCAAAATGAAATGTTTTAACTTCTATTCTTCAGACAGCTTATATTCCATAATATCTAACTACAAAAAGATCTCCTACTCTGATCTGATGTGTGCTCTTGTATTTCTCTGGAACTGACAGCTCCCAGACAGACTTGATGACGGCCACAGCTTTAGAGTCGTCCTGTGGCTCAGAGGAGGTCCTGTAGGAGCAGCTCTCGTCTTCTTCATCCTCCTCCTCCTCCTCCTCATCACTGTAGCTGTCTTCAGATCCCCCGCCCCTCAGTGACTCCCCGTTCCCCTCGTCTTCACTCACATCGTCCAGCTGAAACAGCTCTGCCAGCATGTAGTGAGCAGACGCGATGATCTACACCAGCAAACAGAAGGAAACGGTCGGAAATCATGCACAACGACACAGGAAATATAATGAAGCTTCACACCTGTGGATGTCTCTCCTCATCCAGCAGTTTAGCACAGTTGAGCAACAGAGTTCTGATGGTCCCATAGTTCTTCCTGTTTTGGCTCTTCTTTAGCATCATGTTGCTGGCCACTCTGTTGTAAAAAAAAAAAAAAACACCAGATTCCTCTCTGATACTGACTGGGAAAATTAGGCAATGGAAACGGAATATGAGAAAAGTAGATATGAAGGTAAATCATACTTGTATAGAAGCACCGCTACAGGAAGCGTGAAGGGATTCTGGCATTTCTCTTCTGCCGCCTCCTCACACAGAGTAGTGAGGTCATACAGCTTCACGATGTCACTTCCGCTAGCTGGATGGAGAAACAGACAGGCGGTAGTTTATATTGTTAACCTTGTGTGTGTGTGTGTGTGTGTGTGTGTGTGTGTGTGTGTGTGTGTGTGTAATCAAGAACATCAGCCACCCACCCTTAAAGAGCCAGTACGTGTGTCCTTCTTTGGTACAGTTGGATTTCAGGAATGACAGGATATTCTGTGCAATGTCTTTCACGACCCGCGTTGAGAACGTCGAATTTTCCAAATCTGGGATGTCCTCTGTCTTTATCATTTCATATTTCTATCAACGAGAGTTGAACCATTAGGAATATGAACATTATTGTACATCAATATGTGCAAAACTAACAGATGGATTTAATAATCATTTTACCTGCACAATGCCATTGACGTGAAAGCACATGACCAGCTCCGGTACATTACACATTAAATTATCCAGCCAGTAATCAATTCCAGTGAGAACGTTGATTGGTTTGTTGTTGTCCCTGTTAAGAGAAAGCGAAATCAGGATATTTAAACATAGGGATAGTATATATAGTGTACACTACCGTTCAAAAAAAGATTTTTTAAAAATGTTTTTGAAAGAAGTCTCTTATTCTCACCAAGGCTGCATTATTTGTTGAAAAATATAGTAATAAATACAGTTTAAAACAACTGTTTACTTTTTCTAAATATTTCTCTGTAATGAAATATACTCTGTAATGCAAAGCTGAATTTTCAGCATTATTACTCCAGTCTTCAGTGTCACATGATCCTTCAGAAATCATTACAATATGCTGATTTGCTGCTCAAAAAAACATTTATTATTATCATCAATGTTGAAAACAGTTGTGCTGCTTAATATATTCGTGTAAACTATGATACTTTTTTTCCAGGATTCATTGATGGATAGACAGTTTTCATCTTTTTTGTTATTTTTAATCAATTTAATGCATTCTTGTTGAATAAAAGGATTAAAGAAACTGAAGAAATCATACCGATTCCAAACATGTAAACGGTAGTGTATATAGAGGGTTTAGCATTGAAATGTAATTCATAACCAGATAAATATATCCTAAAAATATATGAGATGGCACAAAAAACATATCTAGGACACTAACCTGAGCCGTAAACTGACTGCTGGGTAGCGACCACCTCCAAATATGGGCATATTTGATCCCACAAGCATGTGGATGTCCTCAAATGTCCATAAAATATTCCGGACAAAGTCATTCTTCAAACCCTGAGAGAGTCAGAGAGATAAAGAAAAATGGCAGTTCAAAATACAAATAGATATATATTGTGCTGTACAATGTAATTGTGATTACTTTTATCAATTGAATAAAAAAAAAAACATAATTTAAGTACATTTTTAAAAAGTAGATGTATTTAGTAAAAGTGAAATTAAATGTTTACATAAAAAGTAAAAATCTTGGGATTAATGAACCTGTGAAGTGTGATGTAAATAGGAGGAGTAGATTTTTTTCCAACATTTTTCAACAGTATCATAAAGGCACAATTTGTGGGTCCACGTTTTGACTTTGGATATTAGGGAATGTTGTGTAAATACCATTACCTGACTGTTTTCTCCTTCATTGAATAGCGTGGGTAGATTCTGTTCTTTAGGAACTGAAGACACATGACCTAAAGTATATGTATCCACCTGCTCCTGAAAGACACGAGTGAACAGGACGATTCAGCCTCAAACACACTGATAACACATAACATGAGAAGTAGAGGAAAGGCTGCCCGAACCTCTTTGGGTATCGCAGACTCCTCTGAATCAGTAGTGGAACTGTTGAAGGTGGCGGGCCAAGACGGTCCATCAGCCGCCGTCCCACAACCCTCCTCTGCCGCCTGATCTGTATCTGATGGCACAGGCACCGCAGTCCCATCACTGTTAATACTGAAACACAGGAGAGTACTGTGGGTGTAAGTCATAGAAATCAGTGCCTTTGTGAGATTATAACTGTGTAAAGTCAGTTCTCACCTGTAATAGAGAAACTTTGAGAGGATGGCTTTCTCATTCCAGTGCTCTTTACTTTTTTTCTTTCTCTGCCACTTTTGGTCAATGAGACGCTGGTAAAACTCCTTCAGCCACGTCCAGTCACCAGTCTACAGGGCAGTGTTAAGTTTTATTTGATAGAAGTCATCTTAGGATGGCATAAACACTCTTGTCATGAACAGGATAACTAAATGTTTTACTACTATTTAATTCAGTATTTAGCTTTAGGGTTTGGGGAATTGCCACCAGGTGATGCATTTAGAGGCTCGAACAAAAAAAATAGTACAGTAGAGAGAAATAAAGTGACTATTTCCGGTTACCTGTGATGACCTCATAAAGAGTTCCTGAATGTCCAGTTCATCTAGTAGTAGAGTGCTGCCCACTCTGTGAACAGCCATACTGACATGAGACTTACTGTAGGGGATCTTCAGCAACTTCTTGATGTTCTGTTAAAAAAAAAAAAATTAAATAACTATTTGCTATTTTAATATATTTTAAAATGTAATTTATTTCTATGATGCAAAGCTGAATTTTCAGCATCATTACTCCAGTCTTCAGTGTCACTTGATCCTTCAGAAATCATTTTAATATGCTGATTTCCTGCTCAAGAAACTGATTATATATAAAAAAATATTTTTATTATCAATGTTGAAAACAGCTGTGCTGCTTAATGTTTTTGTGGAAACCGTGATTTTAAAAATTCTGGATTCTTTGGTGAACAGAAAATAACTTTGATGAACAGAAAATCTTTTGTAACATTATTGTCTTTACTGTCACTATTGATCAATTTAATGCATCCTTGCTGAACAAAGTATTAATTATTATTATTATATATGATATATTAATTATTATAAAATAGTACAACGTGTCCACAAATGATTAAATCGAGGGAACAAATTATTACACTGTGTGAGGGAAAAAACGAGAGAATGAATTCTTAATTCGTGACCACGATATGATATATATACTGTATATTTGTCTGGATGTCAAGTGTACAATTACATTCTTAACATCCTTATTCAAAAATATGTAAATGTCAAGATCGATCAATCAGAATCAAGTGTTCTAGATTCTAAACCATTTAATAATTTATTGTTTCACATTTAAAAAAAAAAAAGTTTGCATTCACAATAAAACAGACTCACCTCTGAATCAGATACAACATCAACATCATCACCTATACAGTCGATGAAGTCGTACGCCATCCCAAAACTACAATTAACAAAGAAAACACGAAAAGGTATGGAAAGATCAGCTTCACTAGCATTTCAATATGCAAACTCGCATTAAATATAAGGTCCTATTTTATATTAAGGCCTGGTTTCACAGACAGGTCTTAGATTGAGCCTGGATTAGGCTTTAATTAGGTTTAATTAAGTTGCTTTTATAAACGGGCATTAGAAATAAACATGGTGTACATCTTGAGACAAAACAATGGCACTGACTCAGTACAAGTTGCTTTCAGTTAAAACAGCTTAAACATGCATGTTAGTCTGGGACTATCTTAAGCCTTGTCTGTGAAAACAGGGGTAAGTGTCTTTATATACTAAGATATATTTAAAATAATAATTTTATACAATGCACTTATTGTATGTTTTTTACATTGTACAATACCTGCATATTATTGCATTTGTAATTAATTTCCATAATGAAATCTATAATTACACTACTGACCCTTCCCTTACCCCTTAAACCTAACCATACCACCAAACCGTACCCATATCTCACCTCAATAGCGGAACAAGTGTCTTGCAATACAACATGCACAGAATAAGTACATTGTTGCACACCAAAAACTGATTTTTTTTTATTTGTATGTAAGTGCATAGTAGTTAAAGACACCTAATATGGAGTGTGACCAAATAACATGTAGCAGTCATACCTGGAGAAGGGTTTGCTTTTCCTGCTGGTCCCGAGTACGGTGGTCCCCGCAGGGCCCAGATGAGCGTTCTCTCTCAGCCAGTTTGCTGGTGGCAGCTTGAGGTCAGTCTTCTCCTGCAGTAATGCATAGGAGGTGGGGGGTGGAGCGGCCGAGTACTTCACTACTGCACGACTCTTCACTTCATTGTTGCCCAGACAAATAACCGCCTCCTAGAGAACAAATAACAAATATTTCAAACACAACTATTAGGTTGCAAGTCACCATTCACCTCAATAGGACTGGAGTGATTGTTACAAACCAGACACATTTCCGACAACATGCAACCTAAACACACACACACACACACACACACACACACGTGATCAGTGCAACTGGACAGTGTGAAATGCAGCAGTCTGTCATCTTACTGTGATGACAGTGTTCGATTATGATGTTACAGTAAGTCTGGACCTGTTTGTTGTCTTCAGTGGCAGTGCTGCTGTGATCCTCCTCATGTCCGGGATCTGAGTCTGTCTTCTTATCCTGAGAGCTCATATTCACCACACTCATACATCCAGAAACGACGGTTTACACGAAAGCAACGTCCAAAATACACAATCACCGATTCTTTCCCGTATAGACTGTAAGTGATCATAAATCTGCTTTACTAAGTGCACACATCATATCCACACAGCAGAACATGTTGTTTCTTGCATCAAGTCTCTCGCTGTTTTACCTTCAATGTCGATAACACATACACAGAAGTCCGTGAGATTAATTGATAACTCTCAGATCACAAACAATTAAAATAAATGATGTTTTCAGGGGGAAACCTATGTCTATCACCTGGCAGTTTCTCAGTGACCACTCCAAAGTTACTGTACCTCCCACCCGGAAGTAGACGTGACGTCAGCGAAGCCTCTTTCTAGAAAAGAGTGGAAAGATGTAGAAATGCTCTACAAGAGTGTTTTTTGACTATAACACTACATATGCATTTAAACCATTAAACACGGTAATACAAATATGTTATATATTTAGAATAATTACGCTGTTGTTATACTAATATGTTATAATATTCCTACTACATATCGGTGTTTGTATTACTTTTATATATTACATAAACAACCCATTTTACTTAAACTTACATATTATTAAAATAACTACGTTATAGTTTTTTTATGTACAGCCTATAATAAATTATTTCGAGATATTATTATCGAAAGTATGCATTTAGAGTAGGGCAATAAATCAACTTTATATATAATTTTTACTTGACTTATTAAAGTGCTATTTTAATCCTCGATATTGCCACATTTTGCATGTTAACATGCATATATTTATTGTGATTTGGATCATGAATAACGTGTATTCTGTTGCCATGGTTTCAAAATTACTCCGCTCCCACCTGAGTTCGTCAGTCACTGGCGTTTTTAGTTTAGTGTTTCTTTAAAATGTATGCAGTGACAATGAATAAAGGAGGCAAGAGATATTTTAATAAGAACCAGGGCGGAAACTGGGTAGGCTAACCACACTTTACCTCTTTAGCCTACTATAAATGCGTTTGAGCTATTTTTTTTCATCGGTCTCGCATATCTTTCTTTCTTTCTTTCTTTCTTTCTTTCTTTCTTTCTTTCTTTCTTTCTTTCTTTCTTTCTTTCTTTCTTTCGTTATTCATCTGTTGGTTTTGATGTTTTCCAGTTCGTTCACGCTGATTTGTCTCGGACTGGATGTGGACAGTCACGTGATCTGTGTACTAGCACAGGTTCAATGTTGACACATGGAGTTCCTCAACCCCTGACTCAAACACTGGATCGATATCCCAAATTATTCATCAATCCTGAAAAGGTTAGTCATTGTTATTAAAATAGAATGATGTTTTACACTACAATGACCATCTACAAACTTACTTGAAGATAGCAAATTCTGGAGGAAATGGATTTGTGTAATCTGGATTATGTAATCAGATTCCAAAAATGAAGTAGTTGTTAGTAGTAGTAGTTACACTTTAAAGTACTCTTATTTTGTCACAGTGTCTGGTTGTGTTCCCTTGTCTATCACTAGAGGTCCTCGTTCTCAGGGTGTCCTTCACATTTAACTTCAATTCCCAGCATTCTGCCTGTCACTGTCACTCATCAGTTCATTGCACTCAGCTGTTCCCTGTAATCATTGTTCCCAGCTGTTTTGTGTTAGTCTTGTTAGATATGTGTTTAAATACCCTGCTTGTTTAGTGTTTGTTACGGAGTCCTTGTTTAATGTCACACCACTTCCTGATCTGCGTCCTGGTGTTGTACTTGTGTTTTTGGATTTCGACCCCTGCCTGCTTGACTACGTGTTTTTGGATTGCCCTTTAAAATAAATCTACTGCGCTTGGATTCTCTGCCTCCCGTGTGGTTTCCGTGACATATTTACTTGGTTTTATTACATGATTATTAGGTATTCTCACAATGGCAGTAAATTATACATGATTTATTTATTCTTCCTACTAGTCAAGTTCTTTTGTATCTTCTTAATGTTCCTTTTTTTTTAAATAATAATAATAATAATAAAGCCTATCTTCTAGGTTTTTGGAATCAAATCAGATCAGCCACTTAAAACCGTCAGCATTTGATCTCTGGATTTACACAAATCATTTCACTTTTAAGAAGTGTCTTTGGAAGGCTCTTGTCCTTCAAACACATCAAAATGTGCAAATTCACATCATTTCATATTTAGGCCTACATGCAATGCAGGGATTCCCCAACTTTTTTTGTCAGCTGAGCTGAACATCTTTGACCTAATATCATATACTTGAAGCAAGTCATTAGATTTTATGTTAATAAGTTAGGTTGATTATTTAAATAATAATAATACATAAAATTAGGTCCATGGTTCTCTGATGTCGGTTAATGGTCACATGACATGCAGGTAAACAAATAAAAAAAATGTTTAGTAAATGTTTTTAAGGTTATTTATGTGTTTATTATTTATTTATTTTAATTTGAAATTTTTATGATTTTATTACTTAATAGCTTTTCTTTAAAATCACAAATTCCTTGCAGTTCCTTCTCCTTCGCGAACCTCAGTGTAATATTTAATGCACCTAATGTTGTTGATAACAAAGAATGGAAAATATTTTTTATATCAATACTGTACATTATCCAATACTCAAATCAATGCGATAAATGAGTTAGGTCAAAAGTAATCTAAAAAGTAGTCAGATTATATCACCTTAAATGTGTAATGTAATGGATTATTTTTGTCATGTAATTTGGAATCAGTAACCGACTACAATTTATATCAATCTGATCAATCCAGTCTTTCTGTTGCAGAAAACAATGGGTAGAGAATATCCATTGTCAGCGCATGATAACCGCACAGCACTGCAAAACACTATACATGTGTATGATCGGGTGAGTTCATCGTTACAATAAACAGTGATTCTATCTGTTATATTTCATTTATACTTATAGTCATATAGTCTTTATACTCATTTAACTTTGCATGTGTTTATGTGTGAAGGGTTTAGGCCGTAAGAAATGTCTTGAAGAGCATCGCCAGCATAACACTCATTACTGCCTGTGCCATCATTATGACACCTTGAGTCCGGTTAGTGCAGCACAGTGGGAGAACTCAGTTTATCGGACCGACTTCCTGCCCAAACAGGAAACAGAGGGCAAAAAGGACCCAATCAGAAGGCGCTTTCCCAGGGATCACTCGGCGAGGTCTCAGATGAACGCTACGGCTCAGGCTGGGGAGAGTTTCATGTGGTTTGGAAGGGACGACTCTAACCAGTACACTCCACTGAGTGTACTAGCAGCCCCCAACCACTCCTTAACTCCCTAAATAAGACAATCAGAGAAGATCTGACTGTTTATGATCCTAAACATGATGCTCTGGGCGAATTTCTGAGAGGCTGCTTACTGCAGAGCCATGGGTGGAGCGTGAAGTCCAGCTCCCCCTCTCTGGATGTAATTTGGGTGTAAGGGGTGGAGCTAGAAGGTCCAACCACACCACAACCCTACCCTTAACTCTTTCCCTCCACCCATTAGATCCACAGAGGTGGAGCTGAACGTCTTTGTCTCTGCAGTGAGTAGCACCACTTGGAGTTTCCTAGCAAGTGTCATTCTCTGATTTTACCAGCAGAGGTCAGTCTCTTTTTTTGTCTGTGCCACTCAACTTGCATCACTCAACTTTATATTTGCAGTGTTACAAATTTTGACATGTTTCATTCTGTAAAGAAGAGTATCAGTGTTGAATGCAGCATGCATTAGTATAATAAGAAACAATAAACATTTTCAGCCCAGTCTTATGTTTTTTATACAATATTGCAGTATTTATTATAGTTTTAAATAGTATAATACTTACAGTACTTGTATTATAGTAATAAATTCAAGTCGTAATCTTTTATCAAAATAACTCCCCTCCCTCTTTCAATGCTATCTCTTCTCTGATGATGCGTTTACTGGCGCGAGGGAGGGGCAACCTGTCACTCACATAACATCCACCAATAGCAAACCATCCAACCCGCCAATTAAATCCCCATGGACAAAATCAAGTCCAGCCCTACAAGTTTTTCCTGTTTCAGAAGCCGTTTCACTCATATGTCACAATAGGGAAGAAAAGACTATCACAACTTCCATTTTATGCTGACTTTAACCTTGTCTTAGACTATAAGAATTAATAATGTTTAATAAAAATGGCTCTTATGGAGGCCATTAGAGTCCATTCTGGTATTAAAGGCTATAAAACCAGAAATACTGCTAATAAATTAGCGTTATATGCAGATTATATAATTTTATTTATTTCTGAGCCCAATAGCAGCATTCCAAATATCCTTAATTCGATTCATTTATATGGTACATTTGCAGGATATAAAATTAATTGGGACAAAAGTGTGTTGATGCCAGTCGCTATCAAGGATTCTTGGCGTCATCACTTGCCCTTTAAGGTTGCTTCAGAACAATTCACATCTCTAGGAATAGAGGTCACAAAAAAAGTTTTCCAATTTAGTTAAGGCTAATTTTCAACCCCTGTCGTTTAAACTTAAATCCATGATCAAGTTCTGGAGAACGCTTCCTATTTCTCTTCTGGGCAGGGTAAATGCATTTAAGATGATATTTTGTGTACAATTTTTGTACATGGTGCAGAACATTCCCATATTTCTGCCCAAATCTTCTATTCTGGTTCCTTTTGTCTGGGACTATAAAGCCCATAGGACTTCTAAGCAGCACCTATGTAAACCCAAAATACAGGGTGGGCTCGCCCTGCCTAATTTTCTTTATTACTACTGGGCGGCAAATCTGAGGGTTCTGACTTCATGGATATATTCTTCTATGATGGGGAGAGCTGGCTAATGCTGGAACAGGAGGAATGCCTCCCTTATTCCATTAACGCAATACTTCTATCACCCACAGGTATAGCTAGTTCACTTTATAATCACAACCCTGTTATTCATTATTCTATTCGTATTTGGAAACAGTTAAAGACGCATTTTAAATTCACCCAGATGCCGTTTTTCTATCTCGGCTAATCCCTCCTTTTGCCGTTAAATTATAGTTTAGATGTTAGACAGTGCATTTGAGATTTGGAAAAATGTAGGGTTACGAAATATAGGGATTTATATATGAATGGAAAATTTGCTTCCTTTCAACAGCTGTGTAAGAAATATAATATTCCTTCAAATGATTTCTTTAGGTACCTTCAAATTAGAGACTTTGTGAAGTCTTACATTCCCAATTATGTCACTGCCACACCTATGTATCTGGATGCATTCTTGGAAAGACGTCATAGAGATGGTAGTACCATCTCCTTTCTGTACAAGGCTTTAGAACAGGTGAAAAGTCTTTCGATGGAGAAAATTCAAAAATTAAGAGGAACTTGCAGCAGAAATTCCTAGTGAAATGTGGGAACGCAGTCTTGAACTTGTCCACAGGTGTTCCATTAATGCAAGACATTGTCTTATTCAGTTTAAAGTGCTTCATTATTCATGTAAACTGAACAAAATATTTCCATAAGTGTCTCCATTATGTGACAAATGTCAAATTTTAGATGCCATTCTGTCTCATTGATATGTAATGTGTCCAAAATTACAAAGTTTCTGGAATAAGATTTTCCAGTTTTTTTTTTCAGATACATTGGACATACGTTTTGAACCAGATCCTATATTAATTATATTTGGAGTTTTGAAGGGTTTTTGAGACTTATACTGGTACAGCAACATTTTGTTTTATATGGTTTAATTTCTGCTTAAAAAAAAAAAAAAAACTTGTTCTTTTGTTTTGGAAGAAAAAGGAAGTTTACTTATATGGAAAGAATTAGGTGTGCTCTAAAAAACAAGATTTTGTTATTTGAAAAAATGTGGTGTCCTTTTATTTCTTTTCTGCAAGCTAGAGATTAATGTTTACTATGCCTTCATCACCTCTTTTTTTCATGCATATTTGTTAGGATGTAAGTTTTATTTGTTTGTATAAAAAAAGTTTAGTTACAAATGATCTTCTGCTGAATACCAAATAAAAACATTTAAACACAAAATAGCTGTTATGTGAGATTACTAATGTCTCTTTTGGCTTATTAAAAGAAATAACAGAAATGCTAAAGAGATCTCCTTTGTAATTTGTCTTTCTCATGTGAATATTTCAAATTAAACGGCCGTTTAATGTGGCATCACCTGATGTGGTTCAAAGTGAGAAACGGGGGGATTTGTGGGGATATAAGTGTAAAAAACTCAGTGACGTTTGGGCTAAAGATTAGTATCCTGCCTTTGAAAGAGATTAAACAGTGAGCGGCGTTACATTATCTCAGCTTCAAAGAGAGACCGTAAGATTGCCATCTTGCATTTGAAAAGGCAGCTGTGTTGCTATATGTGCGCACCTGGAAAAGAGCAACGAGGAGAATCCTCTGGGCTTTCTAGATTTCCTTCAAAAATGTGTCCAGATAGCAGAAACACTGGGAGAGATATTGAGGGAATTGCTCTCGTTTTTAGCCCCTGTTCTGAAATGCAATCCAAGAAAATGGCATCTAATAATTAAGTATGTATTTCTTTGATGGTAATGAAGTTGTACACATTACATTTCTTTCATAACCTATTCATGAAAGATAAGACATGTTGCCATGGTGATGATGGCACAGAGAATTCTCTTAACATTGTCTGTTCTCTTAATATTATCTGACTTACTCTGGTTCTGGGCAAACTGATAGCCTTGGTTTTCCAAATGCTAAACATTGATCTTGATGTTATTTGTCTCTGTGTTGCTATTTATTGAAAGCTCATTGCAATTCTCTGTTGAAAGACATATTGAAAAATAGATTGCTGGAAACAAGCTGATGGATTTGCTGAATTGAATGCAGAATAACCTGGTTGAGATCAAAGAACTGCATCTCATTGAGATTCATCTTTTATTGTACTGACACTTTAAAGGTCCGTAGCCTACGCACCAACAACCATCTGAATTGAGTTTAAAAATAAATGTGTTTTCCTTCTTAACAGGAAACATTCAAGTTTTCAATATGGTTACAAATCTTTTAGGTTACCATGGGAATAATGTTTTAAAGTCAAAGATTTATGAAGGATAGTCAGATGTCAAGGAACATTAGAATGCATTATGAGTTAATAGAGTAGATTAATCAGCATGAATCATTTCTGAATAAGAGCCTTAACTTAAGGGCTTTCCAACCTAATCACTTCATTTCACTGGCCTCATTATAATTAATTTTGCCAGGTAATGAATTAATGAAACAGTCTGGCATGTTTTACATGAGAGGTCAAGACAAATAACGTGGCCCATACCGTTCTCTCTGATGAAATAATTAGTGCATCTTAACACTCTAATTAGCCTTTTTTCCCCAGACAAGTGTAAACAAATGCTTCTATGTAATACAGAAATTAATGCAGTCCGCTTTTACATTACAATACGTGTGTGATCTGCTGTACAAATCAGAAAAAGAAACAGACTAAAACTATCACTGGGGTGGTACCCTTTCGAAATGTACACCTTTGTACCTATAGAGGGCATAACTCAAAGGTACATATTAGTTCCTTAATGGTCACTGTAAAAAAAATTATTGTTGGTTTAACTTAAAAATTAAGTCCCCCTGCAATCATTTTATCCCTTAAAACTCATCTTTGATCACCAAAATGACATATTTAAGCGATTTTTTTCTTGTGTCTTTGAATTGAAAGATGTCTTAAAATCGCTTGAATGTAACACTTTGCCTCATTTAGTACTCTACACGCGGTTTTATGAATATGCAAATTAGCCCCGCCCCCACTCACTCACACCAGCTCAGAGATTCACTTGTTGACGATCACACGTTGACCTGATTGGTTACAAGGTAGTTTGTGACGTCAAAAACACGGATGATTTCAAACTGCGTTTTTGAAATTGTCTTTGGTTCACTGCAGTTTTAAGGAGAAAATACTCAGCAATGGTGTTGACTTGTGAATTTACACATGATTTTGTCTTAAAGCACATTAAAAACACAACATAGACATATAAACAATATTTAAACCTTGATTTTCACCGCAGGGGGACTTTAAGTTGGTTGGGTCCTTTCAAATTTTGAGTTCATTGAAAAAAATTTTTTTTAGTTACTACAATGAAGGAGATTGGTTTAATAAATAGAGACTCAATATATGATGTTTTCTGCATCACATTAATTACCTAAAGTTGATTTTACAAAAGATAAAAAGTTGTGATAAATAATGCATTTTTTTTTTTACAATGGCTACATATTAGAACCTTTTTAGAAGGTACCGTCTCTGACAGCTTTTGTTGCATTTTTTTCTGAGAGCGTACTTTTGATTTCCATTTATTATTATTCATATGGCATAATCCGGTTATGTTTTCTGCTAGTCGACAGCATCATTTTCTTGACACTGTTATTGTGAGATATCACTCACTGTCGTCTCTCAGCCGCACACCCTTTGTTTTTCAGCTCGGCCCTGTGATAACTCTGTCTAACCTTGAGAAATGGCTGCAGGAGACCCGGCACACACCAGAATAAACCTTCTTAATGATGAAATATTCATTTAAATGAGGTGGAGAGGGCTGCTGCATTAGAATAAGTCATTGTTAAAAGATTGCTCACATCCGTAGAGGCGTACAGTGCATCATTGTGAATAGATCAGTCTGAGAGGATGTTATAACACACAGAAAAACTCAGTGTTCTATGATAAAAGTCGCTACTCTGTGCTGCACCGGTTCACTCAAGTGCACCTCGCATTTTACAATCACTGAGTCATCACTAGTGAAAAGAGAAATGAAAACAGCAGTGGACTCAGCCTCTGGAAAATGTTATTGTGCCACTGAAACAAAAGGAAAAGAATGAAGTTTTAGCACATTTCACATGTGATGATGTGGTTCCATTTTAAGCTTGTGATTGTTTTGGGCTTTGTGTTTATAGGCCTTATGTAGCCCCGCCCCTTTTCCGTTTGTATTTCCACTGCATGAAGGTAAGATCTTACAGATTTATGAATGAATCTTCCCGGTCTACTGACACATGTCATGACATCTGCTTAAAATATTACAATGTTCATGATAACTTTCGGTAACTCTACATAAATTTCACCAGCTAATTATTCTTCAAGAGTGATGCCTAGAAATATACAGAGTTACAGCAAAAACTGAAGTTTAAAGATGGTTGCGCACTTGTTTCTCTGGCATATAAGGTCTATAGCAAGGACATTTTTTTTGTTCATTGATCATTTTAGTGTAAGCAATAAGGGTCACACTTTAGATTAGGGTCCAATTCTCACTATTAACTAGCTATTAACTGTGACTTTTGCCTCAACAAACTCCTAATTGCTGCAAATGAATAGTAAGGTATTTGTTAAGTTTAGGTATGGAGTAGGATTAAGGGATGTAGAATATGTTTTATAAGTACTAATAAACAGACAATATCGTAATAATATGCATGCTAAGCAACTAGTTAATAGTGAGAATTGGACCCTAAACTAAAGTGTTACCACAATAAGTGATGTTGCCCTGACAAAATGCCAATAAAAAAGATTGGAAATAAGTATCTAAATATCTAAAAAAAAAAAACATCCTTTTTTTTTTACTATAAAGAACATTTTGTGTGTTGGAAAGTTTCCATGAATGTTAAAGGTCCTTCATGGAACCACAGATGCCAAAAAAGAGCATTTATTTTTAAGGGTGTAAGTATGCATCTCTATGACAAGTTTGTAATGTAACTAAAGCACATTGAGTTATTTCGATGCATTTAATAAACTGCATTCATGTATCACTTGAGCTAACGGATAATGTGACATTAAAAGGTTGTTCACCCAAAAATAAAAATTATCCTGTAATTGAATCACCCTCAAGCCATATATGACTTTCTTCTTTCAGCCGAACACAATCGGAGTTATGTTAAAAAAAAAAAATCCTGGCTCTTTCAAGCTTTATAATGGATAGAGCCTGAGATTTTAAAGCCTAAAAAAGTGCACCCGTCCATCATAAAAGTAACCCATTCGGCTCCATATTAATAAAGGCCTTCTGAAGCAAAGCAATGTGTTTTTGTAAGAAAAAAAATATATTTATAATTTTATAAACTATAATCACTGGCTTCCGGTAACGGCCATACTCCGGCAGAAGAGTGACCTCTTTGTTTGTGTTTAACTGAAAGAAGAAAGTCATATAAATTATGGGATAATTGTCAATTTTGGAGGAACTATTCCTTTAAGGAAAGTCTTCATTTACGTTAATTAATCAAAGAAACTGCTAACTTGATTTATATGGCTGTTGAGCAAAAACAAACCATATCAAACCTGCATCATTCCCAGTGGACATGAGCACAATAATTATTGTTGTGAATTAATTACGTTTTTGTGAAAGTGTCATAGTTCTTGACGGACAAATCAGTATGTGTACATGCAGGTAGCCTACTGTGAAGCAAAGGGTCAAAGACAAACCTTAAGAGTAAAATGATTCTGAATCAGCAATTTGAGCTCAGAGAGGCAGAATGTAAAAGTGCTGAATTTGGGGAAATTCATGATGAGTTTTTAGAGAATAGAGAGAGTCTGTGGATAAAACATACGCAACAATAACCCTGACGTAACACATTTGTGTTTTATTATCCAGCTTTGCATATTTTTTTCCCCCGACGACTGAATTTTCATGCCGCATTTTTTTTGGCCCTATATTTTTTAATTACAATATTTACATGTGCACTAGACTAGAGTATATGTAGAAACACACTTCTGATTTATTGTCAGAATTTATCGTCAATTTGTGAAAGTGTTTGTGTTTATCGGCTACTAAAAATGATGTCAAGGTCGCTGTCTTGTAAAATAAATTACTCTGATTTTGACATATTCATACCTCCAACTGAGTGATGGGAAGAACCTCTGACTTACCTCTTGATGACATCACTGTCATTTATGATACGCATATTCACATTTGTAAAAAAATGTAAAACATAATTATTTCATATTTTGCACTATTTCTCAGTCTGCTGACTAACAAATAAAGACTAACAAATTCATGTACATTTTCACTCAAAATATTGCTCAGATATTTACTAAAAATACATATTATAATACAATATTATACTCTACTTTCACATATTATCACATAATTTTGTTAAATGAGGTTGAATTAAAGTCACTTTACAGGAAACAACCCAATTTTTCAAATTGAATTCAAAATAAATTCAAGTAACGTTAGGCCTATTTAACAGAAAAGGATGACAAACATTGCTGTCATACAAGTAACAAAAATCTGAAAATCAATACCAAGGGTCAAAACGAGAGAATTTTGACCACCGAGATAACAATAAATGCTAGTGGTCTGACTCTGCAGGCCTTCTGTGGTCAAACTGACCAGTGCAAACGCACTCGATGTGGGCGTGGCCCTGGGGCTAACCGCCACGCTATTGGTCGGCTCAGTCCATTGCCCCGCCTCTTTCAAAAAAGATCGAGAAAAAAACAAAAAGGAAAACAGAGACATCTCAATCCTTGCAACTGGGGAAAAGATGAAACGTAGTGCACCATAGTCTCCGAATCACCTCCTCTTTTTTTTTTTTAAAAACCCAGTAAACCACCTTCTGTCGCTCTGAGCCAAACTGAGCCTCATCTGTAAGTTATTTCAATCACCTAAAGCCAAACATCACTATCAGATATTCAGTTTTGGGACACGCTGGATTAAGTTTTGTAGCATTTTAAAGGTGAGTCGTTAATCATGAACGCTTTAACGTGCATTTGAGCAGCGGATTGATTCTTACTGGATATATGAACACGATATATTCATACACACACACATACATATAATCGTTTATCCAGGTAAGATATTAGATGCACTCGCCGGTTGTTGGTTTAAGGAGCCGCGGCTGGTGTTGCGCGGTGTGTCCGTCCATGTGTGTGTTTATTCGCCTGCGACATGGAGGGGATGGGTGGGCTTTTCTCTCTGTGTTTCTAATATCCGAGGACATCTTGAGCCACTCAGCGACCGGAATAGTTGCAAATGGAACGTCTTTGGTTGGTTATATTTCGGTTTTTGATCTCTGGCTACATTGTATCAGCTGTTTCTTCGGGATTCGGTTACATTGTATTCGTTAGATCAAGTGAAAGCCATGTTGACCATGTATAACATAGCTTTATTAAAACTGTTGATCCGTGCTATCTTAGCATATTGAATGTCTTTCAAGGGCACAATATAAGGAAATATACACCAGGAGACAACATTGAAGGTAATATTTATGTATTCAGTTGGTAACTGTGTGATAAGGTTCCCCTAAATATGGTTTTGGCCAAGTCAACCACTATTTTGATGTAGTTTAAAAGTTTAGTCTTGTCTCTCAACTTATTGCATATAGGCTACATTTGTGGTGTTTTTTTTTGATTATCCCCTTTTTAATATCACAGAATTAAAACAAGATCTTAAGAAGTGTAGGTAGTGTGTGTGTGTGTGTGTGTGTGTGTGTGTGTGTGTGTGTGTAGGGAGATGCCCCTTTGTCTGTGTTGGAGGAGAGGGGGTGTGTACAGATGTTCACTACCAGGACATCTGCTGTTTCTAAGGGCTTTGTCAAGGGCCCTTTCAAGAAGACTCCGGGGCCCGAAATACTTTTCCAAGCTTAACTCCGCTAACTATCTAATGCAATGCAATCCTTGCTAGTTAATATGATGGAATGTACGTGTAAATAATGCATAGTGTTACTCTTGTATTCTCAGTAGGTTACATGTTTCGGTTTGATGACTAGAGACCTTGATTTCTTACACGTCCATCGCTGAGAATTCTCCCTCTCTCTCTCTGTCTCTCTCTGTCTCTCGCCCCGGAGCGCTCACACATCACACACTGAATCATAGTGTACATGGCAGCATATGAAGCAGGAAGACATTTATTAGAGTCTGACAGGAAAATGCAAAGGGATTTTTTAATATTTATGGCATCCTGTTCTTCAGTTCATTTGTACTTCGGATCAGTGCTTCTCAAGTGGTTTTATATTGGATATCAAGTGGATCAAAAGTGTTTATTGTGCAGAAATGTCCTTAAAATCAAACTTAGTTGCATGTCATGCCATCTAACTGAGATGTAACAGCTGTGACTAGCTGATGAATTCGCCCCAAATTACTATAGAGTTAGAATGGATGCCTAACCTCTGACATCAACAACAAAAGATATGGAAACTTTGGAAATAATTTTCTCTTTCCTTGATAAGTCTATTTATTTTGCTGTCCTAACTATGCACAGGAATATGGGTCGTAAATTCCCACTTGTAAAAAGTAGAAAATGCCTATTTATTCTGCTCAGGTTGTGTAAATGCATGTTTCAGTGTTACAACCAGGAAGTTTTCTGTTATCAGTCATCAGTCAAAGATGAGTGTGTCAAAAAAATGCCCATATGGTATTAATATATAAGGTAATAAAAGTGAAGTGATTAGTAAACATCATTAAACTGTGACCTTTAGAGGCTTCAAATAATTTTGTAAATTGATTGAAACACCCCTTATGAAAAAAGTTATGAGTTAGATATGTTTGACAACAGTAGACTTTTGTCACACCAAATATTTCACAATTATTGTAGGTGTCATACAACAATTAGCCCTGTTTCATGCTATGAATCTGTTTGAAGATATGAGTCATACATGCCCTTTAAAGAAAAAAAGCATGTGATGTAATGGTACATTCATACAATATTTTTTGTTCACTTTGAATTCATTTATTACCATGTTCAAAAGATTATGGTCAGTAAAAGTCTCTTCTACTCACCAAGGCTGCATTTATTTAATTAAAAATTCAGTAAAAAGCGCAATTTTGTGAAATATTATAAAAAAATTAAATAACTGTTTTATATTTGAATATACTTTTTAAATACAATTTATTCCAAAGCTGAATTTTGAGCATCATTCCTCCAGTCTTCAGTGTCACATGATCCTTCAGTAATCATTCAAATATGCTGACTTGATACTCAAGCAAAATTTCTTATTATCATTGTTAAAAACAATGTATAATTTGTAGAAATTGTGATACATTCTTTTTTTTAGGATTCTTGGATGAATAGAAAGTTCAAAATATCTAAATTTATTTGAAATTGACCTTTTTGTAACAATTTAAAAGTCTTTACTGTCACTTTTGATCAGTGTAATGCATCCTTGCTGTAAAACGTTTTAATTTCTTTAAAAAAACAACGTTTGAATGGTAGTGTATTTTACACATTTCAGGTAGACCATACGTAAGTGAATCATGTTTTATTCATATTTTTCACATGAGCTGCATTCATTGCCTTAGATGTACTGAATTGCTTGATATATGCTGAGCTGTGTGTTTTCCTGCCTTTACTTTTGGTCTTTTACATGTGAGCATGTGTTCATTCCCAGAGCCATTGTGCAGAAATCCAGTGTAGCTTTTTACAATCGTGTTGAGCCCGGGAATGTTGACATTCGTCCGTGAGCGGTGCACAGAAGCGAAATGTGTTTGTTTGAGTGTAGCTTGAATCTTAAACACAGACGTTCACTTGAGCGGTACACAGAGAAGATGAATATTAATGATTTCTCCTCAGTTTAATACCTTATTTAACACACACTATTATGCCCTCTTCTGCATATATGCTAGTGTAGCATTCCGGTGATTTCTCAACAGTAGGAGTAAGGAAGACTGAGAGGATGTCTGACGGTGCCTGATAGGAAGGTAATTGCTATGAAATTGGAACATGGCATCAGCCTAGAGCCTGTCAATCAGAATGTGATGAGATTCAGGCTCAAAATGTCTAAAAGAAAAGATTCATTCAATGCACTACATTTGACTAGATTCCCCTCTTTTCTAATAAAGAGCAAATTTATGAAGAGGCGTTTAACAGAGTAACAGAATAATAATGTATGATTGGAGGTAAAAGTTGAGTAGGTTCTGCTTTCTGTGTTGTTGCTGCTAGGGTCAGTGAACCTCTTCTGTTTTTTTTTGTTGCCCAGCCATAAATGAGCTCACACTCGTTCTCCTGCCAAAGTCAGTTGTAGAGGAAATGCTACAGGCATGAGGCTTTGCTTCCTGTTTTCTCTCGTACAGACATGAGACCATCCATGTGCTTGGCGAGGGGGGGCATTTCTGGTGTAAAACTCGAATCTACCCCTGTTAGATTAGATTTACCCTCGCAAAATAAAATTAGGTTAAATTTAACAAGGATGGTTTTAGTTAATTGATTATGGTAATTCTGTTTGTGATGAACATATGTATAGACATTTTGGCCAATATCCCTTTATGGTACGGCGTTGCCATATGGCAACAATTAATTTCTACTAATTTTCCAAAAAAATACAATATATTGCACAATGGGAATTAAAAGGGCAGGCCTTAATGTAGCCAATGATTTGCTGTTTTTAAGTCACATGACATTTGAATGTCCCTCCAAAACTCTCTTTCCCACTGTCTCCCTCATCACCTGTTGAAATGCTCCAGAAATTTCTCTATTAACCTCATTTCTAAACATCTCTTCTCAAGGGGGATTTTTTTGCAGCATCGTTGATTAGTAAATTAGATATTTTTATTCCCAAATCAACTTTGTATTAATGTATTTACCCATTGGGATTTTATTATAGATAGTAGCATCAACAATATGATAGCAGTTATTTATTTATTTGAAGTGTTTATTGTAGTATAGTTGTATTTGTGCATAAACAGCAAATTGATTTCTTCTTTTCAGAAAACGAGTACAGCAATATTTTACGGAAAGGGCAATAGAAAGAGTGCAGAGTTAGCTCTTCCGTGTGATGAGAGGGAGGATGAGTTAGCCAAATGATGGGGAATGATAGGGATCTACTTATTTTTAGCGTCTCTCAGACTGCGCTCAGAAACCATCTCTCTGACAGCACTCGCATATAGGCAAGGCAAGTTTATTTATATAGCATATTTCATACACAATGGTAATTCAAAGTGCTTTACATAGAAGAAGTTAAAATAATCAAAAGAAATAAGAATAATTAAAGCAGTTTAGAATAAAGAAATAACTAAAATACAGTACAAACAGTCGGACGAGCAGTGGCACAGTGCTCATTCAGTAAATGCATAGGTAAACAGATGTGTTTTGAGTCTGGATTTGAATGTGACTACTGTAGGAGCACATCTGATCTCTTCTGGAAGCTGGTTCCAGCTGCGGCTGGCATAGTAGCTAAAAGCACACTCACCATGCTTAGAGTGAACCCTTGGTATTTCTAGCTGATGTGATCCTAGTGATCTGAGTGATCTGTTGGGTTTATATTCAGTGTGCATATCTGCAATATATTGAGGTCCTAGGCCATTAAATGATTTATATACCAGTAATAATACTTTAAAATCAATCCTAAATGTAACTGGGAGCCAGTGTAAAGACCTGAGGACTGGTGTGATGTGTTCATATTTTCTGGTTCTGCTCATAATCCTGGCAGCAGCGTTCTGTATGAGCTGCAACTGTCTATGAAAGTATAGCAGTGTGTGTATATAATATAGTTATTTTTCCACTGCTTATTGCACTTCAATGGTTTAAAATCAAATTTTCAACCTAATACTTAAAAATGCATTGAAATGATTGAAGGACAGCAACATCACGTGAGCATAACCGTGATAAGAGGCGATAGTCCAAAATCTCTACCAGTTGACAAATTTCTACCGGTTAATCGTGTCTAGTAACGGTATCTGTCCACCCCTATGTGCACAGATAAATAATTTATATAAAATACTGAATTGTCAATTTCGGTTTCATGGTGACTTTAATTCTACTGCCCTGTGTTGTGTTTGAATCACCCCTTACAGTAAGAATATACTGTTTCCAATATTTCCTATATTTTTCCATTTGAAAAATGTTAATACTGATGATCACTGATACATTGTGCAACTGAGTTTCCCTAAATCATTGTTATGTATATCTATTCTTTGAGGGGCACATGAGATAAGGACATATTAACCCCTCACCCTCTCAGGGTGGAGCAGATGTCCCTTTAGTCAGTGTTCGGATACGAGGAAAATGGCCAAAGTGTCTAAAATTGCTGATGATTTTTCAGTATTAATCCCTGAGCTGAAATCATGATGCGATGTGATCAGCCTCTCCTGCAGGTTATTAGAGTTCGACTCCAGGAGTGAGAGTCAAAGCAGGGTCACTGAGTTTAGTGTGTTATGAAGGGGTCAGCGGGGCAATGGGCCCCTTTATTGTGCTCAGACTGAGAGGGGTCGGGGCTAAACGCTTGGCTTTTTATAGCGCTGAGTATCACAGATCAATACAGCCATCTCAGAGGTTTTCGCATACTGTTTGTGAAGGTATATTACAAATGCCTGTTCACTTATTTTTGCTTGTTGCAATGTATTGTGTTTTTTTGTGACGTTTAAGAGGAGGTTTCTGTCCTACACCGAGAGGAAGAAAGCAAGAGATATGATTAAGAAAGAAAGAGATACAGATGCATGGGAGTGTGGTCAGGTTGTTCGAGACATCGCATGAGGAGATTTCTGTCCAAGAGATAGAGATACAGAGGAACATTTTTTTGATGTTGCTCTTTTTTGTTTCATTTAAAGCTGCGGCGGCAAACATAAATGCAAAAATAATGACCCTAATGAATACTTCTCTCTTACGGATAAGAAATATTTTAGTGAATATTATTTTTCTTACCGACTTGTCTTAATACAGTTTTAGACATTGTTGAAATCTCTTCTGAAACTCCAGAGGAGGCACAAGGCTAAAAAAAAAAAAAAAAAAAACATTTTCTGACAAGAATATATAGGAAAATGAGTGTTGTTAACATAGGCTGGAATAATTCAAAGAGAAATGTTTGAGTTCATATAGAGATCTCTGAATTTCGATGGTATACTTTGGCATCTTTGCAAACATGAGAACAGTTTGAGACATTACAACAATCTAGAGGAGACATGGGTCTTTTCTAAGGAGAAGCTGAAAATATCAATTTGCTCTCAAAGTAGATAAAGAGAGGAAAAAGAAAGCATGGGGATGGGGTGGGGGGGAGGGAAGTAAGATATGAGTCAAACAGAAAACGATATGTTGGAAGATATGGATTCTCACCAGTGTGAGAGCGAGGTCAAGCGTTTATGACATGGTTTCAAAACTCTGAAATGTGGTCTGCAAAACCTTGTTTAAAACGGTAGACATGGTGGTTTATCTTTTATCACGCTTGAACAGTGACACATTGGGAGAATTCTCGCTGTTCTTCTAAACACTTCCAGCGCCTCCTTCTCAGATAACCTTCTTGTGTGTTTCGACACTTTACTGAAGTTGATTTAAAACCTGTCTTTTCTCTTTGTGTGCGTTACAGGAAGAGAGACAGTCCTGCTGCTTTGATGAGCACTGACATTTCTAAAGGTCTCTGGAAAAAACAATTTGTGATTGCTTGAAATTATTCAATGCCACAAATAAGTATGCAGGAAATGATCTGCATATTTAAAATGCCACCTCAATAAAGTGGTCCAGATCCTTTAAAGAACAAAACATCTTGAGAGCGATCGCACAGAAATTTGAAATTCAGTGCTCGTTTTGGAGAGGATGTTTAGTTCACGCGGTAAAATAATAAATAGGTGAAATAGGTGATTTTCATCCCAAAATCAAATAGGATTGTGCACATTTTCCTTGTTGTATTGAATTCAGTATGAAATAATTCAGTGCAACAAATATAGAGAATTACAATTGTAAAATTGATGCACCTTTTGATGGAAATAATTGTTTCCATCAAGAGGTGCATACATTTTTGGTCAAGATCATGTATTGAGAATGCAAGAGTCCAGCACTCTGTAAAGTCTCCTCCAGCACATCCCAAAGACGTTCAATGAATTTAAGGTCTGGACTCAGAAGTGCCGATTCATGTGTGAAAATGATTCTTCATTCTTTCACATTTTGAGCCTAATGAATCTTGTCATTGTCCTCCTGGAATATGGCCATGATGTGTCTTCCTCCTACACGGCTGTTTAAGAAATGAAAAGCTACACACTCCATCAATTAGGGTTAGAAGAACTGTTGCCTAAACATATAACATGCTAGAAACATAATAATCACTGCAACAATGATCCAATCATAGACTTTAAAGCAATTGTCTTTTTAAATCCAAACAGCGTTTTTTTTTTTTTTTTTTTTTTTTGGCCGGGCAGAGCAGTGTATATATAAATAATAATGCTGTCAAATCGATTAATCGCATCTAACATAAAAGTTTGTATGATATATAATTGATATGATAATTGTAATTATAATTATGATAATTATAATTTATATATATATATATATATATATATATATACATACACCTTTTTCTTTTTTTTGTATATGCTTTTTGGGGGGAAAAATCACAATGCAAAGGAAATTAATTGCTTAAAGTTTAATTTTATTGGCTAAAAAAGTCATTTATTTTTATTTTTTGAAGTATGACCTTGGCATTGCAGTTTTCAGTGTGATTCACATAAATGAAAAAGTAAAAGAGAGAGTTTTACACTGAAAGAGTTGAGTATCAAAACAATGTTTAATTAGTACATTCCCATAACAGCTCAGGTTTGCATAATGCTCAATGAATATTAAAATGAAGTGAGGTCAGTGTAAATGTGTCTATTGTGCAGGATAAACATGAGGAACGAAATGCGCAAACATCAATCACTATAGTGATGTGGCTGTCATAACACACACACACGCACACACACACACACAGGTGCAGCTGAATCAAAGCAGCAGGTTTGTGAATGGAGCAGATGTAATTCACGCTTTGTGTGAAGGAGTGCTTTTAGAAACACAAGACTTTGAAGTGGATACAGCTGATGTCTTTGTGTCGCTGATAGGTGTTTTCTCTTCCAGTGCTGTATGAACCCTATCAAGATTTACGACTCAAACTGTCAGCACTTGTGCAGCTCTTTAGATTAGTTTTTGTTGGTTAATTAATTAAATAGAATTACATATAGTCTTTCTGCTTAATACTCATCTGTTGCTAATCATAAATATGTATAGGCTACTCTCAGAGTTTGCTTTTGTTTGGGATTGTTCTGCAAACAGTCTTGCTCAGTGTTTCTATGGCAGGTTTGTGTCGCCCTTCTCTCTGACCTGAATACCGGTCACAGGAAGTGACGGTTGCCTTGGGGACACGATGACCCTGCTTAATTACTAGAGCATTTTTTAACAGAATATGGAATAATGATCTGTTTGTGCTTGTGGTTCTCTGAAATGGCACTTACAATAGCCATTAACACCTTCACTCCAGTCTTCAGTGTCACATGATCCTTCAGGAATCATTCTAATATGCTGATTTGCTACTCAAGAAACACATTATCATCAATGGTTTCGCTTTCACCTCCTCCTGTGACACCAAAGGCAAAGAAATGTGTGTGTATTCATGCACACACTATTGTTGCTGCCTAACAGTTCAGATCATTCAGATTACCCATTCGCCTGGAAAAAACTGAGTCTTTGCTGACCTATGTGATCCACAGAACAGATTGTGTGTGTGTGTGTGTGTGTGTGTGTGTGTGTGTTTAGATTTCTGTTTGTTTGAAAAAATCACAGACAACCAAGGCCAAGGTAGTGCAATGAATGCCACAGTTATGCTTGTGTATTTATAGAAATCATTGAAAGACAGATGGGGATAAGATGGAACGGGAGGGAGTGCTCAGAAAAATGAGGATTGTGAAATGCAGGAAGCCTTTCTTTAATTGAGAACGATCTGTTATGAAAGAGCCTTTATGAAAAGATCAATCATACATTTTTCTCGGGGTCCTCCTCTGTCTGGAGGGTCGATATTTGTCCGTCAGCGGGATTGAAATGGAGTCATGTTTTTGTAGGATGGCTGTGTGTGTGTGTCGCGTGCTCTGATCAGTTTCAGGTTGAGTGAGAGGGCACCGGATCTTAAATCACTGAAGCGAGATGTGTCTCGGTGAGTTCTTCTCTCAGCGTGGGACTGTAAGTCTGTTTGTGTCTCTTTCTCAGCTCTGAATCTCCTGCCGCTCTGATTGAGGGAGACTCCCAGACACTTTCTGATTTAAAAGACTTTTTTTTTTTTAAACCCCAAAGGGCCAACAAAACCGTAAAATCATACTGGTTTGAACTGAAGTTACAGACTCCAGTCACCTAGTTTTTAGAGTCTAGTCAGAATTAAATAAAACATGAAATTTACCCTATTTTTATAGGTTTTTTTATAGTTCGCCCAAAAATGGAAATTCTTTCTTAAATAGATTGTAAAATAAATAATGCGATTTAATCCAAGTCTTCTGAAGAGAAACAAACGTTTTGTATGATGAACAGATTTAATTTAGTCTATTCATCAAAGAATCCTGAAAAAAAAT
This sequence comes from Meda fulgida, assembly GCA_030578275.1. NCBI lineage: Eukaryota > Metazoa > Chordata > Actinopteri > Cypriniformes > Leuciscidae > Meda > Meda fulgida. Next base: position 10,253,262 of record CM060632.1, on the reverse strand, counting down.
TAACCACGGTTTCCATAAAAATATGAAGCAGCACAACTGTTTTCAACATTGATAATAATAAGAAATGTTTCTTGAGCAGAAATTCAGCGTATTAGAATTATTTCTGAAGGATCATGTGACACTGAAGACTGGAGTAATGATGCTGAAAATTCATAGCTTTGCCAACATAGAAATAAATTACATTTGACAACATATTCAAATAGAAACCATGTCTTTTGAATTGTTATAATATTTCAGTATTTAAGTTTTTGCAGTATTTTTAATCACTTCTTTAAAAAAAAAAAAAAAATCGTGCAAATTTTGAAAGGTAGTATTAAAACATAAAAATGTGTCCCTGCATGCTTTAGTACCATTAGTAATATCGTTGTCCAATGTTGAATTTTGTGAATATTCACATTCTTGAAGTTAAAGGATATATGAATGCAGCTTTATGCTGTCTTTAAAGCTGGCAAAGAATTCAAAATTGAATCTAATTTGAATAGTATCATGGCTCCCTCTAGTGTCTGACATGTCATTTTGCCAGTTGTCCACTGGTTTCATCTTGACTGTCTTTCTGTGCAGGTGTACGGTGGCGTTATGCCCACTGGAGGATTCTGGGGCCTGTAGTTTCCTGTTGCTAAGCTCAGTGAACAGCAGACGAGGAGAACAGAACTGGCATGGCTTTGATTGACAAACACAAGGTCAAACGGCAAAGACTGGACAAAATCTGTGAGGGTAAGAAGTTTTGACATGTACAGTGAAGTACAGTACTGTCTCAGTACCATGGTGCAGTGGGGGTGATACAATGCTGCTTTGCTATATGGCATGAAACTTAATTACCATACATATACTTACATAACCAATACTGACTTTACCATGGTTAAATAGTATTGCCAGGTACTGGGAATACCTTGATTTTTCTTTATAATAACAGGTTAAAATTGGGGTCGGTATGAGTTTTTTTTTATTGTTTTGAAAGAAGTATCTTATGCTCACCAAGATTATTTTTTCTTCATCGGAAATACAGTAAAAACAGCAATATTGTGAAATATTATTACAATTTAAAACAACAGTTTTCTATTTGAATTTATTTTGCAATGTATTTATTCCTGTGATGCAAAGCATCATTACTCCAGTCTTCAGTGTCACATGATCCTTCAGAAACCAATAATAGAAAAATAGAAACATTTTTTATTATCAATGTTGAAAACAGCTTTGCTGATTATAAAAACATCATAAAAGTTATTACTGTAACTTTTGGTCAATTTAATGCATCCTTGTTTAATAAAAGTAAAAAAAAAAACATTTGATATATATATATATATATACACCATGGTAAAAACATTTGTTTGTGTATATAATATACCATGGTATTTATATGGCACTCCAAGATTCCAGGTATAAATAACTCTGGTCCAAATATAAAATGATGTAAAATTATGTTAAAATTCTACCATGTCTAAAAAACTATAGTAATATTGTAGTTTATATTTACATTTACATTTTTTACATTTAGTCATTTAGCAGACGCTTTTATCCAAAGCGACTTACAATTGGGGACTAAACCAAGCGAGTCATCGCGAAGAGACAAAAACAACGCAAGAAGTGCTCAAAATACAAAGTTCAGACATTGCTCGGAGTAGCATAAGCCAGATAAGCAGGGATTTAAAGGAAAAGGAGAGAATTTTTTTCATTTTATTTTTTTATGTTAAGTGCTCATGGAAGAGATGAGTTTTCAGCTGTTTTTTGAATGCTGTCAGCGATACTGCATTCCGGATGAGTTTGGGCAGATCATTCCACCAGCATGGTACCGTAAATGAGAATGTTCTGGAGAGTGATTTTGAGGCTCTCTGTGATGGTACCACGAGCCGTCGCTCATTGACTGATCGTAGACTTCTGGTAGGGATATAGACTTGTAGTAGTGAGTGGAAGTAGGAGGGAGCTGATCCTGTGGTCAATCTGTGAGCAAGTGTCAACACCTTGAACTTGATGCGAGCAGCGAGTGGTAGCCAGAGCAGAGAGATAAACAGAGGAGTGACGTGGGCCCTTTTGGGCTCGTTGTAGTCCAGACGAGCTGCAGCATTCTGGATCATTTGTAGAGGTTTAGTTGCACATGATGGAAGTCCAGCCAGAAGAGCATTGCAGTAATCAAGCCTAGAAATGACCAGGGCCTGGACGAGAAGTTGTGTTGCATGCTCAGTTAGGAAAGGCCTGATCTTCCTGATGTTGTGCATAGCAAATCTGCACGATCGAGCTGTCTTTGTGATGTGGTCTGTGAAGGTCAGCTGATCATCAAAGATTACTCCAGGATTTCTGACTGACCTTGATGGGGTGATTGAGGAAGAATCTAGCTGGATAGTGAAGTCGTGCTGTAGCGACGGATTGGCAGGGAGGATGAGAAGCTCAGTCTTTGCCAGGTTGAGCTGTAGGTGATGTTCCTTCATCCATGCCGAGATGTCCGTCAGACAGCTTGTGATCCGTACAGCTACTGTGGGATCATCTGGTTGAAATGAGAGGTAGAGCTGGGTGTCATCAGCATTACAATGGTAAGAGAAACCATGTGCCTGTATGATTGGTCGCAGTGATGTGGTGTAAATGGAGAAGAGGAGCGGTCCAAGAACTGAACCCTGGGGAACCCCTGTGGTCAGTTGATGTGCTTTGGATACCTCACCTCTCCATGTAACCCTGAAGGACCTACCTGTAAGATAGGACTCAAACCAGTGGAGAGGAGTACCTGTGATGCCCAGTGATGAGAGTGTGGACAGAAGGATCTGATGGTTCACAGTGTCGAAGGCAGCAGACAGATCCAGGAGGATGAGAACTGATGATTTGGAAGCAGCTTTTGCGATCCGCAGGGCTTCGGGGACCGACAGTAATGCAGTCTTGGTTGAATGCTCTTTCTTGAAGCCAGATTGGTTGACATCCAGTTGGTTGTTCAGAGACAGGAAAGATGTTACTTGGTTGAAAGCAACTCGTTCAAGTGTTTTCGCAATGAATGGTAGGAGAGAGACAGGTCTGTAATTCACTAAAAGTGATGTGTTTAACGTTGTTTTTTTAAGCAGTGGAGTTACCCGCGCCTGCTTGAATGCTGTAGGGAAAATGCCAGTGTGGAGGGATGAGTTGATGATGTGTGTGAGAGCTGGAAGAAGTGTGGGAGAGATTGCTTGTAGAAGGTGTGAGGGGATGGGGTCCAGAGGGCAGGTGGTAGGATGACTAGAGAGGAGAAGTTTAGATACTTAATCACCGGTTAGTGGAGTGAAGGAGGAGAGAAGGTTGTTGGCTGTGGGAGAGGTTAGTCTGGGTTCCTGTGTGTGTGTAGCTGAGAACTGACTGCTGATAGTTGTAGTTTTGTTAGTGAAGAAGTTAGCAAAATCACCAGCAGTTAGCGAGGAGGTGGGTGGTGGTTGAGGTGGACAGAGGAGAGAGTTGAATGTCTTGAACAGTGAACATGTGTTAGAGGCGCTGTTGATCTTGTTGTGGAAATATGAAGATTTTACGGTGTGAACCTCAGCAGAAAAGGCAGAGAGCAGAGATTGATACCTGCTGAGGTCAGATGTGTCTTTTGATTTGCGCCATTTCCTCTCCGCTGCCCTGAGTTCGGTCCGGTGTTCACGAAGAACCTCAGATAACCAGGGGTTGGAGGGAGTAGCGCGTGCTGGCCTGGAGGAGAGAGGGCAGATATTTGTACTTTTTTTATTTTTTTATTAATGTGTTGTTTCTTAGCTCTTTAGTTGTTTGTCGAACGCTGTTAGAATCTGTGTGTTTGCGTGTGGGCATGTGTGATAAATTATGTCATCTCGGGTTTCCTGAGAAAGTTTTTCCAGCTTCCCAAAATGTTCTTATTGGTCCCATTTGAGTCTCATCAGGGGCAAATTAAAAAACCAAAAGAGTAACTGGCGAAATGAATGTACGTTTACTCCGAAACAAAACACATGAAGTTGACATCAGTCATCATGATGCAATGTTCCTCTAATGGAGCAGGAATTTAAATTACTGTTTAAACCCCATATCACATATGCACAGACGCACACATACATGCAATCAATCCATAATCCCCAAATGCTGGGAAAGTTTTCCATCCATTCCATGGTTTGGCATCTCTCGGCTGCCTGATATTATAAGGGTATAAAAGTTTGCGTTTGGCTCCCGGACCACCTCTCTGGGACTCCTGAATGCGGTTGATCTGGCAGCCGTCCGTTTTCTTCCTCGCACATCAATTAGGCCCACAGTTAGGAAACCGAGGAGGGAAAATGTGCCTCCGGGGATGTTGTAAACTACATTATGTACAAAGAGGAAGGGCCAGAGAGACATTAGTTTTAAGGTCTGAAAGGGTGTAGTTTCTTAGATGTGAGTTTGGCTCTACAGACCGCTGAAATGTTGTCATTTTTTAGTAGTTCTCAGTAAGTCTGATGTCTTAAAGTCACCATACCCTGCATGTTTCTGGTCTTATTGTTGCTGATTCATCTGTGCAGATTATTTCAAAGAAAAGTAGTTTGCCTTTGTAATCTTTAATCAAAACATGCCTTTGCCGTTGACATCTTTGGATAATGTTAGCCAATAGCCAAATAGCTATTTAGGCAGTGTATTCGGTCTGTCTCCATTCTGGTTCGGAATGGCCTGTTTTGACAATTGATTCGTCTCGTCCCACATTTTATTCTTGTTGAATAATCCTGTTTCAGTGAAAAATGCATCACATTGTGCTTTTTTTCAAAGAAGTTAGGGAACAATTGAAATTGAAACACACAATTGAATCTGGAACATTCCTTTAATACTATGCAAGTTGACCTTGTTGCGTTTAAAGACAAGTTCTCATGCATACTTGCATCATCAGCCAATAAAGTATTTTGTTTGTATGTAGACGATCACAGTATGGCTGCACGATTTTGGGGGGGGGGGATCCAATTTAGGGCTGTATAAAGAAATACACACACATGCATGTAGTATATATTTAAGAAATATTTGCATGTATATACTGTATATATATATATATATATATATATATATATATTTTTTTTATATATATATATAAAATTTATATTATATATAAATATAAATATTTTATATATAAATAACACATTTTTCTTAAATATATACATACGTGTGTGTATTTATATAAACAAAATAATTATACACAGTACAGGCACATATATTATGTAAACACAAACTTTTATTTTGGATGCGATTAATTGCTTCATAGCCCTACTGATTGCAATATTTCTGATGAAAAATATGATTTGTGACTTACAAAATTTGTGAAATAAAAAAAAAAGTATTTTGATTAATATATCTGTGATATTTTTTTAAATGAATTATGTATTTATTATATTAAATAAAATGAGAAATATTATTATTATTATTAAATGACTAATAAATACTAATATTTATCTTAATTTCTTCATTTTCATACCATCAAGCTTTTTTGTTTAACAGTGCTGTACTGTACTCTGAAACGAACAGTGCATACATTTATTAAACTAAACCACTTCGCGATTTGATTATTGCACAATTAATGCCGTGACTTTTGTTTTATTTCGATTGATTGTGCAGCCCTTCACAGATTGATGAAGTAGAGATTTCCACTAATTTTGACTTGTGAATTGACAGACATGCATGTAGACCCTTGAAACATCTAGAAAGAGCATGATGTTCAAAAATCCCAGTTTGAGTTTCTCCTGGGAGTTGTTTTAAGATCAGTAAATCATTCTAGGTAGCGTTTCATTGAAGGATTTTAAGCTATTGTGCTGTGGTGTCCCCTATCACAGAAGTTAAATAGTGCTTCCAAGTAGTGCAAAGTGTGTGACATATTAACCACCAGGTAAAGTTTCAAAGAGATAGCTCAAGTCTGAAAGTTCAGGTGTCAGAAACTTGAGTCGCAGTAATATTCCCTCCAGCTCCGGCACAAAGACTGCAGTCATCACATCTGCAGCCGCTGGCTCGTTAAACGCCCGACTCGTTTTCCCAGAGTTGGAAAAGCCGAGTTCTTAAGTATTCCTCCTCTAATGAAGAAATGTCAAGTCTCCCGCTCTACTTTATAAAAAAGAGCCTTATTACTGCACTGCGATGGGATTCCCCAAGGGAATTCTGCTAGCAGAGAACTCAGCAGAAAGAAGAAATGGAAGAGAGAAATAAGGAAGTCAGGTTGTGAATATGTTCTAGTGAGATGTCTGAATAGAGAGCTGTCAGCTGTCTAAGAAAAAGCCTGCTCTTTTCTGCACTAGCTGTTCAATAGTGGAACAAACGGTTTGTGAAGTGTTTGTAAATTGGACTTGCACTGTTTTCCAGAATGAATGTTGTAGCTCTGTATGTGTGCATGTACCAAGGTTGCTGTGCTGCTGAGAAGAAAAGAAATACAAGGCTTGTCATCACAATACGTAGATTTTCTTTGCAGCTCTTGTGATCATAATGGAAGATTAGGTTATTCAATCAGATTATTACAGTATGGATGACAAGTAAATGGCAAGTAAATGCTTAAATGCTGAAAATTATCCCACAATTGACTCCCCCTCAAGCCATCCTATGTGTATATGACTTTATTCTTTCAGCCGAACACGATAGGAGTTATGTAAAAAAATATCCTGGCTCTTCCAAGCTTTATAATGGGAGTGAATAGAGTTTTCGAAGCCTAAAAAAGCGCATCCGTCTATCATAAAAGTAATACATACATAACCAGGGGTTAATAAAGGCATTCTGAAGTGAATTATCCATATTTATCTTTTTATAAACTATAATCACTGTCTTCCGGTAATGGCCGTGCTCGAGTCAAGTTCCAGCGGAAGAGTGACCTCCGACCCGACGCATAACCAAAATCTCCCATTATAAAGCTTGGAAGAGCCAGGATATTTTTCAACTCCGATTGTATTCGCCTGAAAGAAGAAAGTCATATACACCTAGGATGGCTTGAGGGTGAGTAATTAAGGGATCATTTTCATTTTTGGGTGAACTATCCCTTTAATACTAGACCAAACCAGCTTGCTCAAAAGGTTTACCTGGTCAAAGTACTAGATGGTTGTCCAGCTTATCAATTATCTAGACCAGCTAATGGCCATCTAAGACCAGTGTTGTTATTGTTAACTGAAATTATCAAAAGTTTTCTGTAGTTAAAATAATTTTGAAATAAAAATAAATTACAGCTTATAAAAAAAAACTAGTGAATTCACAGAACATTTAATCCAGGTTAAGTTGTTCTTGGTGTAACAAATTGAGTCGCATACTTAGAACATTCAGTCAAGCAACTTAAAAATATATGCACATTGTATATACCACATTAGGAACTCGCAGCTGAATAAGAAAGAGAGTAAATTAGTCGAAGTAATGTTTCATTGCTTTTAATCACTTTATATCCTTTTTTTTATGAATTTGTTTCCCTCAAAGAGCTCTTGTATTAGTATTCATGTATAAAATTGCTTACACATGTATTCCCAGATAGGCAGAGACGCTTGTTGAAGCCAAACATCCCACGGGGTTTTGTATTAGATTAGTCGCAGTCTCTCGGGCACAAAGGATTTATGAAAATTCTCTCTCTTTTCCTTTGTTTCTGTCTCCCGGTCTTTCTCTGTTTTGTTCCTTTAAGTTCGGCAGAAGGATAACTTAAAAGACACTGTTGCCATGATACTGCTCTCCTTGATTTTTCAGTTGTGATGTAACTGTACAGATCCATGTTGTTTTTCTTTTTGGTTATTGTGTTGCAGTTATTAAAGAACCAAATATAATCTTCTCACTCTGTGTGTTAAAGCAAAAGTCACAAAGAGAAGGAAAGACTCTTCCAGAGAGATTTGATTTCATTTGGCTGTATTACATACTCTCTGGTGCTCTGTTCCAAAACCAAGTAAACTTGTAAGGCATCAACGCAACAAGTTTTGTCTATGTATTTTTATGCTTATTAGAGAATTTGTGCCATTATCTCAGCAACATGATCATTCTGAAATTAGTTAGTAGGGTCGAATCTCCCAAATTTAGCACTTTTTGTGTGTCGTGTCTTTGTAGAGTATACAATTGGGTCACTTATGACAAGGAAGCTATATTGGGTCTTGTGACTTGTTTGCAATCTGGAATGGTAACGTATACCGGTGTTGTTAATTCTGAACAACAGGCTTAAAGCCAAAGTGAAATTACAGGCATCAAAGTCCGTTTTATAATAGTGAAATGATCAAAACGAGGCATAGTGCTGGAAAGTCACTTTAAAACTGTGCTCTGCTTTAGACGATATCAAAATGCAGGATGAACCACAATGACAAAGAATAGTTGGAGAATATGCCCTATTAATATGCCCTCTCCACCTCTCTTTCTCTGGTGTTTGTGGGGATCAGGAAGGATTTGGGTGGAGTGTTTCAGTGGCAGGTGGGCAAAATCTGTTCACAAAAAAAGCTCTTTCTAAACCGAAAACTCAAAATTCAACTGTTAGCATTCATATTGTTGGAATGTTTTCCATGAAACACATATTTGCAAGGCTTTTGATATTGTAGTATTATTTGATGTCCCAGATTTCCCCCTTCACCCCCTGTGGGTTTTAGAATGCTTATCTTAATAACATAGCCATGCTTTCTCTGTGGGGAATAGCAAAACATGGGGTTGATGGTTTCTTTGTTTTTTTTTTTTACATTTCTTCAACATAAACCGAGTCATTGTTATATTAAAGGGACAGTTCACCCAAAATGAAAATGTTGTCATAGTTTACGCAGCCTCATGTCATTGTAAACCTGTATGCATTTCTTTCTTTTGCAGAACACAAAAGAAGGTATTTTAAAAGAATGCTGGGGTCCAAACAACATTAGGACCCATTGACTGTTCATTTTATGGACAAAAATCCACTGAGACATTTTTAAGAAAAAAAATGTCTTCTTTTGTGTTTCACAGAAAAAGAAAGTCATCCAGGTTTGGAACGGCATAAGAGTGAGTAAATTTTAATGTGTTTCTGATGTTTCTAAGAAATTATAGCATCCTTATTATGGATAAATTATATGAGAATAACACTAATTTACAGGGGATGGTAGTAACAATCGTCTATCCCAAATGTCAGAAGAAGAGAAGGCAAGGTGGATGCAGCCGGTAGAAGAGAAGTAAACACACACACACACACACACACACACACACGCCAAGTAGCATTAGCACTGGGACGTCTGGCAACCAAAATGTATCACCGCCGTTCCCGACGGGCTATCTTAAATTGTGAAGTAAAATTCCTTCCTTGATTTGTGTTGTTCACTCTCTTGACTTATTTAAGGGAAAAATATGATCAAGGAAGTTTAGTATCATGCTGATTTGTCCGCAGTGCAAATGCTACTTGGCTTGTGTGTGTGTTTACTTCTCTTCTTCTGGCTGCATCCACCTCGCCTTCTCTTCTGACATTTGGGATAGACAATTGTTACTGCCATCCCCTGTAAATGAGGGTTGTTCACATATAATTTACTTTTGCTAAGTGATAGAGATTGGATGCGCAGTTGAGAAAATTGCAAATATTGCTGACTGTGTGTGTGTTTGAATATGTTAAGAGGTGCATGGATTTACGCTGGTATTTCAGTTCTACTCAGCCAAAATAGACAGACCAGGATGAAAAAGGGAAAGCCAAAATAGACAGACCAGGATGAAAAAGGGAAAGCCAAAGAAAAGCAGACTGCCATTCCTATCCAAATTTCTACATAAAAAAATTATTTTTTTTAATTGGTCTAGTTAAATTCATTTTGGGCTACCAAAAGCCCTGCTTATGTAATGCTCACGGAAAGCGGTATCGTAATTTGCATCAGATCTGATGTAATGTAGTAATGAAGCTGTTTTTTTTTTGTACATCAGTATTGTGATCCATAAGCTTTATGACCTCATTTTTTTGGAGGCAGTGGTTCATATAGCTGCGCTGGTGTCAGCTCGGGTCATAATGTAATAGATGAGTGGTGACATTTTCATAGCTCTGCAGGCATTGCTGGTCCATTGTAGGATTACTGTTCAATCAGGATTTGACGTTTCCTGACAGTTCCTCACGATATTGCTCTGCTGCATTAGATCTGTACTAGTTTCACTGGCCCCACCTCTTGGAGTCCAGCAAAGACCTCCTGCTCAATGCCAGCTGGCTAGGCTTTTGAAAGAAACACAGACCACCTTGACCATTGGCTTCAGGTAAGTGTGTCTGCGGCAGCATGTGTTCCTGACTTCCTGTCCAAAGGGATTTCATTGTGTTCATTGTCATCAGGGACACATTTTGTGTGTGTTTGAATGTGACGTCACAAGGGGGAAGAGTGGCTTTAAGCTGGCTTTATTTGGTCTGTAATCCCTCATAGCAATCCGAATGAGTAAAATGTTTGGAGTTGGAGCGGATCAGCTTCGCTGGATTATCACAAACCCCTGCCTCCCCCACACCAACCCTCCCCTTGTTAAAATTTTCCTTCCTGTCTCTGTTTTCTCTCTTTTTCTTTCCCTCTGTCTGTTCACGCTTGTCGCTTTGCATTGCCAGAATGGAGTAGTCAGGCAACGTTATTTGTGAGAGCGCTTGGTGTCCTCTTTCCTGCTTCCATCACCACCAGCAGTATTCCCCAGATTAATTATTCAACGATCGCCAAGCAAGAGGAGCCATTTGATAGCCAGACCTTGCCACTGTGATAGAGACGGGAGACAGAAATTTCAACTGGACCTCAGGTGAAAAGCAATATCTTCTGTTTTCATTTTTTCTTCCATACTCCTTCCTTTCACCACTTGACATCAGCCTGCAACTAGGAACTTAAAGGAAAACCTCTCTCATTTTTCTTCCCTGTGAGTAAGGTATATCTGTTCCTCATGTTGATCTCCAGTAAGCAGTTGCCGATCGGCCGCTCCCAGAGCTGGGACACGCTGGGTGGGAATGAGGGTCATTGGGAGCGCAGTGACACTGTTTACGAGCAGCAGGCCCGGATGGCTGGTCGACGCAACTCGCTGAACTATGGAGCAGATACAGGAGGGGGATGGTACGAGCCACCACCTGGAGTGCGTCCTCCTGACCTCGATTTGAAAAGGGAGCCAGACTCCTACCAGCAATCTCTTTACAACCAAGGTTATTTGGATCGTCCGGACCCACTTAACATAAGAAAAGGCTCCGTTCCTGAGTTGAACAGCCATCACGATCGACATTCCATGGCTAACCGTGGTTCCTTGCCACACCATGACTACTATCAGCAATACCCAGGCATGCCACCTCGGCCAACAGATGGTTTCTATCGTGGAGAGCAACCTCATTCTCTCAATAGGTCATCCACACATTACGGAATGATGGCAAGTCCTCGGCAACTGTGGGAACAGAGTTCAGGAGGTCGGCCTGGTTCTGCTGCCCCAACACCTGGCATGCCTCCTCCCCCACCTCCAAGTTCTCATGACATGGGTCGTATTTATAGGGAAACATCCCTGCCTGGACCCCCACCTGCTACTCCTGGCACAAAAATTATGCAGGATGGGCAGCGCATTCCAAGCCGAGCACCATCTCCAGCTCGTTATATAATGGAGCCAAATTCTCCCCGTTACGGTACTGAGCCACCTGCCTCTCTCACTAGCCATTACAGTGACGTTAACGGAAGGCCGATTGATCAGCCAGCAGCCACTTGCCTGGTGGTTGATCCAGCTGCTCAAGGAATGGATGGAACTGCCCGAGGTATGGTCATGCATCTGGAAAACCCCTCACCATACACCATACAGCAGCAACAGCAAGTCCAACAACAGGCTCAACAGCAAGCGCAGCAACAAATGCAACAACAAATGCAGCAGGTTCAGCCAGTGCAGCAAATGCAGCAGGTTCAGCCAGTGCAGCAAATGCAGCAGGTTCAGCCAGTGCAGCAAATGCAGCAGGTTCAGCCAGTGCAGCAAATGCAACCAGTTCAGCAGTTACCACAGGTTCAGCCAGTGCAGCAAGTTCCACATGTGCAACCCATGGCACCTCCAAATCCTGTCTACACTCCAGTTCCCTCTACACCCCTTGCCCCAGTAACCACTCCTGCTCTGTTACCACAACTTCCTGCTCAGCCTTTTACTCCTGCTCCTCCTCCCACTGTCCCTCAGACCCCAGTGGCTCCTGTAGACCCTAAAAAAAATGCAGACCCTGAGTTTATGGCATTGCTGCAAAAAGAGGGCCTCTCGGAAAGCACCGTCACTTCTCTGCTGCAGCAGGGCTTTGATTCCACTGCAATGTTGGCTGTTATGGAGGAAAATGATGTGCGTTCAGTGGCCCCCAACTTGGGCCAAGCCAGGGTTCTGTCTCGTGTTGTGCTTAGTTGCAAACGACCACCTGAAATCCTTCCTGCTACCCCCCTGCATCCCAGTGCTCCAGTACGTGGCAGATCCAACAGCTTTAGCCATCGTAGTGACATTTATGCTCACCAGCCGCCACCCTTGACTCCGGGCTTGGAGTCCCAGTATATGCAGCCTCCCTCTACCCCCATGCAGACTGTATCGGCAAGGATGGGGGAGGGCTATAGTCGGAGACCCAGCAGTGCTCCCTCCCAGCAGCTTCTAGACCAGACCAGTGGGTATCCTGGAGCCAGGTCTGCAGGAGCATACAGTGGTTCTGTGGTTCCAGTCCAGCCTCGCCCATTGTCAGGCTACAATCCGCATACTGGCTTGCCCATGTCACATATTACTGCAATTTCCCAACACGTAGGCATTCCATCCCATCTGCCTGTAATGCCATCTCAAATGGCAATCCATGCAATGCCACAGCCTTTGTCAGCACTGCCTGGAGTTCCCCAACCAATGACCATGCCTGCTTTGGCACCGCAGCAAGCTCCGAAGGCATACACAACCAACTATACTGTACCAATGGAGTTGTTAAAGAGGGATCGAAGCTTGGCCACGATGTCTCCCATGCCCAGTCCCCATGTAAGCCCACAAGTAATGCGCAGGGCTGGAGTGTCCTCAGATGGAGCCCTAGTACCTGTTGGTAGTGCCGGTCCAGGTCAAAGTGTGAGTCTGGCTAATCAGAAGCTCAGCCGGCGTACTGGACCACCGGTCATTGTCTCCACTATGGCATCGCCGGACACAAGTAAATCAAAGCCCTCTTCCATTACCTTTTTCACATTCTCCTATCATCCCCTTCTCCACCCTCACTAGTGCTTCAGCTCCTAACTGTCTGTGTCAGAGTGAGTGTGTCTGAATCATATGATTGTAGGTTCATTGATTCAAGTTACATTTTTCCCTTTGAACTTCACTTTTTAGAAGTGCCACACAGATACACCTCCTTTGAAGAATAAACAGTGCTGTTTCTTTTGTTGCTGAAAAAGTAGTGAATTGAGTTGCTAATGATTTTACCAGACCATCCAGTACTGAGATATCATCTCTGTTCCTTCCTTTGTCGTATGTTGAGCAAGACTCATCTTATATTATTAAAGATTATTCTTTCAGATCAGAGCTTTTGGAGCTAGTTTGGCTTTGTCTTGTTCCAGATCAGATGCAGCTTTTTTTGTACGTAAAGGATTAGAAAAAAAAGAAAAAGAAAAAAATGTTGTTATTTAGCGTGTCATCCCTCATCATCTTTTTATACCTTTTCATTGCAGAACCGCATACCACTGAATATTGTATTTTTGTCTAGCACAAGCTCATTTAAAAGTAAACTTACTTTGGACTTTTTACAATGAGTGACATAGTAATTGTGCTAGAATGTGCAAGCGTGTTTTCATTATTTTGCCTTGTGGTTCAGTGGCCTGTTATGTTATTTGTCAGTCACATTTATGCAGTATTAGCCATAATCAGCTTCAGGGTGTCACTGAATGTAAGACTGTTTTTTATGGCTTGGAATTATATATTACATTGCTTTAATATTATTTATGTTCTCTTGTAGGCGTCTCTAAATGAATTTTTAGTGACATGTCTTATTTTTTATTCTCATGGTTTGTCTTTGCTTGTTTAAACCTCTGTCACTATCTGCCCGGTGCTGCTGATCTGTTTGACTAAGATACTGTGAGTGAAGTGTAGCCTGTCATTTTGTGGTAGAGCCACTTGATACATGTTTGATGTGAATTGTCACTTTGAGGCGTATATAGGCAAGATCAGAATGATGGACTGGACCAGCACAAAGGAGAGAGTGACAGTTTACGGTCTTTGCCAAGCACAAACTTCAATGGGAAATTTCAATGTGAGAAATAACTGAACATGTAGTTCATCTACAGTTGAGGGACATTATTTACACGACTTTTAAGCAAAGCAATTATCATAATGCAAAAAAGAGCCTTTTCATTATTGAAATGCAAAACCATTATTTCAATTGTAAATAATTTTTATGTCTTGATAGTATTGATAGTTGTCAATCTGCTTTTATGTTCAAGTGAATAGATAAAAAACCTTGCATTACATTAAGTGTAATTTGCTTAACTAGAATGAATGTAAACCGAAAATAATGTCACAACATTTAGGATTTTTGCACTATGCAATAATATACAATATATTTTGTGGGATTCATTCAAATGTTGTTGCAGGACTGATGTTGATGCACATACAAGTTTTGCAGATAGTGCTAAAGACTGTAAAGGTTTAGGGTGTCATATTTCTGTATTGAATCCCACCTGGTGCTGCTGGTGTAAGAGACAGTTTCCAGCCCACATTGGCTGTTTCAGAACGATGACCAATGACTGCACTGAGGGGGAGGGGAGGCTGCGAACCGAGTTTTACTTTGAGCCGAAATGGAGATGTAGTGTCAGACCCCGGCAGGAAATTAAACAACACATCACCATAGTCAGGCTAATCACATTGTGGTGATAGTAATCAGAGTCTATGGATATGATTGGAGAGCCTCTGGGGTGGGAGAGAAATGAACAGTGATAAACATTATTAAAGGCTGACTGGTTCAGTGCCTGGTTAGCGAGCAGCTTCAGTAGGGTTGGGCAGTATGACCAAAATCGTTATTATATTCAAGGCTTGACATTAAATATTTTGCTCACCAGCTACTGTGGCTAGAGGTTTTCCAAAGTTACTAGCCACTCAGCATTTTCACTGGGCATCAATTTGAATGATAACATGGGGGAAATCTGCCATATAGATTTTTTACTGCTGTAGCTTTAAGACCTGATTCATGTATCCATTATACTGTTACAAGTTCATTTTTTTGTGTAGCTGTTTATGTTCATTTAAAACATATCTGACTGTGTTTACGTGTATACTCACCAAGACCAGCATTTTGACATTATTTTGTGTGTATTCGACTGTTTATGCGCAATAAGCTGCAAAAAAGAACTCAATTTAGTACTGAGAGGCGGCTTTATGTGCCCGCACTTTGGGTGTAAACACGAATCTCCTGGAATGAGTAAAATTATGAGCAATCCCATGCCGAAATCCAAGCCCTGGAACACCAACAATATTCATCTGTAGCAAATGAAACGAGTGAGTGAGGGATCCAGTGTAATAAAAACTTGGCTGATCAACTACATTATAGCGCAAATGTGTTTTTTTTGTGTCCATGGGAGGACTGGTTGACCATCCCACCCATCCCTTGAATAAAGGGACAGATAGCATCATAATCTTTTAACTCTTCTTTTTACGACAGTCTCTAATCCACAGCTTCCTATCTCATGCATCCTCTCGTTTCGTTTCCCTTTCAAAGACTTCCATTTTCCCTTGGTGTCTTTTTGCCTCTGTTACACCTCTGCCGTCTCACTTGAGTTAATGGGTTTAGCTGGCTTTCGTTCCTTGTATTGAAACCATTTCTCCAGTGCCCCAGTCATCTCTGACTCCAGATGTTTCAGGTTGGATAGAGTCAGAGTACATTGCTCATGTCCTAAACATCTGTGAAAACCCCCAGTGGGCAAGCGGTCTCGAGCAGAATATGAGCGTTTCTCTTATGCACAACAAAGTAATTTGCATGTGGGTGATGGTTGTTTGTTTAGCCAGTAATTTCGTCTGCTAATGGACAGGCTGTAGACTGCGGGCTCGCAGGGTATTCCTTAATTGCGTGTTGCTAGGTGACCTGTTTTTGGTAGCAACGACTGCTCTGATTTTTTTTATTATCATTATTATTATTGTGCTGTCTCTTTTAGAAAGCATGCACATACACCATAATGTATCGTTCCTTACGGTCTAATACATCTCAATGAACTGATCTGAAAAGAGTCTGCTTCCTTATTCCTTTACCATATATGGTCATTTCAAATGCCCCCAAAGACTAATTGCGTCTATATATGGACATGCTGGGGCGACCCTGGCAAAAGACCTTCCTTTCTAGTAAGAAGGGATTATGTAGCCATGGTGATGGGTGTCACGGTCAGACCATATGAGAGTGTTCCAGGTCAGGTGTGTCCATATGTTTGCATGTTGTTTGTGTTTTTTTGTATCTGGTGTATTATTTGATATTGATTTTTGATTCTTTTGAAGTTCTTTTTTGAACGAGAGCTCTTAGGACTGAGGCGTTTTGAGTGATCATCCTGTAGTCTGGGATAAGCCGCTCCTGGTCATGGATCAGAAGTGTTACGCTGAAAGGACGCTTCATGGTACGCTTTACTCTAGTGTTGGCTGTTTAGCTGAACTATTTAATTATAGGCCACAGTGTTTCTTTGATAGTCACAGTTAGTGTTTATGCTAGTGCATGCTAGATTCTGTGCCATGAAATGTAGCACCAGAGTCACTTTGCCATCGGCTTGACAATTAGCATGCGATTTGTTTTCAGTCTCTGAAAGAGAATCAACAAAATATCTTCTTTTTTTTCCGTAAAGGTGAGTTATATGGTTAAATAGATTGAGGGACATGACCAATTACAATTCAGAATGCAAATATTGTGGTGCTTTCATCACTTTTTTGTTTACATTTTAAATGGTCTTTAAACATGAGTCTAGCTTGGTATAACTAGATAAATAGTCATAGTTCATTCAAACTTTTGCTCCTTTTAGCCTTAAATGTGCCGTTTAAGCTTTTTTGAACATGTATAATGGTATTACTAAGGTTTATTCAAAATAATTTTGTTGCATATTTTGGTAGACGGATATAGAAATTATTCAGTACCATGGTATTTATCAAATTGTGGTATTTTGCCATATGGATTTGTAGCGGTGTATAAACCGTTAAGCAGCAAAAACTATTTTCAACATTGATAATAATCAGAAATGTTTCTTGAGCAGCAAATCAGCATATTAGAATGATTTCTGAAGGATCATGTGATACTGAAGACTGGAGTACTGATGCTGAAAATTCAGCTTTGCAACACAGGGATACAATTTTTTTTAATGTCTATTAGAAATGCAAAATTAATTTTAGATTGTTTCTATTTATTTTATTTTTGATTAAATAAATGCAGCCCAGGTGATGATGAGAGACTTCTTTCAAAAACGTGTGTGTGTGTGTGTTTGTATTATATTCAGTTAAATTCATAAAATAAAGGTGGTTGCTTCAACATAAAAATGACTTGTAGTCAGTCTGTGACCATTAATCTGTAGGAATTTGATCAGACAAAATCAACATGGAGTTGGTGCAAAGAGAGGAAATAATGAATGAGAATGGAGGGCAAAAGACACTCAAAACCAAAAGTAATTTCAGTACCCTTTTCTCCAACTCAGCATATTCATTTAATGAGGGTTTTAGAAATGAAAAGAGAAGACTGAGAGAGGGAATGAAAGAAAAGAGATTAAAGAGGTAAAATCCCACTAGCCATCTGTGCAGGACGTGCCCAGTGGGAAAGGACAGGGTGGGGGGTTTGAGGTTAGCGGTCTCCATCAGAACATAATCCTGCAGAAATGAATGAATGCGTGTACTGTAATCCCTGTCTGCAGTAGCACAACTCATCTGACCTATCTCTGACGTTTACATCTGTCCCACATGGCATATTAGCATTAAAGAATCAGAAATTGGTGCGATATTGGTTTGCTTGAACGTATGAATAATTAATTTGCCCTGGTGCAGTGTGTAGACGAGAGCTGTATGTAAACAACTAGCATCTGATATTTCTTCATAAAAT
Organism: Meda fulgida; assembly: GCA_030578275.1. Classification (NCBI taxonomy): domain Eukaryota; kingdom Metazoa; phylum Chordata; class Actinopteri; order Cypriniformes; family Leuciscidae; genus Meda; species Meda fulgida. Next base: position 10,235,405 of record CM060632.1, on the reverse strand, counting down.
GTTAAACAACTTGTGAATCACTTATGCTCTTGCTTTTTTCGTGTAAATCACTTTGGATAACAGCCTTTGCTAGGCCTACTTGTAAATGTAAACCACACATTGCATGTATGCAGTTTGTTGCAGTTTGTCAACGTACTTCTTGCATGTTTAATCTGGCTCTTTCTGTGTGCGTATACTAAATGTTTGCACAAAGTCACAGAGACCAAACGTTGAATGAACAAATGAGTGTCATGCTAGTGTTCGGCAATAAAGATGTGCTGATGGAGAAAGAGATTCAGGCCAGTTAACAGAACGATCACTTGCTCTATTTGGCCAGTGCTGCATTGCCACTGTCTCACATGTGCATGTGTTTTTATGCATTGCAAATTTAAACATTTGGTTTGCCAATACATTACATACATTCTTTGCATTGTTGTGTTGAAATTTCAAGAAAGATTCCCTGATAGTCTTTGAAGCATTAGTTATAGTCATTGCCAGCCATTGTCTTTATCTTTGTCTATTGCTAGCTGTATAATTTCCAGTATTATTGTGTGTGTATATATATTATAAATTATTTATATATTATAGTATATACATTTATTTATTATATATATATATATATATATATATATATATATAATATAAGTTATTTATATATTATAGTGTATACATTTATTTATTTATTATCAATTTATAAATATAATAGAAATATCATGTTCTAAAGTATAACACTTATAATATGTATTATTATGATCTAAAATTATTGCTATATGATATTACTATGTATTATTATTTATTATATTATCAATACAATTATTTATATATTGTTACATTAATAAAAAAATATGTTAATAACATGTTCTGAAGCATTCAAATTACATTACAATTACATAATTTATAATTCAATTATATATTTATTATTCTAATTATATAGTATGTTAATAATAAATATGTAAATGCTTAAAATATAACGTTTTTTGTGATGTGGTCTGAAAATATTGGGATCGCAAAGTATTCTGTAAATGTGAACAGAACCTGCATGATACCACAGAGTTTAGAAACAGACTTGTACAATGCAATTGAGATGGGTATCTTTGTAAAGAATGAGAGAACATGTGGATGACTGCAGAAGTGAACCCTTGTTCAGTGTGTGTGTGTGTGTGTGTGTGTGTGTTTGAGTTCGAGAGAGAGAGACAGTGAGAGATAGCAAACAGGTCCCGGTGAATTATTCATTGTGAGAAAATGAAAAGGTCACGGAGATTGAGTTTCAGTCGTAGATGGAGAGGCAGATCTCTGTATGAACACAGAGAGCACAAGCAGATGCAGATGTTGGAGGGACCAGAAATTGTTTAGCACTTCAATTCAATGCAAACTATGAATGATGAAAGACATGAAAGAATCGTCTGGTGCTGTGTATGCTGTATAAATGTCTATATACCTGCAAGGACAGACTTGTATTTGTACAGACATCTGCTCAAAGAAACGTGTTCATGTCATTGTGTAATGATGTTTGCAACCTGTTTTGCTTCCGTAATGTGATGTCTTAACTAATGAAATGAAATGTTGGGTAGGTCTTGATTTCATCCGTCGGGAAATGATTGGATTGTTAAAAGTGGGTGTTGCATATCAGAACAGTCTGGTGGTTAAAGGGGAGGAGTTGAAAATAAGAGCTATTGGTTACTGTCACCAATAGCTCTTACACGCATCAGTGAATCATTCACGTCCATTTTGCTTTCCTTTCCATTTTTATTTTATTTTATTTGTTTGTTTTTTTTTTACACTTCAACCTTGTGAGTGTATTTGTTTGTGCACGTGTGTTCTATTGCGGTAACTCTTTCCCTAATGTTAAGCACTATCACCTCATAAAGAGCCTCTGTCTCTAGTGTAACAAAACACAGCTGTGTGTGTGTGTGTGTGTGTGTGTTGTAAACCTCTCATTCCCTGGTCCAATCTCTCGTTCAGAAGGCCAGATGGCTTCTGTCATATAGAGAACTAACAGAATGAGGGAGCGAGAGAATGTGAAACTAATGAATAGAGGGGAAAAAGTATTTTGAGGAACGAAACGGAGTGAGAGATCACATCTGCTGTGAGTGTGTTCCCTTCAGGAGTGTGAGAATGAAGATTGAACACTGCTAATTATCTGTGTTGTTTGTTTTCTCTTGTTTGGTCACCACACCAGGTTTACTTACACATCACTCTTGAGTAATAGTAGAGACTTCACGTCGTTGTTTAGTAATGTAGGTTAAGTAAGGTGAAGGATGTTGTTTCCGCAGCACCAAGTGGAAGTGCTTTCCAAGTTTTGGCTGGGAGAAGTTTGTCTGAACAATTAAGGCTGGAAGAATGTACAAAACTTGTTTGAAGATGGTCATATTTTTTATATATATACCCCTATTCGTATTAATATATATATATACATTTAACATTTTTGATTAAACTCTGCATTCCTTCAAACAAGCACATCAAATAAATAAATACAATTGTTATCAGAAATATCATTATTTTATATACAGGTGTAACTTGAAAAATTTGAATATCGTGCAATCATTTTGATGATTATGGCTTACAGCTTTATGAAAAACCTCATATTCAAAATCTCAGAAAATTTGAATATTACATGAAATCAATAAAAAAAAAGGATTTTAAATACAGAAATGTCGGCCCTCTGAAAAGTATAATCAATAAGTATATTAGTTTCACCTTTTAATTTGAATTACTGAAATACACAAACTTTTGCACGATATTCTAATTTTTCGAGTTTCACCTGTATATAAATATTTAACAAAAGTAGAAATATTAATATCGGAGTATTTCACTGTAAAATAAAAAAATATATATTTAAGGAAAAATTAGTGACAATTTTGTTTTACAGTACAATTTCTTCGTTTTAAAACGGTAAACCATCCAGCTTTGTTGAGTGCCATAGTGTCAAGTGCAAAGCTTCAACTCACAGCAATTATATTTATTTAATTAAATTGTAGCCTTTGGAATTTGATAATCGCCCTAAGCCGTATTGTAATTTCGGTTTTATTTCGATTCATTGTGCCGCCCTATTCATGCCTTTGCATTTTCCCCCTGAAGTCCACTTATGAGGTCAGTCAAGGTTTCATGCCCCCAAAGCAGAGGTAATTTAGTTTTTCATGCCAGCCTCTCTCGGATCCCTTTAAAGGACCCCATAGAAAACAGGCTGTTTTTGCTACTTTGCCTTAAAGCATTATTTAAATGACCTCTGTTATGATTGGCTAACTGGTGTACTTCACACTCTCATACATCAAGGTGTGGCAAGTTGCTGAATACTAATCGGTAACGTTATGTAAATGAGGGTGGTCACGCGTTAATGAGCTTATCAAAACCACAACGTTTTCTGAATGCAACTTGTTTTTTTTTTATAAATGTTCAGTTTGAACTGGAGGAAGCTTTGTGTTGAGAACATGACAGTATGTCTGCGTACACGGTTTTATTTGAAATGGACAATCCTGTTTTCTGTGGTATGTCCCTTGTAAGGCTGATATTGTGTTATCGCAAACTAATTGTGCTGATCTGGTTCCTCTGGCCAGCTGTGTGTTATATGACCCTCCACTCATGTGGTGACTTCAATTCCTTTCTCTGTGTGTATTTTCTGAAAAGTGAAGCGAATGTCTTGACTTTCACTGGAAATCCTGTTAAGTGCTTTGGGACGCTGTGTATTGGCCACTGTGACAGTGTGTTCATATGGAATTAAGTAGCTTAAAATCACTGATTCTGCTCAACTGTACACAACATGAGCAGCTACACATCTTAGTGTCCGTGTCTGCACAATGCAGTATACAATGAGTTATTCTTGTTCATTTAGAGTTGATGCTCATTAATACGTTTGATCATTTCTTTGGTTCCTAGTTTGTTTGTTTTCTACTTTTTCCCTTTCATTTGTTTGTTCATTTGTTTTTTTGTTTTGTTTTTCATTTGTTGGTACATTTGTTTGTTCAAAACATTAATTTGATATTCATTCTTTTCATTGTTTTGGTCTTGGTTCATTCATTCACTCACTCACTCATTCATTGATTGTTTGGTCATTTAGATTTTTCTTGTTTTCTTTTTATAATTTGTTCTTTTGTTTGGCTCTTAGTTCATTCATTCATCCATTGTTTGGTCATTAGTTTGCTCTTGTTTTCTTTTTATAGTTTGTTCAGGTCTTAGTTCATTCATTCATTTATTTGTTAATTTGTTTGATTTCTTTTATTACTTTTGATGTTCTTTCATTTGTTCTTTTTTCTTTTGTTAGTTTGGTATTTTTTTCTTTTGTTAGTTTGGTAATTTTTCATTTCTGTTTGTTTATTTGACAGTTTTTCTTCAACTCTTCATTTTGCTTTACACACACACACACACACACACACACACACACACACACACACACACACACACACACACACACACACACACACACACATTAGTGTTCACATTACATAAGCCAAATAAATACCATTTTAACAGAATGAAGTGACTGTAATTTTTTAACATAGAGGGAGGGTGAATAAAAGAGAGGTAGAAAGAGCAAGAGAAAATAAAAGAAAGAAAGGCAGGCGGAGAGATTTGAGTGGAAGGGAGAGGCTGGCAGTCTCTAACCACTGTGGTCTCCAAATCATAAATTTGAGAGCAAGGGAGTGTGGTTGAGAAAAAAAGAGTGGGTCGAAAAAAAAGAGCAACAGAAGGGGGAGTGATTGGAAGCGTGAGGAGTGGAACGGCACAACTCGTTTGCACTGGCACTCGTGTGGGAATTTTTGACCCTCTCCCTCTTTCCGTGACTCTCCTCGACTCGGCCAGGCGTAATTATTCCTCTCCTTTTTAACCTTGAGAGGTCTGTTCTAAAATGAGACGAGAGGGGGGGATGAAAACGGCAATCAAGATGGACAAGCCGAGAGTGAGAGGCTAGAACGAGGGATGAAAACAACAGGCTCTTCTGTCCGTCTCTGAACGCTTTCATTCCTGACAGAGGAAGAGCAGATATCTCTGCTTACCCACATATGGGGGAGTGAGCGAGTGAGCGAGCGACAGACAGGCAGCGAGAGGAGGGATACCCCCAGGACACAATCACAGGAGAACGCTTTTTCTCTGCCGCCTCCCTCCATTTTTATTTCTCCCCTGTTTTTTGGGCTGCTCTTCATGGGAGGAATGTGGAGGCAGCATTTTCCAGGCAAGACGCATGTTTCTGAAATTGGCCAAAAGCAAGAGTGTGTGTGTGTGTGTGTGTGTGTGTGTGTGTGTGTGTGTGTGTGTGTGTGTGTGTGTGTGTGTGTGTGTGTGTGTGTGTGTGTGTGTGTGTGTGTGTGTGTGTGTGTGTGTGTGTGTGTGTGTGTGTGTGTGTGTGTGTGTGTGTGTGTGTGTGCGCGTGCAAGCAAGCAAGTGTGCACGGTACTTGCTTTTTGATGGTGTCACAAGCGCATGTCTTGGCTGCTGTCTGTGACACATCTGCAAACTAGTTCGGCATGTGTGTGCAAACACACACAGTGCATTGTGTTCCTGACTCCTTATCATTAGTGAGTGTGTGTGTGTTTGCCAACCAAATCCCTGGTTAATAGATCAGGAGGGGCGGAGAGAGAAGAAAAAGTGACGCAGCACAGATACACTCTTATTAGACACTCATGCACCTGGTTTATTTCAGGACCTGGATGGTCATTCAGTGATCTGACCATTTTAACTTCTTTTCCTGCAAATGTCTATTAGCTTTGGAGCAAAAAGTATTTTTTGTTGTTTGTGTCTCAGTTGTGTGTGTTTATGTGATGGTGAGAGATGAGGTTGCTTGGTAACCATAAGCAGCAGTTGACAGTGAGGTGAGGCACTTGGCTGCCAGCTTTTTTTTTTTTTATCCAAGATTGCTTGTAACACACACACACGCACACACGCATGTACACACACACACACACACACACACACACACACACACACACACACACACACACACACACACACACACTCTCTTATTAAAATCACAGCGGCACACCTAAGCAAGAAGTGTGGAAACTCACACATACGGTGTGATATACACGCTGCCATATATTACACACACACACACACACACATCCACATCCAAATAGATCCACGTCAACACAACTCCATGGAAAAATCTCCTCATTTCCTTTTGTTTTTACAGACTTTTATTGTTCATGGGATTTCAAAGAGAGTATTACATTTCTCTCTCTCTCTCTCTCTCTCTCTCTCTCTCTCTCTCTCTCTCTCTCTCTCTCTCTCTCTCTCTCTCTCTCTCTCTCTCTCTCTCTCTCTCTCTCTCTCTCTCTCTCTCTCTCTTTCTCTCGCTCGCTCTCTCGCTCTCATTAGTTTCACATACATTAATGTAATAGTTCACCCAAAACTAGAAATGTCATTATTTATTCACCTTTGCAACGTTCTTTTGATTTTATTTCTTCTGTTGAACATAAATGGAGATGTTTGGTAAAATGTTCACCATCATATACTTTGCCAAAAAGGTCTGCACTAATTGTAAATATTCACATTTATTACGATAGCTGAAATGAAAGTGATTATCTTTGGTTACCTTCCTCGGTAGATGTGAAATTAGTTTTATACTTTTCGCATCAATGATTGGTCACATGACATGCAAGAACCAAAAAAAATATATGTTCTTGTCTTGTTTCCAGTACAAATATCTGAACATTCTTGAATCTAGAAACGGTTACTTGAGAAGCAAAAGTCTTGTTTCCTGAAAATTTTTAATTAAGCGAGTTTATTCTTAAAACAAGAAATATGCTGGTGAGGTAATAAAAATAAACTAATTTCAAACTGGATTATTTTTCTCACCCCATTGGCAGATATTTTTTCTTGTTTTAGGCAATTATTTTTAGATATTTGTAATGGAAAACAAGACAAAAATACAGAGTAAGAAAATCATTCTTTGCACTGTTGATGTTAAATGTATGATGCACCATATTTTAAAGTATATGATCGCTTTGACGGAAGAAAAAAACATTTTAAATGACTTATGAACCATGTGAACTACATTTTATGATGCACTTATTTGTCATATTTGCAGCTTGATGGTCACCATATGTTTACATTGTATGAAAAAACAATGTTAAAATTCTTAGAAATATTACTGTGTTCCAAGGAAGAGAGAAAGTCATATGGGTTTTGAAACAACATTAGGTGAATGTAAAAGATTTTTTTTTAAATTTTTAGGTGAAAAATCCGTGCTGGGAGAAAACCGCAAAGACTGAGAGAAATTGTGATGGCAAGTCAAATAAAAAGCCTTGCATCTCTGAAATCGATGTTTTGTCAGGGTCTTTTGTGCACTATGATCAGAGTAAATGTGAAGAATGGCTGAAGGGTAGTGCTGAGATTTTCCCCTGCTGCTCTCTGATTGGATAATTCCCCATTCTGGCCTCTGATTGGATAATGGCCTTGTTCTGCCGTACTGCTCAGACTCTTGTTTGTTTAAAAATCACTGAGTTTAAGTTTGCCTTCTCTGTTCATGTCCAAAAAAGCTTTTAGAGCAGGCTGTCTGAGCTCTGAAATTGTTTATGGGTTGGAAAATGAACAGTCGGCACGGTTTTGTGAACATTGATTGGTCGAGCACCTACATGACGGTGTGTGTGTGTGTGTGTGTGAGAGAGAGGGAGAGCCTGTCCTTCCCCCTCTGATTTCTCCCGCTCTGATGTAGTGATGGCTCCTCCACCATGTCATTTGTGTTTCTGTTTGATGTGTCCACTGCTCATTTAAAGCGTGCCAAACCCCTGATCTCCCGCATCCACTCCGTTTCCCTCGGAGAGACCCAACGCTGCCTTAACATCTCCCACACAATTATTTTTTAATAATACCATGGTAAATAATTCTCATTTGAAGTCCTTTTTAAATAGATGGTGGAGAGTGAAAAGAGAGAAACAAGAGAACAAGATGTTTCCCCCAAAGGCTATTAAATGAAATGTATTCATAACTCTGCCCAAATGCTGCAATCACCATGACAACAAGACACATGGCGGGAGGGTGATTGGGAAGTTGACGTTCCTCTCTGTGTTTGCAGGTATAAGGCCTCAGATCATGAACGGCCCGATGCACCCTCGGCCGCTGGTCGCTCTGCTGGACGGGAGAGACTGTACCGTAGAGATGCCCATCCTGAAGGATTTGGCCACGGTGGCGTTCTGTGATGCGCAGTCAACGCAGGAGATCCATGAGAAGGTCTGTTTGCTCTATTTCCTTCCAACCTTCCTTTCTTTATTCCAACCAACCTTCCTCCCTTCCCTCCTTTTAATCTTCCTTCTCTATTTTTCCTTCCTTCCTTCCCGCCTGCCTGCCTTCCTTCCTTCCCTGTTTTTCCTTCCTTCCATCCCTCCTTTCAACCAACCTTCCCTCCTTTTATCCCTCCTTTCAACCAACATTCCCTCCTTTCATCCCTCTTTTTAACCTTCCGTTCTTTCTTCCCTATCTTCTTTCCTTCCTTCCCTATTTTCCTTCCTTCTTTCCTTTCTTCCATGCTTCCTTCCCTATTTTTCCTTCCTTCATTCCTACCTTCCATCCCTCCTTTTAACCAACCAACCTTCCTTCCCTCCTTTTAACCTTCCTTCTTGCCTTCCATCACTCTTTTTCCTTCCATTCTTCCAATCTTCCTTCCATCCCTCCTTTCAACCTTTCTTCCTTCCTTCCTTCCTTCCTTCCTTCCTTCCTTCCTTCCTTCCTTCCTTCCTTCCTTCCTTCCTTCCTTCCTTCCTTCCTTCCTTCCTTCCTTCCTTCCTTCCTTCCTTCCTTCCTTCCTTCCTTCCTTCCTTCCTTCCTTCCTTCCTTCCTTCCGACCGACCGACCGACCGACCGACCGACCGACCGACCGACCGACCGACCGACCGACCGACCGACCGACCGACCGACCGACCGACCGACCGAGCATCCGAGCATCCGAGCATCCGAGGAACCAAATCATTTCAACCAAACAGATTTTGCTGCTTTTATGTACCCAAAATATCAATCTTGTTGCAAATAATGAAGGCTTTTTGTTTTTTCAAAATTTCTTTTTTAATTATGATATTTAATAATTGTCCTTTGTGCACAAATATAACAATAAATATACATTTTATCTTTAATTTAACTTAAAAAAAATTATATACAAATTTATAATTTTGAGTGATGACACAAGCAACTTGTGTTGAATTGGTTCACTGAAAAAGTTTGACCTTCATGTAATTTTTTTTTTGCTGCTGAAGTTTAAATCAGACAATAAATAACTAAATATATAACGTTTTATTGCATTTTCACTGACTGCATGTCAGTTGTTTTCACAAACTCATATGAATCAGTTCTTGTAATGAATTGATAGAAGACCCACAAATGCACAAGCTATTGAATCAGTTTCAATCAGTCAATAAATTACTTAGTGAATCTGTTACTGACTGACTCACTCACTGGCTGAATGTTTATATGACAACGTGCTGTCAAAGATTTTGTTGTAATAAATTGTTTGCTTGTTGTTTATGAAAAGAACATTAAAATATTTTCATAAAATAGATTTCTTTAGTATGTACAATATGCATGCATAGTAAACAAAAGCAGAATTGTGCCGGAAACACTAGTTCATTTAAAAACACACAGGCTGTGATTCATTTTGTTGTGACCCAATTATCAGACCCAGTTACGAAGGTGTAGAATTTCATTGCATTGAATTGAATTACCCTGTTAAGTTTAATATTATGTTTTATAGGGGCAGTCGTGGCCTAATGGTTAGAGTCAGACTGGCAACCCGAAGGTCACAGGTTCGATTCTCAATACCGACAGGAAATGACTGAGGTGCCCTTGAGCAAGGCACCTAACCCCAAATCACTCCCCGGGCGTCACAGCAAAATGGCTGCCCACTGCTCCGGGGGTGTGTGTCCATGGCTTGCAGTGTGTGTGTGTTCACTACTCACTGCTCCTAATGTGTATGCACTAACCTGGATCGGTTAAATGCAGAGTACAAATTCAGAGTATGGGTTACCATACGTGGCCATCACGTCACTTCACTTTTTGCAATTTGATTCAATATATGGTTTTGGAAAGAGTAAACAAACGAATAATAATGAAACTGGGAGGAAATCCATTAAATGACATGTACACGAACGTGGCAAACTCCTCATGAGAAATGCATTACACCCACATACTCCTCCCAGGCCCAGGATGCTATAAAGAAATGATTTATGTGTGCTTAATAAACATCCCCCAGTTTTGTGCCCTGATGTTTATAGTGTGGTGTAAATGTGTCTGTGGCAGGTGTTGAACGAGGCGGTGGGGGCGATGATGTACCACACCATTACTCTGACCAGAGAAGATCTGGAGAAATTTAAAGCCCTCCGAATCATAATCCGCATCGGTAGTGGATATGACAACATCGACATTAAAGCAGCTGGAGAAATGGGTAAGAGCATTGGGGGACAAACGCTGTTTTCTGCTCACGACATTTGTAGAATAAGAAGTTGATGCCTGACATACAAATTTAAATTTGCCCCATTATTATTATTTTATATAGATAATGAGAATAATAAGAATAAAAACCTTATTTAAAAATCACATGCACCATGTGACAACAGTGTCTTTGTGTTGCTTCAACAGCTTTCTGGACAATAATGTACACCTGAAAAATGAGCAGTGAGAAACTTAAAACATTGATAATATTGTGAAAAGCTGGAACAAATGAAATGTAGAATGTATAAAGATGTTGAGTTTATATAGTGTGATACTTCTGACATTGAATACTGCTCAGCTGAGAATCTAGGTTCAATCTTTGTTAAAAAAACAAAACAAAGTACTCTGCATGTTGTGAGGAAAAGTTGGATGTAGTGAGGAAAAGTTGGATGTTTGAGAAGTCTTTCAGAGACAGAAGAAGGTAGAGGAGGATAATTGTTCCTCTGGGACAGACAGTTTATATGGTTAGAGTGAAAGAAAGAAGGTATTCTGGCTGGATAATGATCTTCATTTCTCCTTTTAATGATGGCTGGATAAACTTACAGGTCAAACCCATGAACGGATAGAAGACAGGATCAGGGTTTACTTGACTATCAGTATGAATGGACCATCTGAGGCCTTGTCTTGTTTATTGAATGTTCGGATATGTAAATATCAATCTTTCTATGAATCAGACTGAGGATTTGTGCATGTCCGCAGGTATTGCAGTGTGTAATATCCCATCAGCCGCTGTGGAGGAGACGGCCGACTCGACGCTTTGCCACATCCTGAACCTGTACAGGAGGAACACGTGGCTGTACCAGGCCATGCGGGAGGGCACACGGGTCCAGAGCGTGGAGCAGATTCGAGAGGTGGCGTCAGGGGCCGCCCGGATCAGAGGGGAAACACTCGGACTTATTGGCTTTGGTGAGAGACTGAAACAGAGAAACACTTCATTAACAAACATAAGAACATTACACAATTGTGTTAAGCATTACATAATATAATAATGCTTGTTAATGCCATTAATAAAAGTTACAAAATTAAGTTATAGTTAATTTTTTTTTTTTAATTTACATTAGGTGTTTGTTCTGTATTATACATGGGAATACAAATTTGAGATATAAATGCATATATATGCTTTTATCCAAAGCAACTTATATGTGTGTAACTATTTAACGTTTAAATTTTTCAGTCATCATAAATTGAAGTATGAGCATTATGTAGTGATTGAAACATGAAGTGAATAAATAAATAAAAGTACAATTTTAGTATTGAAATTCTTATGTAAGCATAATCTTACCCTTATAAGACTAAATTCAAGCATTTAACTAAAAATATTATAATAAATAATATAATTTAAAGTGACTGCAGACTTTTGACTGGTAGTGTACATGAAAATATTAGATTTACATATTAAAAATCACAGGAACCTTAAAGGAATGGTTCAAATGAGTTATGTCATCTATTCACTGTCTGGTCATCCATGTATAATTTTTGTTTTCATATAACTATAGTCAGTGGTGACAAGAGTTAGTTAAGCTCCAAGGACAAACAAGCACTATAGTTGTCATGCAAGTTATATAAGCAATCCTAAAGTCATTTCTGCTGGATGGGTTTGCGTGTCTATATATTTATGTATATTTGTGTTATAGGCCGATCAGGACAGGCAGTGGCTGTTCGAGCAAAAGCGTTTGGCTTCAATGTGATCTTTTACGACCCATACTTGCAAGACGGTTTAGAGCGATCGCTGGGCGTTCAGAGAGTTTACACCTTACAGGACCTCCTGTACCAGAGCGACTGTGTGTCTCTCCACTGCAACCTAAACGAACACAATCACCACCTCATTAACGACTTCACCATCAAACAGGTAGACTACACACAAACAGTCCATTAATCGCATCCTGTTATCATGAGTGCCATCTAGTGGCTGTGGCCTGAACATGACTTTGAGGACTTGTGAAATATCATGTTTCATGTTTTTGTAGATGCGACAGGGAGCGTTTCTAGTCAACACAGCCCGAGGGGGTCTGGTCGATGAAAAAGCCCTGGCTCAGGCTCTAAAAGAGGGCAGGATACGAGGGGCCGCCCTGGACGTTCACGAATCTGAACCTTTCAGGTAACATTTGTAATGACATACTCATTAGAACAATCTCCATGTTGCTGTACACCACAATTTGTATTAAGATAATAGATGTAACTCAAAACATCTCTTCAGCTGCACCTACATTTGCATACTATTACTTCTATATAATATGCAATATTAGGATTAGTGCATCATCCCAGTTTATAGGATTTTGATGTGTCATGCTATGTACAAACATAGCAAGGACTGCAAAGTTTTCTGCTCTGGCATTTTACTTTTCTAGAACATAATGGAAATTTGTTATGAGAGCACAACATGTACTATTTCTTCCCCTGGATTAATTTCTTTCACTTGTATTATTGTATTATTCTCACTTGATTATTATCACAATGTATTGCAACGTATCCAACGTTGAGTAATAATGAGTTTTCAAAAGTTTGCATTTGGGAATATTAATATTTAAAAAAATAAAAATAAACAAACACTTTTATTCAGCAAGGATTCATTAAATTGATAAAAATCTTAAAAAGATTTTGTAACATTATAGTTTTTTTTTTTTTACCGTTTCAAATAAATGCTTTTCTTTTGAACTTTCTATTCATCAAAAAAAAAAAAAAAAAAAGCTACCAAAAATACATCATGGTTTCCACTAAGAAACTCATTTTGTCTCCCTATGCTATGCTATTCTCTCAGTTTTACTCAGGGTCCTCTGAAGGATGCGCCCAATCTGATCTGCACCCCTCACACGGCGTGGTACAGTGAGCAGGCCTCACTAGAGATGAGAGAGGCCGCGGCCACCGAGATCCGCAGGGCCATCACTGGTATGAAAGCTGCCATTGACCTCTTTCCTAGAATGTTTTCTGTTCAAAATGTAACCGCTTCTGATGATGTCATTGCAGAATTGGCATATAAAATTTCGATTATCATATCTTGATATGATATGGGTTGCATGGTTAATTTATTATGGTAAAGTTAATTATGGTTAACTGGATGGTATATGGACTGTGAAGGGAAGGGTGTCCTGATTTACCTCTCTTTCTCTCACTCCTATATATATATATATATATATATATATATCGCATAACTTTTCAAACTGTTATTTTAACATTCTTATGCTGCCTAGCAAGCACTTGTATTTCCTTTAGGGAATGTAAATCTAGTTCTTTATATAAACTCTGTCTCCCTCAAAGGATCCGTTCTGTTGTACATCAGTCATCATGTCTCGGGGTTTGTTCTGGTTTTCAGGTCGTATTCCAGACAGTCTCAGAAACTGCGTCAACAAAGAGTTTTTTGTTACTACGGCGCCGTGGGGGATGATGGAGCAGCAGGTACACCCGGAGCTCAACGGAGGAGCTTACAGGTGAGAAAGGAGAATTTAAACATGCACAGACCCTAACAAACATTACCTGTCATATCATACTAACCTTTATTCCATCCACCCTTGTGTTTGTTAACATCTCAAACACCCTTGTTTCTGGGTTTGAGAATCGAGAACCAGACCCAAATGATTTTCATTCCATTCAGTTCTATTAATCTTTAATCTTTAAAAATTAAATGTATTTTTCTTACCACATTGACAGTTTTCTTTTCGTTTTCAGTATAAATCTATCATAATTTAGTGATATATATGAGCTGATTTTTTTTATAAATAATATAATAATAATAAATAGTAATAGTTTAATATATATTTTGTAATAATTCAATAAATGGTTTAATATATACAGTATATATTATTTTTTTGAATAAATATTTTAGTAGTGTTTAATAATAAATATAATTTGTTAATTAATTATAAATGGTATTAAAAACATCAAAATATGTGACACAAAAATCAAAGGTGCAGTAAGCGATTTCTGAGAAACGCTGTTGATATTTGAAATCAGCAAAATAAACGTGTCCCTACCCAAAAGTATCACACCCCTATCTTGATAACTCTGCCCCAAATCCCTCCCCCCTCATGATTGTATACGCCCCTTACTGCTGATTGGCTACAAGTGCGTTTTGGTGCTCCGTCCGATCCATTTTTTTACAGCATTTCTGAGAATTTCACTTACAAAAGTACTAAATCCTTAATCAAATTGCTGAGGGACCTTTATTGTCAAATAAAATCTGAATCAAAACCAGATTCATTAAATTCCCTCTAATCGCCATCCCTGCTCTTTTCCCCACTCTATTCAAGATCACTCCTTCCTCGCAGTGAGATGAAATACTCAACAAATTCATTCATTCTGATGTATGAGCAGCCAACCAGCACATCGGCTGTGTTCAGCAATGCAAACAAGCTTCATTAGTTCATCCCTGTGTAGTGAGTGTAATCCCTCCAGATCGCAATATGCAAATAGATTTAAAGGTTACTGCCGTCTGTCCCTGTGGCACACATACATTAACTTTGCTCTACATCGACAGCATCACCTCTAGCTTTACTCGCTATGACCCTTCTGAACGTTTCCCTCAACTAACACCTCATTTTTATGCATTTAACTCTCCAACCCACACACACACACACACACACACACACACACACTGACAATGCGTGTTGCTCAGTCTGATTGCTTCTCTCGCTCAGCAGAGTGGCCCAACCGCTACCAGCCGTTTCTCCTGGTGGCCTGCAAGACAAAATGTATACCTAAACAATGACAGGTAAATATTCACAGAGTACTGCAACACAGCTGTCGCCAGATATCAGGATACAGCCCAAATAGCTCTGAAAGACATTGATGAACAAAACAGTGAGGTCTGAAACATCAAGCATTTCCTTATTTTGATTTGACAACTTTTTGTTTTTACATTTCTCATTCTCATGTGCAATGGAACACGTTGTCATGTGTGACAGCAATTGTTTACACAATTTTTTTAGTGTATGTATTTTGCTGTGTTGTTTGAGCATTTCTTAAATTAGGTTGTGACTTTGTATGGAGGGCCATTTGTGCCACTCAAAAAGTATTTGAGCATTCAATAAATCACCTGAGGAATCAATAAATCAAATAATAAATTGATTAAAAACATGCCTTAAATACCCTATTTATTTTAATCAATTAATAAATACCTCAATAAAGAATTATCGGTAGCACTTTACAATGAGGTTCATATGTTAACATTAGTTAATGTATTAGCCAACATGAACTAATTATGATCAATACATTTATTTACAGTATTTATTCATCTTGTATGAATAGTACTTGTTGAAATTAAAATGAACAAAAATTATATGCTGAAGAAGTATTGTTCATTATTAGTTCATGTTAACTAATGTAGTTAAGGAATGAAACCTTAATGTAAAGTGTTACCAATTTATTTTTTTAGTATTTACCAATTTAGTATTTACGCAGAGGCCTTGATATCAAACGATTTCAAGCATGAACAACATTTCAATCATATCACGTGCCTAAACTTTAGACTGCTAGTGTATAAATAATGTTTTTCAGCCAAAATAAAGCTTTGAGTCCGCAAGCAATTTGTTGTAGTCAAAGAGTGTAGCATTAAACAACGACCTCACCGTAACTCTATATTCTCTGTCTTTTCTCCAGGTTCCCCCCTGGTGCAGTGGGTGTGTCTCCTGGTGGCATGGGTGGACAAATAGAGGGCATGATGCCTGGCGGGGTGCCCAGTGCCCACCCCCTGCCGCCGGGCACCCAGCCCAGCCTCGCCCCCTCCCCCACCCAGCTCCTCAAACACAACGACCATAGAGAACACCTGGCCAAGTCATAACCACACACTTGACCGCTGACCAACTGCAAATCGTAGAGACTAAGAGACAGTGAACGGGTGAACAAGCAATCAGCTGCCAGCGCCAGCTGCACCAGAGACATGCTTCACGGACGTCTACCAGTCTTGTTTTCAGTTTGAGTGTTTTTCTGTTCATTTACGTTTTAACCTAGGAAGTTCGGTGGTTTTGTTTCTGTTGTTTTTGCGGGGGGCGGACATCATTTCCACCTGTTCGGATGCAGGTGGGCGGTGCTTTCTTGTCGGGAGGCGTGGCATTATGTGATGGCCACGCCCCTTTCCTCGTGCACCAGTTTGAAACATTGACTGATACCCACATGTCATGCACTTCTCTTCTTCCTCCTCACCTTATTTGGGCACGTGACAGAACTCAACGCAGTTATACGTTTCAACATCGTTTCTATCTTTACATCCACGGAATTAGTGCTCGTCTTTGTTTCAGTGTTAAAAGTGCTTGATGATAAAAAATATATATATACAGTGTATCTATTAAGAGAACAATGAGGGAAAGGCTGTTCTTGGGCAAAAATAAAGATGATAGAGAAATTATTAGCTTTTTTTTTTTTTTCAGAACAATTAGAGTAGCTGACCTCTTGTTTACAGAATTGCACAAATTGAACAAGCACCAGCTCAAAAACCACCCCTCTTTAAGACCCAAGAGCACACTATTTTACTATATATATATATAAATTAATTTAGATGTTTTTTTTGTTTTTTTTCAGGATTTGTTCGATTCTGTGTCAGGTTTTTAAAAAGTCAGTTCCCAAAAATGGCAATTTGGATTTGAGTGAACGTCACCGTGAGGAACATTTTGATTTTGTGTTTGCTATGAGTTCTGTAAAACTCCAAAAATAGATGGCAGCTCACACAGAAAAGGGACTGGAGTGAAAAACCGCCCCTGTCTCAGGAAGAACATTTACTCCAAAACACACGACAACCCGGTGGTCTAAATACTTGCTCCTTCCCATTCGCCTACCCGAGGTATTTTTTATAGATCTGACATCCAGTGCGTTTTTTGGTGTTGAATGTATGGCAGTTAAATTAGATTTGTATTGTCTAGTTTAATGTTTTTGTAACCATACTTTCCTGTGATCCTCTCCCTGTTCCGTTTCTTTTGGGTTCTTTATGTGGGAGCGCACTGTTGGGAGCTCATTGTGTTGTTTATATGCAATATCCTGAGGTCCTCGGCCAACTCCAGTCAGGTTGGTTCCAGAACTGTAGGTTTGGTTTTTAGTGTGAGTATTTGTATTTGTTTATTGTACCGAGGTGAACATTTAGCATACAGTACAGTTCAAATAAAAAAAAAATATACCGTTCTGACTTTCTATACTGTGCTCGTGTGTTTGTCTCACTTTACACACGCATTTATGAAGGTCAGACAGAATTGGCAGCATGTGCTGTGCTGTAACCTTCAGATGCCCCTGCATGACTCTGGAGGCCACGAGGGGTCGCTGTGGCTCTGGGTTAATATGTTGCTTGATGCAGCGATCATATGTAAATACTTACATTGTTATTGTTGGTAAAGAAATAATAAGAGGGAAACTAAACTTTTACAAAAAAATAAAAAATAAAATCACAGCAAACTTTACAAATTGCACAAAATTTTTGGGGGTCTTAATTTGACAAAAAATGTTTCTTTTGAAATATAATAGTTTTATTATATAATATAATTGTGAAGGGCTAGTTTCCCTCTTGTTATTTCTTCACCAAAAAAATGAGACACCACAAACATTAAATATCATTGCATTAGATACAAAATATCAAAGCCAGTGGCATCTGTCATCATTTTGAATTGTGTTATGATTTTTTTTCTCAACTATAAACAATAAATCTATTTTATAATTTAAAACTTAATACATTTAATGTTGTGCTTGAAAAATATAAAATATGCTTGTGCTATCTTTTCTTATAATAATTGCTGCTTGTTTATATATATATATATATATATATATATATATATATATATATATATATATATATATATATAAAATGTGCGCTGAAATTCAGGCGTTTATAGCAAGTGCTTAAATTTCCAAATACTTTTTTGGAGCCATTGTTGATTACATTAATCATCTAGTATTCTTTTTTATATTCACTATTTATGGCTAGATCATTGATTCGTTGTTACTAACTAACAATTTTAAACAATGTAATAATTTTAAAGTTAACACTATTTAAAAGTTATTTTGAAATGACTTTACTTAATCTTGAAAAGTATATTTTAGCAAATGATTTCCTCAGTAAACTGTTTGGTCAGGGTTTCGACGCTTTGATCAATTTAATGCAAGACCATTAAAATATGGGACGTTCTGATATCATCAGTTTTCTTTAAAGTTCCTCTTCATTCTGTTATTAATCTCTATCTTGTTTTGCTAATATGGCGTTGCATTGCTTTCACACTAATATTTGCTTAGTGCTGATAATGTGGGTGTGTCGCTGAAATATGACAGGACTTTGGACACTGGCATTGTTTTATGCGTCTCAATAGATCAGCGCTGTCATTGTTTGAATAGTTGGCATGGACAGACAGATGCCAGACAGTGTTTGAGTGCTGCAGTGAACCTCGTGAAACTAAATACTGCATATATTTGGATTAAGTGGTAATACAGTCTGACTGTAACAATCAGAAAAGGTGCATCGAAGAATCCACGTAAACATAAGGGAAAAGCTAGAATATTCCCGGATGGCAGTGTGCAGGGCAGTGCAAAGCAATGCAAAAAAAAAAAAAAAAAAAAAAAAAAAAAAAACGTTAATATATATATAGATATAAAATATCATAGTATTATATATTGATTAGCCATTTCAAAAGTTTATCAAGAGCATATATCAAATGCAGTAATCCAGCCACTTTATTTTTTGATTTGCAAACTATTAAAATTAAGAGAGTTAGAGAGAATTAAAGAGAGAAAAAAAAAAAAAAAACCTGACAACTAAATATAGGTCAAATATGTCTGACAATAACAACAGGTTTTATTTGTGCTCTTCTAAATTCGCATTGAATGGCCTTTGTTTTGTGGCTCCTCCCACTTCCGCTGCACAGGTGAGGCGGGCGTGACGTCGTCGAGCATGAAGGGAGGAACCTGCGTTTTGTCCATGAAGGTTTTCTTTCTAAATTAAGAGCTCGAATACACAGTAACAGATATGTGTGATTTCGGTAAGTGACTCATTTCTTTATTTTGTATTGCACTTACGAGAATTATATTTGATTTATAGTTTAATTGAAGACATAAAAAGAGGGTTTAGAGAGAAAAGCCTCCGACAATCAGTTATTTGTTCTCGCGAACTGCGCGTCTGTTGTAATATTGAAAATTTTCTCGTTTTTTATTCACTGTAGAAAAGAATATTCAGCAGCTGGATGAACCCTTAGACGCATTATTTTACATTCCTGCGAAAGTAGGCCTAAATCAGCGCAGAGTTCATAATAGTAGTAGTTTCATAGTAGTAGAAACAAATGTCATTTGTGTCACGCTATAAATGTACACAAACTATAAACATGAACTATATATATATAAAAAAAATCAGTTAATATCTATTGCAAAAAAAAAAAAAAAGTATGCCAGTGCATTAGAATATAAAATATCAAAACAAGTAGGCTATCTTTCCTTTAAATAATAAGCACAAAAGCACTGGTCAACTAGTTAAAAATCATGGAAAATGTTTACTAAACCTAGTATTATTTGTGTAGGCTATCTCATGCAATGACATTTGTAAGTGTGAGTTTTGAGAGCACTGCATGAAATTACATTATATTAATCTAGACAAGGAGAAGGGTCCTGGGCGGCTGATGAAGAAAGGATTGACTCTCATCGTCATTGGTCATGTTAATTTCATCCTGAGCGCTATTCTTCATGGCAGCGTGTTACGCCACGTATCCAAACCCAGCAATGAGATCTCAACAGAGTATACCGTATCAAACATCATCTCTGTCTCCTCAGGACTGCTGGTAAGTGATTACGTAGCTCTTAAATTCCCAGTGAGTCTGAATACTGAGAGTATTCACTCAAAAAGGGCAGAGTCACATTGTCACATCTACTGCTTATAATTTGGGTGTGCTGTGGTTTTCTTGTTCACCCAAATGAAGTCTGCATTTGCTGTTTTTACATATAGTTAGCACGTTCAATTTGTGTTATGCTTCCTGAGCAGTTTTAACATTTCTACGTTTTCCCACAGAGCCAGAAAACTGAAAGGGTGCTTTCACACTAGCACTTTAGGTACGCTCACAGGTTCGATTGACGTCAGAGTTCGCTTCGTTTGATGATGTGAACGCTGCATTCAGAGTGCGTTCACACTTGTGATTCGGTTCTTTTCTGGAGTGGACCAAAAAAGAAAATGACACATTTAGTCCTGGTTCGATTAGCATTTACACTGTCATTTTTTAACACCGAACCTAAAGATATAAAACAAAAAAAGCTGCTTTTATGACATAGCCTATATTTTCCGATGGAACTTGTCGAACATCTAGAACAATGCCGTGTTAGCATATGATTAAGCTGAGAACTCGTGAAGTCGTTTTATAAAATTTGTTAACAGCGACAGGAATCCCTCCGTTGTCACACACACAAACGCAGATCTGCTGCGAGGAGACGCGGTACTGATGCTTGTATCAAACTGTGACGGGCAACATCGTGACTATGATGAGAAAAAACAGCTATGCCTGAGCATTCTGTCCTTTTTAGAGTCGGTTTTTGGTTCGTTGACATGTCTTTGGCCCATGTTGCGTTCATAATTCAGTGGAACCACATTGGAGTTTGTAGACCCACCTTTTCTCAGTCCACTTGTTTGGTGCGCACCTGGGTTCGGATGGCAGCGTTCACACTCATTCAAATGAACCGTACTAAAAGAGCAATCGCACCAGAGTTTGCTTTAATCGAATCAAACCAAACCTGACAAGTGTGAACACACCCTCAGGTGCGCACCTGTGAACCGTACCCGGGTCCGAATAAAAAGGGTGGTCTGGGGTACGGTTCATGTCATCTCTGTATACTAACTCACGGAGGTGAACCGCTATTGATGACGTAGGGTATGATTTGATAAAACTGTGTGTTTGTGTGTGTTCTCCCTTCTTTTCTTGACAAGAAAACATGCACTGCAAGCAGAGAATGTATGTCTCAATTCTGCTGGACTCCCACGTTCTTTAGAACATTTACAGTACATTCGTGGCAGATAGACGCAAGTGCCATTATGTGCTGACGCTTTGAAAACAAAACCAAGTGTTCAAAATCTAAATATTAAAGTGAGGTGAGGAACTACAGTATGCATTTTGCTGATTTGCCATTTTGTCAATACCATGTAACTGGGGTGAACAGCTGCTGCAAATAATTAGTTGTATCAATTAATCGCATCTAACATAAAAGTTTGTGTGTGTACATAAATATAATGTGAACACAATCCAGCATGGGCAGGAGGAGGGGGGAAGCAATCGAACTCTGGTTCGAACCAGGTGATCAAACCAAGTGTGAAAGCACCCTGAATTCCACTTTTGTCTTCAAACATTTATAAAAATGTTTTTTTTTTTTCCAGAGCATCGCAAGTGGAATTGTTGCAATATTGGTGTCGAGGAATATTACCTACTCGAAACTAGTAAGTTACCTTTTCTCTGTTTTAGTATTATATTTCTAAGGCCTTATCGCGATTGTTCTGTATACCACTACAAAAATACAATGTTCTTTCCCTGTATTATTTATAGTCAGCATTACACAGAAGTTGCGATAAGTCTCAATTATCACATACAGTACTGTGCAAAAGTCTTAGGCACGTTAGTATTTTCACCCCAATAAAATGGTTTTAAGCCAGTTATTTCTTTATTTTGCTATAATGTGTCAGTGGGAAATATCAGTTTACATTTCCAAACATTCATTTTGCCATTGTAATAATCCAGTGAGATTTTTGTATGCACGAGGAGTCTGACAACAGCCGATATGATCTGATCTCATAATCACTGAGTCTGTCTGTGATTACATGAAGAAACAGAAAAAACTGAGACAGATTAAATCCAGACGAACTGTGGCAACGTCTCCAAGACACTTAAAGAAACCGACCTGCAAAGCTACAGTACTGTGAAAAGTTTTAGGCACTTGTGTAAAAATGCTTTCAAAAATAATGTTATAAATAGATTTTATTTATCAATTAACTTCTATAACTAAATCAAATCAATATTTGGTGTGACCACCCTTTGTGTTAAAAATAGCTTTTGTCCAGGTACACTTGCACAGGTAGGTGTGCTAGAAGGTTCTCATAGTTCTTCTGGATTTAGTCTGTCTCAATTTTTTCTGTTTCTTGATGTAATCCTTCATGTAATCACAGACAAGACTCAGTGATGATGAGATCAGATCATACCGGCTGTTGTCAGACTCCTTGTGCATTCATAAACCACACTGGATAATATTACAGTTATGGCAAAAAGAATGGAAATGTAAACTGATATTTCCTATTGGCACTGCTGCAAAATATATAATTAACTGGCTTAAAACCATTTTTTTTGGAGTAAAAATACTAATGTGTCTAAGACTTTTGCACAGTACTGTTACTGTATATCCGAGTGAAACGGCTTCTCCCTTACAAGAAAAAATGTAAACACCTTTTTTAATGCCAGTAAACATGATGTCATCAGACAAGAGATGTCACTGCAAGAAGAAGGGGAAGTTAATTTGATTCCGGGGGCACATAAATAAAAAATAAAAAAAAGAGCTGCACGGATAAATTGTTTATAATAAATACGGCGATATTCCATAATAAAGCAAGAATTGTCCATTTTGATTTTATGGTGACATTAACACAGCTCTGTTCTTCTGGTTCCTGTAGCACATCGGTCTGTTAGTGAGTTCCTTTCTGAACACCCTGCTCACGCTGGCATGTTTATTGGGGTTGATTTTGGCTATCAGTCTGACTATTTCAACCGACGGCAGCGGCCTCATGAAAGGATGCAATTCTACCAACAATGCACGTTCTCCGGTTATCGTCAACTGCCCTTTTGATGCCACTCGCATCTATGTAAGTCTTTCTATTTTTTTTTATAAAATGTTAATTATTCCATATGTGTGACCCCCCAGTGTAAATGCTTGAATTGAGAATCTTGCATATGAAGACTGAACTTGTTTCTCGTCCAGGACACAACCCTTGCTCTGTGGTTCACCTGTGCTGCGTTAACTGTGCTGGAGGCTGGACTGTCTGTGTGGTGCTTTATTGTGGGTCTCCAATTAAGAGGCATCGGACCCTGTGCTCAAAACTACATCAGAGAGCAGGTACAACTCTGAATATTCATGCAGACGACTCCGCCGAATTAACCTGCTGTGTGTGTAAAACCAAAATCATTTTCCTATGGATTTTCTATGGACTGATTATGGAAATTATTTTGCAGGGTTCAGAGCTCTTTACATTTATGCATTTAAGGCAGAATAAAGCCTGGGGTTTTATTCAATGCTTACATTGTATTAATTTATACATTTTCTCAGCCTTTCAAAGTGCTAGTTTTTGAAAACAATACCGTTATTATATCCATGTAAACTACAAAAACTTAAATTTGTGAAAACTTAAACATCATGCACATGTGTATGTATTATGTGTTCAGTTTATTGGCGCGTAGTGTTTCTTTACGAATTGACATCGCCAACGACTGGCCTGGCAGCACAATACAGCATTTTTTGTATTTTTCACAGATCCGTGTGAACGGAAATTGTTTTAACATTGTCATCATGAAAAAAACAAAGGAAAAACTTTTTGGTTTTTAGTACATAGTTGTCATGTAACCGTACCCTGAATCCTCGAACAAACCGTTTTAAGACTCTTTGAGATGAGGTGATGTGCAATGTTTATTATGATTTTTTACCTTTAATGCATGTAAATCTATCGTTTGAGACCTCCACAACAAAATGAGAAACCTTTAAAATAACATAATTTGGGCACTTAAATTCTAAAAAGGTCATATAGAACTGTAATTAAAAAACAGGGATTAAAAAGAGATATAATATGAGCTATTTTTAATCAATGTGATTGTCTTTCATAACAGCTGGAAGAGGAGGCCCTAGCGTCAGGATCAAAGATGGACCAATACCACACAACTCAAGGAGTACGTCTCATTGCACATCAGTCCGCCAGCGCTTAGAGAGAGGTGGGACATTTACTGTGGTGAAACAGAACATAATGCAAGTTTTCATTCATATGGAGTTACATACTGCATTTGTATTAATTAATAATGTCAATTGTTCTGCAGATGATTTGAAGCACTGAGGTTGTGAAACAGATTTTTTGCCAGTTGAACTCAAGTCAGTTGAGGATGTTTGGTCTGAATGTGTTCAGTCTACTCGTGTAGATTGTAATTAAACCCAAAACATATTCATTGTCATTTTCTGAAACTGTATATGGAGTTACATGTGCAGTTATCGTTTACATGGAAACTAAACATTCAACTTAATTTCAAAATTATGACTTTTTTTAAAGTGACCACTTGTATTCTTTTTCTCTATCATGTTTTGTTATTGCGCTCCCAATGTCAAATATACCAAATACTGTTTTATTTTACTTTAAAGGAAAGCAACTGTTTTACTATCTAATGTGCCACACAGTGAGCTCTCTATAGCCGGTTGTCATACAAAGTCCAGTATGCAGTACAGAGAGTGTGCCAGAGCGCCGTCAGAGACCTTAATCTGGGGTGGATTCAATGATGCAGAGAAAATCACACACTCACAGATAATCCAGTGTGATTACGGTAGTTAAATATTGACAGAGACATGACTGAAACTGTCAAAACAAAGAGATTTCCCTCTGCTTGATGCATTAAATTTCATTTCAAAAGACTGTTTGTTTAGAGAGCTGTAATATAGTTTCATTCCTGACACGTTACTCAAAATCCCTCATCTCGATGCAGAAAAGTGAACCTTTGCTTTCTACATTTAATTTTATTATTTTTAACATTGTGGTGTGTTATCAATGTGCGTTGTATTTGAATTAATACATTTTAATATAAAAAGATTTTTCAGAAATCTAGCTGCTCCAAAATGATTTTTTTTTACATTATATCTACATATCAAAAACATTTCACAGCCTAATTTAATTTTAGATTCCATTACTAGAGTTGAAGTGGTGAACATTCTTTTATATCTACACTTTAAAATAAGTTTTACACATTTGCTATAATGTTTTAGTAGTTTTATGAACAATTATCTAGAATGCAATTAACATGGCATGAAAAGTATTTTCTTTTCATGCAAGAGGATGTCCTGAAGAGGATGAACAACATTTTCTGAAGATCTACTTTCACTGATCCTTTATTAGATTGGAAAATGAGTTCTCAAAGACCTGTTTTGTGCCCTAGTGCCTCCTGTGATCTCACACTGGCCCTGTTTAACTCCATATGTAAGTTGATGATGTGTTCTCAGTGTTATGGTAAAGCTGACCTCATTCACTTCACTGCACCTGTTGGATTGCTGGACATCTGCTGTTCACTCAATGCATCAGAGTGTCAGAGACAAAAACCTCTACAATCTAGATTATCAGACTCCCAACTATGTGGTTATTACCTTATCATTTAATCAAGATAAAGAGAAAAATTCACAATAAAATAACCTGTTCCCCCTGGTGTTTGAGGTCATTGTGAAATTTAGTTTGAGATAGTTTAATTACATAACTAATAACATAATATATTCAGTTATTTATCATTTTTACCGTATATACATATATATATTTTCCCCATTATCTTTTATTTGTCACTGCTTTGATTCCTGTGCAATATTGTATGTAAAACAAGTTCCTCTGTAACTGAAGACAAAATAATAGTGCTGTCAAATCGATTAATCGCGATTAATGGCATCTAACATAAATGTTTGAGTTTATTTAATGTTATGTATGTCAACTCAAACTTTTATGTTAGATGCGATTAATCTATTTGGCAGTACTTCAAAAGATACCTTTTTAAAATATTTTTTCAAAATAATTTTTTAAACTTAAAAAAAAAAATATATATATAAAATATAATTCAGTTATAAAATAATTCCCTCAGTTTTCCTTTCGAAACGACTTAAAAATGCACTGTTACACTGTGCCAGAGTTGGAATGGACATGCGCGGTTCCTTGAAGTCGATTCTCGAGGGGGCATAGAAATACAATAAGCTGAAAGAAAGGAAATTACTATGAAACTTCATAAAATGGGGGGATATGTCTGCCGGCAGGTTGTTTATATCTTGCCAGGTAGGTTATGTTTAAACATTAATAATCATAGTTTAAGCTGTCACTCTGTATTTTAAAATTAAAGTTTCTGAGTAGCCTACTGTTATTAGGACGTAGCCTAAATGATTGTGTCGACAGCACGCAGAGCTGTTTTGGTCACAAGAGGCTTGTTACTTTTCTCAGCGCTGGTGAGTTTGCTCTAATCACAATCGTTAGTGGTTATAGATTTGAGATGTATTATATTTGAGAGAGCTATGGTAGATTTTTAATTTGTTTGTCAGATATTAATCATTCGAATTAAGGTACTTAAACGTTTATACATATTATTATAAAATCGTTTCTGACAAGACAAAAAACGTCGTGGGATTTGAATGCGGCTCAATAGCGGTTGAGCCCCAAGCGCCCCCTGGAGGAATAAAGGTGTATGTCTCATTGGAAACAGCGGAAGGTGGGGCGAATCGGGAGTTTCGTTGCGATTGTGAATATGCAAAGCCACCAGGCAGCCGTCCGTGACGCTCTTCATGTGCTCGTTTCGGGTAGTTTACGATTTTTGTATCCATCAGCGTCTCAATGCAAATAAGCAGCCGGAGCGAGTGTTTTCGCGCGGTGTTGAGTGTCTGAGTGAAACTGCAGCACGGACTTCAGTGCGTGAACGTTACATGATTGTAGGTGCTGAAATCAAACCTGCAGCGTAAATCTACACCGAGAGACACGCCGTGTAGTGTCATATGGAGAAAACCAGATGATCGTTGCCAGGGAAAGGTAAAGTTTCATATGTATAATATTGCACGAACTGTATAGGTGTTTTAACCCACATAAATATGTGGTTTTAGCATATATTCTTATATGATCATTCATGTATATAGTCTACTGTTCCTGTCTGGAAATGCATGTTGATTAATTTTCAGACATATAATCCCATCATATGTTACACTGCTGGCACCGCAGACCTGTGTAAAATATCAGAAATGATTTATATATTTATAACACGTAATGCAATCTAAAGTATGCATAGGTTTGTCTATAATGAAATTATTTGAAGAATATTGATTAATTTAATTTGATATGTATAGTAATGTGTGGTGTTTTAGAGAATTCATGAAGACTTTCTTCAGATTTTGAATGTCTGGTTACTGTGTTTCGTAGATGGTTGTGTGTTTGTAGACTCACACAAACGTGTTGTAAGGGGGATGGGATGTTTACACTGGCTCCTGTTAATTCAGATTCAACACAATCGGGATTAAGAATGGCTGATGAAATGACATGAGAAAGTGTTACGTATTATTCACTGCCCATATTACTCGCTTTTCTCACAAATTGATTTGAACTAAATGCATTTCTTTTTAAAATGCAGTTGAATTCTATGTGTGTTAACTCATGAAGAATGGTAACATTTCAGCTGAATATTCAAAGAATAAAATATGAAATGATATGTTGCATACTGAACAAACTATTTTTAAAGAGGTTTTTAAATTAAATATATAATATACAATGAAATGATAGAATTTATAATATTTTCACAACAATTAAGCAAATTTCTCCCAAAATACAACAATACTGTATGTCTTTCCCCCCTGTGTTGGGCCCCCACGGTCCCATGTGTAGGGTAAATTGATTCTACAACAGAATACCCATAAATGTATGTGTCTGGACACAGTGATTTTTGAATTATAATAAAAATAATGTCAGTCTTTATTTTAACGTCCAATGCTACTAAAACTAGGGCTACAACTTTTGCTCAATCTCCTAATTAATGTTTATTCATTTAAGGATGATTAGGACTAGGTTAAGTAGAATATGTCATGCAAAATAAAGACATAATACTAATAAACAGCCAGTATCATAATATGCATGCTAAACAGCAACTAGGTAATAGAGAGAATTGGACCCTTAACTGTTTACCAAATAATTAAAGTCACCACAGCAAATGCTACTAGAATTGTGAGTAATTCCTTTTATATATATAATATATATATAATGCTGCACAGCATGCAAAAGAAAATATGAAAGGGGGGGTGGTGACATATATATATAATCTATATATAATATATTTCAACACTAATTTTAAATATTTTCTTTTGGCATACCTAATGCATTTTTTTTTATTGTGAAAAAGAAATTGCTTAGTTGTTATGAAATAATGAAGAAATGCTTAGGTCCTAAAATAGCCTTGATTTCCTTATGCAAAATTTAATTGTGTAACATTTTCTCCATTTTGGCGGAGCTGCAATTATGACCCATGAATGGTTTTGTGAGGTTCCCCTATTAATGGAATGTGGTTTTGGTTATCGGCTGTTACAACAGCTGTTTACTGGTCTATGCCTAGTAAAACTGTTTACAAGCAGGGTTTTACATAAGCTTGCCTTTTGCCAGACACAAATCTAATGAAGTTAACCAGTTAAAATGGATAATTTGCTTATTTGCACACACTGGCTTCAATAGTCTGGTACATCTGTATTTTTAAATTCGTCTTTATATGTAAATTTTAAAAGTTTTCCAGTATCCAGTAGTTGTCATAGAGCCACAATCCTAAGAGACCCATTTGAAGGAATCCATTGAAGACCACCCCTGAACCAAAGACAGTTTCTCATTCATTCTGTATCTTGTATGCACGTGAGAGGATGCATAATACTTGCATGAGGGGGTCTGATCAAAGCTGCACATGACCCCGGGACGCCGTCACAGACAGGTATCCATGAGGGACCATCTGACAGAACAGGTAAAGGCATGGAAGCATCGATCGTCGCGGTATGCCTACACACGATGGTGTGGCGGATCCGCGTAGAGAAGAAACCCTTGTGCTCGTGTTCCGCCAGTCTCAGTCTGCCATTCAAACATAATTTACCTTCCCGCGGGATATGGGCTTCTTCGGGGCTTCTGGCATCTCTGAGTCCCTGTTCACGAGCAGCCTGGGCATCCACATGACTCGGGCGGTGGGGCAGTCACAGCATGTTCCCTGCGAGTCGTTCAGAGGTCTGCGTATGTGCCAGGATCTCCCCTACAACACCACCTATTCATGCCCAACCTCCTGACCACTACGACCAGCAGACGGCCGCGCTGGCCATGGAGGTACGAGCTCCTCTGTCTCTTAAACTGCTGGGCTTTAGAGAAGTGGTGCCACAGAAACCCGGGTATGCCATGGAGCTTGTTGTTGTGGAAGCTTGTGGTTTGTGTTGTGCTATTAATGAACTTGAATAATTTAACCTGTTGCAAGTGAAATAAGCATTTGTTATATTTTTAAAATAAACCTGAGTGTGAGAGCTGCAGGATTATAGGTTGCTATTTAGGGGAGTTTTGTTCTTGTTTGTTTAATCTTAAGGGTGTAAGGTACTGTTTATTGTGACTACCGCTTGATCTGAACGTCATCTAATTCACGTCTGTGACGTCCAGATTTTGAAAGTATCTTCAAGGTTTTGAGATACATTATGCCCTTTTTTTTCCTGACTATTCACTGGGGGATTTTGTTCCTTAGACATTGTATGAGAACCTTATCACCATATCACCTGACGCATTTGAAACAATTACAAGGGATAACACGAAACTGTTCTTTTAATTAAATAAATGCCAAATAAATATATAAAATTGCATAAATTATTCTTGAACTGACCAAAGTATTTAAAGGAAAATGTTACATTAAAAACAGGCATGTTTAAAAAATTTAAACCAAAATTAAAATAAAAAAAAAAAAAAAAAATGTTTAAATAAAAACAATAAAAAAAAAAATTAAAAAAAAATTATAAATAAAAAAATCAAAAAATAAAAAATTAAAAAATAAAAATTATGTTTTAATCCACTATTGTTTTATATAGAATTTTTCTATTGTCTATACAGATTTAATGCAATTATATCAGAAGAGACTGTAATTAAATTAGGCAAAATGTAAATACCATTTACTTTACATTTTAAAGTTAAAATAATTAAATTACAGAAAAAATAATCCCTTTAATTTTGAAATTACTTTTTCAATTAAAAAGTAGAGTAATCCCTTACTTTACTTTTAAGTGAAAAGCAATAAATTACTGATAATTAATTACTTCGTAACACTGATAACAACGCGTCCAAATTATATTTAATACCAATTAGTTTTGGTTTTAAAACAGTTTATAGTGACATTTAATTCTAACAAACAATTCTCACTTTCTCTTTTTCTTCCCATTTGTGTGATGCAGATTGTGCTTGCTCAGGATTTTTTTGTTTTTAAATGCCTGCCACGGCCTATTTTGATGAATCATATCCATATGAATTAAGAGAGATAATTTTTGCCTCAAGGGTTTTTTGTGTAATGGATCTATTATTCATCATGAAAGTAAACTTAATGCTGTTAACTCTGTTGTCAAAGATAGTAATATAATCTTTGTTTTAATAAAAAAGCTAAAATATTATAAATTAAATAAAATATATATTTAACATAAAAATAATCCATTATAGGTAAAACCTTCACTCAGCTTTTGAGAGACGTGGATATTCTTTCATTTGACTCAAACATTTCTTCTGCCTAATAATTAGACTTTTAGTTATTAATATATAATATGAGAAGTAAAAATGATTAACGGTTTCACATCTAAATTATTTTGTTTCTAAAATTAGCTAATCTGTTACAAAATATCTAGGGAATGGCAAACAGCCCTATTGTGAAACGCTTCTGTTCCCGTGTCAGGAATGGAAATGTTTGTTAAATGCCACTTTTATTCCAGTGTTGAAAGGACCGAATAAAGCCATCTTAAATTATTTTTTTACCCAGTCTAACGGCCTCATAATCTCTGCTGAGACCCTAAAGGCTGGATTATTTGAAGCGAGGAAATAATTCTCTTTCTCCCATTGTTTCAGTCAATTAAACACGATGAAGAGCACAAGCGTCCATCAGGTTGTTCTGAGATCACAACAGGCAGCCAGTGTCTGTTGCCTGCTGAAGGTCTGGGTGGGGTCACGTTGCCCTGAGGTTCAGGTGTTCATCTGTCACGGTGTAACAGTAATCCCCTGTGGAATGTAATAACATCACCCTGAGATGTCCTTGCTGGTGAACAGAGCCAAATCATTAAAACAAGCCTTACCCCCCTCTTTAATTTCCCCAGTGCTGCATGATGTAGGGTGGAGGAGATGAGTTCAATGGATAAGGAATTGTGATTTGTTCCAACACTACTGACAAGTATTTTAACTTTAACAACGACAGTATCGTTTTCCCAATTGTTTTTGGTAAGATTAATATATATTTCTCCTCAAATTGTTTACTTCTTACAGAATCATCCCTTACAGTACAATTATTTTACAAATGTTATGTTGATTTGGAATTTATTAAAACAAAATCGGTTCAAAAAATTTGTTCTCTGATTGGACAATGGCTGTGTGTGAACTGTTTGCACAAGAGCTTTTATGTTTCTTTTTTTTTATAAGCTCTGTTAGAGATCGGATGGGATTAGTGTGGAAATCTGGTGTGTATGTTAACTGAAGTTTTCTCTGTTTGTGAATGAAGGCCGGGCGATTAGCGCTGACCTCCCAGATTAAAAAAAAAAAACATAAAATATAGGTTATCCATGATTATGTGCATATTATTGGGCTGTGATTTTGTCTCGTGAATCAATCCAAGCAGAAGGATATTAATGCTTTACAGTTACAGCTAAAGTTAAGTTTGAACTTACAGAAGTCGATAAATGTCACAAAAGTCTTAAAAATGTCAAATAAAATTATATAATTCTTTTTTTTTGTAATTTTCACCCAAAAACGTCCTTATTGCTTATTTTTCTATATGAAATATTAGGTTTAGTTTTGTGTTGTGACATTTATTTTCTTGTTAAAGCACAGAATTTCCCTCCCCAAAATACTGAAAATGAATATGTTATTTTAAATGTTTATACAAATTAAAAAACATCCTGTTACACTGATTTAAAAAAAAAAAAGAATGCATAAAGTTCAGTAATAAAAACAACCTACCATTAGGCTATATATAAATAATTTACAGTAAAATATGTACATAAATTGTCACTTTAACATTACTTATGATTTGGAGAAATGTGCTTTATTGCCATGTAAATAACTATAAAATGCAAAAATATTCAAGTTAGTATTAAAACAGGCTCAATTTCTTTTTTTCAAATAATTATTTCAAGGGTGAAATTTAACCCACTTATGTTCTAGACAGTTTCCTGAGAAAACACCGGTTTTACAACAGCGTAACCATGGGTAATTACAAATTAACCAGAATAAGATGTACTGTGGTTTCTTTGACGTTTCACCAAAAACACTCACACCTTCCCTCCCTGTGCTGAATAAAAGATCTCCAGAGGAGGTTTACTGTCGGGTTGGTTTTGGGGTCTAGACGCTGTGATGCGAGTCAGTGAATGCTGTAAGTGGGTGGCGTAGTCTGGCGATAATGACAGACCTGTGTGTGAGATCATCAGTAACTGCTAAAACCAGAGACTGATGCTGCATCCCAGTTCGTCTGTTTCTACAATGCCCTAAAACTAATGTACTATTTTTTGTGAAGAAAAACACTTTTTGAGTGTGTAGTTCAGAATAGTAGGCAAGTCTTTTGGGACTATCATCATAACTGCCTATAATGGACAATCGTCTGTCGGCTTAGTAACACGCATCCTGTCAGCGTTTTAAAAACTGCCCTGTTCAATCATCCTGTTATGAATTGGAAGACTCAGTTGATCCATTTGCAAGCTTTTAATGAAGGAACTTCAAAACAGGCAAGGGGTCAGGCAACAGCAAAACAGGGTGAACAGAGAACAAACACAAGTACTCAGGTCACAGGCAGAATTCAGGCAGGGGCAGCAAAGACAATCCAATAGCAATCCAAGTCGAGACAGGCAGCAACCGGCAGAAACGAATAACAGTCAGGTCCCAATAAACAGATTCAGTAAATAGTGGAAAATGCACACTGATTACATGCAGAGGCAATGAGCAATCCTTCCGCAGTGGGTCTTCTGATTGAGTATGGTTATATGAGTATCTGAATGAGATGCAGGTGCGTGTGCAATCAGTCCCAGTAAGAAGCATTATGGGAATTGTAGTTTTGGTGAAGTGGATCATTCTGGTGTGATGCCCTCTGGTGACTCTCAGTGGCCCACTCCAGCGGTGATACGATACATAGCTTTGAGCTGGCGGAACAAGAGCGAAGGAAACTCTGGGCTGGGCGACCATGGCACAGGAACAGACACAGCTCAGAAACAAAGAACAACACGGCTCAAGGGAAAGGAACAGACCTGCTCAGGGAAAGGAACAGACATCGGGCAGCCGGCTATAAATCTGCTGAGGGCTCAGGCGAACGTTGCAGCGGCCATCACTATCTGGCACACTGGTACGTTCGTCGCCATCATGACCGAACGACCCAGGCACGTGGGGAGACCAACTTGTACCTGAGACACATGCTTGTGCGGCGACCAATCATTGTCCGAGACACAGGCACGTCAGATACCACACAAGTCCAGTGACACTGGCTCGGCGACAGCCATCATGTCCGGAGACACTGGCTTTTTATGCTCGCAGACTGGCTCTGGCTCTTAGCTTGAAGCCTGCTCTGGCGGCAGGCGACTACTTTATTCGAACCGACTCGCAACTGGTTTCTGCTCATCTGGGCCGACGACTGGCTCATGCTCGGTCAGATATACGTCTCTCAGTCTCAGGCCGGCGGGCAAGACGCTCTCCCGTCTCAGGCTCGGCTGGACAGGCTTGAAGTGCAGGCAGCGGCTGACTGGCGTGAAGTTGCAGGCCTCGGCTGACTGGCGTGAGTGCAGGCTCGGCGGGACTGGCGTGAAGCGCAGGCTCTGGATCAGGAGACTGACGAGATATAATCCATTGAGGGGTGTTCACAGGCATGAGATATTTTAACATGTCCTCAAGTCCAAAACGGAAACCGTCCTTTAAAGACTCCATCGTCAAGCTACCCATGCAAGCTCACAAAATTCAACAACATATTCCACAATATAATCGGTTACCATGGCTGAGGCGGAAGAGACTGATTAGTGTCCATGTGGATCTCGTTTCTTTCTAGGCTGCTGAAGGATCTGAAGCGGGCGGAAGTATTTCTGTTATGAATTTTAAAAACTCAGAAGGATCCATTTGCAGGCTTTTAATGAAGGAACTTCAAACAGGCAAGGGTCAGGCAACAGCAAAACAAGGTGATCGAGAACCAACCCATAGAAGTAGTCAGGTCACAGGCATGAAGTTCAGGGCAGGCAGCAAGAGACAATAATCCAAGAGCAATCCAAGTCGGACCAGCAGCAAACAGGCAGAAACAAGATACCAGTCCGAGGTCAATAAACAGATCAGTAGAATAGTGGAAAATGCTACTTTATTACAGGCAGGTGGGGCAATGCAATACTCTAGTGGTCTTCTGTTTGAGTGTGGTTTAATATGGAGTGGTCTGAATGAGATGCAGGAGGAGTGTGCAAACAGTCCACCAGGTATGAAGCATTATGGGAATTTAGTATTGTGAAGTGATCAGTCTGGTGTGGATGTTGCCCTCTTGTGACTCTCAGGGGCACTCCAGCTGTGATAGTTACACAACCTGTCACAGTTAAATCCTCCGACATTCAATTTTAATTTTAATTTCCTAACCAGTTTCCAAAGAAATGCAGTCGGCACGTTGAATCTGTCTGTCGTGGGTCACACATTTGCCAATGTTTGTAGATTTTTCTTATTTGCATACTATTCAGACAATAGTACGTGATTTAGGAGACGGCAGGATAGACTGTTCAAAATGGAATTATATTAGCATATGATACTGCAAACTACTGCATATTACTGCCTACAAAGCAATTTGCATAGTATGTGATGCGGCATTGCTGTCACATAATACACATATGTGAGTAAATGAATGTTACATTCAGCAAGGGACGTCCCAGCAGGTATAAAAAAACGTTTCAACATTTTGATCAAATGATTCAAAGAAAGATATTATAACTTAATATTTCCGGTTCATATTGTTACTGAGGTGTAAATGCAGGTTCAAGTCGACACAAAATCTCGCTTTCTGTTTAATATGCACGTCTTGGCAAATGTAAAAGATCATCTGTGGTAATCCAGGCATACAGAACATTTGCATACTGTGCCACACACAATTTCATATGCAGCAATAAGCACAAGTATGTAGTTAATGTGCAATTCAACCATCGCCTTGAACAGTTCCACAGCAGAAAAAAAAACGAGGAATCTGGGATAGAAAAAACACGCATGCTATTTTGGCATGTTTTTTTGTCTGAAAATAAGGCATAGAAAATACAAAGAACTCGCTAGGCTGGTACGTTTTTGGCATCTCTAGTGTTTTTGGTTTGTTTTTGTTTAGTGTTTTGAGGGAGGCCATCAAATTTAAATTAGCTAATGTCGGAAAAAAAACGTTTTGATGAGTCCTAAGACCTCTTGCTGTTTTTTTCAGAATGCATCTTGTTGGGAATGCCCCTATTCTGCATATTTTTGTGTGCAATTCAGGTTGAAAAATAATTTGTTAATGATGTGTTTTTTTTTCTAGTAAGACCCCCTCAGTTTCTACAGAACTGCTCTTTTTTGAGATGGACTCAAATCTCCTTTCACCCACTTCCAATTCTCCTCACTTCCTCCTAAACAGGGTAAGGCGACACCATGCCACAAACCCAAATGTACCGGCCTCAAAAGGACAAGCTTTAGTGTTCCCAGATGGCTCTCCTCGCACTGACCTTTGACCTCCTGAGGATGAAGATTGTCAAAAGCCCTCTACTTCAGATGGGCTGAGTTCCTTCTTCAGTGTTACCATGGTATGGCCATTAAAAATCTAGAAAGAACGCTTTAGATGAGTGAAACCTAGGAAAGACGCTGCAGGGCGAGAAGTGATATTGATTCAGGGCTGGTGAATGACAGGACAGAAGAGTGTGGAGCGCTGTCCTTACTTTCTTCTGTTTTTCTTCAGAGCTCAGATGAAAGGAAATAACTCCGCGTTTGGGCCAATTATCCCATTCCAGGCCCTTGAGTCTTTTCTTTCACGTTTGTGTGAAAGGTGGAGGTCCGCCCCATAGCCAATTGGAGACTTCTCCCAGAAGAGTTTTATTTGTTGTTGTTCTAGGAGAGACAGGATGTGTTTTCTTCTCCTTGTGCCCCTGAACACCACAATTTATTCACTCCGTTCAGTAGCGACCAGCGTGTTGCCGTGTCCACTCACAGGACAATCACTTCTTGTATGTGTCCCCTCCCCCCATTTATAAGCACACAAATCAGCGTCTCTTTACTATCCGTGATCTCAAAACACAGAGTACGGGCCTGGAATATTGTAGAGCATATCGAATAATGCATAAAGTTGCAAAGTCTACTTTCATAATGAATTTTTTCTGCAAGGCTGTATTACATTGATCAATCGAAAGTAAAGTCTTTTACATTGTGGTGACAACGATTTCAAATGTGTAAATAAATCTGTCCTTTGACATTTTACATTATACAAAGATCCAGACCTGAAAAACGTATATCGGTTTTAACATTGGATAATTTAGCTTGAACAGCAAAACAGCATATTACATGAGTTTTGAAGGATCATGTGACACTAGGAGTAATGATGCTGAATAATCAGCTTTGTGTTGGCATCAACAGGAATAAATTAAATTTTTAAAATATATTCAATATTTTAATTGTCAAATTTAAATGACACTTTTTCTGTATTTTTTATCAATAATTTGCAGCTTGTTTGATTAAATAATATTCAAGCTTTGAAATGCATGAATTTTCGCCAATCATTATTAAACATATTTGGGTCTTTATGAAGAGCGACCCCGGATCATATCTAACATGAATGGATTTTCTCACTGCTGCTATTAAGTTTCTAAAATCTACCTGAAATTTAAGTAACAATTACAAAGAAAAAAAATAGCAATTTCTTCAAGCTTTTGGATCTTGGAAATTTTGAACTTAGTTAAATTTGAGCAATCCTTATTACCATCATCACTGTCATTATCAGAGCTCATTTCCCAGTACATTCACATCTGACTCATATTCACGATCTCATATTCTCAAAACTATCATTCTCCTAAGTCTTCAAAATCAATATTATGATCGCTGAAGCTCTTCACCAGAATCCACCATCAAATGACTGTGTGACACTATAATTTCATAGGCATACAGCACTTGCTCTGGCAGTAAATCACTGAGCCAAGTTTTTTCTGATGACGTATTGTTTGATTTCAAGTGAACATCATGTCATTGATGGTCACAGACATTGCCACCTTGAGTAATAACACTTATTAAGTCGAGATTCGAATTGTTGAATTGAGGAATACTCAGAAGTTGATGTCGGATTATTTGCTTAACACTAGCAGTGATATTTGGTCTAGATGGTTGAAGGAGGGAACTTATTCAAAAGTCCTAGAGATTTAAATTGAAAACTTTAAATTTCCTTAGCTGACAAGTGATGATTAGTGTAGTGTCACTCAAATATCAGCAGTTGTGATTGAGTAATACAGCACACACCTTTTCATGTGTTCAAACCATAGTATTGGCTATTTACTGACTTCCAAAAACACTTGATCTTTAGCAGGAATGGTGGAGCTGATGTGAGCTACAGACAGACTGATGGTATGTCACTGTGATGGGGAACGTCTGATAGTAATCTGACCGAATATGGGCTGGAGAAGAATCTGTTATTACTAGACTCTACAACTTTTCCAGTTCAGAATATCAGTGGACAGCAGTTAGCAGAGCTTGATTAACTTGTCTGCAAGAGGTCGGCAAGAGCGCCAAGAGCGGTACAGCAAGATATGATATTTTGTAGAAATGGGTTCTGTGTCCTCCAAGACTTCAGTCTTGACTTACTTTATTAGTAGGTTTGATAAGACAACATCACTTTAATTATTGCATATAACATGGGGTTTGTGATTGGACAACAACGTTGCCCAATAATGTTCTGGGCATGATAAAATAATAGTCAAAAATACCACTGATTTACAATGGGATGAGACATGGAATTTCCCAGAGGCTTGGGGATTTCAGTCAAAGGTAGGATTTAAATGAATGTAAGATGATGATCTGGTCATTGCAGTAAATAAATGACTAATACAGCTTAATAAGTGTTTTGAGCCAGAAACTCAGTCATCATAACTCACATGGCACACACACTACCCAGTAGGGAAAAGGTGACTGCGATTGTCGATTAGACTCAAATCCTTTTCCTTTCCTTTCTAATCCTGAGATAATGCAACACTTGTCGTTTTCTCCTCAAACACACTCTCGGAAACTGGCAAACGGATTTTTCCACTCGCACAAGGCAAATGTTTGCTTGGCTGATTCCACCTGCTCCTGAGCGAAGAGGGGGAGTGAAGGGGTTTTTCTTTCGGAAACTGATTTCACTCTTCATCTATGTTCAAATCTGCCAAAAACACTGTCAGTCAGATCTCCTAGTCTAGACAACCAGCGTCAACCCTGCAACATCCAATATTATACTCAATCACTGTTTTTACGGACAATTACTTGGTAAAAAAAGTAACTGCACAGAGCACCATAACTCGCTTATAGTTTTACTACAAATAATTTAAGGCAATGATAACATTGATTAATCCTTGCTGGCTGAAACATTGGTAGAAATAAACTTATAAGGAGTTGTGCAGTTACATTAATATTTACAAATATCTTTTCCCCCTAACTTCAACAACCCCAATAAGTTGTGTGTCCTCCTTTAATGCTTTGGCTAAATGTACTATGGTACCACGTTCACCATGTTTTTTGATGTCCTGTATACATGGAAATACCAAGTTATTTTTTTAAGTACCTTTGTAAATAAATATTATGTCAAAATGAATATGGTTAACATTCAGTAGAAGTTCAATACCAAAGCACCCTGGCAATTCATGTTTTTTTGTTTTTTTGGACATGTAACATGATAGGATGGCTCGATACCACAATTTGACTTCGTTCGATACCAAATATAATACTAACCATCGGTATCGATACTAAAAAAAGTCTCAAATTAATGAAATTGAAACAATTTTATTAAAGACTGCTTCAAACTGTCCACTAGCAAAGTGGCAAAGAAAAGTATATATAAAAAAACGTACAATGTAAAAAAATAAATATATTCAATCAAGAACATAGTAGGTAACAATTGATTTAAAAAAAAAACAAAAAACCATCAACCTGAAATTATACAATTAAAATAGGTCATTATCTATAATAATATACTAACAAATAATAATAATAAAAATAATAAAATAATTAAATAACGTAAACCAGCTGTCAGCATCCACAGAGAATTATCAACCTTTATAGCATTTATTCATTTTGGTTTTGGTTAGCTGTTTGTGTTTGGTTCATATTTGTCATCTAATAAATTGGCATAAACTATAAGTTAACAATGTTAAACATGTATTATAATATACATTTTTTAGTCATTTTGTTACTGATTGATCTAGATAATAAATGCAATTATTGTTAGCTGTTAGGCCATGTTAACTAATGAATGTTGACAAATGTATCTTAATTTAATATTATAATATTAATCTCTCTCTCTCTCTCTCATCTCCTCTCTCCTCTTCCTCCTCTCTACACTTCCTTCACCTCTCTCTCTACTCCTACCTCTCTCTACTCTCTCTCTCTCTCTCATCTTTATTCATTTAAATTAAACAAATATGTTTGTTTTGAAAAGCCAAAATTATGAGACCTAAACTAAATTGGTTCTAGCGAGTCACGCAAGAAGATTACAGCTTCGTCCTTTACCCTACCATATTTTATTGATAAGCTCTTATGTATGTGCGCTGTTTCAGTTGTTCAATATTCTAAATTAAAACAGTTGAATGAAGAACTCACCTGTCGTCTCTGAACTCTTTTGAACAAGTCAGGATGAGCAACAAACAGTGCTTCGGCAGTTAGATGTGTTAGCCTCCCATGGCAACACTTTATTTAAAGCAACGTTTCGCAGAGTGTGGCATGAGGTCTGTTTCTTTACTTTTCTCATTACTTTTGTAGGCAAAGTAATGCCTTATTTCCCTCATACTGCATCTCTTTATTTATTGATTTCGGGCATTAGAAATTCGAATGAAGCTTAACGTTTATCCATCGTATTCCATCGTCAGTGTTTCCGTTGCTGTTTTCGCGTGACCCGCGTCAGTTTAGTAGCGCACTGCCGCCTAACAGGATAACTTCGAACGCAATAATTGAAATATATTAAATACCCGGTATTTTGGCAAATACCTGTTATACACGCGCATCCCTAATCATGATAATGTATCTAATTTTTAGTAAGAACTACGTGTATGGCAAAATATCATGTGTGCCCATGAAGTTTTTTTATCATTATAACACCATGGCTGGTGTTCGAACATCCCCCCTACATACTCATTGGGAATACTTTACTCCAACTAATATAGCCCACCTTGAAGGAGTAGCCAAATTAAATGATGGATTCAGACAATTCGGGATTATTTGCATAGTACACTTTTGCATAGTTTGTGATATCATTTAATAATCATTTGAAACTTTGCAAACTGCAGCTCAGTAATAATGAAAAAGAATTTTATCTTGAACTCTGTCATCGTCTATTGGTCTGCTAACGTCCACTATGGTTTCGAACATCACTACAAATGTCTGTCCTCTTAAACATTGACAACAATTTTACAGGGTATAGAAGGCAATTCTGACACAGCCCATGTTTTGGGGTAAGGTATTATGGCGTGATATTCTTTAAAAAAGTTAACCATGGGGAGCCAAGCAAACCAAGGTATTTCCACAGAATTTTATTTAAAGGAAAATCTTTCTGTTGGTCTCTTTCTGCAAAACTCAAATGGTGCCAACCCTTGTCCAGATATACAACCCAAAAATTCCTTTTCAACCACACACTGAAATACAGTATATTGACGTCCTTTATGTGTTTATTTTCCTCACCAAAGTTCTCAAAGTAGCCCCAGGAAGCCGTAAAAAGCAGGCAGTCGTACTCTGAAAGCTCAGGCTTTCAAAGGTAACCTCTATTCATCGATTCTTTAAATGAATCATGAGCCTGACAAAAGAAAAACAGGAAGAAACATAATCCATCCCTTGAATGTTAGAGGAGTGGCGGTTGGGACTGTGGAGAGACAAATGTGCAGTTTGCACCGCTGCCTGGAAGAAACCCCTCTGGTTTCCTCGGGCCCTCCTCCTAACAGTCTGAGCTCGCTGGCACGAAAGCGCGGCTTCACATCACCCTCCCGCAAAGATATAATTACCATTACCGTCTTAGACATGGATTAGGTTAAATAATATTTATAATCTCTTTAGGGAATATGAGTGTCTTTATTAATTGCACCTTCATGTCTCAATGACAAAGACGAACAAAAAGATAATTTTCGCAGAAAATTAAACTCTTGTGTGCATTAGTCTTGCTCTATTTTGTTTCTGGTCAAAGTGTGAAATCTGTAAAAAGTAACTTAGGCTATACTTAAAGGCTGTGCATTTTTTTTTTATTTTTTGCCCCTGGGGGGAATTTGACAATGCAGTGTTCCAGTGAGCCCATGAGATATAAATTTAATATACATCTGCTGGCAAAAAAAAGTATATTCTTGGCATCATTATTGCAGTGGTATACTTAAGTTTCTAGCATGATATATGTTTGCAACAGTTCTTCTAACCCTAATTGATGGCTTGTGTAGCTTTTCATTCTTGAACAACCATGTTGGAGGAAGACACAGTCATGGCCAGATTCTATGAGGACAAATCAAGATCATCAGGCACAATTGTGAAAGAATGGTTGAGGAGAGCGCATGAAAGAATCATTTCACAAATGAATCCAGACCTTAAATTCAATAGACTTTTGGATGTGCTGAGGAGACTTTACAGGTTGCTGCTGATCTTGCATTCCAATATCGATTGGCAATAAAATTATGATCAATCCATTACTCATGACTTTGCCTATTTAAATCCAACCAGCGACTTTTTTATTTTGCTGGCAGTGTGTGTGTGTGTGAGGGTGTTGTTTTATTATTGGACTCCCAACCTTCAAATTTTTGTTCTTTTCTTAAAAATTATAATAACATTGATACATCAGATTACACATGTAATGTATATTACTGCTTAGAATAATTTTAATAGCAAATAGTTATAAATATTAAATAAAATAAATAATTATAAAATATTAAATAAAAAAATAAGTTATATTTCAGGTTTTTATTAATTTTAACACCTTGAAGAGGTATTACATTCATCTTAATATGTTATAATGAATAATATAACACTTGATATCTAACAGTCCATAATTTTAAAATGCCCTTTAAAGGTACACCATAAATATGTAACCAATATACATATTGAAATATAGTAATCAAAATATACAGGCTATAAATAAAGTGGCTAGTCCCCCAGCCAGTACAGGTGTGTCACCAGCTCTGTATGTCAAGTAAAAGAAATATATGAGTTAATTAATTATACAGCATGAACTTCCATAATTCAAAACCTGTCACATAAGGATCAGGCATATAACTCTGATGAGCTAATTTTTAGGCCATTCGTTCAGATGAAATTTATGCTTTAAGTCAGCCATGTGAAAGGATGGTGATTCATTTGCCCTGCATAACTAGGTGATGGAGACCTAGAGAACTGTTAGAGAGGACTCGTCTTGAGAGTGGGATCATGGCCAAAACCCTCGGGGAGAGATGGATAATGGAGAGAGAGCTATCCGGATGCTCTTTCCCGCGGGTAAGGTTTGTGCTGATATCTACGTGCAACAGGCTTGAAGACCACGCAATGTGCGTGTTTACAACACACGTCGTGTTACCAACATTGGCTGCGTGCTGAAATATGAACTGCAATTGTGACCTGTTTAAAAGCATGTAGTAATGGAGGGAGAACAGCTTCTGTAAAGTTTCTCCTGGTGGGCACGCAAATAGATGCTAGCGTGGGCGTTAGAACTAAATACTTAAGCAGTTGTTTTAATTTCATTGTAAAAATGACTTGATCACAGAATAGCTATTTTTGCTATAAATATAACCCAAAAGCATTTTTTATATGTTAGCCAGTGAATTATTAATTCAGTGATATAATACTTTGGACATGGTTTTTTTAAACATGGTACCATGGTAAAACCATATTTGAAGTATCTTGATACATATGGCATTAGGCAATGTTTTTGGACAAGTATAATAGTTTTACTATGTTTTTGGATCATGACCATATTAATAATACCATTAATTTCGGACAGATATATGCTTGGCAACCTAAGAAACTTACACTGCGTCTGCATTATAATTAAATAAGGCCCACGCTGTCAACAATATGTCAACAAAGCTGTAAAGCTGTCAACAATATGCTAACAATATGTGAGACTCTGGAAATAAGCTATCGTATCGATCTTTGAGTCATAAGATTTTTTTGTTAAAAACATAAGTGCTGCTGATTGTATGAACAGCATAGGCAGAATCTTTAAAGCTATGACAACATTTCTGCCATCACTTCCCTAGTAATATGGTGTACAAAGCCCAGCCCATTAACAGCAAAAAAATTCCCTTTAAAGATAATGGACGTGCAATTTAATCCAGCTTCTTCATTTTAAAGTAGTTTCATCAGTTCCCAAATATGTTCTTGATGGATGTGTGGCGCTCTTTTCCTCTTCAGAAGAGCATCAATACCTCAGAATTGTCTGTCTAAATTTGGCAGCGCGTTTTTTTTTTTTTTTTTTTGTCATGTGCGTTCTTTAGGCCTTCTTTCACGCTCACAAAATAAAAGGATTGATCCTCCAGTCTGGATTCAGAGAATGCCTGCAAACCGGCATTTCACACTCTGACAGGGAGAAGATTCATGGCGTTTCTTTGTGCATCTATATCTGCTCGACAGAATCCCAGACCAATGTTCAGTGTCGTGTACATAGACGAGACGGTCCTGAGCTGCCGTTGATGTTACAACACCCCTGTCAACCACATGCTTTTAGAGAAATTAACTTGGCTTTTGGGGTGATTTATGAAAAACAAGTTTTGACATTTCAAAGTCAGGGGTTTTTCAAACTATTTTCTGAGTTTTAACATTAAATTTATTCAACATTCCACTTAAAAACAATAAGAAGGCTAATCAGCTGTGAAAAGGTACCCACATTTATATCGAACAATGAAAATGGGTAAAATACAACAATTTGGACATGGAGACACATTGGGGATACCCATATCTATGGGAATTAACCATATTAGGCCTTGAAACTTAAGATTTCATAAGAAAAGTTTATAGGAATGAGAATCGATTAGGATATTGAGATATGTTTTTTTTTTTTTTTTTTTTTTTGGTTTTTTTTTTGTTTTTGGGGGGGGGTTTTTTTTTATTCTTTTAGGAGTACAGCATTAAACGTTTCATTCTCTCCATGAAACGTTCAATCTGGTTTTAAAGCTTTAATCTGCCCGTTTAAAGTTTCAAGCATATTTTCACAGAAACATTCTGGGAAATCCATGGCTTTAGTTTTTTTTAGATCTGAGTGCTGCATTTGATTTAGTTGACCATGAGTACTGTTGAGACGTCTGGAAGATATCTGTGGCTTTCGTGGCGTAGTCTTACAGTGGTTCCATTCTTATCTACCAACAGATGTTTTAGTGTTTTCGTATTGTCATCAGTCCTCCTCAGTCTACCTCTAAACTGTGAACTTGGCGTCCCACAGGGAACAATCTTAAGGCCGGTATTGT
Source organism: Meda fulgida (assembly GCA_030578275.1). NCBI lineage: Eukaryota > Metazoa > Chordata > Actinopteri > Cypriniformes > Leuciscidae > Meda > Meda fulgida. Next base: position 10,190,492 of record CM060632.1, on the reverse strand, counting down.
TTACCTGTAACAGTGCTACACTGCTTTCCATTTTTAAGAAATATCCTTTCTTCTATACGCTGATGATACTCTTAATCTATTTTGCTTTAAAACAAAAGATAAAAATGGTTTACAAACACATGTTAGCCTGTTTAAATTAACTTGCTTTGGCTTTCAAGTAATATTCTAAATTTAAAAAACAAAATATAAACTGAAATAATTCTATTGGGCCCAAGAAATCTGTGTGCATGATGTTTGAACAGTGGTTCTCTTGCCCCAATATAAACTCAGTGCGCTAGAAATCTGGCTTCTGTTGATCACAACCTAAAATTTGAATAAACAGATTGGTACTGTTGTAAAATCATGCTTTTTTTCATCTTTGCCAACTCTCTAAAGTGAAACAATTGTTATCCCAGAGAACAGTGATTCATGCTTTCATAACAACTCGTCTAGACTATTGTAATTCACTTTATATTGGTGTCTCTCAGTCTTCCCTCTCCCGCTTACAGCTAGTGCTGTAGTGCTTTATAAAGAAATATTGTATTGTATTGTAAACTTTGGAAAAATAATATTTATGACATTTAGACAAGCATAAAAAAAATTGATATATTTCTAGTTTCAAAATGATTTGTTCTTCAGATAATCCTCTTTAAAAGAAAATGTATCATCAGCTGTATGCAAAGTGGCCCACAATTGGTTTTTGACCACTGAAAAAGTGTACTAACAATTTATGCACATTGAAATCCCAATATCTCTGGAAATGCACCATATTGAGCCTTAAAAATTGAAGATTCCACAGAAAACTTTAAGAACCAGAAACTAAAAGGATAATTAGAGATCTTTACTTTTTCTTAAATCACAAGCATGCAAACTTCGGGTAAAAAACACAAGTCGTGCTTTTTTCCATTGTTGAACTGTATTGAACGTAACTGCATTATGAATTATAATGCAACAAAGGTTGCGAAAGTCAACAGATTTGACTAATAGACCTACCAATCTTTGTGTAAAAAAATAATGATGCTGCCATATTTCTGAAGTCATTTTTACCAAATTCCAAATCTCAGGTGAAAGTTTTCATTTTAACCCCCTCAACAAAATAGTGGATTACTTGGTATATCCATGACTTTTAATATTTTACATTTACATTTTACATTTAGTCATTTAGCAGATATGTAATATTTTGGCTTTCATCAGTATTTCTTTCTATAGAAAAAATATTAAATAAAAAATTTGAGCTGGGGAAGTGTGAAATTTGGTTGATTTTACACAGAATGATCCCTGCTCACAATTTACCCCGGGTTAACAATCAATCCTGGGTATTTATAAACTGGCGTATCACACTGTACATTTCTAAATCCTGGGTTAATGTCCTTATTTGCACATTTGCAGTGTCAGTGTCACTGATTGGACGAGCTCAGTGCGCAACATATTGTGCGTCCTCTTATTATACACTGCCGACTACACTATCAAGTTTTTCCTGAACAGACTTTTTGGACTATAAAGGTAAAAATTAAACAAGCTCTTCACTCCAAATAACACGTTTACTGTCGCTATTTGACATTTTTCCTCATCAAACACTGAAATGACTTGCAGTGCACTGTTTCTGTGACTGATCAAAGTATGTAAATATGAGGCACATGATTGGTTGTCGGTTGCTAGGCATCTAGTTCTAACATCGCATCATTTCACACTTCGCATGTTTGGCAGCGCAATACAGGGTTAACGCTGTAAAAGTGTGGCTCCAGAGCAGGGTTTCATGACTCCGGGTAAAAATCAGTGCTGACCCCACTTCTAAATTACAAGGGTGAAACATTCCTTTACCCGGGAATAAAACTAAAAGCAAGGTTTAGAATGACGATAACCCGGAGTTAAAAAGTGTGAAAAGCCCTATATTATGAGCTGGAGACTATGCTGATAGAGAATATTTTAAGTGAATCTCAATTTAAATTTCTGTCTGTTTTTCACACAAAACTATCGTATGACTTCAGATGACTTTGTGGAATATAGAGCGATTAGTTTGGACTACTTCAGTTGAAAGAAAATCATATGGCTTTGCAACAACATTAAAGTTCATAAATACATTGTGTATTTTTGCACTGTTTGTGTATTGAATGTTGTGTGTTTTCTTCAGCTTGTAGTACATGTGCCGCTGTAAGGCGTCCTGTCCCGCATGGCTGCACTATCGTGTCTGATCCACATAAATAATAAAGACCGCTGGTGTAATTCAGTTCCTCTGTTGTACCTGAACCCGACTCCCATAAGACAACCCTGTTATCTCCTTCTGCACGTGTCCGTGTGTAACAGTAAAGCAGGGAGTTATGGGGGAGGACACTCAAAATCTAAAAAATGTCCAGTTCACCTTCTACAGGGGGGGGGAAACATGTCAAGAGCGATGCAAATTCTGTTTGTACAGCTCAATTACTGAAGCGTATGTGGTTTCCGTACGGGAGGCCAATAGAAGCTGCTCGTGTTTCTTTTGATGTTGCTTTAATTCACTCGCAGGGTAAATATTTCATAACCTTCTTAAAATATTGATAAAGCTTTTATTCACGGCTCATTTGCCTCATGTGAATTTTGAGAAAGTTATTTTGGAGCTTTTTTAAGGCACGCTGGAGCTCCTCACAGATGTTCCCAGTACTAAGCTGGTGTCTTTTTCTCGGTGGGAAAACCGAAATTCATGCAAATTATCTGTAAATATTGTCCTACTTGGGGATTCAGTTCACTCGAGAAATCCATGCAGGAATGAAGCGCAAATGCTGCGGTGTGTCAATCTCCCAGTTCCTTCCAAAAAGCGCGGTCACAAAGGGCCAGTCCCCAGCAGGAAGTGCATATGTATTGGCTAACCCCAGGTGGAGGCTCATTGTCTGGTCCTTCGAAGATTTAAATTTAAATGCCAAGCTCTGCAGCTGCTCTCTCTCCCAGCATGCACTGGGGCCCTTCAGGGCACAAAAGCGTCCTTGGAGCTGCCAAACTGGCCTGTAATCCTGCTGAAGGGGCTTTAGGTTACTGTACCCAGACAACTTTCTGCCTGTCTTTTTGCACCTTGATTTTGGGAGGCAGGGGCCGGATTCACGAAAATCTTCTTAAGAAAGATACATTCCAAGAAGTTCTTAAGAATATTCTTAAGTGCAATTCTTAAAGTTTTATACTTTCTCTATCAAGCTCATACTCTTCTTGTCGCAACTGGCTTGATAGGAGTTTAGCACTCCGAGTCATGTTTTTTAAATGTGTTAAGTAGTTTAAGTAGTTCTTTTAAAGAGCCTGTCTCAAGATGGAGCAGTCTGTTGCATTCACTTGCGATTGTCAAATCGCAGGATGTGCTATGTCAAGTAAAGGGATCATAGTTGATCTGTGATCCGTACGGAACAGGCACCATGTGATTCTCTGATTAATTGCAAGGTAGTTGCATAGAGTGAAAGTTTACCATTTGCATGAGTTTTAGGTCCTGTCATTTTATACATTCAAGCGATTTAAAAAAGTTCAAGTGCAAGAAGACAAAAGAAGTTTGATCATGAACAGTAACATGCACATACACGCAGAATTGTCAAAATGCCCATCTCGGTGAATATCCTCATAAACAGTCTTGTTTAATGGCTTACGTGAACGTAAACAATTGAGAAAGAAAACGGATGCGCATCATTATATTGGAAAATGTGGGCTGGGATTTCACTTGATTGGATGGTGAAAATAAATGTTGAAAATAAGAGGTCTTGATGACATCATCTAAAAAGATTCCACAGACAAACATCTTTGTTCAATGAATCACTCACATTTTTAAAGTGAATTTTGAAGGCATCAGTTTTTAATTTAATGTTGACTTCTGCCTGAGGAGTTTTCTTGCATACTTGCACTTCTACTTAAATCCGTTTTCGTAATCATAACACTTGCCAAAATTTCAGTGGGGTTAATTTTACTGACAAACTGCTTCCAGAGCCAAGCTGTGTGTTTTTACGAGATCTGTCGTAAACTCTCAGGGCTCTTGGCATGAACTAACTCTCTGTTCTCCCTCCCCACCAGCCCTTCCACCCCATGGTGAACCTGCAGTGCTCTCCAGACCTCCGGCCGTTCCTGTGCGCCCTGTATGCCCCCGTGTGTATGGAGTACGGACGGGTGTCTTTGCCCTGCCGGAGCCTGTGTAACCATGCCAAGAGAGACTGCCAGAAGCTCATGGATATGTTTGGAGTCACCTGGCCAGAAGAGATGGACTGCAGCAGGTACCGATTCAACAGCCTGAGTTTTTTTAATTGAAATTGTAGATTGTTTTTGAGAAAAGGAACGAAGTGTACATTTCCCTGTTTCGGATATAATTGCCACATAATTGCTCAGCATTTCTGAGGTAAATTGTGCTGTAATGGTTGAACATGTTTTTTCTTAGAGATCTTTTTTTTAAATGGAAAAATGTTTTCTGACTAAAATGGTGGTTTAACCAAATGCAGATGTTCCAGGGAAACCTTTAATCTCCAGTGAAAAACAACCATACAGATAAGGGAAAATATGCTCACAATTCAAACCAGCTTGAAATAAGTCAACATATTTCAATTTAATGTTAGCAGCAGTCAAAAAAATAAAAAAAAACAGTGGTAATAAGGAAACACTTTGAAAGCTATGGAAGCTTCTTTCTGCCACAGAATAAAAAATAAAAAAGGTAATTGCGAGGTAATTTTTTATCTCACAATTGCGAGTTTACATCTCAGAATTGCATGTTTATACCTCGCAATTCTGATTTTATAACACACAGTTGGGAGATATAAAGTCAGAATTGCGTGCTATAAAGTTAGAATTGCTAGTTAATTTCTCGCAATTGTTAGTTTATATCACGCAATTCTGACTATTTCTCGCAATTGTGAGATAAAAACTCAGAATTATCTTTTAAAATGTTTTATTCTGTCGGATACAAGCTTCCATAGAAAGCAGTAGTTTTGTGTGTGTGTGTATATATATAATATCTTTCTTTCTGTGTTAACTGCAGGTTCCCGGACTGTGATGAGTCTTACCCTCGCGCTGTGGATCTGCTGGTGAACGAGGACTCCACTGACCAGTCGCCCATGTCGGTGCAGCGTGACTATGGTTTCTGGTGCCCCCGCGAGCTCAAAGTGGAACCCGAGCTCGGCTACACGTTTCTAGGTGTGCGTGACTGCTCCCCTCCCTGTCCCAACATGTATTTCCTGCGCGAAGAGCTCACCTTCGCCCGCTACTTCATTGGCGTTGTCTCCATCGTCTGCCTCTCCGCTACACTCTTCACCTTCCTCACCTTCCTTATTGATGTTACACGTTTCCGCTACCCGGAGCGGCCCATTATCTTCTACGCTGTCTGCTACATGATGGTGTCGTTGGTGTTTTTCATAGGCTTCCTGTTGGAGGACCGCGTGGCATGTAACACGGCCAATCCTGCCCAGTTTAAAACATCCACAGTAACTCAAGGCTCGCACAACAAGGCTTGCACACTGCTTTTTATGGTGTTGTACTTCTTTACCATGGCAGGCAGTGTGTGGTGGGTCATTCTTACCATAACCTGGTTCTTAGCCGCTGTGCCCAAATGGGGCAGCGAAGCCATCGAGAAGAAGGCTTTGCTCTTCCACGCCAGCGCGTGGGGAATACCTGGAATGCTAACCATAACCTTGCTGGCTCTGAATAAAATTGAGGGCGATAACATCAGCGGCGTGTGTTTCGTGGGCCTGTATGACGTTCACACTCTTCGCTGGTTTGTGCTGGCGCCGCTGTGTCTGGATGTCCTGGTGGGAGTTTCGCTGCTGCTGGCCGGGATCGTAGCGCTCAACAGAGTCCGAATGGAAATTCCCCTGGAGAAGGAGAATCAGGACAAGCTGGTGAAGTTTATGATCCGGATCGGCGTGTTCTCAGTGCTGTATCTGGTGCCGCTGCTGACCGTGGTGGGGTGCTACCTGTACGAGCAGACGTACCGCTCCGTTTGGGAGATCACATGGGTGCAGGAGCGCTGCAGAGAGTACCACATACCCTGCCCTTTCCAGGTATCTATCTATCTATCTATCTATCTATCTATCTATCTATCTATCTATCTATCTATCTATCTATCTATCTATCTATCTATCTATCTATCTATCTATCTATCTATCTATCTATCTATCTATCTATCTATCTATCTATCTATCTATCTATCTATCGCATTGTTACTAAAGTATCACTTGTCAGTTGTCAATTTAAGCATTCAATGATTTTAAAGCATTCAATATTACTTGCACGCTCTCAGAGAGATGCTTTTCTGAGCGCTCTTACCCAGAGCGTGCACACATAAAGCCGCCGTTATGTTTATTTTTGAAAACGCATGTTTCTAATAAATAACTAGATGAGACAGTTTGGGGTGTGAGTTAACGTTGTAGAACAAAACGTCAAAATGTCGTCAAGTTATGTTTACCACAGTCTTTGTTTTACTCATAAATTGAAAAACCCCATTATAAAACCCCATAGGAAAATATTGAGGGAACCAGCAGCGAATTAGTCTCCTCTCCCGTGTTCATTCCTGCACCAAAATGAATACTTAAAGTATTAAAAAAAAAAAGAAAAATCTTACTCACCCCAGATAAATACATAATGGATATTTAATTGTTCATACTAATTTTCCTTATTTTTCCATTTATATTACCTTTGACATCATCTAATGCTCACTTAAATGAATCCTTAAAAACATGATTAATTTAATCCTATTAAATGTAATCTAGTAATTTTATAATGATATGATGCATATATTCAGTTATTGCATTTAAAATTATTGATTTTAGTTTTAGTTTTCTTTTATTTAGAAAGAAATAGTATTTTAATATTTTAATATCAATGACATTTAGCAGTTATCAGCTATAACATAATTATCATTTTAAGAGAACATACATTATCTGTAGAGATATACAGTGACCAAAAGTGATGCACGGCTTATAAAAATTGACATAGTCACCCTTTATTCAAATATTATTAAAAATGTTTAAAAGATTTTGTTGTGCTTGGAGTCAATTGTTTTATTTGTGATAACGCAATGAAATGTCAAAATTGTGCAGACAATTTTTGGCCAGGCTGTCATACAAAGAAATTGATTTCTCATATTTTAAATATCTTAAAAATATAAAATATTTTAGTTGTATTTTCAAAACTTAAAGGGCTATTAAAAGCCAAACATCTCCTCCAGACATCACTTTTGCCCACTACTGTATTACTATAAGAGATATTGTATGTCTTTTTATATTCAGAGTTGTGGCAACAATGCTTTGACTTTATAACAAAATTACGACTGGTTTTTCTGGAAAGTTTAGTCTTTAAGCCTTCAGATGGTGTCTTTTTAGTGTTTCTAGCAACAAGGTATAGCCTATAAAATTGTCGTACTTGTGCAGAGAGGCTAAAGAGATTTAGAAGATGTACCAATTATTTTTCTCCCCTGATCGTAGCTATTATCCTCCTCCAAGTGAGTATTTCTAGTTGCTGTCTTTAAGATAGAGACATCTTAAGCGTTTGACTGATTTACAATACATCTGGTTTGATTTGACTGACTGAATAAAGATGATTGTAATAATCGCAACCTTCTGCAAGACACATTTGTTGAAAATATCCATCGTAATGGTTCTTTTGTGTTGGGGGTTGAATGGATGGTGAGATACGATCCAGTGCAGTGATGCATGAGGCATTTTTATCACAGTGTAACCGTAGACGCTCGGCCTCTCCCTCCACACAATAATAAACGGATCCGAGCATCACGTGGTGTAGTAATTCTCTCCCCTCCCCTCCGGCTTATATCTCTGTGTTCACCATCACTGGCTCTCTCTCTCGCTTTGGCTTGTGCGAAGAATGCCTACATTCATCTCACACATTTAACCGTTGAGGACGTTTAGTTAGAGGCTCAACTAATGGACGCCAGTTGGCACAGCAACAGTGCAGAATATGATTGGTTAGGATTAGGTGATATACCTTAAAAAATGAGTTAAATTACTCTTGATTAGTTGTTAGGTTTTATTAGGATTAATTTTTCAGTAAATGAAGACAGCAAATATTATTTTATATATATTTTATAAAAGATTATTTTAAGAATGTAAAAAGGTTGATATATATGTATGTGTGTGTGTTTATCTATACAATAAATAATATAATTAAAAAGGCAAAAAAGTTATCAAGCATAAAAGTAAAGATCAAGGCATGTTTTAAATTTATAGTTTAAAAAATATTTTTTCAATTATTATTATTTATATGTAACGAACATTAATTAAAATAAAAATATGTTTAAATTATTTTAAAGTAAATATATTATTAATTAATTTATATTATATATTAAAGTAAAAATATGTATTTATTGTATTATTTTTAGTATTTACAAATAAATTAATTTAGTTCTTGTAATTATTTGTTTTATATAAGATTATTTACAAATATCATATTTTAAAAAAAATATCAAAAGGCTTTAATAAATATTTATATTTGTGTGTATATGTAAAATAATGTAATTAGTTTATAGATATTTTCTATGTATATAAAAATAAAAAAGACTTAAAGATAATCAAGTTCAATGTACTTTTTCTACAATTTTTCAGGTCAAGATCCAATATTCAATCATTTTTATTTATATTTATAATAATTTGTGTAAAAAAATGTGTACTAAATTAATAAAATCACGGAAAATGCCACTTGGGGCTATGATAATTTAGAATTATTAAACATTAGTAAAATAAAAAATAAAATAATAATAAAATAATATTTTAATATTCACAGCGTTGTCACATTTTTATCGGTAGTAAAATCATTTGATTTAATTTGTGCTCTTGATATATATTGCCTGTTGCCCAGCCCTGTGCAGATATATATTTGCAGGATAATTTTTCAGATACTATACATCTTTTTTTCTTGTTCTTTTTCTTGCTTCTCTTGGTGTGTTTCATCATTGGGCTTGTTGTGTCCCGCGGTGCTGCCTGTATTGTGCTCAGCCTCTAGCGCTGTGTGTGATGCTGCGTCCCGTAGTGAAGGACAGACCCCTCCCCGTCTTGCTGTGATTAAAGGTGCTCAAGCCTGTCATTACCTCAGCCGCTCTTACAAAGACCACAGCTACTGACTCACCAAAGCGCAGGGCCGTGATTGGCTCTACATGAGACACGCTCTATCTCAGTATGTGAGGTCATACTGTGTGTTATTCACTCATTAGGGTGGGTTCTCGAGTATGTGGAAGTAATGCACTCAAAGGATTGAGGATGTGTGTCATTCACCCATTCATCATCTTAGTTTATGCCAATGAAGTCGTGTACTAATGAATGTGGAACTATAATTATAATGTTTAGTCATTTTAAAAGTGTCACTATGCAGAATTAAAGGAATAGTTCACCTAAAAATGAAAATTCTTTCATCATTTACTCACTCTCAAGTTTAACACAAAATAAGATATTTTGTAGAATGTTGGTAACCAGACAGTTGATGGACACCATTGATTTCCATAGTATTTTTTTTCCTACTATGGAAGTCATTGGGGTCCATCCACTCTTTGGTTATTCATATTCTTCAAAATATATTTTTTTTGTGTTCAGCAGAAGAAAGAAATTCATACAGGTTTGGAACAACTTAAGGGTGGGTAAATTATGACAGAATTTTTATTTTTGGGTGAACTATCCATTTAATAAACTTGACAGATGGATTTATCCTTCTTTTGTTGTAAATATATCGTGAAGGCAGCATACATTAGTATTTTTCTATGAATATGTATGCTTGTGTGTTAACGTGTGCTTTAAAGACGTACAATTTCATCCCATGTAATCATCTGAAAACACCCTCCAGAGTTTTTACATATTCACTTCCTTTGTGATGGCCGTTGGCGCTGTGTATGTGTTGTGTTGTGATGTGACATATGAATGCAGCATCCAGATGTGTTGACTGAGGAAGAGGAGGAGAACAGGCTGTTGTTGAGGAAGAGGAGGAGAACAGGCTGTTGAGGAGGAAGAGGAGGAGAACAGGCTGTTGTTGAGGAGGAAGAGGAGGAGAACAGGCTGTTGTTGAGGAGGAAGAGGAGGAGAACAGGCTGTTGAGGAGGAAGAGGAGGAGAACAGGCTGTTGTTGAGAAGGAAGAGGAGGAGAACAGGCTGTTGAGGAGGAAGAGGAGGAGAACAGGCTGTTGTTGAGGAAGAGGGGGAGAACAGGCTGTTGTTGAGGAGCAAGAGGAGGAGAATAGGCTGTTGTTGAGGAGGAAGGGGAGGAGAACAGGCTGTTGAGGAAGAGGAGGAGAACAGGCTGTTGTTGAGGAGGAAGAGGAGGAGAACAGGCTGTTGAGGAGGAAGAGGAGGAGAACAGGCTGTTGTTGAGGAAGAGGGGGAGAACAGGCTGTTGTTGAGGAGGAAGAGGAGGAGAACAGGCTCTTGTTGAGGAAGAGGGGGAGAACAGGCTGTTGTTGAGGAAGAGGGGGAGAACAGGCTGTTGTTGAGGAGGAAGGGGAGGAGAACAGGCTGTTGAGGAAGAGGAGGAGAACAGGCTGTTGTTGAGGAGGAAGAGGAGGAGAACAGGCTGTTTAGGAGGAAGAGGAGGAGAACAGGCTGTTGTTGAGGAAGAGGGGGAGAACAGGCTGTTGAGGAGGAAGAGGAGGAGAACAGGCTGTTGTTGAGGAAGAGGGGGAGAACAGGCTGTTGTTGAGGAGGAAGGGGAGGAGAACAGGCTGTTGAGGAAGAGGAGGAGAACAGGCTGTTGTTGAGGAGGAAGAGGAGGAGAACAGGCTGTTGAGGAGGAAGAGGAGGAGAACAGGCTGTTGTTGAGGAAGAGGGGGAGAACAGGCTGTTGTTGAGGAGGAAGAGGAGGAGAACAGGCTCTTGTTGAGGAGGAAGAGGAGGAGAACAGGCTCTTGTTGAGGAAGAGGAGGAGAACAGGCTGTTGAGGAAGAGGAGGAGAACAGGCTGTTGTTGAGGAAGAGGGGGAGAACAGGCTGTTGTTGAGGAGGAAGAGGAGGAGAACAGGCTCTTGTTGAGGAGGAAGAGGAGGAGAACAGGCTGTTGTTGAGGACGAGGAGGAGAACAGGCTGTTGAGGAGGAAGAGGAGGAGAACAGGCTGTTGTTGAGGAAGAGGGGGAGAACAGGCTGTTGTTGAGGAGGAAGGGGAGGAGAACAGGCTGTTGAGGAAGAGGAGGAGAACAGGCTGTTGTTGAGGAGGAAGAGGAGGAGAACAGGCTGTTGAGGAGGAAGAGGAGGAGAACAGGCTGTTGTTGAGGAAGAGGGGGAGAACAGGCTGTTGTTGAGGAGGAAGAGGAGGAGAACAGGCTCTTGTTGAGGAGGAAGAGGAGGAGAACAGGCTCTTGTTGAGGAGGAAGAGGGGGAGAACAGGCTGTTGTGGAGGAAGAGGAGGAGAACAGGCTGTTGTTGAGGAGGAAGAGGAGGAGAACAGGCTGTTGTTGAGGAGGAAGAGGAGGAGAACAGGCTGTTGTTGAGGAGGAAGAGGAGGAGAACAGGCTGTTGTTGAGGAGGAAGAGGAGGAGAACAGGCTGTTGTTGAGGAGGAAGAGGAGGAGAACAGGCTGTTGTTGAGGAGGAAGAGGAGGAGAACAGGCTTGTTGAGGAGGAAGAGGAGGAGAACAGGCTGTTGTTGAGGAAGAGGAGGAGAACAGGCTGTTGTTGAGGAGGAAGAGGGAGAACAGGCTGTTGAGGAGGAAGAGGAGGAGAACAGGCTGTTGTTGAGAGGAAGAGGGGGAGAACAGGCTGTTGTTGAGGAGGAAGAGGAGGAGAACAGGCTGTTGTTGAGAGGAAGAGGAGGAGAACAGGCTGTTGTTGAGGAGGAAGAGGAGGAGAACAGGCTGTTGTTGAGGAGGAAGAGGAGGAGAACAGGCCTTGTTGAGGAAAAGGAGGAGAACAGGCTGTTGTTGAGGAGGAAGAGGAGGAGAACAGGCTGTTGTTGAGGAGGAAGAGGAGGAGAACAGGCTGTTGTTGAGGAGGAAGAGGAGGAGAACAGGCTGTTGTTGAGGAGGAAGAGGAGGAGAACAGGCTGTTGTGGAGGAAGAGAGGAGAACAGGCTGTTGTTGAGAGGAAGAGGAGAACAGGCTGTTGTTGGGAGGAAGAGAGGAGAACAGGCTGTTGTTGAGGAAGAGGAGGAGAACAGGCTGTTGTTGAGGAAGAGGAAGAGAACAGGCTGTTGTTGACGAGGAAGAGTAGGAGAACAGGCTGTTGTTGAGGAGGAAGAGGAGGAGAACAGGCTGTTGTTGAGGAGGAAGAGGAGGAGAACAGGCTGTTGTTGAGGAGGAAGAGGAGGAGAACAGGCTGTTGTTGAGGAGGAAGAGAGGAGAACAGGCTGTTGTTGAGGAGGAAGAGGAGGAGAACAGGCTGTTGTTGAGGAGGAAGAGGAAGAGAACAGGCTGTTGTTGACGAGGAAGAGTAGGAGAACAGGCTGTTGTTGAGGAGGAAGAGGAGGAGAACAGGCTGTTGTTGAGGAGGAAGAGGAGGAGAACAGGCTGTTGAGGAAGAGGAGGAGAACAGGCTGTTTTTGAGGAGGAAGAGGAGGAGAACAGGCTGTTGTTGAGGAGGAAGAGGAGGAGAACAGGCTCTTGTTGAGGAGGAAGAGGAGGAGAACAGGCTGTTGAGGAGGAAGAGGAGGAGAACAGGCTGTTGAGGAGGAAGAGGAGGAGAACAGGCTCTTGTTGAGGAGGAAGAGGAGGAGAACAGGCTGTTGAGGAAGAGGAGGAGAACAGGCTGTTTTTGAGGAGGAAGAGGAGGAGAACAGGCTGTTGTTGAGGAGGAAGAGGAGGAGAACAGGCTGTTGTTGAGGAGGAAGAGGAGGAGAACAGGCTGTTGTTGAGGAGGAAGAGGAGGAGAACAGGCTCTTGTTGAGGAAGAGGGGGAGAACAGGCTGTTGTTGAGGAGGAAGAGGAGGAGAACAGGCTGTTGTTGAGGAGGAAGAGGAGGAGAACAGGCTGTTGTTGAGGAGGAAGAGGAGGAGAACAGGCTGTTGTTGAGGAGGAAGAGGAGGAGAACAGGCTGTTTTTGAGGAGGAGAACAGGCTGTTTTTGAGGAGGAAGAGGAGGAGAACAGGCTGTTGTTGAGGAGGAAGAGGAGGAGAACAGGCTGTTGTTGAGGAGGAAGAGGAGGAGAACAGGCTGTTGTTGAGGAGGAAGAGGAGGAGAACAGGCTGTTGTTGAGGCTTGTGCTCACAGGATAAAGCAGGATTGTCCTTGAGCAGCGAGCTGTGCAGCCTGAAGGAGTGAATGTTTAAACACACACTGCCACAGGAAGAAAGTGTGTCCATGCACACACTGCAAAGTTTTGAGAGTGAAGATGAAGCGGTTAGATAAGATGGCGTAAATGACTAAAACTAACAGTGTAATGTTCCTGAAAGTGTTGTGGTAAAGTAAAAGATGCAGTGAATGTGTGGAGTATCAGAGACGGACTAATGTCTGAACATCTCTCTCTCTCTGTGTGTGTGCGTGTGTGTGTGTGTGTGTTTGTGTGTGTGTGTGTTTGTGTAGGTGGAGAAAACCAGCAGGCCTGACCTCGTCCTGTTCCTGATGAAGTACCTGATGGTGCTGGTGGTGGGCATCCCGTCAGTGTTCTGGGTGGGCAGTAAGAAGACTTGTTTCGAGTGGGCCGGCTTCTTCCACGGGCGGAGGCGTAAAGAGTGAGTTACCTTCCTCATTCAGCTTTAGTTTACAGAAGAAACGACTCGGTATTCATTTAAAACTACCTAGTGGTGTTGGTGTATATATACAGTCGTGCTCAGAATGGTACCCCTGGTAAATATGATAAAAAATGGCTGTAAAAAATAAATCTGCATCGTTTATCCTTTTGATCTTTCATTCAAAATATTGGCAAAATTCTAAACTTTCATTGAAGTAAAAGAATAGAAAGTGGGGGGGAATCACATTATGAAATAAATGTTTATCTCCAAAACACGTTGGCCACAATTATTGGTACCCTTTTATTAAATACTTTTTGCAATCTCCTTTTGCCAAGATAACAGCTCTGAGTTTTATCCTATAATGCCTGATGAGTTCGGAGAACACAGACAAGAGATCAGAGACCATTCTTACAGAATCTCTCCAGATCCTTCAGATTCACAGATCCATGTTGGTGCTTCTTCTCTTCAGTTCACTCCACTCATCAGGTCTGGGACGGTCATGGCAGAAGCTTCATTTTGTGCTCCTTAACACATTTTTGTGTTGATTTTGATGTTTGTTTTGGATCGTTGTCCTGATGGAAGATCCAACCACGGCCCATTATAAGATTTCTAGCAGAGGCTGTCAGGTTTAGATTTTTTATCTGTTGGTATTTGATAGAATCCACGATGCCATGCATGTATCTGAACAAGAAGTCCAGGACCTCCAGCAGAAAAATATGACCACAACATTAAAGACGGTACATTAAATTGTACACATGGGGTACTTTTTATCCTTGTGTGCACCAAACCCATCTTGCATGTTTGCTGCCAAAGCTATTTTTTTTGTTTCATCTGACCACAGAACCCTGTGCTGTTTGAAGGTCCAGTCATGTCTGACAACTGAATTTGCTGGGGTTTGTTTTTGGATGAGCAAGGAGGATTTTTCTTGAAAACCTCCCAAACAACATGTGGTGATGTAGGGGTTGTTTAAAATGTTTTTAATAGGCTTTCTGAACCCAAGACTCAACTAATCTCTGCAATTCTCCATCGGTGATTCTTGAAGAGTCTTTGGCCACTCAAACTTTCATCCTCACCATGCATTAAGACAATATAGACACACGTCCACTTCCTGGCAGATTTGTAACATCTTTAGTTGATTGGAAGTGCTTAATTATTGCCCTGATGGTCAAAATGGGGATTTTCAATGCTTTAGCTATTTTCTTACAGCCACTTTCTATTTTGTGATGCTCAACAATCTTTTGATGCACATCAGAACTATATTCTTTGGCTTTACTCATTGTAATGGATTATTAAGGGAATTTGGCCTTTGTGTTTCCTCATATTTAAACTCCTGTAAAACAAGAAGTCATGGCTGGACAATTTCATGTTCCTAGTCACCCTGATGTGCAAAAAAAAGGTAAATATGAATGGGAATATACTTCAGAGATATTTTACTCGTAAACAATTCTAGGGGTACCAATAATTGTGGCCAACTTGTTTTGGAGAAAAACATTTATTTTATAATGTGATTTCCCCTCCACTGTCAATTATTTTACTTCAATGAAAGGTTCGATTTTTGCCAATTTTTTGAATGAAATATCAAAAGGATAAACAAAGCAGACTTATTTTTTACAGCCATTTTTCATCATATTTACCAGGGGTACCATTAATTCTGAGCACGACTGTATATATGTATATATATATATATATATATATATATATATATATGTGTGTGTGTGTGTATATATATATATATACTTGCAAAATAGCAGGGTGTTCAAATACTTATTTTCCTCACTGAATATATATATATATATATACAGTAAGGAAAATAAGTATTTGAACAACCTGCTATTTTGAAAGTTCTCCCACTTAGAAATCACGGAGGGGTCTGAAATAGGGCTGCAACAAACGATTATTTTGATAATCGATTAATCTAACGATTATTAGAACGATTAATCGACTAATCGCCGATTATTTCACCGACTAATCAGTAAGTTTGGAACGATTATTCAGCTTTTTCAATTACTTAAAACACTGAGTTATACATATTGTAACTATAATATATAAAAAAGAAAATCACTTTAGCTTTTGAAATGGTTGTTTTAATGAACTTTGAGCCAACTAAACAGGTCATTCTCTCTTTAAGTTTTCAGATTTCGGTCCAACTCATATCACACACAAATGCTCTCTAAGCATTGTTTAAATATTCTGTTCTCTTTCAATAAAAAAAAAATAATAAAAATAATCAGAATTTAAAAATGACAATTGAGCTGACAGACATTCTTTTAATTTTTACCTTTTAATTTACAGAATGAGAAAGTAATTGACATTATATTCTTCATAACATCACTTTTTGTAAGTCTTCATGAATGTGGAACAAAATACAGAGAAGTGATAAGACCGTAATACTGTTACAATAATAAAAACAGCCTAAGCTCAATCAAGCTTTATTCTGTGCGAAAATAAATCACATTACTGTAATTATATTATTATTGTTAATATTATTACTATTATTAGTTGTATTGTATTCTCTAATAAATAGATTTACTGCTAGTTATTTAGCTCCAGCTGGAGAACATTCACCTCTCACCAGCTCCTCTTGTGCCGGGGTGTTTCCTCTTAAGTGCTTTAACATGCATGTTGTGCTCCTGTGAAAAGCAAGTTACACCTCGCATGTATTGCACACGACAACATTCTTGGTTTGCAATTTTGTGAAACTTTCACACACCAGCTAGTTCGGATTCGTTTGCACTCCGTCATATTTTGCGCTGTGTTTTCTTTTACCGCAATAGCATTTGTAAGGGCTGTATTAGACTCTAACGCTACAGCACCGTAGCGGTCAAATCATGATATTGCAGGCCCTTACATTAGGTCACGTGAGATCAAACGACTACTCGACAACAAAGGTATTTTGTCGACAATTTTTTATTGTCGACAATGTCGACTAATCGTTTCAGCCCTAGTCTGAAATTGTCATCGTAGGTGCATGTCCACTGTGAGACATAATCTAAAAAAAAATATCCAGAAATCACAATATATGATTTTTTAACTATTTATTTGTATGATACAGCTGCAAATAAGTATTTGAACACCTGTCTATCAGCCAGAATTCTGACCCTCAAAGACCTGTTAGTCTGCCTTTAAAATGTCCACCTTCACTCCATTTATTATCCTAAATTAGATGCACCTGTTTGAGGTCGTTAGCTGCATAAAGACACCTGTCCACCCCATACAATCAGTAAGAATCCAACTACTAACATGGCCAAGACCAAAGAGCTGTCCAAAGACACTAGAGATAAAATTGTACACATCCACAAGGCTGGAAAGGGCTATGGGGAAATTGCCAAGCAGCTTGGTGAAAAAAGGTCCTCTGTTGGAGCAATCATTAGAAAATGGAAGAAGCTAAACATGACTGTCAATCTCTCTCGGACTGGGGCTCCATGCAAGATCTCACCTCGTGGGGTCTCAATGATCCTAAGAAAGGTGAGAAATCAGTCCAGAACTACAGGGAGCAGCTGGTCAATGACCTGAAAAGAGCTGGGACCACCGTTTCCAAGGTTACTGTTGGTAATACACTGACGTCATGGTTTGAAATCATGCATGGCACGGAAGGTTCCCCTGCTTAAACCAGCACGTCAAGTCCCGTCTTAAGTTTGCCAATGACCATTTGGATGATCCAGAGGAGTCATGGGAGAAAGTCATGTGGTCAGATGAGACCAAAATAGAACTTTTTGGTCATAATTCCACTCGCCGTGTTTGGAGGAAGAAGAATGATGAGTACCATCCCAAGAACACCATCCCTACTGTGAAGCATGGGGGTGGTAGCATCATGCTTTGGGGGTGTTTTTCTGCACATGGGACAGGGCAACTGCACTGTATTAAGGAAAGGATGACCGGGGCGATGTATTGCTAGATTTTGGGGAACAACCTCCTTCCCTCAGTTAGAGGATTGAAGATGGGTCGAGGCTGGGTCTTCCAACATGACAATGACCCGAAGCACACAGCCAGGATAACCAGGGAGTGGCTCTGTAAGAAGCATATCAAGGTTCTGCCGTGGCCTAGCCAGTCTCAAGACCTAAACCCAATAGAGAATCTTTGGAGGGAGCTCAAACTCCGTGTTTCTCAGAGACAGCCCAGAAACCTGACTGATCTAGAGAAGATCTGTGTGGAGGAGTGGGCTAAAATCCCTCCTGCAGTGTGTGCAAACCTGGTGAAAAACTACAGGAAACGTTTGACCTCTGTAATTGCAAACAAAGGCTACTGTACCAAATATTAACATTGATTTTCTCAGGTGTTCAAATACTTATTTGCAGCTGTATCATACAAATAAATAGTTAAAAAATCATACATTGTGATTTCTGATTTTTTTTTTTAGATTATGTCTCTCACAGTGGACATGCACCTACGATGACAATTTCAGACCCCTCCATGATTTCTAAGTGGGAGAACTTGCAAAATAGCAGGGTGTTCAAACACTTATTTCCCTCACTGTATATGCAAGAGGAAGTTGATGATGGACAAAGAACAATAAACAATTGTAATGCTTTAAATAGTTTTATTCAGAAAGCTCTCTAAAGCAGGGTTTTATGCCACAGACCCCCATTTCTAAAATATAAAGACAGCTAAATATTTTCATGAATAAAGAAGCATGAATACTGTAAAAATATATCAATAAATGTGAAATATTATTTGTTTTAAAGTGTTTTTCTTTTTTTTTGCTTTTATAACTGTTTAAGTCATTCTACATTTTTTAGATTTAAGAACTCAGAATGCTAATTTAATTATATAGGTATTTTTGATTTTATATGGGCCTAAAATTAACTCGCCAAGTGCCAAATGTGAGTAAAAAATCAGTGTTGATGAGTATATGAAACTGTCAACCGCATTGGTAAAATTTTAACAATGCAATGTTGTGTGAGAACATGAATGTGAACAACACTCGGGACAGTTGATGTGCCAGTGCTGCATCCTCACGACGTTTAAGCCTTGACGAGAAATATTCAAGATGCGAAAGGGAACTCAATTCGTTATTCATTACCAGAAAATCCAGAAAATGAGCCCAGAAATCCACGTCTCAGTCCTGAATCGAGTCCCGTCTTCTTGCACTTGAATAGACATTGTCAAAATTCCGGTCTTGGCAAGTATCCTCGTAAACACAGTCAGTTGTGTCTTAAGTGAAGAAAGCGCATGTGTATCAGTATTAGAGTCGTGCAGGTCTTAAAGTGACAGCAGCCTGATATTCCTGCTGTCTGTTTTCAATGTTAATCAAACGTCAATCACTTCTCTGAAAACCGTGTTATATATAATTTTATCTTTCTGTATGTAAATAATTTATTCTGCTTGTCTATCCTTTATCTCTATTTAGTTTTTCTGTTTATTTGCCTATATTTGAACTGGTTTTACCCCGTTGTTGCCATGAAAATAGCATAAAACAAGCAAATAAGTCCATTTGTTTCTCCTCGTATCCAGCAGCGGCGCAGTGAACGAGAGCCGGCAGGTTCTGCAGGAGCCCGACTTTGCTCAGTCTCTGCTGCGTGACCCCAACACACCCATCATCCGCAAGTCCCGCGGGACCTCCACCCAAGGCACGTCCACCCACGCCTCCTCCACACACCTGGCCATGCTGGACGACGTGCGGAGCAAAGCCAGCAGCGTCCACAGCAAGATCAGCAGCTACCACGACAGAGACGGCAGGCGAGTTCTACAGCATCCCGACACGGGTGCTTATATATAGAGACAGATATGCTATATAGCAAATATCAATTGCTTGACTGTTTATATTGTCACAAAATGTAACTATATTATGACCCTGATCTTTATATAAAGTTGGATATCTATGTCCATCTTTATCCGTATTCATACAGTACACTCACCGTAAAGTGACAAACACAATATGGTAAAGTCTATCTATGTTGTCTTTATAAAAAATTGGATATATACTATAAGTACGTCCAACTTTAATCGCATACATACAGTACTCATGTAGGGTGATAGAGGATAGCAAGGCTCAACTGCTTGTATCATTGACGAATGTAAACTATATTATTGCCCAGCTCTATGCTGTAAATTAAGTTATGTATACAAATATGTATTGAAAAGTATATATTAGAACATTTTTAAATAATTAAAATATATGTAATTGTATTTAATATATTTCACTCCTCAAGTAAAAATAGTGTGTGTGTATATATATAATATATATATACACACACACTATAATATATTTCACTCCTCAAGTCACACACACACACACACACTATAATATATTTCACTCCTCAAGTAAAAATAGTGTATGTGTGTGTATATATATATATATATATATATATATATATATATATATATATATATATATATATATATATATATACGGCTCTGTCAACACATATATATTTGTATACAAATACACTTTTTATATTTGTCTCTTTTTTTTCTGAACCTTTCCTTGGGTCCCCTCGATCCCATCGATTTGAAACCTTTGATCTAATGCAAGTGTATCAGTTGAGCTTCCTCTAAGAGTTTAATATAGTTGTGCGTGTGCAGACATGTTGAAGCTACGTGTTCGAAGAAGTTAATTAACCTGCCGGTTTTCCTTCTGAACACAGGTTCACCCCCTCCAGCCACAGAGGCATGGAGGAGCGCCCGGCGTACGGGAGCATGCCACGACTCAACGAGCAGCTGTCCCATCACGGAAGCCTTCAGCGCCTCGACAGCCAACCCAGACACGGCAGCATGCGGGAACTGAGCAACGCACCGGCCACTAGCATAACGCACGGATCCAGTATGAACTGCGTGGTGGAGGAGGACGGGGCGAGTGCGTAACCCAGAGACCTGTCCTCAGATTTGAGCCTCCAACTGAAACGAGAGGCGTATATCTGTTGGCGCGGGAGAGTCCGTGTCCTGTAGGAGCCGTTGGCGGACAGACGTGCTCTGGCAGCAGCAGGGAAATCTGAAACTTGATGCATGTGTGTGTTGACAGAGCCGTCCTCAGGATTTGGCCCATCGGCGGCACACCTGAGTAACAAGATATGTTTTCTTTGATGCTGTGAAGTTCTGTTGGATGAAGTTTAATGCGTGTTTCACAGCGTCAGGATGAAGCAGGACCGGCCACAGCTGTCTGAGGGGACATTTCCCATTCCATCCATCGCACAGCCCTGTTTAATGGATCATCGGCACTTCAAGACTGATGATATCAGGTTTCAGACCCTTGGCGGTGCAAAGAGAGGGAGTATCAGTGGTTTTGTGCCTCTGGTGAGCTGTGTTGTTTCTCGTGGTAGTTTGGTTGAGAAGGATCACATGGAGAAACGACGTACCAGAATCCTCAGCAACACCTGATGTGCTTTGTCCCAGCCGCTCTACCTCATCACACCGGATCGCTCATTACACTTGATATTGCTTCACTCGTCACATTACAGAGTTAAAACGGCGACTGTGTACAAGAGTCTTAAGCTTTGTAAATGGTGCTTCTTTCTGATGTTGCTTCCTCATGCGCTATACACTAAGGCCGTTTGAAATGCACGTTTTATGGAACATAAAAATGCGTTCTTGAATTTCCGACACGCTTTAAAAGTGAATTTTCTGAGTGTTTTTGTTTACGTGTTGGATGAGATTTCAGTGGTACTCAGTGCCCAAACGGGACTTTGGACCTGAGCTTTGTAAAGCTGTTTTTCTGATCGCTATTACTGCTTCTGCTGTAGCTTTGCCTTCGCTTTCCCGATTACACTTGATCTTCATGCTCCATTCGTCTGTCCACTTTACTAATGAGGAACACAGCACTTTAACCGCAGCTATCTGTTGAATGTGTAGAGACCACTCATAGCGTCATTCAAGATTTCAAATAAAGCTTTTGTAAAAAAAAAAAAAAAGAAAAGAAAAAAAAGAAGCTTGGTGTGTTTTGTAGTTCCCCATTTTATTGAAATAGTCAGATAATGAGCTTTCCATGTGAAAAGTGGTGTCCAAACCAATACAAATAACAGTATTCCACCTTAAATACATTTGTGCAAAAAAAAAAAAGAGAGAAAAGAAATAGGAAAAAGGTCTACATTGCAGTATGGGGTAATTCATTTTCACATCCCAACCATTCACGCCACACAGGTCAATAAAATACAATAAAAATAAAACAAAAAAACAATCCAGCCGTACAGTCCTTAAAACAAGTGATTACACCTATGACATGCAAATCTGTACATAGTCTTACAAAAGTCAAAATCAAGAAGAAACTATATGATATGAAGTAGCAATTCACTAACAAGACAAACAAAATCCTCAGGTGAAATGCATGTGAATGTGTCTTCAAAATCTCCAGCCGTCTCCTCATTCTAGTCCATTCTACCTACATTGACCAGTTCACACCGATCTAAGAAAACTAAGGCACCTCCCGCTCTAATATTGATCTATTCATTGCTAAGTAACAGTCCTAATAAATATCAAACAGCCGATAGATCTGGATGTGTCATTTCTACAATCTCCATCCTCCATCATGCAAACATATAATCATTGGTTTTGACATACCTGAGATCATTTCAAACAGGTTTCCTGTTCATGTTAATACCATAACCCTGGCAAATTGTTTCTAACCCGTTACAGCCTTTTTAGAGAAAAAAAAAAACAACCTGTATTATGAATATTAGTTTCTGTTTAGAAATGAACATGATCATGGAATAGAGCAAACGCAAAACTAAGGTCCCGAGCAATACCACAGAGATCGCAAGAGTGAGCGCTTGAATTTAAAATACAAACATGTGCCGAGTTTGCTGGACTGGTCCACAGTGAAGGTTTCAACAGTGCTTGCATATAATGGAACATACAAAATGCTGGCAATAGTAGAATGAATAAAACCACAGGTACATATGCACAAACTTTCACTATTTCTGTACTTGGGTGTGCTTCAATACTGAAAGTTCATTCGCTTTTTTCAGCAAACAAAAGCTCACTCAAAAAATTAAGCTGTCCTTACAAATCTATATGATTTTTAGCATTATATTGAGAAACTGTGAACTGCAATGTGTGCAGTTCTGTAATGTCAGTCATCTTAACATCAGACATTGGTAATGCAAGTGTAAATATGTATATATATATATATATATATATATATATACATACATATATAATTCTGTATTCTTGCATTGCATGGAAAAGAACTGCGTCAACATTCTGCCTAAACATCACTTTCCCAGGAGAAGTTCAGTCAAAGCTTTAGAACAACATGCGGGCGAGTGGATGATATACATTTTTATATTCGAGTGAGCTTTTCCAAGGAACAACCTGGAATATTTAGGAATTCTGAACAGCGTACAGATGTACAATCATCTGCAAAATTAGTTTTAAAGAAATGGCTGAAATCCATTTCTCAATTTAACAAACCTGCTTAGCAAAAGCGAGCAGTAGTGGCTGTGAACACGTCACATGTCCATTAGTGTATGGAACCGGACTGATGAGGTTCTGTTGGAGTCGTAATGGCTCGGCTCTCTGATCGGAGCGATTTTGAGGTTCAGGGATGTTTGACAGATCACTACAGCAGCTTTACTGTGCGTACTTGCTGAATTGGTTTAAATGACGTAATCTGCGGACGGTCCCTGCGGTGTCATTATGAGCTGCAGGAAGTGTGAGGCCAAGCGTTGAAGCCCTTAGAATGCTTTTCCCATGTCACACAAACATTAGATGCTCTGGTACAGCTTACACTACATGTTATATTCACATGTACACTTTAGGCAAAATTTGGTTATTGCGAGTTGAGGAAAAAAAAACTGAAAATAAAAACAAAATACTAAAAGAATGAAAGAAAAACTCTTTGGAAACAGCATTGTTGGTTCTGTAACAGAAGCGTGGAGCACAGATGTAAGCAAGAGTAACATGAACAAGGCTGCAGTGAATCGGTTACATTCAGCACAACAGATTATTTATGATCGCGTATGATTGTGTGTGTTTTGAGAGTTTGTGTTTAGTGATTTACACACATCTTGAGTTCTCTTAACGCTGGATCTTGCACGCAATGCAACATTCATGAAACAAAAGCAGTTCTTAGAAAACATTCATACATCAGTTTGGTTAAATATTATCAATTAAAAATTGTACACAAGAATGTCAAACAATTTTACGACGACCTTGATATTTTTTTTGTTTTCATTTCAGTGTGCCCTAATGAACCTTGCATTCAATGCAACAATTCACACAATGGTTTTATGAAGTGGCCTTGTGAGTGTTTAATGTGACGGTTTACACATGGATTGTTTTATGCACAAATTCACTGCACACTTGTGAATCTCGCATTCAACTAAATTTGTGCATGACCGTCTACACGAACGATTTCACTGCAAGCTTGTCAATGTTATATTCAATGGATAAAATATACATAAGAATGGCTTTACGAACGATTTACACAAACATATTGTTCTCCTTGTGTTTCATGAATGAGGCCCAATACTTTTTTGTAGTGTTCCGTTACTAATCTTTTCATCTTGACAATGGAATTAGTGGAATTACGAAAAACTAGCGCATCTTGACAAAATAATGCTTCGATTTACATAAAAAGAATTGACGCGGAAAATAAAAAGGAAAGAAGACTCGAAGCCAATTCACACTTATTTAACAACAGAATAGTGTTATGATTTCATTATATATTATACTCTACTTAAACTCTATTTACATTAATGAACTCAGAATCTATGTTGAACTCATGGCACTAGAGGGTAGAGGCTGAGTTATACAGTAGTGCCACAGCTGGGGGCGCTCTATCTATTGGGGCTTGTTTTATCACACTGATAGGAATGCCAGGAACGGTTTTCCGTGTTAGTGTTATGCGTTTAAAGTAACATCCCACCCTGTCCATTAAGACTTTTGAATGCATATTTTTTTCCCTTGCGTTAGATGAGGCACACTTGACAACAAACACTGATAAAGTCACGTTAAAGCTGTGTGTTTGTCTTTTTGGCCCCCCTCCACACCTGTGGCGGTGTGCGATGAGCTACTCTCAGTGGACTGTTCCCCATCCATCAGAGGAACAGAAACAGTGGCGATGGGTCCCACTCAAAAGGGATGTAAGGTGCAGGGTAATGTCACATGTGTAATGCATATGCACACAAACACACACCTGGTGTTTGGGAATATGACGTACGAGGAGTGGGCTCTAATGCGTGTCTGAGCTCATGTCTCCCAGCCCAGGTGCTGGCCGCGCTCCAGAGACTGAGTCTTGCTCTTGTGTGGGGGTGAAGGGCTCGGTGGGCTGCTCAGGTTGGAGCTGTTGGAGGCCGTGGAGTGACGTGGCGAGTCTGAATCCTAAAAGCAGGACACAGACACGGAGATGATGAATAAACAGACTAAATACACTACTGTTTTTACCTCAGCAAGGATGCAATAAACTGATCAGAAATGACAGTGAAGACATTTATAATTTTATAAAACATTAATGTTAATAATTAGAAATGTTCTTAAGCACCAAATCATCATATTAGTACATACATCCCTTGCCTGTGTGTCTTTTCATATGCGTAACTAGAGATAAGCTGCTCTGCTATTTTGACGTGTGTATCGTGTGGGACTGGCATAGGTTAGTTGTTGCAACGAGAGAGAAAGGTTGACATGGAGCAGATAAATCTCCAACCTCCAGTGAATCACAGGACTATATAGAGGAGCTTCTGCTGGCAAAAAGAGAACGCGACAGCTCGTAATAAAACAAGAATCAATATTGGATTGGCTTTTCGGAGACGGTGAGAACTGAGGGATTTGAAATGTTGTAAAAGCGGGTGTTGTAAAAGGAGATGGGTGTTTTTACTCAGCTGGTGAGTAAGGTATTTTCTTAAACAGAAAACGCTCTCTAACAGAGTTCATTGTAAAGCGTTATCTATTGTGAAGGCTAATTTCATCATGGCTGTTGTAGCTGTGCTGGAATTTATTTTCAAGGAAGTACCGCGTCTGTTAACGGGTAAAGCTACAGTGACATCTTCAGCCAGACCGCTTGAGATCCTTTCCATCTGAAATGGTTATATCTCTTAAGACTAATAGTGAATGATTTATGAGCAGTAGAACAACCATATTCATCCACACAGTCACACAGAGCTGAAGCACAACCAAAACAATGTTCTTCTGCAAAATGCATGCAGTTGTGTATGCAGTTTTTTAACCACTAGAGGGCCAAAAGTTACATAGTGTACATTTAAGGCGAGACACGGCAGGCAAAAACTTTTTGTTCCGTTAATAACGCAGAAATGTTATTATTTCAGTAGCGAACTCAAATGCTTTCTTTACTGGATCTCGCTGTGTAGTAACAGAGCTGCTTAACCAAGATCGGCTCGCGCTGCATTGGTCCAAACTGATAAACGCTCCGTCACCCCCATAATAACCAGTAGCTCAGTTTCGTTCTGCTTACATTACATTTGCCATTTGATATTGGGCAATGTTTTTTTTTACTGGTCAATTTTGAGATTTTGGTATATTTGTCTTCTATAACATGTCATCTTTCAGACTTGTGGTGAAAAAAAAAGTCAGAAATACACATTTAAGTCTTTATTTTACTACACTTTGTCTGTTTGCGTCATTAGAGTTCACATAAATTCATCAAAAGTTGGCATTGTAAATCACCCCGATGCTCCACGATCGCTGCCTGCATCACACACACTGTTAGAAAGCTCTCTCTCCTGTACAATGCTGTCGGATCCAAATATGGTCATTTCCTTTTATCAGAAACCAATTGTGAAAGTAAAAGTGGGGGGTTAACTCTAAATGTGCAATCTCATTGGCTGATGCCAATTTCTGACAGCGTGATTCTCAAAATGACTTTTCTCAGTAGCACCTATATACAGCAAACTTTCCAGTATTGTACCTAGTTATATTATGAAGACATTTACAGAGGAATTTGTAAATATATTATTCCTTGCGAAAATCTATTTTTAAGGCTATTGACACTATTCTGATTTACAGGATAACAAAAGTAGATATCCATAAATCCCTCTGTAATTGTTTTCCCATCTAATATGTGAACACAATGAAAAAAGAATTTTGAACCTGGCTTTATCCAATACTCAGATTTTAGCACATATTTAATTAGATATGTGATTAAATACATATAATTTGCATATTTAAACATTAAATTACAGAAAACTTGTAATGCATTTTTTCTCATCTTAATGTAGGTAATCAACTGGGAAAGTTTGATGGTGATATCTGCTAGTTAACATTTTTGCCCTGTTCACCTGTAGTGTCTCCCCTAAGGCACAATAACAGCTGACCATTTTAACCCATCTCCAATGCTCAAGGACAAATGCTGTAGCTACTGTAGAAATATATAAAAGTTAGAGCTACAGAACAAATTGCATATCGAAACTGCTGAAAATAAGACTGCACAACATTTACTCAAAATTCACTAAAAAGACCTGGAAATATTTGTTGTCCTTTTCACTCTGCTGTTGGTAGATTTTGGGTCTGACATATATCTTCATCTGCCATGCAGAAACATGTATTGGCTGATGTAATCGTTTAAAAATAGACACACGTCGGTCGATTAAAGAGTTTATCACTAGCTAGAACAACCACGACAACAACTCCTCCTCAACACAATATAAGTGGATGTATAAAAAGTGCTATGCAACACATGAATGCTAGCAAACGCTGTACACTTCCACCACCTACACAGATCAAACACGTTTTCAATGTGGAGGCAGCTCAACTAACCCATTTCCTGTGAGCTGGGAGCTACAGGGTTCAGGGTCATGTGTGTTACCTTTAGCTTACTAAGCAGGGTCCTTAAAGCCCTTTTCAGATCAGGGGTCTTCTCTGTGGGTGACACTCCCGGACACTAAAGAGTCACACACAGCACCCACACATCATTATACAGTCAATCTGCACAAAGTCAAACGTGGAGCCGAGGCGCAAACTGTGTGTGTGCAGGTGGAGTGTTAGCAGGTCAACACCTCAATCTGTGGATATGGTGCCACTTCACACACTCAACACATGCAATAGCGTGAGAAAGAGAGGATGGAGACCCTCCAAACACATTTTGGTATGTGAAATGCAACGAATGCGTGTTTATTGGTTTTTAGGGATTATATAACACACTTCTAGTGCTCTCTATTGAGTTTTAGCAGTGATCAGCATCGCACAAAAACCTCCAGGAGTGAAACTTTTACCTGTTCTGATCAGTCTGGAGGTCAAATCAACATGTTAAATCAACATTCACAAGAAGAACACACCATTAAGGGGCAAATACCCCTTTACAACTGAAATCCCATCAGTCTTGTCATTCAGACATTTCCACATGACTTTCTCAGCAGTAGGGTTGCAGAAAATCTATATCCATAAAGAAGCTTATTTTTAGCAATAAAAACCTTTATTTTTTCAAATTCGTTTATTTTATTTTTATTTGCTTGCTGTTTTTTTCTTTAAATGCCAAAGTTAAAAATGAATATGTAAAATACTTCTAGAAACCAAGGCATCTGGAAAAGCCACTGACCTCTCTGTCAAACTGGGAGAGAGGGGCGTCACTCGCGCAGTCTACGCCCCCTCCGGATGAGAGCGAGCCTTCAGAGGGTGATGTCATCTGACGTTTGGTGGAACCATAGTTGCCAACCGAAAAGTCCCGTCTCATTGCGCTGCCATTTTGAGCGGTGGAGCCTGGGATATGGGACACAGCCATACACAGATCCTTAAGATATTTGCCGTGTCCCAATTCACCTACTTCTACTATGCCCTAAAAGTATGTACTGTTTTTGTGAAGAAAAACACACTTTTGAGTGAGTAGCAGAAGAGTAGGCTAGCTTCGGGACATACTGCTTCATCATAATTGCATCTTTAACGGACAGCTCTGTCGCTTAGTTGCACGTATACTGCCAGCGTTTAAACTGCCCTGCCAATCATCCTGTACCAGTTAAAATCCTCCACCATTTCAGAGAGAAATGTAGTAGCATGTTGATCTGCCAGTCGTGGGTCTTTCATGTGGAGAACTCTCCTTGTGTGTTTACATAATGATGCATTTAAAAGTTAATTACTAAATATATCTCAAATGTTCACAATGCTGTTACAAATTAAACGTAATGTGGAGAACATTGAACAAATATATTTTCCTCAGGTTAATACTGATTATTAATCACTCAAACCCTTTGTCTAAACCTCTATACTTAACTGTTGTCTCGCACATCCGCCATGTTTGTAGTTTAAAATTTGTAGTTTGTAATTCTAATCGAATCCTCATCCAACACTCAATGGGTTGTGGGCAATATTAGCCGTTAAAGTGTGTATGAATCTGCACTTCAGATTCTAACTGGAAAGATTAGACCATCCGGGTATCTTTGGAATACTCATTTCAGCATACTACGATTTGGGACTTATTCTAATTTCGAATACTATTTACGGCGACAGTATGCGAATTGGGATGCAGTTATTGACTCATTTACCATGAGAATCTAAAAATGTTCAAATTACACTATGTCCGACACAACATCAATTGATGACGAAGTTTAAAAGCTCAAAAGAACATCCGAAAGTTCAAAAAGAGCAATTGAAAAAAAGAAAAGAAAGTTCAAACATTCAAAACGTTCAAATTTTCAAGTCAAGTCAAGTCATCTTCATTTATATATAGCGCTTTTAACAATGTAGATTGTTTCAAAGCAGCTTTACAGAGATAAACATAATTTAAGGTAACAGAGATTGTTTTGGCTTTATAGCGGTTCTTGAATAATGTAATTTTCCAGCTAAAGTTAGTTTTGATTTATTTACTTCCGTTGGAATGATCATTTGTTATCAAATTAAATTAAATTCAAGACAGTTTGAACGTTCAAAAGACAATATAAAAAATTCAAAGTACAATTTGATAATTCAAAAGACCAATTGCCCTTAACAACAAAAAGATTATTTCAGACCATAGGTTCACTGCACTATATATCTTTTTATGCACTATATATCTTTTTATGCACTATATATATATATATATATTAGGGGTGTAACGATAGGCCTACACGTATTCGTATTGAACCGTTAGGTACGAGGCTTTCGGTTCGGTTTTCGTTACGCATTTTCAAACCGAACAGTTCGTTGGACCATTTTTCCTGCTGACCAGAATGTAGTTATTTCAATTGTCGGCCCGTGGTAAGCGCGCTCGAGATGCTGGCGCGACCACAACATTGCCCAACTTCAAATGGCAAATGTAATGTAAGCGGAACGAAACTGAGCTACTGGTTATTATGGGGGTGACGGAGCGTTTATCAGTTTGGACCAATGCAGCGCGAGCCGATCTTGGTTAAGCAGCTCTGTTACTACACAGCGAGATCCAGTAAAGAAAGCATTTGAGTTCGCTACTGAAATAATAATTTATTAACGGATCAAACAGCGCTGAAGTGGAAACCAGGAAGAAACATTGTGCCATGAATGAACTATTCAGTGTCCACAGATCAGCAACATTCGCCAATGGATTTACTGTAGTAACACTACTAACTGTCACCATGGAAGTTTGGCAGGAATAGTAGGCTATAATGCTTTTAAGTAACATTACGTCGGTTTTATTTTGACATTATGAATACAAATGCTGCCCTCAAGTGTTAATCTGAACTAAAATAAACCTTTGTTTATAACTACTACAATATGACATTTCATTTTGTCCAAGGAGCTGTTTTGTTTCATATGCTCCAAAGAAAAGTCAAGTATAGCTCCATCATTGCTCAAAGTAAAAAATAAAAAAAAATAATAACTTTATGATGTCAGTTTTAATAAAAATCTAATAAAAAATTAAATCAAGGAAATTTCTCTGGCATTTCTTTCTTTTTTCTGTATCGAAAACGTACCGAACCCTACCGAACCGAACCGTGACACAAGTGTATCATATCGAACCGAACCGTGACACAAGTATATCGTATCGAACCGAACCGTGACACAAGTGTATCGTATCGAACCGAACCGTGAATTTTGTGAACCGTAACACCCCTAATATATATATATATATATATATATATATATATATATAAATATGCCAAAAAATGAAAATAAAGTTGAAATTAAAAGCAAAAGTTTCTTGAGTCATTCTTATGCATATATCTATCTATCTATGACCATACTTCAGTACTCACGTGTGCCGAGCCCACTGCTGGCGCTCATAGATCGGCCCGGTTCAGGCCTGACCTTGCTGATGGAGGAGATACTGACGGATGCTCCCAGGACACCACGACTCTCCTGAGCGCGCACGTTCTGAACACCCCAAACACACAGTGGGCAGAGAAAAACATTATTATTACTGAAATCAAACAATACATAAATTCACAAAAGCTAAAAATACACCAATGTCAATGTTAATTATCTTAAATTATAAAGCAAGGGGAAGTTAAATACATTTCTCACTTAAGTTTTTCAATAAGATTCATAAAACCACCAGTATACACAACATTTTGTCTTTTAAGAAAACCCATTAAATTTACACTTAAATTTGTGGTTTTTAATCCATGTCTGTTAGCATTGAGGTGTTTTAATCCTTAAAGGTGCAGTAAGCGATTTCTAAGAAACACTGTTGATATTTGAAATCAACCCAAACAAACACACCCTTTATTGCTCCGCCCCCAAAATGCACAAACACACAAAGAGTAGATGTCTCTTTATCATAGCTGAAGTGAAGCAAAATAATGATTTAATGACACTCAAAACTGTCTTGTTACTACAGCTAACATTACAACAACAGCATATCTTGGCTCTGTGAAATGAATCAAAACCAGTGTTACTCACATACAGAGCAGAAATAATGCAACCTCGGCATCCGTTTACAGGCCTTCCCGCTTTGGTCTCTCCGGCGCTGGAAAGCTTTTCTAACATAACCACTGGTCCTAAAGCTCTTGCCTGATCATAACCCTTCTTTTTCAGTGATATTCCTCTTAACTTTTGTAATATCTCTCAGTCATCTCTCTTTCTAGTCTTTCTTCAAATCTCCCTCTTGCTCACTCTCTCTCCTCCCCCATTATGAGTGGACACGCCCCCAATTGCTGATTGGCTACAAGTGTGTTGTGGCGCTCGTCCAAATCACTTTCAACAGTGTTTTGCTTACTGCACCTTTATAAAAAAATAAACTAAGGAGGATGATTTGGCATGCAGCGCATCAAGTCTGAAAACAGACTGAGGGTGAAAGTGAGCTAATGCATGAGGGAATACATTCAGGAAACAGATGGAGTGAGTCTGTGTATAGCTGTGTATACCTCTCTGGTCCTACCAGAGAGCAGATGGTCCCAGGGGCGGAGCTGAGAGACAGGGAGTGGGAGGAGAGAGGGGAGGAGTCCTGGGACAGGAAGTTGTCAGCAGAGGTGAGTGTCATGTGATAGACATGCTCAAAGCTGGTAGGGGCGGAGATGAGGCGCAGATGAGGAGAGGGGAGAGGAGAACCGGGCTACAGAAGGAACCCAAGAGGAGCAGATATAGAGGGGTGAAATGGAGGAAAAAGAAAGAAAATATATATATGCATGCAACAGTTTACTGCTCAATAATGGCGTAAATAAGAAGAATAAGTTGGTGACAAGTCAATGAGATTTTGCTTTCATGTTGTCTTTTAAATGACTTTATTTACTTCCTAAATGTTGGTTATATAAAATGGCCATGTAGCGTGACATTACGAAAGTCAAATGTGTTTTTATGACATCTTTTAAATCAAGCTCAACTATAAAACTTAAATAATAACAGTGGAAATAATTAACAGCTCATGCTCATTAAAACAGCTCTTATAAACAGATGGATGGAGGCGTAGAATCTGAGAGGTGACGTTCTCCCTGCTGTCAGCTGCTCCTACCATTGGCAGATCTTTCAGGATCTGGATCCCATCTCCCGGGCCCATGTGAACCACATGGTTGAAGTTTGTTGGGTTTGAAATTAACTTGTTCCTCATTTCTGGGTCTCTCAGCATCTCCCTGAAGAGCACAAACAATGCAGTGAGACTCAGAGCACATGAATACCTTCTCAAGACTAGAATAATTCAACAAATTGCAAACATGAAACTTGGATTACAATTAAGGGCTTTCCAGTCTTACCTCATGCTTCTCAATAAATTCATATATTTTTTACAGAAACTTTCACTTGCTGTTTAGTTGCAAAGAATTACAATGCTGAAACTGTAATGAATTATTTTATTTATTTTTATTTTACATGACATTCTCACAGATAAACTTTAAAGATGCATCGATACTAAATTCAGCTGATAACGATTATTTAGAATGATATCTGCAGATACCATAGTTTGATTTTCTTAAGGGAAAAAAACTCCCAAATAATGCTGTAAACTGAACCTCTAATAGTATAGTAATGTACCAAATGAGAAGGTTCCCTGTATAAATTAACAGAGCCCCAACTACTATATTCAACTCCTATTTGTAACTTAATAATTACAGTTTAGTTTTCAAAAAATACTTATCTTAATGGTAAACATACATATATAATTAACAGTAAATAAGCTCCTCTAGTGTTTTTTTATTGCTAACTAATGAACTGGTAAATGCAACGTTAAGTGACATGTTTACAAGCTTTTTTATTGACGTCTTTCCGTGATTGAAAAACTGATGAAAAACATGATACATTTCTTTAAGTTGGACTGTAACTTTCAACAAACATTTTGATGTTCATTCATGTTTTTTGTGCTATAATGAAAAAGAGGAAGAGAAGACTGCCACTTGAACTGAGGCACTTCAGCACAAACGTCACATTTAAGAGCGTCAAAACACAATCTATCAGGAGATTTTAGAGCACTTCATGCTTCCACCTGCTGAAAAGCTTTATGGAGATGAAGATTTCATTTTTCAGCACGACCTGGCACCTGCTCACAGTGCCAAAATGGTATTACTGTGCTCAATTGGCCTGCCAGCTCTCCTGACCTGAACCCCATAGAGAATCTGTGGGATATTGTGAAGAGAAAGTTGAGAGACGCAAGACCCAACACTCTGGATGAGCTTAAGGCCGCTATCGAAGCATCCTGGGCCTCCATAACACCTCAGCAGTGCCACAGGCTGATTGCCTCCATGCCACGCCACATTGAAGCAGTCATTTCTGCAAAAGGATTCCCGACCAAGTATTGAGTGCATAACTGAACATAATTATTTGAAGGTTGACTTGTTTTGTATTAAAAACACTTCTTTTATTGGTCGGATGAAATATGCTAATTTTTTGAGACAGGAATTTGGGGTTTTCATGAGCTGTATGCCAAAATCATCAGTATTAAAACAATAAGACCTGAAATATTTCAGTTGGTGTGCAATGAATCTAAAATATATGAAAGTTTAATTTTTATCATTACATTATGGAAAATAATGAACTTTATCACAATATGCTAATTTTTTGAGAAGAACCTGTATTTGGCCTGATCATTGGCTGTTTTTAAACAATTGGCAGATGATCGATAGTGAAAATAATATAGATTATTGGCCGATACATTGGTGCATCCCTAATAGACTTGATACTGACCTCATAAGAATTTTAAACCAGGGATAAAATAATCATGAACAGTGTGAAATATGAAACTTATTTTTTTCCTAAGACTTAGAATGGTCTAAAAATGAACAATTTCAAGTGTGAAAAGCCCATAAGTGTTTCCTTTAGAAGCAGTTAGTGTTGCTAGGCTTGAACATCACCTCCTCTGCAGAGCTCTCTCCTCCTCCGGCACGCGGAAAGAAAAGCGGCGTTTGCTCGTCACACTGCGCACCATCTGTTTACGGCTGTTATCAGATGTCTCTGGCACCACCAGCTCATCTCCCTCTGCACATCATTACACAGTACACAAAACATTAAACACATTACACAACACATTTAACGCTATGAAACAATAGAACAACAAACGTCTATTAGGATGTAAACATTTGTTAAATCACATAGCATGAGTTTAAGCTTCCTATTCACAAGATGCTACATATTAAGCCAATTCTTTACATTTTAACAATATGAAATCAAAATTGACCCCATTCTGTTTTTAATAAATGTTCCTAAACCTACTGTGAAAGATTTATCAGTGCAAATTATTAAGAAAACAATGTTTGTGTGAAAATGCATTAGTTTTCTCTGCCTCTGAAACAACTTTTCACTTTCTTATCTTTTATTTCCAGCTGAATATTGCATACATATTGTGGGGCAGGAATATTCAGAGTCCTGGAGAGTCCAGGAGGGAGAATCTCACCCGCTGTCTTGTTTTTAAAGTAGATGAGCCGTACGGTCTCCAGCCCCAGCAGGTTTAGAGAGCCATCAGCGTTCAGAGGATGAACCTGCAATGCAGGAGACACACAGCTCATTAACACACTGAACTTTCATTTACCACCTGCTTCTACTATACTTTATTCCAAAAAGAGATGAGAAGCTCTCTCTGGAAGCGTGTCTTTTTTTATGGTGTGGTATTACTGAAGATATAATGAAAAGTGTACGTTTTTCAAAGGCATCGTTTGAATCCAATCCATAGTGTTGACGTCGAACACATCCACTGCATTCTCGCTATACACTGACAGATAAGGTGCATTATAACCTACAAGACATAAGTCACAGAAAACAAACAAGTTATCCTCAGCATGCCTACATCCCAGGACATTTTGTGAAAATGATGAGCACAACATCCGCAACTATTATAATCTATGAGCGCAGAACTACCACAATGCATTCTACAATGCCACTACAATACAAAGACAAAACTTAAAGCATTAGAAATAAGAAATACTAGGCTACATAAGCATATAGCGAAATGAGTTCTATTTCACAGCTTATTGCACTTCAATAATCAAAAATCACTTGTTATTAAACCACTATAATATACTGTACATATATCAATTATACTATAAAACAATTTCAGCAATAATATCTTTGCCTTTTTTTTCGAAAAGCTAAAATATTGTAAGATAATACATTTCAAGTGTAGTAATTTCATCAAATTTTGTTGATTGGTACTATCACACTGTAAACAAGTAAACACAAGCCATAATAATCAGAACAGAAAGACCAATCGTCACTCACGGCATGAGGTGGGCTTAGCCGGCCACATCAGTTCCTGTTGCCGTGAACGTCTGCCCTGGCAGTCCACATACACACCGATACTGTTAAAGCACAAGAGCAGCTCTTTACAGGAGATCTCCACGAGGCAGAGCGCGTCCAGGCTCAGATGCTCGATGAAGGCCAGGGTGTGATCGTCAGGGTGAAGGAGGCTACTGACCGCTCCATCCCCCTGAAGATTGTAGCGCAGGAACCCGGACTGGAAGCCCACGCAAAGCGTGTCGCCCTGGAGACCCATCCACTGCACTGATCCTGGGACGATGATATCCCGCAGCTTCCGATGGCGTGATTTGCTCTTGTTGAGCTCGTAGATGATCACCTTGTCAGTTTTTTTCATGGCCACAAAAAGGCATGTGAGAGATCCGTGTCTGATTGTACCCGAAACCAGAGTTTGGCAGCCTTTGGTCTCCGCTATCTTGAAGATATCGGCATCTCGGTCATCTAGGGCCGTCATAGGGTAGAGTCGCACGTGGCCGTTTCGACCGGATATCACGGCAATCAACTGCTCTGATGGGATTAGCTCAATCTGATGGACCTTTTTATCTCCAACCTTGATAATCTCTGTGAGCAGGAATATATAAACAATAAGAGGCTTTGTATTAACATCAAAGAATGCAGTAAGATGTCTAAAAATACAGTGTAAACGCAACAGATAAGTACAGTAAACGCAGATAAAGCTTTTAATTATGCTTACCGTCTTTGGTAACATGAATAACGTACAGCCCTTCCTCATTTCCCAGGGCTATCCTCTCATGATCTGTGGATACATAGAAGTGTAGTTAAAATAAACAGAAAGCAGTTTGATAAAGCCAGGCTGAGTTGGACTTGTGCAGACCAGTTCTTAAATTGTTGTTTTATTAAAGAGGATTTTTCTTGCTCTTTTGAAGTACGGGAATACTTAAAAATATAAATGATTTATATTATAAATAACATTAATAATATAATAAATGTTATATAAAAATTCAGCATTATATCTTTATATATTAATATATAATATTATTGTACACACACATTATAAATCTATTTTTAAATATCATTATATATATTTATTTTTATTTTTACAGTATAATATATAAGACTTGTCATGTGCTTCCTGTTTAACAACAGGAATGTAATATTTCTTCCATCTCGTGGTACCATCATTCATGAGAGCACCACGACGTATATAAAATTATGTTGTTGTTTTTTTGTGCAAACAAAGCACTCGCGTCGCTTCATAAAATTGAGGTTAAACCACTGGAGCTCTCAGATTTCATTAAAAAGATCTTCATTGTGTTCCGAAGATGAATGAAAGTCTTACGGGCCTGGAACCACATGAGGGTGAGTAATTAATAACAGAATTTATATATATATATATATATATAGTATAACTATCCCTTTAACATATGATCGCTCACATACACAAGGCGAGCAGATATCTACTCATTTCACATGTGAAGTGTTTAGCCAATCATATCAGAGATTATATAAATATGGAAGTCTTAATGATTGTTTTGTAATAAAAAACCATGACATTACCATTATAAACCTAAGATTGTTGGGATGAGGTGGATTGTACCTATAATAGCAGCAGCTTGTGTGGTTTTGATGAGAGGCAATGTGCTGTCATACGCTTCTTTAGGGATGTAAACAAAGCGTTCTTTAAGTTTGCTCTTCTTCAAGAGGCGGTGCAGCTCGTTCAGCAGGCCAACCCACTTGGTTCTATCCTGATCGCTGTCGGCCAGGATCAAGATGGAGCATTTCTTATTGCTGGATGAGGAGAGCTGTGATGCTGTCACCTGCAGGAGAGGAAGAGGACAACAACTTCAAAGTTTATCACTGAACACAGGCACAAAATAATTCTCCTAAATTACAGTACAATACTAATGTTACCAATATGAACTTGTGTAAATAAAATATTGTACAATCATGTTCAACTCACCCTGAAAATACAGGGAATGTCCTTCCTGTTTGCATGAATGACATCTGATGCCAAAACTGAGCTAACTGAAAATTCCTCGTCCCTGCGAACAGAGAACGATTTAGATATCATGCAAACACAGTCATTAGTAGGGCTGCATGATATTGAAGAAAATTGCGATATCTCATTAAATAATGCGATATTCGATATGCGATACGATAATGCTTAAAGTGTGTAAAATAAACTTCAATTATCTTTAAAATATATTTCAAATGATATAACCTGCATGCGTGTTTCACATTCTTTTTGTGACAAGAAAACATCCCTACAACTTCTGAAAGCGACCAGCAGTGTTTTACTGCAGCATAAGCAGTGTTATTTTAGCATCAGTGTAAACCACAGGGTTCAGGTAGCCCTACATTAGGTTTATTTAACAACAGAAACTGAATCAAATGTAAAAATAAAACATTGCTTAGTTTTCACTGTATGAATTAAATACTATATATACTGATTCTTATTAAAGCTACAAAAGTTATTTAGCCAAGAGCAGTGAGTGATTTCTCTTTGTCTTTTGTTCATGACCCCAGTTATTGCAAGCCGTTGTGATATGTACATATTCGATATATATTGTACAGCCCTAGTCATTAGAATCAAACACAGGACCAGATGTTTGTTTTGAAGTTCTCACTGACCTCATGTCAATAACCTGGTTCACCGTGACACCAGGCTGAGCACCTTTGCCCTCTGGGAGATCATATAAGAAGAGTTTGAAGTCACAGACCACAGCGATGGACCTCTGCCACCCCTTCTTCACACCTAATGGTTTCGGCACCTAAAAGAAAAGATCTCAGAATTAGTTCGCAAATAACTGAAAACAAAACTGTCCAACTTAAAGGGTTAGTTCAACCAAAATGAGAATTCTGTCATTAATTAGTCACCCTCATGTCGTTCCAAACCTGTTCTATTTTTTATGAAATGTGAGAGCTTTCTGTCCCTCCGTTGACAGATACAGAACTACCACTTTGACACTTCAAAAAGTTAATGAAGAAGCTAAACTAAATATGAATTGAGCGGTTTAGTCCAAATTTTCTGAAGAGACATGATCGCTTGTATGATGAAAAGAATTTTGGCTTTTATATATAAACTTGACATGCGAGAACCAATCAGGTTCATTCTCGTGTTACGCAGCACATTTGAGCTTCCACAACAACGTCAAGCAGGTTTGGTTGAGCTTCTGTTTATGTTCGCTAATCATTATATATAAGTAAATAAAAGCCTAAATTCAATCTGTTCATCGTATAAAGTGATCATGTCTATTCAGAAAATTTGGACTAGACCGCTCAATTCATATGGATTTATTTTACGATTAACTTTTTGAAGCATCTGTGGTGGTAGTATAGCAATCAATGGAGGGACAGAAAGCTCTCAGATTTCATCAAAAAGACCTTAATTTGTGTTCCGAAGATCAACAAAAGTCTTATGGGTTTGGAACGACATGTAATTTATTACAGAATTTTCATTGTTGGGTGAACTATCCCTTTAATTATATTATATTACATTAATATATATTATTTATATTATAAGTAGAGCAATATTGCCTTTGGTGACAGACCATTATTAAAGCTAAAACATTATAGGTTGAAATTATAAATTAATCCTAGTCGATTTTCCAGAAAGATAAAAAACTTTCGTTTATCTGCTAATAGTAATAGTTTTGATTACAAACATTTTATGAGGATTTAAACTAAAGCATTTAACCTTGACGTGGCCCTCATAAGCTGTGCCGATGCCCTTCTGGGGGTCGATGCCCAGCGGTCCTTTGGTTTGATCCGGTGGGATCGGGCACACGGCAGGAGCTTTGTCCGCACACGTCACATGACAGGAGAAATTACAGACTGCAGGAGGAGGAGAACAAGGTGAATGGCAATCTTAACGTCATTTACCATTTCCATAACAACCTCAGCTGAGCCCTTACCTTCACACGTACAGCCCTGCCGAATGATTCCCACCATTAGAGAAGTACACTGGTTACACTTAGTGGCCGTATTGAAGGTCTTCACCACGAATTGATGGGCCTTTGGCTAAAAAGAGCAATTTAGAAAATTATACGTTACAACATATTACAAAATATAAGATATGTTTGACTGGCTAATATGAAAGTAGTTTGAGGAAAAGGAATTACTTTAGGTATGCTGTGACTAGAGCTACTGTATGCTGATCGAACGGGTGTTTGAGCGCCTCGTTGTGGCTGATCTACCTGCTGGAAACATAGTCATGGCTATTAGTCACAACATGCTAACATTCTATCAGAAATGTTAAAGCATCATCTCACAGTCTCTTTTTCTAAATGAGTAAAGCTTTGTTCCAAAACCTGCAAAGCTCCCTACCTAGATAGCCCTATAAGGCATCCAACCACATGCTTCTGACCACATTCTAAGGTGGCATCTTATGTGTCTGTATAGGATAAGGCAATCCCTGAATACACTGTAACAAGTTCTGTGTTAAGATTCATCCAAAATAGCAGTTAAATGGACTAAGATTCAGAGTTTTAGTGTTGCTAAAGGGGTCAGACATTGTGAAGTCACCTCTCGAGACTCCTGCAAATCACTGGTAATTGAGGGCGAGCGAGAGTGTGACGTGACCTGGGATCTTCCATCTTCCTCCCGGGATGGTGTGTTGGACAGGCTGAAGTTATCGATGGAATCAATCTATTGAGAAGGTTAGAGAAAGGAAACATTTAGAGAACCGATCCAGCTGTACTATGAACTATGAGCAGCAGATGGAAAGCATAATGCATTTAGACCCAAGACATGCCTGCTAAACATAACAACTGACTCTTTGAAAAGACATCATGCACATTAGCAGCATTTTGACAGGACAGACTCAAACAAAACCCAAACAACACGTCAATGATGACAGGAACAAGAACCGAGAATGTAGAGAAATCTGAAACGCAAACAGCTCATGTCTGTTTCACAACAAGATTCACAGTAGTTTAGAAACAGCAATTATATGCAAAAGTGAGTTAGAAGTTGAGCCATCCAAACCTCAATTGGTAATGCAAGATGAATGGAATAAAATGTTTGCATATGTATTAGCTACAGAAAGTGTAAGTTTTCAGTCCAAATGCTCATGATGATGAAGAACTGTGGTGGAATTGCCCCCGAATGTGATAAATAAGCATGTGCACACGATAGACCCGCTGGGAAGTGTGGATATGTCGCTTCTGCCATGCAGTAGCAGACCGCAGACATGCAATCAAACCAACAGAGAAGAACCACTGCACCAAACACAACAAAAGGAGCTTACACGTCTGCCTTTGCCGGATGGCCCACAGGCAGTGGAGTGCTTCATCACAGACCACAACAGACAGATAGAATGAGAGAAATAAATAAAAAGAAAGCAAATATATGAACACAGAGAAAAGGATTTGTATGTTAACTCCATTTTAAAATTACGGTCTCAAAAGCCCAGAAGTAATAATGGAGAACGTATTTCAGCCAGTTATTTAATCCACAGTAAACCATGTAAAGACAGAGAATATCAGAGGAAACATAATATCAATAAATCATTATTTTCTGATTTACAAATGAAAAAGCAGACAGAATTAATTAATGTTATAGTCAAAAATGCTGCAATTTCATTCTAAAATGAAGCCACATGCCACTGTTTCAAAACACCTACATCAAACTGATCCAGGGCGGAGGTTGGAGCATTGAGGAAGGCCAGAAAGGAATTCTGGGAGTCTTGGTGCTTGACCCCTAGAACACATAACATGACTTAAATGTCCCATTCAAACATATACACCATCTAAAATATCAAGACATTTTGCCCAATTGATTTCAAATGTTCAGGCTTTTACCTTTAGACAATCGCAGATTCTCCGTTTCCACTTTCAGCCTCTGGATCTCTGCCTGCAGGTCCTGGTTGTTCTTTTCCAACTCGTCCAGCTTACTGTACAGAACAGAATCAGACACAAAGTAATGACCATAACCTGATTCATTTACCAATATATGGCACTTTTTAGATCATCAATGCTGGTCACTGGTCAATTAACTTTTTACTGAATTATTAAAGTCAATGTCAATGACTTTAATTTCATTAAAGACAAAGAAACAGAAGAATAAACAGTCAATCAAACAATCAAAAAAAAAATTCTGTATTGTAATGTACATCCTAATGCAAAAATATATATATATATATATGTATATATATATATATATATATATATATATATATATATATATACATACATATCAGTGGTGGGCCATCACTAAACACTATCAGAATCACTGAATTGCACTTTAATATATTTTCTTCCATGAATAAGTATTAAATTATTCCCAATAGTCCATTCTCTTAATTTCATAGCTTTTCTCTTGGTTGCTGCTTCCAGTAGTGTA
The DNA here is from genome assembly GCA_030578275.1 of Meda fulgida. Lineage (NCBI taxonomy): Eukaryota > Metazoa > Chordata > Actinopteri > Cypriniformes > Leuciscidae > Meda > Meda fulgida. The sequence goes on along the minus strand of CM060632.1, from coordinate 10,148,691 downwards.
TGATTATATTAGAGCTTTATCCAATTATATTTCAGCCATGATGTGTTGCCATGGCCAACGAAATCTGCCTTGAGGTCTTCAGAACCAATAGTGCGGGCACCTGTAGCCTTAAATGAATGCCAATGAAACTGTTGCTTTAACCCAGGGGTGCCCAAATCCTACTCCTGCCAATCGACTGTCCTGCACAGTTCATCTCCAACCCTAATCAAACACACCTAAAGCAACCTATTAAGGTCTTCAGGATCACTTGAAAATTAAAGGCAGGTGTGTTTGATTAGGGTTGGAGATGAACTGTGCATGACAGTCGATTTGCAGGAGCAGGATTTGGCACCCCTGCTTTAACCAATCAGATAATCAGTCACATTCAATCAGCTTTCGATTTGACTGCATGGGGCCATCTAGCAGGCGTACAATAACATCGGCATTTTCACATCTTTTGATTGGATGGTCGGAGCACGTACTATTACTGGTAGTCAGAGCTAGCTAACTGCACCTGTAGCAAACTGCATAAACTAAAATATATTCCTGTAGATAGTTAGAATAGATAGAAAAGTTTTTCAACCCACAAATTAATGTTTCTTTCTCTCCTCGACTCCCAGCAGGTTCAAACCTACCGGGAAAAAATCCCTTATTCAGCCTTATCCAGCTTAAGTCATGGAACACTATTCGATCTGTCCCGGGTAAAAACAGAACTTACTGACTGTAATGTATGCCAGGTCTGATTTTGAAGGCAAAAGTCCCGCTGATCTCATTGATTTCGAACAAAAATCTGTGAGAGAACATGGGTCAGCTGTACACATCATCATGTTTTTTTGCGGTGACTGTCCCTGTGTCCACAGTTACTGTCGAGTGGACATTCTCAGCCCTTACAGAAACGTACAGTATGCCAGAAATACGACGGGACAGACTTGACTTTCAGCATTAGCCTCGATGGGGATAGAAAAGTTTGTTGGGACTCAAACGCACAGATAACATGTACAACCAAGTCTTTTTGAGGAAAGAAATTAGGATGGATTGTGTGTAAAAAATAAAATAAAAAAAAAAAGCAGTAGGTTTGGTTAGTGCTTGGTATAATGCTTTTTTACCAATGTTTTTTTTTTAGCATTCATACTATTGTAACGCCTGACAAGGGAGGCTTCGTTTATGAAATTATAATCGGAACGCAAGAACTACTGTACACTAACGCACAAGCCGAACTCACTCGCTCGATTCTCTCTACCAGGCCTTTTCCGAACTCACCGCATTAACCCAATAACTGCCGGTGCAAAATAAAAACAGCGTTGAACTTTCTCCCATTCATAGTAATACGAGTGCACCGTCTTTGTATATCTAAAGTCTTTATTAATACCTATCAACTCATTTCCTGATGTACCGACCGGTATGTCCTACTACAAGCTTTAAAAGGGAGATGTGTTTTACCACTCAGTGGCCATATGGGACGCCTTGACTTTGTTGAGCTCATCCTGGATGGTTTGTTTGGCTCTAATCTCGGCATCCAGTGCAGACTGCAGCTCCAGACGGGCAGACATGTCCAGCTTAGCAAAACGTCTAATCTTCCATGGCATGTCCTGGAAAACCAGAAGAAAAGAGAATTAAACATCTACTGGGTCTCAATGCAGTAAGATTTGGTGCCATTCAAATCCTTTAATTTTTGAAAAGGTCAATGTTTAGAATAAACTTTATTATTAACTAGTGCTAAAATGCATTCCAAAAACTAAGCACTAAGTTAACAGTCAAGACCAAAGTTTAGTTCTCTTACAGTAGCACGTGCACCCAGACTGGTGTTCCTCAGGCCTTCCAGTTCTTCTGTCATCTTTGTAGCCAAAGCCTGCAGATATCCTCGAGCATCTTTCTCATCACTGACCCTGAGAGAAAAACAGATGTTCAGAACCGCGATTACCAAATATGACCACAAGATGGCTCCCATGTCGTGTGGTGAATTCCATAATATAGCACTCTAGGCCCTTCTAATAATGAGTTTCTGTGTTTAGCACCTCAGCAGACTACATAGTGACCTGCAATGCACAGCAAAGCCAACATGAAGTAACCACACTAACAATGGAACTGACAAAATGGCTTTTATTTTTTATTTGATAATTAGATTTTAATTGTCAGTTTTCTCTAAATCTAAGCATGATCAGATCCATCAGATTCAAATCTAAGAACACTGATTTCATATTAAAACTGTTTAGACAGCAAGGTAAAAGCATGAGTGTTTCTCACCATTGAATGATTTCTGTGATCTGGGCCTCCCAGTGGGCCACACTCTCTTTCTTATCAGCCAGTTCTCTCATTTCCTCCTCCAGCTGTTTGTTACTGCTGCTCAACTTCTCAAACGAAGACATCGTCTACACACACAATAACAGATGTTATTGAATAAACTACAGTTTAAAAAGTTTCGAGTTTTTTTATTTTTTAATTAATACTTTTATTTAGCAAGGACGCATTACATTGATCAAAAGTAAAGACATGTATAATGTTGCATATAATGTATAATGTTGCATTATAATGTATAATGTTGCGTCATTACTTGGACTGGGCAAATGTCCATTGTCAGTTTATGTGTAAACTGCTTGTTATTTACTTTATTATTATTATTATTATTATTATTGTTAATGTTACAAAAGATTTCTATTTCAAATAAATGCTGGTTTTTCTTTTGCACTTTCTATTCGTAAAAGAATTCTGATAAAAATATATTGCAAAAATATTTTCTGTTTTCAACAATGATCATAAGAATGATTTCATAAGATGATCATGTGACTGAAGACGCTGAAAATGATGCTGAAAATTGAGCTTTGCAACACAGGAATAAATTAAATATATTAAAACAGAAAGTTATTAAGTTGCTAAAATAGAAATGTACATTGCAATAATATTTCACAATATTATTGTTTTTTCTGTTTTTGATCAAATTAACGCAGCTTTGGTGAGCATAAAAGATATCTTTCGAAAGCATAAACATTTACCGACCCCAATGTTTTTGAATGCAAGAACAGATAAGATTATAGTACTACAGTTTTACAGATTACAGTACTTTCTCATGAAAGTCATTCAGTCAACCCACAGACTTGATTCTGAAAATGTAGTTTAGCACATGCCTAACCCAGCTATACGTTTAATCTCAGTGAACAGAAAACAATCCTCATTTGAGGGTTTTACTCCTGCACAACCCAATTAACACAACAGGCTTGAAAACATGCCATCATCATTTTCAGAAAATCAAAAACCAATACGGCAATTTGAGGGGGCAGATGTAATTAGACGGACCAGAGAATCCGAGCCTGCAGGATGGACCACCATGCAAAGCCACCCGTCCCTCTAATACCCTCTACATTTCCACCTATAAACCACTAAGAACCACGAAACGCTCATGAATAAACATTACCCCCTCCGTCTGCAATGGCTCAGTTGACTTCGCAGTAAACATGTCTGCTAGTACACATTTATCCAGTCAACTCTGATTTAGTTGCGCTCTCTATCTTAAGCAAGAGCTGGTGAGGTTGACCAGCCCATAATTACACTTGCATTATTCAACATTTTCATTTAACACTGCGCTCTGACTGGAGTGCTGAACCCTCGCAGTGGTCCTCGGGATAACTGTTCCAGATTCCTGTCTGTTGATCAGCATATTTCCCTGTGCTTACACAGGGGGGAGGATGCTGACTGACTTCCCAGTAAAACATTGGCATGGTGGACCATTTCTTCAGCTCAACACACTCATGGAAAGACTCAGTCCGCAAATGGCAACGGCATGTTTTCTTTCTTTCACAACTGAGTGCTGCCCTCCAAGGGTTCTTCTCTAAACATCTCTTGCGTGTTTTTTTTTTGCCGTCAGCCTCATTGAAAGCAGTTACGAACCGCCACACGCAATGTAAGGCTATCTTTTAACCACTATGTGTGCTTTACACTTCATTTGAACCGCTCAGAAACAGTACTAAGGATTAATTAAAGGTTTTAACAAAGAGCATCAACTCTGACCACTAAGAAGCAAAGTGAAGCGAAGCGAAGACCACATCAAAAGTGAAGTGGAATCTTTGACTTCAGTAATATGAGAGTTGGAGGTTGTGGTTTCAGGATTGTGGGCTGATGTGTTAGTGTTGCACAGCATCCTGGAGCCACAGTAGTGTCATAGTATCCAAGCCTAAAAATACTGGTGTGCCACACATTTTTCAAATCGTAGTAGTTTTACTATATGAAACAGTTTATGCAGTAGCTAAAATTGTTTGCAAGGCATGTCTGAAATACTGTAAAACAATAAACATGCCAAACACAGTCGACTGTCATCCGAGAAGACTTAAAGGGTTAATTCTCCCAAAAATGAGAATTCTGTCATTAATTACTCACCCTCATGTCGCTCCAAACCTGCAAAACTTTCGTTCATCTTCAATTCACAAATGAAGATATTTTTGATGAAATCATTTACTAATCACTGATGTGTGAGTTGATCAATGTTTATATGTGAATAAAAGCCTAAATTCAATCTGTTCATATAAAGCGGTCGAGTCTCATCAGAAAATTTGGACTAAACCGATCAATTCATATGGATTAGTTTTAAGATCTCTTTATGAACTTTTTGAAGCGTCAAAAGGTAGTTGCATAGCTGTCAGCTCTCAGATTTCATCAAAAATATCTTAATTTGTGCTCCGAAGATCAACGACAGTTTTACAGGTTTGGAGCGACATGAGGGTGAGTAATTAATGACAGAATTCTCATTTTGGGTGAACAACCTTTTTAAGATGACAATATTCACCACCCTCTATAAACAAACAACAACATGAGTGGCACTGAGATAATTCAGTTGGTGTAATATTGTGAGATATAATTTAAGCCAATGTAAAAATGCTGTTTGTTTTTGGAATGTTTTTGTGAGAAAATGATTAAGTGAAGACCTGTTTGTATCGCACTTCTATTTGCACTTCTGGCTCTATCATCCTGAAGTCAATGGTTTCTTTGAATGGGTGTTTGGTTAAATGCCTGAAATGAGGTCTGTGGTTAACACGAGATACATCGGTTTTTAAGCTTTTATTTGTATTGAAAAGGTGGTTGCTTAAATGTGGCTAAATGGGACAGTTGGGAACATTAAACGTCGTCACGTCGACCAGGAAAACCCATTTAGTTAGCTTTTACAGCATCGTTGTTTATACTCACACTCTCGCAAACTAATCTAACTCAAACTTTCCAAGTTGAGATCTGAAATAAAGATTGGTGTGACGTTAAAGTCATGTGATAGTGGTGTAGTTTGTTTATAGCCTAGCTTTAGCTTGTTTTAGGCTTAACATTTCATTAAATTTGTGCTAATTATCTTGATGAACAACACATGTAAAATCATAAACTTTTGTTGGTCACAGAGCTAATTTTCTGTAATAATCCAAAAGCCAATGGGAAAAACGTATTATCTTTTCGTAAAGGGCGATGCTAACTTCCAGGAAGGCAAAAAAAAGAAGTCATCCCTGCAGCACTCAATATGACTTTCCTAACACAATGCCTAAATAGATATTTGGATATTGGTTAACATTATGCAATTGCCCGCGGTGCCAAAGGGACATCAATGGAAACGCAAAGTCATTTCAGAGTTAACAGCATGTTATTTCATTTTTATGAACGATTATAAAAACATTTTTTCTTTGAAATAACCTGCATCAGTGCATTAATAGGCTGAACTCCTGAATTTCATGTTGACACTCAGTTATCGTGACAGCCCTAGGAGTGTGTGAATGTTCACCTTGTCAAGTTCACTGGAAAGTTTCTTGTTCTCCTCTGACAGCAGCACTCGCTCTCTCTCGTACTTCTGTTTGTACTCGGTCTCAAACTCCTCTCGTTCGCTCTGACTGTGAGGGTGAAATGATTTATTGAGCATCAGGGTTAATCAGCATCCAACACACACTGCCAACATACTAACACAAGCCAAACTCCATAGCCTATTTTAAAGAGGTCATGATCTACATTAGATTTCTTTTTTTTTTCTCCCTTAAGACCACTTACAATGTCAGTCAAGGTTCTTTCCAACACAAATGATTGTAATTTATTTAGTTTTACAATCACCGTCTCTGGCCCTGAGACTTATCAAGTAGAAAAATACATTGCGGCGTTTAACAATCTCTTGTAGTAAGATCAGTACCCCTCTCTGCGGGTCTTCTCAAGCTTGTCTTTGAGCATCATGATCTCTTTCTTCAAGGTGAGCTGCTGTCCCTCTGCTTCCCGCAGCTCCTTCTTCAGGTTCTTCAGTTCGTTGCCATGTTGTAGTTCCCTGCGTGACAGCTCTTCCTCGTAGAACAGACTCTTCTTCTCCAGGTCTGCCCGTAATTTACTGAGCTCCTGGTGCTGCTCAGAGGACCCAACGCTTGGAGAACGGCCCACCTGCTTCTGCTGCTTCACGACAGGAAAAGATGATCAGAATACATCAGAAACGATGTATGCAGATCATTTTAAGATAGATTCAATTAATAAATGTGACAAATGAATGTTTTGTGATGTATAATATGCATAAAAACCTTCTCACAACGTAAAATAATTTACTAACTAAATCAATAGAATCATTCATAAATTATAATAAAAATTAAGATAAGATAATTAATAAAATCATTTATTAATTTTATTAATTAAATAATTGATTAACTACAAATACAATAATGACTACAAATAATGTATTAAAATTAATGCGAAAAAATATACTAATTAAATAATTAATTATAACAAGTAATTAACAAAACACTAAATTTTTTATAATTAATTAATTAATATTTTGTTAACTTTCCAACCAACTTGATATTTTTACTAATAATCAATTTAATTATTTATTTAAGATTTAAGTCTTAATTTCACCAAAAAAAAGCAAACTTTTGAGCAAAAAGCTGAGAAAAACGCATTTTTGTCAATGACTACATCCAGACCGGATTCAGAAAGATGACCAAAACACAGATGGAGTAGATCGAGTCCATCAACACCCCCTAAGGTTGCACATATACCTCGTCCTGGGGTGACATTTCATTCTGTAATATTAGGCAGTTTTGATTTTTATGCTGTATAATGTTGATGATCGCATTATTTTACATATGCATCTTCTTACATATATCGCTTGTTTATGCTTCTTCTTCACGTGTCTTTGATTTCCGCCAATGGCAGGGAAAGAGTTAATAAAAGCAAGCCAACAGACATCACACAGCACTCTTAAAGTTCCATGCTTGTCGCATTGTGCATAAAACCCCCTTTAACAGTGGCAAAATCACTGTAACAGCTTTATTTTCAGAGAAAAGGTGTTTGTGTGCACAAACCTTCATTCCTTCCATCTCTTCTTCCAGTTGTCTGCTGTACTGCTCACTGCGTTCCCTCAACTTCTTCTCTTTCTGAGCTTCAGCAGACCACTCTTCAGTCTGGGCCTCCATCTACACACACAGACACAGAGTTAAGACATGTAAAAAACAGACTCCTCTGATCAGCCGTTGTCCTCCACACTAACCTCTTTCTTGGCCCGCTCAGCTTTGCGCACATCCAGCCGAAGCGCTTCCACCTTCTGATTGAGGGAATCCATCTCCTCCTCTTTGTCCCGAAGCTGTCGGGACAGTCGTTGTTTCTGTGACCGCAGCTCTGTCACCCTCTCGCTCAGCTCTGCAAACTCCTGCATGGCCATTTTCCTCTGGCTGTCTGCCTCTTTCAGCTCCTTCCCCTGAGTTTTCATCTTCTCTGAGGAGTCCTGCAGGCCCTATAGCCAATCAGTAAACAAAGTTGTACAAAAGATTAACTAATTAATTACTATTAATAATTGTATTAATTATACATTATAATTAGGGATTATAACGATGCTGGGATACTGTGCTCGTGTACTCGTTCTCTTTAATATGCTCCGATACCAACAACACGCAGCGTGTTCAGTCTGTACTGCTTGTGACAAAGAAAAACCGACAACAGAGCAAACAGAGAGCAGAATGGAGATATCTGAGATGTACTGAATTAATGGCTTGTTAAACAAATATTTACGCTTATATAGCTTCTGTGCGTGAGCTGATAAACTAAACGCAAGCAGCAAAGAAGGTAAAACGAAGCACATAATACTAACGTTAACTGATGGTAAAAGGAGAGCGCACACTCTTGATTGCTGATTGCTCGATCATTACACACGAGTCATTTCGATTAAAATTAAATTGTTTATGAAAGTAAAAACTTGAACTGTTACATGATTTATTTATAACAAGTGGTTCCCTACATTATTACAAGACATTTACAGGACAAAAAGTTTACTGTGCACAAACATCCGAAGCGTGAGCCCAGAAAGCGGCGTCTCAGACAGCGATTGAATATGCCACTGAATTCACGAATTTCACGTCTTCTTGCATTGAACTCACACAAAATTAGGTAAAAACACCCATCTTTGCGAGTATCCTAGTAAACATAGTTGGTTATGTCTTAAGTGAACACTTGAGATAAAACTCATGTGTACCAGTATATTGGATCTGTGTATTTGGTCTTAAAGGGACAGCAGCTTAATAAACCGCCTGCTGTGTTTTTAAAATTAATCAAACAACAAAGGACAAAGAAATCACACACTGCAAAAGTTGAGGTGAATTTTGTCATCTTCTAAATTATTCTAATCAGTGAAAATTAAACAGATGCATACAGCATAACATAATACATCATTATACCTCTCAAGAGATATTATGCAGCTCTTTCAAACAAATCTGTAGTGAGAGACATTGCTTGTGTGAAGCTGCAGTTGAAGTTGTACCTTCTGCAGGTCATCTCTTTCCTGCTTCATGCTCTTGAGCTGTTTCTCTAGAGATCGGATCTGTTTGGAGGAGTCTTCCAGATCCCTGCGGGCAGAACTGGCCTGTTCTAACTTCTGCTCCACCTGTCCTGTATCTGAAAGGGGGAAGAGGGAGACAAGAATACATGGGAGGGGCACAAACAACAATGTGAGACATTAAAAACATTGTGTATTTATGAGATTCAGTGTTAAACAAACATACATTTCTTGGCATTAGAAAAAGCAGCGATTTATTGTTGATCAAAATTGTTAGTAAAACCTCTATAAACATAAAAAGTTTAGTCACATCAAGCAAAATTTGTGTGATTCATGTTTATATGAGATTACCAGCGATCTGTTTCCTTAGCATTTCTATCTCCTCCTTCAGTCCATGGATCTCAAACTCCTTGTTGGAGGAAACGGGCCCGTCCACGCTGGAGTACTGCAGAGCCTGAACTGCTTTTGTGGACTCTGAGGACCAGAAGACATTACGACCGTCAGCCAGAAAGACTAACAACTCTGGGATTATTTCAGCAGAAAATAAACTAAGGACATGAGTGCAGACACCTTGTAGTTTGCGACTGAGCTCCAGTTTTTCCTGCTCCAGACGGCGGATCCTCCGTTCATACGCCTCAGTAGCCAGACTGTCCTCCAGGCCTCGCTGCACGCCCACGTCCATCTGCGTAGGTGCCACAGACTCCCGTAGGCAACCGCGGTCAGACAGCGTACTGTAGGGGAAAACAGGGTCAGGAGTCAAATGATCACACTAGAGCAGGGGTTCTCAAACTCTGGCCCTCAAGGTCCACTTTTCTGCAGAGGTTAGATACAACCAGACATGGGCAGTATTTCAATTAAATGTATTTTAAATACGTATTTAATTTAGTGTATTTTGTAATTGTATTTTGCAGGTGTGGAAAAAATAAAATGTAGTTTGTAACAAAATATTTTGAGGGAGTGTATTTAGAGTATTTCAAAAAATCACCATAGTAAATTATTTTGATTTTGTAGGATAGTTGTGTTATTGCTACTATTTTTTGTTATCGAACTTTCAATAAAGTTCCTCATTAAAGCTGTTAGTGCACATAACATATAGATGTATGGCTGTTTGCCCTCCCTTAGCCAGTGGTGAGGAAATGTCTCTCTACACTTTTTCAAGCCTTAAGGCACGAGTAGAGTAAAGGTGATAATATGGCTACATAGCCTACATCAAACACGTTTTGCTATTAAGGGCAGCCTACCACACCATTGATGTGAACTTAGCTATACATGCCATTTACGTCAGAGGGAGCTATTTCAGGCCCTGTAGAGGGCAATTCGTACGAATTTTACGAGGTGGCTAATTCGTAACATTTCATACGACCTCACTCGTATTTTACAAGTTGCCAAATTCGTATGAATTCATACGAATGACCTACCCCTGACCCCGCCCCTAAACCTACCCATCACGTGGGTTTAGACAAATCGTACGAATCTGTACGAGTGAGGTCGTATGAATTCGTACGAATTAGCCACCTTTTAATCACTCGTACAAATTTGTACGAATTGGTTGTGAGATAGCGTTGCAGATGCCCATACTTTTTTATTTTGCTACTTCGCCATTTTGAATTGACACATTTCTCATATTTGTGTTATTGCTGTGTTATTGACCTTTCAGCAATAAAAAAAAAAAGACTTAAGATTATTGTGGGAGTATTTTTGTATTTTCAAAATACTAATTACTTGTATTTTATTTAAATCCATTTTTCACATCAGTATTTTGTATTTTATTTTGTTACATTTCATGAGCCAGTATTTGTATTTTGTAACAAAATGGTTTTTGATGTATTTGTGCCCACCTCTGGATACAACCCTAATCAAACACAACTGAACAAGCCAATCGAGGTCTTCAGGGTTATTAGAAAGATGAAACCATAGTTGTTAAGTTTAATGTTTGAGTTCCATGGGAATTTGTGACTGTTTCACCTGTTCAACCACATCAAAGTTTCGTAAGTCCGTGCTTTTTCTCTTTTTTCTCTTGTGTGCTGACTGATGAGGGGGACACTGTGCCTTGGTGAAACGGTGTTTGTACATGTAGCCTATTTTTTTAATTATCGTTGCAAGCAATCATAAAATACAGCATATTGCAAAAAAAAAAGAAGAAGAAGGTATTTACTGTGAGAAACGGGCTTAAAATATAACCGTAATGGTCTAGTCGGGTTAAATTATTTCGGGTACGGGCCGGGTTTGGGCTTAAGTCTGTGCAGACCTCTAGGCAGCATGAGTTTGATCATGGTTGAGTTAAACTGTGTAGGAAAGTGGACTTCGAGGGCCAGATTTGAGAACTCCTGCATTAGAGACTATACAAGTCAAGATGTCATCAATTTTAGGGCTGATTTTTGTTTTAAACAGGATGGATTTGAACCTGCATCTCCAGCATGATCACCTCAGATGAGTTTTACCGTGAGATCTTACCAGTTGCTGGTGTAGGTGAAACCTACAAATGGGAGATGGTGTCCTGAGAAGGCAGTGTGGGAAGGAGGTGGCATTGTCTCCTAAACAGAGCAGAGATCATAAGCTGTAGCATCTCTAAAAGATCTGGGTTGGTAACCCAAAGGTTGTGGGTTCAAACCCAAAAATGTGTGATCTCATTAAGGTAGGTCAAAAACAAAAGTGCAATATACTGCTGTATTCTTGAGGCAGTCGTCATCCACGTCAAAGTTTGATGTGTCAGATGGGCTGCTGACTTCAGGGATGTAGGGGGCGTCACAGTTGCGGATGTTCTGCCAGTCAATGCCGGAAAAGAAGGGGTGCTGTTTGAAGTCCATAATGCCGTTCTGCCCCAGCCTGTGCTCTCTGCAGCAGATGAGTCTGCGGATCAGGTCTTTGGCATTTTCCGAGACTTCCGTCACTTGGGCAGGGAACTGGAACCGCTCCTGTGGGAAACAGGTTATGAACAAAAAAGAACACTTAATAAAGACACAATATTGGAGACACAATTGCTTGAAAAAAAACTTGAATGTTTGATGAATGGTCAACCGCTTCCAGCGTGTTTCAGAAACATCACGCCCTTTATTATAACTGCAAGTTTGAACACACTACTAACACAACTCCACCAAGCCTCATCCCTGTTTTTGTGTATACCTTGGGTGGGAATTATTTAAATGAGGAATATAGTGATGTGTTTGTTCCCGAAAGAAAACTCAAGACTACAATGGAGGCGTTTCAAGGAGTTCAGAAACAATGCTTCCTGATATAGAGAATAACTCCGTTTGGAATGACGTTTTGTAACTTTGCAGACCTTTTTCATTCTCAAACAGCAACATTACACACTAAAGAAAGCTGAAAATGTAAAAACTCTTTATAGATCCTCTTCTAATGTGGTCTTAAAAGCTTTGTGTTATGGCTAAAAAGCATTAAGCATTGTAAAATCACTGCAGTGCATGGCCTTGCATGGATGATTGTTTTAAAACAACATTGCTGAGTCTATACCTTGTGGTTCATAATCTTGCCATACGTTTCCACCAGGGACTCTGCATAGAAAGGAGTTTCCCCGTACAGCATCTCGTACATGCAGACTCCCAGTGACCACCAGTCACATTCAGGGCCATATTTCCCTTTCCCGTCCTCCATAGCCTGCAGGATCTCAGGAGAGATGTAGTCTGGAGTGCCCACAGCCACAGAGGACTGCACCTGTGATGACAGAAAATAAGTTTAAGAACATGCTGGAAAGTTCAAAAGGAGAAAAGGCTGCATATTGTCACTTTAGTAAGCTTAGTTGGACTGGTTTAATTTATACAGCGTATATCGAATCTGCTTTGGAAACAAAGTCGAGTTTACAGGGGACTGGTTGACAGCCATACAGTATTTTCTGCTTTGTTGCCTTAGTCATGTCTGTTAAAGGTCTGCACTAAATTGTACTAAGAGTGATTTCTGATATTTAGTGAAGGGTATAGCTACCTTTTAACAGTCTGTATAGTGGTTTCTAAACTTTAACATATTTTGGATCAAAAAGACACTTTATATTACATGAAATGCATCCTGGAGTCAATTCAGGACACAATGTCAGGTCTCTACCTGCAGGGCTGTGATGCCTGGTAAAGATTTTTTTTTTCTTAAACTGCAATTATTTGCATGAATCTCACAAAACCTGTCAAGAACATGGCTTTTCTTTTTCATTTTCTTTTTGTCATTAAGTATAGCCAGTCTTTTTGACGGGTATCATAAGATTCATCTATTTACTGTGGTGTTTGTTATAACGACAGCAGGAAAATTCAGGACCTGGCATGTTGAGAAAAGAAACAGAGAGGGGTTCAGTGTCTGTCTGAGCAGATCACATCACATCACATCCTGTCAGTGAACAAGGCTGAAAGGCAAACTGATCCCTGCGTCTTTATTGGCACAACACTCATCACTATAAAATGCAAATGAATAACTCAAGCCATTTCATTGGTTGCAGCCAGCAGAGGTGGGCGTGGCATAGGGGAACATGTTGCTCAAAGTATTCAGATACACAAAGAACTCTCAGAGCACAGACCACATTGAGAGAGAAAAAAAAGAGCTAGAGATATCACTAATGAACAAGGGGGATGATTGGAGCTTCCTGGCCTGGGTTTAAGTGGGCTGAGCTGCCGGAAACCGTCTGTAATGGAGCCTGTGGCAGATGTGTGCAGCTGGAAGAGTTTGTGGAAGTGAGGCAGTAAATTAGCTGCTCTCGCTGGCAGTGAAACACACTTGAAAACACACGGACATGTGAAGAGAGTTAGGCACACACGTGCGAACACGCAGAGACCACACTCACGCTGCTCTTGTCAGAAGTCAGGGGGATATCCTGCCGAGCTGTCTGCGATGTGCCAGAAAACAGCAGCACATATCAGATCAAGTGAAATACTCACCCCTTCTTCAAAGACAACTCTGAAATAAAACTCTGAGCAGAAACTGCCTTTCAAACCGAGGATGTCCTCTGGGTCTGCCATTATTTTATATTAAAACAATGTGCCTACATGATTGAACTGGAGGCCAATTTCTTCAACAGAATTTTATTTTTTTGTTCAGCACAACTCCTAATTTATTGTCAGAGCCCTTGCCATTTGTACACTAGATGAAAGAGCATGTGTCAGGTGACCTACAACTCTTTTTATAGCATTTTCTTTAAGGCTGGAATACACTACAACTTTTCCTTTTAAGATGAGGTTTTTTTTTAGATGAGTCAACAATAGTTGCCGAAAGTCTGTGCCAGTATGCAGATTTCCGCCAGTCGGAATTGACAGATTACACAGAAAATCGCAGTGTGTGATGGACGCAGACTCTAATTTCTAGCTTCAGACTATGATTCCATCCTGGTGGAGAATATCAAAACATGTTTGATATTTTGAGCTGATTTTAGAACACATATCGTAATGTATTATGCATAGCTACTGAAACAGAAGCGGTCCTCTATGTACCAGTTTTGCAATAAAATACAATGCAAATGCAATAACATTACAAAAGTAAATGAACAAAACACACATAATAAATTAGCCTCAATATTTGACTTATTTCCACAGATGAAACAATTGACTGCGCCACTTACTCCCGTAATCTGTTGAGTCCAGACTCCATACTGACCGCTTCTACCCACCCAAGACTGCATTCAAATGCGCTTGGCAGGTTTTTCTAAGGTGACTCCGCACAAACAGCACGTTTCTGTTCAAGTTTGTTGTTTTCGGAAAGATTTAAAAGTCTAGCAGTGTATGACTCTCAGTCGGCAAGTGTACGATGCATAGTGTTATAAAATCTGCTTGGATTTTTAAAGTCGTGCAGTGTATTCCAGCCTTTAGTTGTATAGCCTTATATTGTAGTCATGCACTGAAACTACGTCACTGGCTTTATTTTTAAGAACCTTAAATGCGATACACTTGCACTACCATTCAAAACTTTGGGGTCGGAAAGATTAAAAAAAAAATAATCATTTTATATCTTAGCTTATCTCTCATGCTCACCAAGGTTACATTCATTTGATCAAAACTACAGTAAAACATACATAATGTGGAAATATAATTATAATTTAAAATAACTGTTTTCTATTTTAATATTTAAAAAAATGCATTTATTCCTGTAATGGCAAAGCTGAATTACTCCAGTCTTCAGTGTCACATGATCCTACAGAAATAATTCTAATATGCTGCTTTGATGCTCAATAAACATTTCTTATTATTATCAATGTCCAAAATAGTTGTGCTACTTAACTTTTGTGGAAACATTTTTTAAAACATTCAGGATTCTTGAATATAATAGAAAGAACAGCATTTCTTGTAAATAGATTTTTTTTACATTATAAATATTGATGAATTGAATGCATGCTTGCTGAATAAAATTAGTGATTTCTTGAAAACAAAAACTGCTCCCAAACTTTTAAACGGTAGTGTAACTGAGGCAAAACATTCTTAGGACATGGAGTGAACTAAATTATGGGGAAACCAATCCGAAACTGATCTAAAAAAAACAACAAAAAAAACACATCACACATCAAATATATTCTGGATGTCACTCCATAAGATAGACTTGGTTCCAAAAGTATTTTCTCATTCACTTTCTCCATAGTGATTTAAAAATAATTTCTTCAGTAATGGATTATGTAATTCGCATTGCCTAATGGTACTTTAAGTTCCATGAGGCATATGCTGTAGGATGTTTTCTTGGAATCAAAGCCATTACTTTAGTGTTGGTAGCACCTGTTGAGCTAGAAAAACACTGATGAGAGCTTAAATAAAGCTTTGCATTAAAACAAACATGTCTTGTTTTTGCTTTTTCCTGTTGTAAAGCCTTCAAGCCAAATTGTAGGATCTGTCTGACCAACTAAAATCCTAAAAACATTAAAATGCATTATCAGCTCTAAACAGCAATCCTGATGACTTCTTCCTCCTGTGAAATATGAGGATTAATATTCTGGAGTGGTCTTTTGTCTGCATATTCCTTGATATTCAAACAACTAACATACATACCGTTCCATCCTCCCTGAGTTTAAGACAGGAGCCGAAATCTGCAAGCCGAATGTGTCCATTCACATCCATGAGAATGTTATCTGGCTTGATGTCTCTGTCAGAGAGAAAACAGAATGACACATTAATACAAAATCAATAAAATAATTGAGATGTTACATATTGATATGAAAGAAGTTGCTATAGCCATGTTCAAAGCTGCCACGGTTATGGATTCAAATCCCAGGGAACACACACACTAACCACATTTACTCTTTGAATGCACAGCAAGTTGTTTCGGATACGAGTGCCTGCAAAAATACATTAACGTAAATGTAAATATTGCTGTTATTATTGTATTTGGTTTACATGAAGCAAAAATATTTTTGAGGAGTTAGAGCCAGTGTGGACTTTAGAGAGCTTCTTAATGAGACGGAGCGGTAATTCACAGTGGGCTTCACAGTGGGGACTTGTGTCCGCCCCGTAAATCACCTCTATTCCTGAGAGAGCCACAGAGGAAATGGCTCTGTGACAGAGAAAGCCTCCATCCACTCCACATAACACAAGCTCTTACAAGAGGAAGTCAAAACAAACAGAGGTCAGAGATTTGAACCTGTCATTCGCAGGGCAGGATTAGTCTTAATAGGGTATGAGAGGTGTTCTCTGCCCCGTCTGTGACCTGCCCACGGGGCAACCGGCACTAGAAGCATAAACAAATAGGCATCAAAGTGTCGCAAGTTCATGTCTCCATTACAGCTTATATGAACCTGTGTGTGAGAGAACACGCTCGAGGCGAGATCGAAACACACACTGTTCTTATTCTCCTTCACGCATACGCTCTTGTTCGCCCCTCGTAAATTTGATCCAGGAGGTTGACGTGGAGCAGTAATAAATACGGAGTGAATGTTAGAATGTGCCTAGTATAGACATGAATTACTACAACACTCGTGAGGTGAGTTTCCTACAATATCTCACCCAAACGGCCCTGAATCCTGTAACAACGTTCAATGGGCAGTCGTTGTTTTCTTAAATAACCATAGTAAAAAGCCCTATTGAGATTTATAATGAAAACACAGTTGTGCTAAGAGCTGATGGAAACTTGATACTGAGGTATATACTATTCTACCATTTTTTGCAGCATTTTTATATTCCTGAAATTTAAGAAATGAGTCTGTGCAAGCTGAATATAAACTGCTACTGAAATAGAAACCAAGCAATCAACAAAACCTCCTGTCGCTTGTGGCAGTCTGTCTACTGGTTACGACAAAACTCATGCCTGGTTAAGATAGGACAAGGCTTTAATATAGTAAACACTTCACCCTAAACATAATTGAAACATAATTGACATTTTCTATCATCTTTTAGACATTTGGAAATTACCTACATCTTTAGGCTATTATAATGATATGCATTTTTTTGTTTTACAAATCTTACTGACCCCAAACTTTTAAACAGTAGAGTAAATTATGATATTTTTGCATGCAAAAGAGATTTGAGAGCTAAATATCAAACGCTTCCTCACGCAAAGACTGTTTAAAGTGAATGAAGTCCTGATCATGCTTTTAGTGTATGTAAAAAGCAGCATGAAAAATTCAGAAGAAAGTAAATCATATAGGTTTGGGAATTATAATTTTTTTTGGTGAACTATTGCTTTAATGTGCTCGTGGTTGTGACATCATAGCCATTACAATATCTGAATGCCTCATTTTTGCAGTTTAGTTTCAATAAATGTTCAGTTCAGACCGGGGTTGTGAACTATAGATGATTTCACATTAAAAAAAAAGGTTTTTCATGAAATGTCCCCTTCAAAACACTCCTGCTGCGACTCCATTTGAGAGCTAAGGAATGAAAACAAAGAGTACTTTCGTGGTCTACTACAATTTATAGTCATAACTGGGGACTCTTCCAAAAAAAAATCAGCATGTGAAGCCTGGAAAGTCATGGAGACTTCCTCACAGGGAACACTTCTCTGGGCACATTAAAGAGTCTCTACAAGCTGTGTGAATCGGATCATTGATTTTATCCTTAATACGGCAGCGGAAACTTCACATTTGTCCCAGATGAGGACCTGTGTGGATTTGGCCCGTGTGTGTGGGTACGGGCACGACACTGGTTTGGATTGCCTCATTAGAGGCCGTGTTTATTTGTTCCGCCTCTCTCCGGCTGCTTTCCCTCCATGTTTCCACAGAGACAGAGCTACTGTGAAGGGAGGCCGCCTCAGTAAAACAGGCGGAAACGTTCACATGCAAACCAATACAACTGATTAACATCACTCGTCTGGCGCTCGAGATCAGGATCTCCTGGAGTCTGTTCTGGGATCAGAGGAAAAAGGTGATGACACACGAGAAATACAGCTTCCCTTCTAACAATTACATTAATAACATTTAATATCTTAAACACTCATGCACGCCTTCATATCAAAGCTTGTGCACTACCACTTTTCTTAAAAGGAAACCGGACTTAAAAGATCTTAGTTTCTTTAGACAAATATAAAACACGTTGACCTCGCTGAGATTTGAGAAGCAGTCGTCAAAAGGTTAAACTGCTGTTGCATTGCTGAGGTTATTTTAACCACTGACTCTTCACATCCTCATCCTATGAAACTACATACAAAGAGAATTTGCAGCGCAGAAAAACTTCTTCTTGACATGTACAACACAAACCAACTACAGTGTTTGAGAGCGGGAAAAGCAGACGTTGTTCGCGGGTAACCAATGAAGACCATAGGTGGGAATTATGCAAATTTGTTACATTGTTACCTATGAATGTTATGGAAATAAGAGCGGAAAATGACGACTCATTTCGGCAGTTCAGAATCGATTCTTTCTTTTGGGAGACTAACTATTTATCATGCACTTTGATATTTATAATTTTTGCAGAGCTTTTATATTCACAAGGAAATATTCAAATAAGCATAGTAGGGGCACTCAATGAAACTAAAACCAGGGCTCAATACTAAGGACTTTTTCTACTTGGCTCGGTTGGGCACAAAAACCACGAAGAAATAATAAAGAAATTAATAAAGAACATAAAATGGGCCTAGTTATTGTTTTAGTTGTTTTTGATCCATGTAACCTTGATAAATAAGGGTATGACACCAAAAACTATAGCTTAAGTCATATACATTTTAAATATTGTTACAGTCAGTAATAAAATAATAACAAATAATCAAATTATGAGCAATAGCAAAAATAATTACAATAGAAAAAACATATCACAAATGAAATAAACAGGTTTCAGGTTTTTTTCATGTAGGTCTAACTTTTCAGGTAGGGTACAGAAATAGTAATCAGATGTAAAATATCACTGCATTATCAACTTCTGTGAAGATGCAGCAGTGGCCCGATCAGGCAAGTGACGGGCGAGTGTCTTTCACACCCCACGGGGCCCATCTTTTTGTCGAGGCCTGTAAAACTTTTATTAAAGTAAAAATGATTACTGAAATTAAAGCGGAAATAAAATAAAATAAATACGAGATAATAAACTTAAACTTAGAAAAAACGTAAAATTATGCCTTAGTAACTAATTAAAATAAGTTTAAGTAGTAAAATTACTAGCACTAAATATGAAATAGAAATATAAGAAATCTAATAAAAATGACAAACGCACATAACAAAATTACTAAAATTTTGAAATTAAAAGAAAAAATCTTAAAAGCTAAAAAAAAAAAAAAAACTAGTAGTACGTAAACAATACTAAAATAACACTGGTCTAATAACTAATATACAGACACAATTTTGTTGTCTCTGATTTTTAATGAGTTTGCAGATCAAATATAAGAATATAACCCAGTGGGATACATCTAACAACATGACATAATCATCCGTTTGACGGATTAAGGATCAAGGTCGACGTCCCTCCTGCCAGTAGATGAACTAAACCCCAGTCCTGACAACACCGGAGCTAACATCATCCCCTCAGCCAGTCAAAGTGTTGAAAGAAAAACTTATCTTCCTCTTACATGAAGGATGCTACACACAGGCCCTGACAGAAACACAACGCTGGGAAGCAGGAGGACATTAAAATGTGATTAGTGCTGGTTTCCTGCCCTGTCGAGTCGGCGTACGTCACCACAGCTGCAGCGAGAAATGCAAATACATATAAAAGGCAAATGTTTTATGTATTTGAGTAGTGGAAAAGAGTGTCTTACATATAGTAAATAATAAATCGACCACTGAACAAGCGATCAGCATCTGTCAAAATTGTTGCTGATGTATGTGGTCAACAAAGACCCAGAGGACATTATTAAGATGAGTTTGAGGAAAACAATCGAGAAAGAGAGAGATGAGTCCCTGTAGACTGTTTTCACCTCACCTCCTATTAGGGCTGGGACGATACAATTATCCCCTGATGCAATACTATTACGATTCCTGGGTGCCGATTAGTTATGTATTGAGATTTTTAAAAATAGGTATAAATTACCATATTGTGTGAATGATCATGCAACGTTTCATGTCCTCAGGGTCTCTAACACACACACACACACACACACACACACACACACACACACACACACACACACACACACACACACACACACACACACACACACACACACACACACACACACACACACACAAACACACACAAACACAGACAGGAGGGGCAGCAGCTGGTCAGTAGATGGGCAGGTGGTGGAAGACTGTGTGTGTGAGTGATGGAGACAGTAAAGGATCAGTGGGCACTGAGAAACAGAGCAGTGTTGTTAAAAATAACTTCTCTTTCTTTCTTTCTTTCTTAGCCAGCCCAAAAAACGCTCTGACCCACAGAGCATTCCAACGCACTTATTAGTCGCTCTCTGTAGGAAATGATTCTGATTGTGTATTAAGGCATCCTGCAATCAATTATTTCTTAATAACTTATGAATAATGACCATTTATTTACTGATTCAGAAATTAGTCATGTAATAAGCAGGATAAATGTACATTCAACCAGTAACTATTTCAAAATTAACCGTTTCACATCAGTGTCCTGATCCTCCTATAAGGGTTTATTCTGCCATAACCACTAACATACGACATAGCCCACACGCACAGAACACAAAATTAACTATCGTTCAGATATAGTTCAGATTTAGTCTGCAAGGATGTATTAAATTGACCAAAACTGACAGTCTAGACATTTATAATGTTACAAAAGATTCCAGAAAAAAATATATCCTAGAAAACCACTTACAAAACTACATAAGAAAAAAGAAAACATAGCACGGTATAAATATGGGTTTACTTGGAACGAGGATAAACATGGTTTTGAGTGTTTATTATTTTGCCTGGTGAGAACATGAAACAAATAAAATAACCAATAATAAACTAGGGGTGGGTGATATACTGGTAGAAACAATTAACCGTTGGAAATTAATACTGGTAGTTTAGAAACTAAAACTGGTAGTTTTTTTTGGACTATTGTCTCTACCGCGGTTACGCTCAAGTGACGTTGTTGTGCTGCACCATCACAAAAAAACATATCATTTGCATGCATTTTTAAGCATTGCTGTATAAAAAAAAGTCATTTTAAACCATTGAAGCGCAATAAGCAGCGAAAGACAACTCATTTCACTATATTTTTTTCCAAATATTTTCAATGATAGAAAATATCATTGTCAATGGCGTTTTTCCGGACGTTTTTTGGGGTAAAATTTAATATTCAAAGCTGATCACTATCGCTTTTTTACCCAGCTGTCCAATCACAGTGGAGGAGGGGTGGGACGATTACCACACCGACCAACTGCCACATCCTTCTTGTACAACGGCAACAATATGACAACAAGCAAATAAAATAATTTAAAATAACAGCCAGAGCAATTGCTTTACATTGCATTAAGATTATTATATTTAGAAGCAAACTGCAGAAAAAAAATGCTGCGTCACTTAATTGCTCTCAAGAGCCCGAAGCGTTTTCAGGAGTTTTCAGGCTATTAGTGATGTTTGCAAAGGCAAGCATAATGTTGTCAAAAATATCAATATTTTGATATTGATACTGAAATATCTGAAACGATTCCAATACTCCTTTCTGCAGTATCGATACACTAGGGATGTGACATTTATGATATAACCGTGAGACTGACGGATATAGTTGAACACCGTCATTAGAACTCTATAACCACCAAACCCGTGTTATTAAAATATCTTGCAGATAAGTTTATAACGGAATGATGTAATCATGTAATCGGAATGAATAACGGAATACATGTACCTGCGTTATGCATTCAGAACACAAATTATGAGTAACTGTAGTCTCCACAGAACATACATTTTTAATTTTATTTTACTTTTCGTGTTCGCATTTATGAGGAAACGTGTTACGGACGTGACCGCTCTGAAAGCGGCACTAAAAGATGCTTTAAAACTTTCACAGAGACCTCAAACAGAAAGCACAAAACCTTTCTTTAAAGTGAATTTCGTTTTGTATTAATTGTATCTTAATTTTAATCAATGTTTCATCAACCAATTGCCTGGATTTAATAAATAAGTAAATATAGCAGACGATAGATAATGACGAAACAGACGCGCCGGCACGTGAACTGGAGCTCGTCTCATAAATGAACTGAAACTCAGCATATAAGGTAGCCTACTTGCCTCACAGACATGTCTACTTTTAAACAGAACAATTAAAAATGAAAGAAAACAGACTACAGACTGCTCTCTGCTTATGTAATCCGTATGAAATGTGCATTTCTCTCTGGAGCGTATACTACTGCGAAGACCGCGAGTCAGCATCATTAACTTCATCTTTGCAGCCGACACTGACAAAGAAAACACTTGTTTATTAATAAACAATTAAAATATCTCCTTCTATATTTTATATATTCATAATCATTACTTTTGCCGGTTCTTTGTGACAGATTTTAGGTGCTTTATTGGCAGCGCCACCCTTACATGTTACATGAACGCGTCACCACCGCATCACCTCACCCACCAGAATAGGCCTGTTTTTTGGGGGGTTTTTTTTAAGGATTTGTTTACTGTGTGTGATTCATTTAATGGAAAGCACATTCACTGCTAGTTGTCTTGCTGTTAATTTTAAATAAACATATAGCAAGTAGCTAATCAGTGTCTGCTTGTTTATTCAAACTAAGTTGTCCTATAAAAGACAAAACGTCGCAACGCCTTGAGGTCATGAACGCATGAACTAATTGTTCCGCATTTGTCAATTTAGATATATTTTTAAGATGGAAAAATGCAGTTTTACAGATACTAGACACGTGACTTTCAAATGAAAGATTGGTATCAAAGAGCACACCTAGGTTCCTAACCGACAACGAAGACTTAACAGAGCAGCCATCAAGTGTTAGACAGCATTCTAGGTTATTACGTGTTGAAGTTTTTTCTCCAATAATAAGAATGTCTGTTTTTTCAGAATTTAGTAGTAGGAAATTACTAGTCATCCAATTTTTTATATCAGCTATGCATTTCGTTAATTTTGTGAATTGGTAAGTTTCGTTAGGTTTCGAAGAAATATACAGCTGAGTATCATCGGCATAACAGTGAAAGCTAATTCCATGTTTCCTAATGATATCTTCTAATGGTAATATGTACAGAGTGAACAGCAGCAGTCCTAGTACTGAGCCTTGTGGTACGCCATACTGAACTTGTGATCGATAACATCTCTTCATTTACTGCTACAAACTGATAACGGCCGGATAAGTATGAATTAAACCATGCTAGTGCAATTCCACTAATGCCAACATAGTTTTCTAGTCTATTTAAAAGAATGTTGTGGTGAATGGTGTCAAATGCAGCACTAAGATCAATTAACACTAATAGAGAGATACAACCACGATCGGATGATAAGAGCAAATCATTTGTGACTCTAATGAGAGCTGTCTCGCTACTATGGTACAGTCTAAATCCTGACTAAAATCCTCACAGATATAATTTCTTTCAAGAAAGGAACACAGTTGTGAGGATACTGCTTTTTCTAATATTTTTGACAGAAAAGGCAGATTCGAGATCGGTAATTGACTAATTTTGTATGATCAAGTTGCGTTTTTTTAACAAGCGGTTTAATCATAGCCAGCTTAAAGGTTTTTGGTACGTATCCTAGAGACAAAGACGAATTAATGATATTAAGGAGAGGATCTGTGACATCTGGAAGCATCTCTTTCAGTAGCTTAGTCGGTTTATGGTCTAACATACAAGTTGTCGATCTAGATGAATTAACGAGTTTGCAAAATTCTTCCTCTCCTATAGCAACAAATGAATAAATTTTTTCCTCAGGGAGACTACAATGCACTCCCAGATGCAAAACTGTAGTAGACGGTTGCATAGTTATAACTTTGTTGTTAAACTTTTAAGTGAAGAAGTTCATAAAGTCATTGCTGCTGTGTTGCTTGGAAACTTCTGGGCTTGAAGCTTTCTTTTTCGTTAGTTTAGCCACTGTTTCAAATAAATACCTAGGATTATGTTTATTTTCTTATAACAGGGTTGAAAAATAAGCAGATCTAGCAGCTTTTAAAGCCTCTCTGTAAGCAATCGAGCTCTCCTTCCATGAAATCCGAAATACCTCTAGTTTTGTTTTCTTCCAGTTGCGCTCCATTTTTCTGGCTGCTCTTTTAAGGGCATGGGTGTGCTTGTTGTACCACGGCGTTGGACTATTTTCTATAATCTTCTTTAAGCGCAATGGAGCAACTGTGTCTAAAGTGCTGGAATAGAGAGAGTTAAAAGTTTCTGTTGCAATATCAAGTTCTTCTATAACACGGAGTCGGCTTTGCAGCCTTGGCTAAATGTAATTTAGATGAGACTAGATAATGGTCTGAGATGTCATCGCTCTGCTGCAGAATTTCAACGGCATCAACATCTAGTCCATGTGATAGTATTAGATCTAGAGTATGATTACGACAATGAGTAGGTCCTGACACGTGTTGTCTAACTCCAATTGAGTTTACAATGTCTTTAAATGCCAATCCCAATGCCTCTTTTTCATTATCTATGTGTATATTAAAAGCACCAACAATTAGTACTTTATCTGCAGCCAATACTAATTCTGATAGAAAGTCCGCAAATTCTTTAATAAAATCTTTATGGTGCCCTGGTGGCCTGTATACAGTAGCCAGCAGAATTCACTTCAAAAGAAGTATATTTAAAGCTAGATTTCTAAGTGGTTTTGAAAATATTACTATAAATTACAGCAACATCTCCCCCTTTGCGTTTCAGACGAAGTTCATGTTTATAACTGTAATCTTGTGGGGTGGACTCATTTAAAGTAATGTAATCGTTTGGTTTTAGCCAGGTTTCTGTCAAACACAGCACATCTAAGTTATAATCTGAAATCATATCATTAACTATGAGTGCTTTTGAAGTAAGGGATCGACTATTCAGCAACCCAAGATTTATCATTTGCTCATCTGTATTATATCTCTTTTTTATTTGTTGAACATCAATTCAATTTTTAACCTTAGTTGGGTTTGGACGTTTTTTGGATTTCCAAATTCGGGGAACAGACACTGTCTCTATATGATGATATCCAGGTGAAAGAGGCTCTATGTGATGGGATTTATCTGACCTTGGTGATGCAAGGCCGCTAGCAGACGGTCGGTTTAGCCAGTCTGTCTGCTTCCTGACCTGAGCCCCAGATTGTCATGTTTTATCTCTAAGACTATGAGTCATATTACTAGAGAGAAGAGCAGCACCATCCCAGGAGGAATGAATACCATCTCTTTTCAACTGGTCAGGTTTGCCCCAAAAACTTTTCCAACTGTCTATGAATTCTATATTATTTTGCGGACACCACTGAGACAACCAGCCATTGAGTGAACACAATCTACTAACTATCTCATCACTCCTGCAAACAGGAAGGGGACCAGAGCAAATTACAGTGCTTGACATCGTACTTGCGAGTTCACACATCTTTAATATTATTTTTGGTGATCTCCGACTGGTGGAGTCAAACATCATTAGTGTGCCGACATGAATAATGATCTAAGAGAATTTACGATTAGCATTAGCCAGCACTTTTAAATTAGTCAGACGCTCTGGCTCCCGGCAAACATGTGACAATGGTGGCTGGTGTCTTTATTTTCACGTTTTGTGTGATCGATTCACCAATTACCAGGGCACAATCAACTGAATTCTCAGTGGGTGTTTCACTAAGCGGTGAAATTGATTTGTTATGGTAATCGTTTGAAATGGAAGAGTGGTTTTTTGATCCGCGACTAGAGCGATCCCTCACTGTCAACCATCTGCCATGCTGCACAGGCAATAATTCAGGCGGAAACGAATGCTAGGCGCTATGCTTTGCTAATTCACTATGCTAGGTGCATCCAAAATAGTATCTAAAACTCTAGCATTCTTACTATCCTTAATTAAAGTTTGGATGCGTGTATCTAGTTCTGAAATCTTCTCCGTCAGCCTGACAGTCTCCTTGCATTTATCACATATAAAGCCTATATTGCCGACAGAGAAGGCTATGCTAAACATGTGACATGAAGTGCAGGTGACAATAACAGGACAAGACATTACTCACCGTGTTTGTTGACTGATTCTTCCTCACCTGGGCTTTTTATGAACTCAAAGGCGCGGGGCGCGCGAGAAAAAAATAAAATAAATAACTGAACGCATGGGTGGTGCGTTAACAGGCTAGTGAGCGTGTTGTGCTAACAATAACGGAAGCTAGTGATGTCAGGTTAATCTGAGATGTTGGGTAAGCTGTATTTAGTAGTATAAACAGCTGGAAATGATAGTAAATGATGGTTCAAAACAGAAAGAAATACGAGGCTAAGACGAAGCTTACAGCCTCGAAGCAAACAAACAAACTCACAGCAGACAGCGAGGCAGACAGGAGCAATCGATGAGCCAGAATCAGCCAGTCTACCGTTAGACCCAACTAAAAAAAAATAAAGCAGTCTATTTCATTTGTATCTTTATTCTATTGAATTTATTTAAAAATATTTTTAGTTATTTGGGTAACACTTTATTTTACAGTGTACTTGTTACATATGTTACATGTACTTACCATAGCAATAACAGTAAATTATGCATAATTACATGCAACTAACCCTCAACCAAATCCTAATCCTACCCTAACCCTATACTAAGTAATAAGTCAATTAATATTACTCAGTACTTAAATGTATAATTACATTGTAAGAATGACCACCACTGGTCACCAAGTATTTATATTTAATCATGGGAAATGTAGGTATTATAAAAAAAAATTCTAATGTATGATTTTGGAGGTAGTTTGCTCTGACTAGGTAGACAGTTGTTAGCCTCCTAAGTGGCAAACAGCTACGGCTCACAGCTAGCTGTCATCATTAATCTGGATAATGTTCTTTAATGTCAGATGCGTTTATACTTATTGAAAGAACATGAAGGGAAGGGAAACAAGGCGATTGTGACTTTATGTGAACAGCCTGTGGTGGGTTACTCTGATCATTGTTGATTGTCAGTGCTGCTAGTGAGCACTTCAGCTTTCTGCTGGAGCTTTAGCTGCTCAGTTTTAGTGCTAGCTGCTACCTGGATTGTCCTACAGAAAGTTTACAGAAGATCTACGACTCCAACTATTATTATGCTATCCATTACTAGCATGACAAGCCAGACCCACATCAATATGTTGAGTCTGGGAACTCACCATTGACGGAGCTCAATCCCAGGGGCGGGATAAACGGTTGTCTTTCAAATTCCCTCTGCACTGATAGCCAACCAGAGCAACGCTAGTTGATAGATTAAACCTTTGCTGTTATTCGGTGGGCAAAACTCCAAACACATCTTCCTTTTTTAAGAATGAGTTCAGTGCTGTTCCCAGCAGCAGCAGATACATGCCCATCCACCGACTCTTTACACGATGTGATGGGCCTGACTACAGTTTGGTTTTTCCAGCTCGCAAGCCAACGGAGAGTGCCTGACAGCTAACCACTTCTTTCTTCTATCCTTTTCTTTTGGTATAGAATAAAATACCAGTTCGGGATTCCTCTTTCGGCTGTTGTTGCAGCCAACTGCACAACATATTGCAGGCATTACTGAGACCGTCGGTCGTAAAGATGACGGCGCAAAGCTACAGTGACGTCATGTGACCCGAACGAATAGTGACAACACTAATTATTAT
This sequence comes from Meda fulgida, assembly GCA_030578275.1. Classification (NCBI taxonomy): domain Eukaryota; kingdom Metazoa; phylum Chordata; class Actinopteri; order Cypriniformes; family Leuciscidae; genus Meda; species Meda fulgida. Next base: position 10,120,974 of record CM060632.1, on the reverse strand, counting down.
TACTAGCACTCCTGCTTAAATGTTACAGCTTTGAATAACCCCTAACACAAAATTTTTGTGATGCCAATAAAGCACTGTTGAATTTGCATTGCCAGAAAGAGAGAGTGCTCAATGACCTGAAACACTTTCCCATGGCTAGGCTGTTCAAAGTCATAAGCTGTACTTAAAACAGCAATTTTCCCTATAAATGAGTAAACAGTAAACACTAATGGCCTTTAGCATGACCCAGCATTCCTCTCTCTTGCAACTATTTGTTATTTGTCAGTCTCGCAAGTGGAAGGGGGTGGACAAAACAGCAAACATCCCCCCCAGCCCTTCCGCAAATAGACCACTTACAGTGATGACCATGTTTACTCTACTAGCAGCTATTTTCTCTTCCTGATTGTCTCTTTCCACAAAGAAACACGGGAAAGACTGCTTCCTGCAGTTTAAAAAACTTTTGGCATTATGAGCTTTTCAAAAAAAAAAAAATCACAGATCTGGACATATAAACAAAGCTTGTTGTTTTACTGGTCAGTGAAAAAAAAGAAAAGTAACGCTCAATATTCATGCTCAGTAAGATAATCAGCCAATAATCAGATCTTACTTTCTGGTGTCTAATTGGTTTAAATCCAGCTAGCATAACCCCACCATTTTTAAGAGCATTCCAGACAAAGCACAAATTTCCCAGACACTTCACATAAACCAATTATATCAACAAATAAAGAGTCAAAGATGTCAGTGTTGTGCATCAAGTGATCAGAGGAAGGGAGGTAATCCTGCTTTAAAAGAGCATGTTGATCTGTGGACACCATCTGCCCTGACATTAGACAGACAGAGAGAGAAGTGGCATGGCTTACTGACCACTAACGTCTCCAATGGTCAGTTGTCCGGTCGTACAATTAGACAGCCTCATCTCACTCACACTGAGCCTTTCACACAGAACGGTGTCTCATTTCCTGGAAATGAGGCATCACTTCCTATGAGGAGCATAGCAACTAGCAGTGGTGTACCACTTCCTTAAAGGTTTTTACCGCATCCTGTTTAGTGGTTTACAACAGGCCTCAACTTCCTCAACAGGTGCTGTTTTTCTGAAATGCATCTAAAATTACTAAAAATCTCAGAACAAAAGGATATATTCACTAGTGCAGCTATGCTACAGTTTACTAACTACGTCAATCTGGATAATATCAAACCAGGACACAAAGTTAGGATAATATATTTTATTTTTGTGACCTGCATTGAAGATATTTTGGTCGCCAAAATGAATCTTTGTCCCATCAAAGATGTGTTTGATCATTTAACATGACGATACCTGCCATACTGCAGTACCCGCTGATAGTCAGTTTTAAACCGCTTTGAAGAGCGTCAAATGTTTCTATTTACAACATGTTTTCACAGCGTTGAGCTTTGAAGCCAATCGACAATCACGAGTTCTGCAAACTCTAATCGCAAATCCTTTCATTATAACCCACAAAGTATAAACCTGATGTCAATAAGAGCTTCATTGCACAGCGTAGGCAGCTTCATCGATTATAACCGGAGTTTTCAGAAGAGTGTAGGTTTGTGTACCTCGCGTTGTAAATGACAACTTCAGCGATTATAATGGCTGCGATCTTTGCTCGCTTTCTGTATATAGGTATAGGCTATATTTTATATCCTGCCAACTACACATTGCAAAGTTTCTGTATTGACAACCGTATTTAAATGTGCGATTGAATTCGATTGACAGTGATAACCCTAAATGGACGAAACAAAACAATCTGATACTGTGTAAAAATGATCTGTGAGTTAAGTCTTGGAGTGTAAATGCAAAATAATAGACCTGCCACTTTTTCCATATAATATGGTAATTTTATCACTGCCTTTTCAAATCAGTCTCTCAAGTGAATTTTTAACCAATACATTAAATACAAATAGACATTTTTTTTAAATATAAAGTAGTTCTAAGCACTTTGTTTTATGATCTATCCTGAAAGTTTTTTATTTTTTTATTTCATGATAAGTTAAGTTGGATAAATTATATAAATATATATATACATACAGTCGTGCTCAGAATTAATGGTACCCCTGGTAAATATGATAAAAAAAATGGCTGTAAAAAATAAATCTGCATCGTTTATCCTTTTGATCTTTCATTCAAAATATTGGCAAAATTCTAAACTTTCATTGAAGTAAAAGAATAGAAAGTGTGTGGGGGGGGGGGGGGAAATCACATTATGAAATAAATGTTTATCTCCAAAACACGTTGGCCACAATTATTGGTACCCTTTTATTAAATACTTTTTGCAATCTCCTTTTGCCAAGACAACAGCTCTGAGTTTTATCCTATAATGCCTGATGAGTTTGGAGAACACAGACAAGAGATCAGAGACCATTCTTACAGAATCTCTCCAGATCCTTCAGATTCACAGATCCATGTTGGTGCTTCTTCTCTTCAGTTCACTCCACTCATCAGGTCTGGGACGGTCATGGCAGAAGCTTCATTTTGTGCTCCTTAACACATTTTTGTGTTGATTTTGATGTTTGTTTTGGATCGTTGTTCTGTTGGAAGATCCAACCACGGCCCATTATAAGATTTCTAGCAGAGGCTGTCAGGTTTAGATTTTTTATCTGTTGGTATTTGATAGAATCCACGATGCCATGCATGTATCTGAACAAGACGTCCAGGACCTCCAGCAGAAAAATATGAACACAACATTAAAGATGGTACATTAAATTGTACACATGGGGTACTTTTTATCCTTGTGTGCACCAAACCCATCTTGCATGTTTGCTGCCAAAGCTATTTTTTTTAGTTTCATCTGACCACAGAACCCTGTGCTGTTTGAAGGTCCAGTCATGTCTGACAACTGAATTTGCTGTGGTTTGTTTTTGGATGAGCAAGGAGGATTTTTCTTGAAAACCTCCCAAACAACATGTGGTGATGTAGGGGTTGTTTATTTTTTTTAAATAGGCTTCCTGAACCCAAGACTCAACTAATCTCTGCAATTCTCCATCTGTGATCCTTGAAGAGTCTTTGGCCACTCAAACTTTCATCCTCACCATGCATTAAGACAATATAGACACACGTCCACTTCCTGGCAGATTTGTAACATCTTTAGTTGATTGGAAGTGCTTAATTATTGCCCTGATGGTCAAAATGGGGATTTTCAATGCTTTAGCTATTTTCTTACAGCCACTTTCTATTTTGTGATGCTCAACAATCTTTTGATGCACATCAGAACTATATTCTTTGGCTTTACTCATTGTAATGGATTATCAAGGGAATTTGGCCTTTGTGTTTCCTCATATTTAAACTCCTGTAAAACAAGAAGTCATGGCTGGACAATTTCATGTTCCTAGTCACCCTGGTAAATATGAATGGGAATATACTTCAGAGATATTTTACTCGTAAACAATTCTAGGGGTACCAATAATTGTGGCCAACTTGTTTTGGAGAAAAACATTTATTTTATAATGTGATTTCCCCTCCACTTTCAATTATTTTACTTCAATGAAAGGTTCGATTTTTGCCAATTTTTTGAATGAAATATCAAAAGGATAAACGAAGCAGAATTATTTTTTACAGCCATTTTTCATCATATTTACCAGGGGTACCATTAATTCTGAGCACGACTGTATATATATATATATATATATATAAACAAAATGAGAGGATGCACAGGGACTTCTGGAAACACTTGCATGATGATTGCACCTAATTATTGATTGTTCATGTGAAACATGTAAAAAAAACATTTTTTATAATATTCATAATAATATATTAATATAAAATCTAGTAATATTAATATAAATGAATAATGTTTAAATTTAAAAGCTTAACTTTAATCACACTGATGAAAAATGTAGTTTAGTTTCAAAGCATCACAATTTTTTTAGTTCCTCCCCAAAAAAGAAGATCCCAATTTCCACATTTATAGTCTTAGACAAATCTACAGATTCATTATAGCTTGTTTAATTCCCGGTCAAAAGAAAATAGAACAACAGAGAAAAACAATTGAATGTTATCAGTAAGGACGCTGACTAAAGCGGTTCCAATCATTATCTGATGACAGCTATTGGCAGTTGACTGTAAGAGACACCAGGACCTGGTCAGGAGAGGGCCGTATCTATCCGACACATCAGGTTATCACCCCGAGAGAGAGGGAAAAGGGGTGGACATTCAGGAATTCTGATCAATATCTGCACACAGTCCAGAGGAGGGTCAATAACTGGATTATCACAAACAGACCTCGCTGAACCACTAGAGTGAAGATCTCAGGAGCTCCAGAATAACTGAGCTGTGTGTTTGTCAATGGCGACAGAGCCCGACCTCATGATCCGAATGAGCTCCAGGCTAAATTCTCTCTGCCAGCAACTCATTCGAGCAGAAAACATGCACACCTGAATCAATATTAACCCAGATTACACAATAGCTTGGAGCGGAGCTGTGATGGTGAGGCTAATTCCCCATCCAAAACAGCCCTGAGAAGAATCTCACAAGAAGAGACAAAACTTCACATACTTAAACCACAATAACCTACTGTTACTAATGGCTTCCTCCAGCTGGACAGTTACTGTTCTTTATAAACTCGAACCTTACAGTTGTTACACTGTAAGAACAGGAAGCTGTGAACTGCCATACAAAGGTCACAGAGTAGTTTACTGCTGACTTCAGTGTCGGCTTCCTGCTAAAAGAGACCGCAGGAATGCGAGGGGGCTTTCTTCTGCGGCCTCCAGGATTCTGCAGATGGTGATCAGCGATGTGGTCGAGGATCTGGGCTTGAGATCTCGCTCAGAAGCCGCAGTGGTGTTCATTCCTCTGGGAGCTCCTGAGATTCCAGGAAAAGATGGATGATCCTGGCGATCCAAAGAGGCTGTGCAGCTGTACCACACCACACCCTGAATCAAGCACCAACCGGATCCCACTACACACTTTGATTATGTTCAGAATGGAACACTAGCATATTGAATACTGTGCGGTATGGAATAATCACTACTTTTTGAAATAGCATGCAGTATGCTACTTAATATGCTACATTTTGTCACATGACCTCACTATGTTGCATGTTTAATTTAGCGAGTTGTGCCAATTTTTCATCTCAGAAATATGGTTATTATGCTTTTTTAATCCAATTGTGTGAAAACATTTCTAAATTTTTGGCCACCTGAAATGATTGAAAACATTAAATAATATGTGTAAACAAAAAAATATAAAGAACAAAAGCATAAGCTCAAGCAGCGCGAACGGGGGGAAAAAATGCTAATAAAGCAGACTGCACAGTTATTGTACAGAACGTACATATGCACTTGAGTCAGCATATGGTTATCGAGTTTATACTGTTTCACGACCATGTTGAGAAAAAGAATAATAAAAACACATGCTCACACTGTTTTTGGGAAAATGCACTGCGTTGCCACCGACAGACGTTGCAGAGACACAAAGATAACGGTTTGCTAAGCAAAGTTTCAACCAGCACTTTGGGTTTTCTGTTTTATAAACCCAAACTTAAAGGAAGCATATGTCTCAAAATGATTTTGCTATCAAGGTATCATCTCGGTATCACTTGGGTTACCGCTGCGCTTTCCTGCAGTGATGGACAGCTGTCTTTCATCATTCGACTGCTGATTGGATTTTATGTGATTTCTTATTGTGGTAGTGATATTATGATAACTCAGTTTGATTAAAAATAATTCCATTTTGAAATATCATTTTCATAGAAGTAATTCAAAACTTCGTGAGGCAGACGACGACATTATGTAATCAAATACAATCAACTTGTTAAACACGCTCCACAGCGCCACCCAGTGCATTTAATTATACCTGTAAGTGCTTGGGATTTATCATGGACTCAATGCATTAACGGCCTGCAAAGTAACGTAGTAAAATTTGAATAATAATTACAGATCGAATAATCGAAAATTAGAATATTCGTGCACATCCCTAGCGATACAGATGTTCGATTTGATTTTATTCCGATTCAAAAGATCTAAATTTGATTTGATTTTCGATTCAATTCAAGATTTCCGATTCGATTCATTTAATTAAATGATTACATTTTCACTGGTCCCACCACAAAAAAATAATAAATGAATACAAGAGTTATTGTTTTTGTTATTTTTGACCAATGTATCTTTGTATTGTAATAAAAAAAGGTGATGACACCAAAGGATACCAGTGAAATTTAACAATTCTCGGCAGGAATATTAGGCTGCTGTCACTGTAAGACTAATGCTAAAGTGCATGGTCTTTCTCTACTGTTTACGTTCACTTAAGCAATAACCAACTATGTTTACTACTAAACTAAGTAAAGACATTTTTCTTTTCAAGCGCAAGGAGACGTTAAATAGAATTCATTTTATTATTTGAATGCTGTCTAAGACACGCACCTTTCTGTCATTTCCTATGTTTTCATACCAGGCTTCCAGCTAGACATTTAACATTTTCAGCTCAAAACTCACTTTCAGTCACCAGCGAAATAACTAGCTTTGTGATACAATGGGGGGTCTGATTACTGTATGAGGCAGAAATATATTTATATGCAATGCTAAAGGCTACTAAATCTGAAAGGCCTCTTCACACCAAGGAAGATAACTATAAAGATAACAATCAAGATATAAAGTTCTAGTTTTATGCAGCTGATGAGCGATCAGATCCAACCAGAGCCAATCAGAATCCATCCTGCTGTAACAAGCTCAAGCATTTAAAGCGACAGCTCATATGACCGGAGCCGAGACAGACTACAGATGGCAGTGGTGTGGCTGTCAGAGCCTCATAAGTGACAATGAGGTGTCAAAATCCGAGACACGCCACTGGGTTCTTCTAGGAAAACGAGTGTTAGATGTCTTTTAAATGCTGGCCAGACTCGCTCATAGCTAGACGCTGAGGAGCAGTGCTGAAAATAGCCTGCATTCAGGAGATTGTTGCTACTGGTCTGGTAGTGTTCAGAGGGATGGTCCTGGGCGAGTCACATACCTGTCTGCATGTGGAATGAGAGTAATGCGGGAGGTGAACTGCTGACCTCTGGTGAACAGGTCGGTGCAGCGGTCACAAGCTCCACACTGTGCTCCGCTTACACATATGGAGTCCACTCGACTGGAGCCGAACATACAACTATTCACAGCTGTACTCATTAAGAAACAGGATTGGAGACACTTTCGCTTTCACTTTTTGTTTGTTTCAAATAAACAGCTATTAATTGAAAAGGTAAATGAGTCCATAGCCACCTGGACATCTAGTCAAAGATCAAAATGTTTTAGAAAACAGCATTTTCCTTTTTCTTCTGAAATAAAAAAACTACTCTGACATTTATAACGCTCCACATGGACAATTTATGGAAAACAAACATCAAAACTCAGAGAGAAAATTTGAATAATATTATCATAAAAAAGGAAATTATCATTAGGGCTGTCTAACAATTATTTTAGTAATCGAGCAATCGGTTGATTATTTTGACGATTAATTGAGTAATCTTTTTTTTTGAGTAATAAAAAATAGTTGAAATTACTTAAAAATAGACCTACATACATATAATAAGAATAATAGATAAGAACATAGATTATAGTATCAAAAGCAAGTAATAATATGGTTTCATTGAACAACAATGTTAAAATACATGATGTAATATACATAATATAAACAATCAACTTACATTGCGTATTATAAAAAAATGCATGCAACACCAACAGCCTTGTTGTTGTTACACTTTACAGCATGATCAATCCCAGTGCATATATTTACTGAATATTTAAATGAATTGCAGCCTTTGTGATTTCACAATAGCACTATGCTATATTATGATTTTAAATGTTTTTAATATCTTGATTCGTGCAGCCTTTAAAAACAGCCTAATAATGCGATTCATGGATTCTCATGCACGGAATAAGCCATTTTCAGTATTTTGCTGTTTATTTGAGTACTCAAATTTAATTGAGGAAACGTGACAGCCCTAATTATTATTCTATTAGTGCGTGAAAGCATTTTAAATGGACTTCAGAGGAAAACAGCATTGTTGATTTCCTCAACACACTTTAAAGTAAAAGTAAAAGGGATTCATGGCGTTTGGTCGAAAAGGAAAATCCTTTCAGAGGCAAACCAGTTATTACCGGTATATATATATATATATATATATATATATATATATATATATATATATAAACTGCAAAGAAAAAGCGTTATTTTGTATTTGGAAAAATTTGCAAAGATGATTAGATGTAATAAGACCAGAAACAAGGTCAATTTTAATTTTATGCTGACCAAATCTCTGACTTATCGCTCTTTACAATGTCGGACACATAGCGGTAATTAATATGATTAGCCTTCTGCTTGACAACATTATCAAACAGCTAATGATGTGTTGCTAATGTTACACAAGCCATGTACCCATTCGCCATCTCAGAGGCTCACAGCTGCCTTTTAAAAACCAGTACCCTTTGAAACGCTTTGAACAACTCAGAACGTCAGTGAAGTAAGACCCACTGTAAGTCAGTGAAGTAAGACATATAGTTCATCATCATAACAGTAATATATATCAAATGTACCCACTATATTGCTAAAAGTAGACTGTTCAAGTCTGTTCATATCAACAGAAAAATATACCAGGATAACCTGGCTTCTCTTGAGACTCCACTGCTTCAGAGCGGTCATGGTTAATGATATGCTAAAGCCAGCCGGCATGTTGACCTGATTGGTTACGCTGTAGTTTGTGACGTCAGAAACACCAGCGATTTCAAACTGCGTTTTTCTTTTCAATGCAGTTTTAAAGAGAAAATACTCAGCAATGGTGGTGACTTATGACTTTGAACATGGTTTGTCTTAAAGCATATTGAAAACACCACATAGACTTAATCAACATTAAAAACATGATTTTCACCACAGGGGGTCTTTAAGACTTCGTTTCAGATAATATATTTAACAACAACACTCAAAATACAGAACCGAAACACAGAAATTCTTCCTTTTCATGCAATGAAAGCACCAGCGCAGCCATGCGCATGCATTCACATAAGAGAGATGTAACGTAAGAAGAACAGCTGTCTTGGCCAAAACATGTCACAGTTTATCACTGAATATATGCTGTGAGCTATGACTAGCACTCAAACGCAAACAGCTTTGACTGGACAGTAGGAAGATGTAGCGCATCAACATAGGCACACTGCTGCAGGGGACAAACATACATTTTATACTCTAATAGTGAATAACAAGCACCTAAGAAATTAAAAACACTGTTAGCGAAGAAACTCAAACAATACATAACAGACTTGGTGAACTGAAAAACCTCCAGCATGGGGGACACACTAACAGGAAATTCACAGCCTGGCACACAAATAGGCAACTTCCTGCATTGCGTTCCCGCATAAATGACAACAATGGAAGCCCCGCCTCTTCGTCAGCACCTAAAGTTAAGCTTTGGGTTTTACTATGGAAGAGGTAACGTAACCATTCATTTCAAGCTTGAGTAAATCTGTCCAAAACTTGACGATGCACTTAAACGTGGGTAAAAACGCAACTTCATCTATTTTCCTTTTTTTGGGAGGGATTTGACCACAGTATCGCACCCTTTTTAAATCGTCCAAAACAAATCTCTCACGGCCGGGGTGGCTAAACCTGTAATTACAGTTCTTATTTGAGTTCCCAGAGCGCAAACTGTACGCACGGACCTCTGCTCTGCTCCGTAGCAGCAGCCTGCAATTAGTAAGACCAGAATAAATCAATTCCACTGGAGCCACATCTGAGAGGCTGGGCGCCTCCGAGCGTAATCCATGGAACAGTGCCCCGCAGTATACATCGCAATAGCAACTGGCCAGCCAAAGGCAGTACTAAAATGTCCACTGTGATCTCTAAAATCAGAACCATTTGGTCACTTCCTGTGTTCCCAAAATAATTTACATTTCCATAGACCAGCACACACAAATTTATTCCATGCAATTTGTTCCAAATGTCAGTGTTGTGCAGTAGAAACCCCCCAAAAAAGAGAAAGACAAGCAAAACCAGGCCAAATTTGTGAGCAGAATGGTCTCACCTGTGAACATAGTGCAGCTGATGCACAGAATCGATCGCCAGAACCATCTCCGCCAGGTAGAATCGGGCCATGTCCTCTGGTAAACGGTCCTCAAACTTGCTGAGAAGAGTCAAGAGGTCACCACCCACGTAGTAATCCATCACCAGGTACTGCAGAAGACAGACATGTCAGAACTAAATGGCATAAAAGCAGACATACACCAGATCCAATAGAAATGTGCAGATTTATAGAAGATAAAACGATAGATCCATAGAACGATAGATATTGATAGATAGAAAGATAGAACGACAGATAGATAGAACGATAGAAAAATAGAACGATAGATAGAATCGATACATATATATATATATACACTACCGTTCCAAAGTTTGGGGTCAATTTGCTTTTTTTTAGTTTTTTAAAGAAATTAATACTTTTCTTCAGAAAGGAAGCATGAAATTGATATAAAGTGACAGTAAAGACATTTATAATAATGCAAAATATTTATTTTTTAATGAAATGCTTTTCTCTTGAACATTCAAAGAATCAAAAAAATGAAAAAATGAATCACTGTTTGCACAAAAATATGAAGCAGCACAACTGTTGTCAACTGTGATAATAATCATAAATGTTTCTTGAGCATCAAATAATCATATTAGAGTGATTTCTGAAGAATCATGTGACACTGAAGACTGGAGTAATGATGCTGAAAATTCAGCTTTGATCACAAGAATAAATTACATTTTAAAATATATTCACATAGAAAACAGCTGTTTTACATTGAAATAATATTTAACAATATTACTGGGTTTGTTTTGTATTTTTAATGAAATAAATGCAGCCTTGGTGAGCAGAAGAGACTTCTTTTAAAAACATAAAAAATCTTACCGACCCCAAACTTTTGAACGGTAGTGTATATATAAATATATATATATATTAGTGCTGTCAAACCATTAAAATATTTAATCGCGATTAATCGCATTAATGTCATAGTTAACTCGCGAAATAATCGCACATTTTTATTTATTCTAAATATCTCTTGATTACTTTTTGTCCCATTATTTTTTTTTCTCATTTTAATGCTCTTATCAACATGGAAAAGTGGATCGGCTTGCTTTGTGCAAATGTTTTTTTTTTATTGAAAACAAATTTGGCATATACTGTGTTCAATTTCACACTAACATTCTCACTTGGAGCAAATAATCTCTCACACGATGTAACGCTGTCCATCAATAAAAGGGTTAAAGAAATACTGACGAGGTCCTGATATTGACGAGGGGGCGGAGAATTCGCATCGGCTGTGTGTGTGTGTGTGTGTGTGTGTGTGTGTGTGTGTGTGTGGGGCCATCAAGTGATATTTCAGACTGGACGTGCTGCGATGATAGCTCAGTTCACAACGACAAAACACACAGATCACTTTGGTCTTGTCAATGGAACCATTTGGCAACTTTTTAAAAGTAAACTTTTCATTCAGAATCTTATTGCCATCCATTTCGGCGTCTCGCGCTCGTCATCCACTCAAAACGTAACGTTAACCCAGCCTACTTCTCCTTGGCCAGATCGCAAGCCCAAACAAGTGTGTGCGCGTGCCTGTTGTTTTCGGTCTAGCTAGATCCGGTGTGGTGTTGTAGTTTAACTTTCAGACAGGACGAAGAATGCACAGCGTCAAAAGTTGAACTATTTCGAACTTTGACCGTGGCGTGCGCGCCACTGCGCTTGCGCTTTGGTTGACAAAGCAACAAAACGCCCTCGCTCGGCGCAACTTAAGCCATTGAAATCATGATTGAAGTGAATGGGTTTCATAGCACAGCGCCGCGAATGCCGCATCCTGTTGCAAAAGCATGTAAAAAACGACAAAGTTTGCTTGGCCAAAAAGAACGTTAATCTCGCGATAAAAAAATTGACGCCGTTAAAATGGGTTTGCGTTAACGCCGTTAATAACGCTTTTAACTGACAGCCCTGATATATATATATACAGATAGATATATACTACAATGATAGAATGATAGACAGAAGGATGGATGGATGGATGGATGGATGGACGGACGGTTGGAACGACAGATAGATAAATAGATTGATAGATATAATGCTAGATATAAATGATAGAATGATATACAGAAAGGTAGATAGATAGAAAGATAGAGGTAAATAGAACGATAAAACGACAAACAGATAAATAAATAAATTGATAGATAGAACAATAGATATAATGATAGAATGACTGAAGGATGGATGGAACGCTAGATGGAATGAAAGATAGATAAATAGAATGATAGATAGAGCAACATAGATAAATAGACTGATAGATAGAACTATTGATATAGAACGATGGGTGGGTGGATGGATGAAATGACAGATAATTAGAACAACAGATAGATAAATGGATGAATAGATGGAATGATAGATATAATGATAGACAGATGGATGGGACGATAGATAGACTGATAGATTGATAAATAGAACAATAGAGTGAACGATAGAATTAGAACGATAGACAGAACAACAGAGAGATAAATAGATTGGATGGATGGATGGATGGATGGATGGGACAAATTTAGGATAAATTGAGGTTTACTGTAGTGCTATTATGGTTTGGTGGTCGAGAAGACAACCTGCATGACAACAGTAACCACTCAGACCTCTAGAATAAGCGGTTTGCCTAATGAGAAAAACCACATGACCACCACACTTGGCTGACTGGGATTGTCATAGTAATCCCCCACATGGGTACCGGCCAGAGGTGAGGTTCTCTCCTGCCCAGCATCTCTGAGGTCTGTCTGCCCTCACGAAACAGACCAAGCCTGTTCAGGGACTACTGGGATTGACTAATCAAGTCTGATCTAATCAAAGCTCCTGTTAATGTGGAATCAAGGGCAGAAGCCTACCAGGAAGTTGTCATCCTGAAAGGTGTAGTGCAGTGTGGTGATCCACTGACTGTCCCCATTCACCAGCACGTCCCGTTCCTCCCGGAAACACGCTGTCTGGGGAAAAAAACATAAACATTGGTTAACATTTAGTTGATCTCAAACAATGTAATTTTCCAAACTAAACGAATTGATTTTGCACTAGAAAGATTGAATTGTGTACCTCTGCTCTTTTTAGCATCTCCCACTTGTTGAGGATCTTCATGGCAAACACCTTGTCTGAACTTTTCACCTTTACAACTGCTACCTGTAAACACACCAGAGAGCACAGAGATCTGACACCCAGCTCCTCCATTAAGAAATCAAGAGGGGATTTCTAGAGGTCCTGATCAGATGATAAGCGCTTGTGTGTTGCTTTTGTTCCATCTAGATTACCAGATCACACATGGAAGTGGTTGGTTATTTGTGACAGCTGAGTGTAAACCTTGAATTACAGGGCAGGTCGGGTTACTATGGGTGTACACAAACATATACAAACGCTGCCATGAAATCATGATATAACTCATTCTGAGGGAAGAAAGCATTCTTCACAAAAAAGCACACTCAGGACTCAACAAGTAAAGACAATCAGCTGACAGCAATTCGATCTCAAGACAGTGACAATTTCACTGACAGCCCAAATCCAATTTTAATAACTCAAACAGCAACTCAAACGTTGAACTGCAAAATATGACTTTGAAATCTGACCCAAGCCACTTTTTTATGTAGTAACACACACACACATACACGCACATAACGTCAAATTATAACATTTCTTATTATTGGTATTAATATCATATATAATAACCAATTAACCCAGTATCCATTTTTTCTGTCATTCTTTGGATAGCATTACATTATACTGTATGATCACTCTTATTCATGCGGTATGAAACAAACTCAGTACAGCACTGGCACGCATCTGTGAATCTCCTGTCTGTGTGACACACACTTAGGGCACACAGAAAGCCGCTTGAATGGACAAAAGCACAAAAAATTATGCCAAAATGTCAGTTTGTCGAGTATCCTCACAAGCAGTCTTAAATGAATGTAAACAGTTGTAAGAAAACGGGATGCGCAATTGCGTGTCAGATCGGTGGCAGATCTTAAAGTGACAGCAGCCTAATAAACTTGCTGCTGTTTGTCATTAAAGGATAATTTCGGTATTTAACACTTTGCGTCTATTTTGTAGTTTGTTTTGGATAAACTAGAGTGGTGAACACAAACATTTTGACAATGGTTCCTGTCTCGACTTTTTGGCTATTTTAGAATTGCCTTTGACAGCTTCAGAATGGAAGTCTCTGGGTATGCACAAACATGTCCCTAGAACAACCCTAAACATTCATGTTCAAAACTGTACAACTCACCGAGTGGTTACTGGTGCTCGTTGATGTTCCAAAACAAGTAGTGTAGTGAAATACAGTTTCTGTCGTGTTTCATTTGGCATTTTGTAAAATCCCATTGATTTCCATTGGAGGACTCATTGCTTGTTGATATTACTGCGCTACCGGAAACGGGAGGGCCTGTTTACATTTGGTTGTAGTCTTTTCGCTCGGTTCTCCGTCTTTTTTTTTTTACTGTCTATGCGCTAGACACCGAGTTCCGTACAGCGTCCTTGTACGGCAAAGTGGTTGTCACTATTAAATGGTCGGGAGTGTGCTAACGCTTCAGACTCAAATATCGAGCGGAAGTTTACACGCGGTTGTGAGGTATCTGAAAAAATAGTTCCACTACAGCAAAATAAACGGATTGGAATCATACATTGTGCCGATATATTTGTTTTTAATCATCAACGAACACCACTAACCACTCGGTGAGTTGCACAGTTTTTAAAACGAACATTAAGGGTTGTTTTAAGGACATGTTTGTGCTTGCCCATAGACAGCCACTCTGAAGCGCTCAGAGGCGATTCTAAAAGAGTCAAAAAGTCGAGACAGGAACCATTGTCAAAATTTCTGTCCACCACTCTAGTTCATCCAAAACAAACTACAAAATAGACTCAAAGTGTTAAATACCGGAATTATCCTTAAATATTAATCAAAGAACAAAAGAAAAAGACTCACTGCTCTTGAATAACTTTTGTAGCTTTAATAAGGATTAATCTATAATCTTCAATTTATGATTTAAGCAGAAAAGACTGTAGTGTTTGATTATTATATTAAATTTCTGTATATGTCCTACCTGTTAGACCAATCTGAAAATCTTAAATCACTGTTTACAAGGTTACATGGTTGGTCACAAGGTCAAAAACAATGAAAACAATAACTTTCTGTGCATTTTGACAGGGCAAGTAAAAATCTCAACAAGTCTGACAGGGCCAATTGATATATTGGGCCCTGATATATTGAAGGGCATAGGTAAATTTAACATTTATTATAATGGGTTTATGGGAAGACTGTTTTAAGCTCACTTAAATTAGAATTTGTTGTATTTATTAAAGCATAATAAATGTTAAAATTTATAGCTTTTAATTATACTGGAAATGCTGAATGGCTATAATGACTAAAATTGAGAAAAAAAATCAATTTCATAGAGACATTGGTATCGGTGATACTGATCGGGCTCTTTAAAAAAAAAAGATGCCATAACCGATGGTATTATCAAATTTCATAATATAAAATGATAGTTAGTAATAATATTTTACCACATAATTTTATAAAATAATAGCAATATTAGGTTTTTCTTGGCAGAAAAAAACAAATTATAGGGAGCATTAGTCCAAACACATTAGTCTAAACAGCACATAATGGACCAATAAAATGAAGTTTGGTCCACACATTTAAGTGTGAGCATCATGGGAAAAGGAAGTGGAATGGGACATGTATTTATCTTGAACTCAAGGTGTCCAAGTGCAACAACGGTGTGATTCACTCCCTGCGATTAAATATGCCAAAACAAGCACGCATTGAGAGGTCTACACATTCCAGACCGAGCCAGGATCCGAACATTATTCCAGACAGAAATCACGCTCTTCACTCTTCCACACATCTGATAGGGATTTAAAATAAACTAAATCCCAAAAGCACGGACCCTAAAATGTAGATTACGATTGCTAAGAAAAGCTAACGACTATCAGCTAAAACATCAGGCAAATATCTGATCGAAAGACTGGAAAGTGACTTTTAAAGCAGAGTTCAGAGCGCTGCCTGGCATTGTGCCCTCAAAACACACAGCTTTATATGGGCCAAACTCCCACAATGCAGCCTTTGAGTTATAGTTAGGGAAATCTAATTATTACTCAAAAAAGACATTTATCTTCTGTCATAATTTGGTCAACAGTACGAGATATGTGTGGGTGGACAAGAGCGAGCAATTCAAATGAAAAAGGCAATGAAAACCAGGAAAAATAACAACAGCTAGTACATTTGTTCTTTATTCTGATTCACTGGTGGTCAAAACACAGATCATTGAGTTTTTGGCATCTTTAACTTAGTTTGGTCCTCTACAAATAACACTGCTGAAGTGGTACAATTTAACCTAATTTATCACACATTAACTTGCTTTCCTTTACAGTAGGAATGCTCCGAAATAACAATTCTGGGCCGAAACCAAAAATTCAGGCCGAAAACTGAAACAGAAAATGAATGAATCAAACTTGTTTAATAATCAACAATGTCTAAATGTCTAAAACTGAGCTGTACAAACATTTAAATGGCACATTATGCAGTTTTATATAAACTATTTAATATGGTTTGTTGAAATATAAACATTTAAACAATAATAAACTGTAATCATTTGTTTTCATGACAGATTTATTCAAAAATACATTAAAGACATGACAACAGGTTAAGTAAATTATGTAATAATGTGCATATATTTAGCAAAATGCTCTTCTCTAGTTATTTTTTTCTAGCTAACTAATAAGTTTATGGACACTGAATAGATTTCTTGAGATTAATGTTTAGTGACATTGTTTAGCTTACAAGCCGTTTTATTGACGTCTTACATTGAGTGATTACATGAGGCAGGATTCATTTCGATAAGTATCTTTCAACATACCTTCTGGTGTTCACTGTTCAACAGCCATGTTTATTTTGTGCTGTAACCAGTAGTAAAGAGGAGATGAGATAATCGGTTCACGTGCACTTGATCTATGCTGCTGCTTGAACTGAGGTGTTACAGCGATCTCTCACGCCGTATTAAAGAGCGCCAAGACGACAGTTTGAATTTCGCAATAAAATCGACAGAATTTTAAAGTTGAGACTTTGCTTCATTTTAAAAGTAACAAAGCTTTTTGTGATTACTGGATGGCAGGCATGCTACACGCATTTAGTGAAGTTTTGTTCAAGCTGCGCATCAACAGAAAACAGCACAATGAATCTAAACACATAAAAAACAAAAAACAATTTGACCTTTTAAACTTTAAACTAGATAGAAGTGCATGCACACCAGTGTCACAGCTACGAAATTGATGCATCTAAAATCGATACACTTAAATGAATAAATTAATGTCAATCATCAAATTGATCAGAGAAGAACCAGTGATGTTTATGAGAGAGTTTAGCGGTGCGCTCCAGCTCCTGTCAGTGTCTAAGAAACCAGGATCAGGGCGGCACGGGGCGGTCGGGGTTACAGGTCAACCTTAACACAGAGACGACCCTTTGACAACTACAAAGACCTCCGTTCAGAGACCATGACACCCATCAGCATCTGCTCAGTGTACTCTCATTCTGCAGATGGTGACGGTGTCATGGTCCCTGAACGGAACTCCAAGCATAAAATATGCAAGAGTGAAAATAGCTTGGCTGCTAAACTGTTTAAGTGAAACACTTTCACTTTTTCATGGGGTAGCAAAATGTACTTTGCTTAGTTTATGACACGTAAAATATCTTGGCATGTCTTTGGGTCATGAAAAAATTCTTGGCCCAAGAAACAACCATGTCGCCAACAAGGGTCATAACCACTTCTCTGGTGCTTAAACGACTGATTGGCTGCATCCCAATTCGCACACTTCTACATTCTGTAGAGTTTGTAGTTCGCTGGTGAAAGTACTGGAAAGTTCTAAACTACATACTAAACAATAATGTTTTAATAACATTGTTTAAATAAAAAACATTAACTCTTTTGTGACTGTATATGTTATTTTAGTAAGATGTTAATTCACTAACTTCTCACAGTTTTCGGTTTCATAGCTTTGACACTTTTTGACTTGATTCAGTACAAGATCCCGCTAGTAAGAGTCATTTTTGTCCATGACTTTTAGACTTCAGACTACGAGCATGTTTGTTTTAATTTAGTAAAATTATTATTTAACAATTAGGTTTATTTAGCATGCACGGATCCGGCAAATGTTTGACATGCTACTAAAACCAACATAATACCAAAACATTTGACCAACTTAATACCAAAATTGTTTATTGCACAAAAATAAAAATCAAAGATTTATTAATTAAAAAAACAACCGTATCAGAAAATTGTTGGGGTTACAACCATCACTTGAGAGCCACTCCTATATTCTATGGATTGGATAGTATGGTAATTCAGATGTAGTCTCAACACAAGACGGATGCTTACCTCACCGAAAGCTCCTCGACCAATGACCTTCAGTATCTCGAAGTCTTCCTTGTGCAATCGCATCTGTTTCACTTTAGAGGTGAACGGTTTGGCTGCGGAGAGAAAGAGGCGACAGCATGGAGTTATTGTTGAAGATGTTCAAATCCATCACTTCACTATGATGTGCCATAAGGACCCGGTCTTCTTGAAGGGATTTGTAACAGTTTCAGTTACAGAACATTCACACAAGTCAAAAGTTCAGAGGAATCTCTGAGCAGGTGTGAAGGACAGATTGATGGTGTACCACAGTAAAGTCTTTCTTGCAGGGACTGAGCTTAAAAAAACTGGCCACTAACTGGTCACATAACTCAATCAATATTTCATGTCCACTTACTTATTTATTTGGCAAGTAGCAGAATAGCATAATCATCTGGTCATAATCAAAACAACAACAACAAAAAAACCTGTTCAGAGACCCTGATTATTTTGCAACAATATATTTTAACTTACCCTGACAACACCCAGTTAGAACTTACGCAGAAGTGTGTGTTCTATCATGAATGGCAGCACAAATTGCCATTAACCCTTTGTGACTGATTCTGGCAAATCATAATTATGTACAATGCCACAGCATCAAAAAGTATATATATAATGGTTTCTGTTTTCAAGGGTGCATCCTTCTGCAATGAGAATCAATTATCACATTTGTATCATTTTATGGAGCACACAAAATATGATTTACTATGGTTGAGAGGATGTGCAAAGGGTTTCTATTAAAAGCTGTGAAGAGGATGCACTCAAGGCAGCATGTGATCACAATCTCAATTGCCCAAGGGCAATTTACACTTTTGAATTTGATACATTTAAGCCCAATTATTATGAGCTGTTCAAATGTGTTAAATTAACACAGGATAATCGTAATTGCATTGTTTTTCTTAACACTAACCAGCCATTTCATGACTACAGTTTCATAAAGATTTAGGGTGCACTTTTTTGACCAGTAAGACATCACCAAGCAATCATCCAGAACATCCCAGAATACCCTAGATACCACCCAAAACACCTTTGTATTGGGGCAGCAAGTTTTGAATGGAAAAACACCACTCACAATGAAAATGTAGAAATTTAATTGAGTCCATAAATCATTGTATGATAAACAGGGGAAAGGCTACTTCTTTCTATTGAAGACCTGTGACGGAACGCTCCCTCCCCCTTATTAACATTGCCACCAGACCAGTGTCTTCCCCTGTGACACGCTGGTGTCCTCGCAGGTCCCGGAGGGGAGCAGGGAGGGATTTCCGCACCACCATCGTCGTCGGACCCGTATGCCCATGCAGGGATGCACCCCTCTCTGCTGCCAATGCCATCAGGCTGAGAATGGCTGGGCTGCCTTGCCATCTTGGGAGCTGCCCCCCCTCGCGCCCCGGACCGAAAAGGGGAGCAAGTGCGGCCACCAGGACTCCGCCCCCTTTACCTGGACCAACTCATCAGAGCACTGCCTTCCCTACACGTGCCCCAGCACAACAAGGACACCAGATGTTTATTTTAGACACTTTTATGCCAATGGACACTTTATTCCCCATCTCTTTGAGGCCTGACGCCACTCCCACTGTCTATCGTTGCCTCTCCCGCCACAACGCTGTGCGCTGCTTATTAAGGACCTCTGTACTGGTCAATGAAAGTCACATTGAGCTCAAGACTGCCAGCACTAGAGATCAGACACAAAGACAGATATATTTTCACTTGGACTGCATTAAGTCCAGTCTTGTGCTGTTCAGTTAACCCTGCATAATAAAAAACTGATGTAGTTAGCTGAAACCAAACAGGCTCCAAGATACTGAAAGTGGTCTGGTATAAGCACACTTGGTTTTTATAAAGGAACAGTTCACCCTAAAATGCAAACAAATATTGCTCGTTCACATTTAAAATAACCACACAATACCATATAAACAGTCCACCCAGACCATTTATGTAAACAAATTGATTTAAACAGATTTAAACAACTTAAAAAGTAAAGATTTTATTTTTCAAAAAACGCCAAACGAATTGTAGGCTACTGGATGTTTTACACAAAATAAACTAAGCATACAAAAACAGCAACAAAATTCTAAATTAGATTAAATAGGCTACATCAAATATGCCGCCTTCATGGTTTTATCATGGCAGTGGTTAGAACAAAAACAAAAACAATTCTGAAAGGTTTCTGGACAGAAAGCGAAAGTAAACTGCGCAAGGCCGCATGGCCATTCATAACGGTGCGGAGGAGAGCGAGCGTTTTCAATTAATTCCTATGGAAATTGAGCTTCCATAGAAACGCTCTGCTGCTCGCCAGTGGACACACGCCGTTATGAATGCCTGTGCGGCCATGCGCATTTTACTTTCACTTTAGAATTAGCGCCAATTCGGGGTGGGCAAGTGATGTAACCGGTGAATAAGATATGGTAAAAGTGAGTGGGTCCAATATTATTGGTCTTAAAAAGTGGGTGGGTCTTGTCCCACCCACATACAATGATTCTGACGCCCATTGGAAAATGAGAATGTTACATTTTTAATGATATAATTGTTTTCAATGTTTTGGCAGATGGCCATCTAGCGAACTGATGTATTAACAATAATGTCAACAAAATTAAAAGCTCCATATTCAGTGTACAAATTGAATTTAGAAAAATTCAAACCTCTTTTTTGGGGTCAGTGTCTGTCTACATTACACTACTACATAATAATAGTTATAATATTAATCCCATGACAGTAATAGCCATATATTGTAAAACAAATGCAATGAAAAATAAAGGAAATTTTCATAATAAGTTTTGTACAAATTTCTATACTTGAAAGTAAGTTATATAGTTGGAAGTAACCCAGCACCGCCAAAACAAAACAAATGGGCCCCCGATGTACGAGTTTTATGGGCCATTAAGACAAAAAGAAAAAAGTATGAGATGTAAAAAGCAAAGATGTAATGAGATGCCCAAAAAGCACGTCGGCCCATCGGGAATCTCCCAGTACCGATGGCCAGTAGATGCCTGTGAACAATACTAAGTAAATGTATTTCGTTTGACACCTTAATGGCTGAGATGAGAAGACTTACCTCTATACTAGGTTTTCTTTTTATCTTATTCCTTTCTCCTTTTTCTTCCCTGTGCACCAGAGAGTTCAGATCGCTTCATTTTCGATCAGCACGCCAGCTGAGCACTTGCCTAATGTAACGTAACACAACTCCCCTCCCCCCGCTAGGAAATGATCGACAATAATCATCAATTCAATCTAATAATCAAGTTGACTAGTAATTAAACGTATGACTGAGGGGGCGCCTTAGGATGATCATGTTTAATAAACATGTTTTATTTCACTTGTCAATCTAATTCTATGATTAATGGGAAGTAGGCCAAGGGCGACACTAGAGGGTCAACATTTTTTTGGCCTAGGCAACAGCCTAGTTCGCCTATAGCAATCGCCGGGCCTGCATATACATTAAGCAAGAACCAATGAGGTTCATTCTCATATACGGAGCACATTTGAGCTTCCACAAGAGCCAATGAGGTTTGTTTTCACGCGTGAGCTTCTGTTAATGTGCAGTGTAACGGTTCACAAAATTCACGGTTTGGTTCAATACGATACACTTGTGCCACGGTTCGGTTCGATACGGTACACTTGTGCCACGGTTCGGTTAGTTTTCAATACTGAAAAAAGAAAGAAATGCCAGAGATATTTCCATGATTTAATTTTTATTATATTTTTATTAAAACTAACATCATAAAGTATTAATTTTTACTTTGAGCAATGATGGAGCTATACTTGACTTTTCTTTGGAGCATATGAAACAAAACAGCTCCTTGGACAAAATTAAATGTAATATTATAGTAGTTATAAACAAAGGTTTATTTTAGTTCAGATTAACACTTGAGGGCAGCATTTGTATTCATAATGTCAAAATAAAACCGACGTAATGTTACTTAAAAGCATTATAGCCTACTATTCCTGCCAAACTTCCATGGTGACAGTTAGTAGTGTTACTACAGTAAATCCATTGGCGAATGTTGCTGATCTGTGGACACTGAATAGTTCATTCATGGCACAATGTTTCTTCCTGGTTTCCACTTCAGCGCTGTTTGATCTGTTAATAACGGAGAAATGTAAATGCTTCTCACTAGATCTCGCAGCGATGTTATTATTTCAGTAGCGAACTCAAATGCTTTCTTTACTGGATCTCGCTGTGTAGTAACAGAGCTGCTTAACCAAGATCGGCTCGCGCTGCATTGGTCCAAACTGATAAACGCTCCGTCACCCCCATAATAACCAGTAGCTCAGTTTCGTTCCGCTTACATTACATTTGCCATTTGATGTTGGGCAATGTTGTGGTCGCGCCAGCATCTCAAGCGCTCTTACCACGCGCAACGCGCCTAGATTTGAAATAACTAAATTTTGCTCGGCAGGAAAAATGGTCCAACGAACCGTTCGGTTTGAAAATGCTTACCGAAAACCGAACCGAAAGCCGGTTCAATGCGAATACGTGTAGGCCTATCGTTACACCCCTAATGTGCACTGATCAGTGGCTTCATTTTTGGGAGAACTAACCCTTTAAGAGGTTATCCAATCATAACATTTATTTTATAATTATCCTAAAGCAGCTTTTTTTATTTTATGGGTGTTAGAGAAGCTGGAAAATGACCAAGTAACATTCAATAAAAGTGATTTGCTTATATTCCCATCAGAAATCATTAACTAATGGTGCTGGGCTCACTGCTGTGGAAACAACAATAAGATTAGAAAATATGGTAAATCTGACCTCTCGTCGAACACGCAAATCCAGATTCCACGTGCCTGTTGAAATCACCTGACTAGGATGTTTATTTACTGTCATACCTTTCGCACGAGTGTATAATTTAGGTACTGACAAACAGCAAGAGATTCTAAAGACATAAGTAATGTACATAAAAAATGACAGAAAGCAACAGTTTATGGCTGGTGTG
The DNA here is from genome assembly GCA_030578275.1 of Meda fulgida. Classification (NCBI taxonomy): domain Eukaryota; kingdom Metazoa; phylum Chordata; class Actinopteri; order Cypriniformes; family Leuciscidae; genus Meda; species Meda fulgida. The sequence goes on along the minus strand of CM060632.1, from coordinate 10,097,646 downwards.
GCCTATAGTGGTTAAAAATCTAGGTTGGTTGTTGGTTTAACCTCACAAGGGCTGATCAATGAATTTAGCACCATCATGCATTTGAGCAAGTCATTTAACATCACATCCTAATTGCATTCAACAATTTCCTAGTGACAATTAAAGTGGAAAAAGCTCTACAATAAGGCCTAAAACAGCCATTCAGAATGTGTTTTAAGTTTAATTTGGATTTGGATCAATGAGGTTTCACTGGGACTATTGAGTAAATAAAAAAAAAAAACCAAGTGACAATCAAAATGTCTAGTTCCTCATTGTTTGTTGCTCTAACTCGGAGCACACCTGCGAGCCACACCTGCCCAGGTTTCGTACACCCTTTAGCAATAAATAATCGATAAAAGATTAGACATGTCACTAGAGATCAGCTATAAGCATAAAAACCAACCAATTCCTTTGTTGACTTTCCTAAGTTAATGAAAAGTTTAGAATAACAACATGTTTCAAGTTGTACCGGCTAAAGTGCGTTCATTGCTGTTCGCCAGTATCACGAATGCAATCAAAATATATATAGAATAGAAAATATAGAAACCTGCTCAACAAATAGACAAACAACGCGCACGTGAAAACACACTGCAGGTCGCCATAGAGCAGCGCCCCCTTCTATCAATTGCAAACCACTTACAATTCTGTGGGAACCAAGAGATTGAAACTACTCAGAATTACGCAGCTACGTAGCTTGTTTGTGGTAATGGCGAAAATAACTAATTTTAGAACAGCGGCGAAAATGTAAAAGTGACTGGACTGAAACACATTTCACTGAGTACTTTTGTTTTTATGTCATATAAATGTGTAGCATTTATGTCCGTTTGGTAATCTGATCTACACAGTTTTCAGTGGGCAGTACTGTTTGAAGTTATCAATAAAGAAACATGGATGACTGGGGAAAGAGTGGGATGTGCTTGATATAAAAAATATATATATATTTAAAGTGCAATAAGCCGCGAAAGAATCCACTACTGACAGGAGACTTTCTGTGTGCGTGCTCTAAGCTGACCAAGGACAAGAATAGTAGCATTTGTCTTCGGTTACGCACATAAACGATCAAATACAGAAAAAGGCTATCTCAAAATGTGAGGCTAAGTGAGTATTGGAGTATTTACGTAAACACAAACAACGTAAGCACTCTGCGTTATTCCTCCCTCACTCACTCACAAGAAGATTTATGTTATAGATAGATAGATAGATAGATAGATAGATAGATAGATAGATAGATAGATAGATAGATAGATAGATAGATAGATAGATAGATAGATAGATAGATAGGTAGGTTTCTGAAGAGCATTTTTGAAGCCTAAAGTGGGAGGAGCTGGCCGTCGCCATCTTGGCAGCGCGTCACTCCCGGATTGCCAAAAATGGGCAGAGGTGGGATTAGCTGAGGTGACGTAACGGCTAACAGACAGCAGACAAACAGATAGTAGTGACGGCAGCAGCAATCCACCTGTCACTCAAGTGGCCACGGCCCTAATTATGCAGAACTTTAAGGCTTAATATAATTAAAACGGATGAGTTTTTTTTTTTTAAATCACCCCCCTCACAGTTTTCATGAAGGGCAAAATTAGCTATATAGACCAAAACCACTTTTTGTACCAGGCTGTAAACATATTTCTTTCTGCTGTAAAGTTGGCCATTTTAACATGGGGGGTCTATGGGATTGACTCTCTTTTGGAGCCTGTCTCTAGCGGCCAGTCGATGAATTGGAGTTTAAGTCACTTTCATGTTGGTTTCAAGAGAGAGACCGGAAGGTTGCCGGTTAGTTTGTACACCCTGTTCGTGGGTGTAAAGTGACAGTTACAAGTTAACTATCATATTTACGGGTTAAATAAGATAAAAAAGATATGTTATCAAAATATGTTCATTATCTTATTAAACATACCAACACGCATTTATCATTCAGTTTAGGGCTTTTGAATTTGACAGATTAAATTAAGTGAAATGTATATCTAATTAATATGTACGGTATATGGATACTATATAAATAAAATAATTTATATGCATTTTATACACATATATATTAAATACAAGTATGGTACTTTATATTCCATTTAATTATTATATTATATTTATTATATTTATCTAATATGCGTGACTTGACTTTCCTCTGTGTTGCGTTTGAACGCATTTTGCTTAGTGAAGTGAACATCAACAGATATCACATGCTCAGGGAGTAGGGATCAGTGAACACTGCGTAGGAACTCTGTCAATCGGGACGCACCCAAGTTAATGGCGCTCTCTTCTAACAAGCTAATAATCTGAACCAGGTGTGTTTGATAAGAGAGACATAAAAATTGAGGGGAACCCGTGCTTTACATCATGATCAAATCCTTGTTTAATATTGGCCAAACAGCATTAAATTAAAATGTCCACTTAATCTTTAATATTTGGCCACTTCTTTACGATAGAAATAGAACACGTGGACATCAAAACGTGCAAACTCAGAGCGAGGGTTTAAACTTTTATTTTGAAATCGCCATGAACAACAATTTGCATATTTAAAAATGTATTGATGTATTCTCCTATGTTGGAGTTGGTTTATTACGACTTGTGTTACAAATCTGGTGAAATGGCGCACAATACGTTCAAAGATGAGCGTTATAAGCAACCCAAACTCACAGCATATGCAGAGATGGAGTTTGTAAACCGAGCTGCTGAGTACATGATAACAGCGCATATATTATTTAATTATCATATATATGCAGTAAAAGACTGAAGAGACTGAAAAAGACTGAACAATATATTGCAAGCACAGTAAAAGGTTTTGCCACAAACTCAACTCTGTCATGCTGATACAGCGAGACAGCTTTTCAGTTCACCTCGACAGGAAATAGTGTCACGTTTTAATATTGCAAGATCTCGTCACACCCCTGCTCAATAATATCAAGCATTATATTGGTCTATCAACACACAACTCATGGAAAATATGGGATACATCACTTCTTGTAAACACACCTCTGGTAAACAAGGCCAAACATTTCAAGCTGCAAAGGGCGAGTTCCATTAGCCAAAATGTCAGGCGACTGATTTGTTGATATGAAATCTATACACATAGCTTTGTGGGATATGAGCGAGATTCCATGTAAACAATGCTGTGAATATCAAATGTTACCACAGTGTCAGGCATCCTTTTACAGGGCATTAGAAACAGACGGAAAACAGACCACCTGGAACTGCCATCATGGTCTCTAATACATCAACCAGGGAAAGTGTATAAAGTCTATTCATGAAGGACAGTTTAAAGGTCAAGCCTTCCTTAGAAGAACCTACACTGTTTCCAAAGTGTCCAAAACAACTGCAGCACACTCAGGTCGGTGTTCATTAAAGATCTGAATGCAGAAAGCTCATTGTGTATATCAGTGTCACAGTCTCCAGCGTAAGGGGACACAGAGCTGCAAATCAAATGAACCACACTATCTATCTCCTGCAATACCCGCATTAGGAGACCATATAAAGGCAAAGACACTGGCAGAATCATTAAAACACGCTTTCCATAGAGGGAAAGAAGCGCTTAAAGCCAGTCTGCAGAAAGACTCACAGATAAACTCGTGAGCGCGTGCCGTGTTCAAACCTGCTCTACTCTGCTGAAACATCAAGAGCATTTTCACTGTGAAATGTCTGCATAATATAAACACTGAGAGCAAAATAATTTGTCAGCTTTCGTTTAATAATGTCACAGGGTTATTATTTCATATACTAAAACGGAGAAAAAAAAACTATTAATTTCAGAACAATTTCAAATCAAAAGAACCTGTGAATGGTGATATAACATGTTACACAACCTTAAAATCTTAGCTTAGACTTAGCTCACACAAAAATGAATACTCATGTCGTTCCAAAGCCGTGAGACTTTCTTTCATCTTCAGAAAACAAATGAATATTTTTTTTGATGAAATATGAGAGCTTTCTGTCCCTCCATTGACAGCTACGCAACTACCACTTTGACAATTCAAAACGTTCATAAAAAGATCGTAAAACTAATCCACATGAATTGATCGGTTTAGTAGTCCAAATTTTCTAAAGACATTTGATCGCTTTATATCATGAACAGATTGAATTTAGGCTTTTCACATATAAAAATTCATCAACTCACACATCAGTGATGGTAAATGGAAGCTCAAGCATGTTTACTTGCCATGTGAGAACCAATGAGGTTCATTCTCGTGTTACGCAGGACGTTTGAGCTTCTGTTTATGTTCGCTGATCAATGTTTATATGTAAATAAAAGCCTAAATTCAATCTGTTCATTCTATAAAGGGTTCGTATCTCTTCAGAAAAAATTGGACTAAACCGCTCAATTCATATTAGGGGTGGGTAATCTGTCTGATTTCCCGATTCGATTCGATTACGATTATTGAAGTCACGATTCGATTACAGTCGATTTTCGATTATTAACGATTCTCGATTAGCGATTATTGATTTTCCATTTCACAAGAGTAAACGAAAATACACTAGACCAACATATGATTATATTAGCAGCAACATTTTGGTATTAATTGCACTTTTTATTTGTTTGATATTCAATGAAATGTAATGATGTTTAGTGAGGACATGCAAACATGCTTGTTGTCTACTACTTAGGCAACCCATTATCTTTAAATTAAATTTTTTTTAAAAGCAATTGTGTTGCATTATAATGCAAAGGCACCTGGTTCTATTAATTGGCATTAAAAGGCATTTTGTGATTTCCTTCAATTGAAAATCTTTGAAGCAAGTTTGGGGGACTTGAAGGGTACCCAATTCAGAGAATCACCCAGAAATTCAAAAGAACAGCATTTATCTGAAATAGAAAGCTTTTGTAACATTAAACAATACCGCTAAAAAGTCCGTAAGAATTTGTATTACATTTTTTGGGCAAATGAAAAAAGAAATCATTACTTTTATTCATCAAGGATAAATTAAATTGATCAAAAGTTACAGTGAAGACATTTATAATGTTACAAATCGATTATCTGAATCTTTTGTGTGTGTGTGTGTGACTATAAATACTTTGCTTTAAAAGTACAAAGTAATGACCCATAAAGAATAAACGTACAATATATTGTATTAACATTGCAAAGAACCAACAAGAAAATAAATGTGTGCCTGAACCAGGGGCATCTTAAAGCATCTTGCCGCTTTCAGAGCGCTCACGTCCGTAACGGAGAACACGTCCGTAACATTGTTTTTTCCTCATAAATGCGAACGCGAAAAATTAAATAAAATAAAATGAATATTTTATGTACTGTGGAGACTGAGAGCCAACCTTTCTTCATCCGGTGGGTAGTATTACTTTAGTTTGCGCAGTGTAATTCACATAATCACTAAATAAATATTTTGCCTCCTAAAGTTTTTTTTTTTTTTTTTTTAACCAGTCAGTAATCTGGCCCCCTCGTGGGTACGCCACTGGCCTGAACTAGGAGCATACTTGTAGTAAATTAGTATTATAACGACTGGTACAGCCGAGTGTTTTTCCTCCTCTGGCTGGAAACGTGTCATATGGCTTCTCATATTTGTCGTGTTTCCGTCGTTTGTTTTATTCTACAAAGCTTACAACCAGGGTGGCTCTTGTCCAGCTCCTTTCCCCCTTCAACTGCAGAAGCCAAAATATTTCCACATGTCAGCTTTTAACCTAACAAGGAGGGTGTTTGGATTTAGCGCGCTCAGCCATCGCGTCTCTGTTATGTGCACGCCACAGACGGTCCGGCCACTGCACTTCCGCGCTTCAGAGTTCCGTCTTTCGCGTTCCGTCAATATTACGTTATTATAAATATATATATTTTTTTTTTTTTGAAAATCGAATTTTTGACATTTGTGAATCGATTCAGAATCGTCCACGTCCGCATCGCGATGCATCTAAGAATCGATTTTTTTCCCCCACCCCTAATTCATATGCATCAGTTTTGCAATGTCTTTATGAACTTTTTTGAAACGTCAAAGTGATAGTTTTGTAGCCGTCAATGGAAGGACAGAAATTGCTCAGATTTCCTTAAAAAGATCTTCATTTGTGTCTTGAAGATCAACAAAAGTCTTACGGGTTAGGAAAGACACGAGGATGAACAATTCATGACGAGTTTTTAGGTGAACTAACCCTTTAAGGGTGTTAATCTATTTATATTAATAATCTCAAATTATCTCAAACCATAATATTACATTATGTCAAAAAGGATAAAAACAACATGATCTGCAAAGATAAGGTAGTCTGGTATTCTGAAGATTAGCCATGTTATTAAGCTTAAATGGATTTTAAATCCGTAAAAAAAAAATAAAAAAAACTGATATGAGAAAGCCAGTAACAATGGAGGAACAAGTCTGGTCCTAAACCCAATCCGTTCAGAACAGACAACAAGATTATATCATCCCTAAAAGGCATACTGGTCTTGCAAATCACGGCGATTAAACAAGTGTTGACTTGCCATATTACAAATACAAATAAGGACGAAATATAAAGGAAAAGCTTGCTTGTGATGAGGAGGATTCAACCTCTGAATATGAGAAACCTCCCAGAGTTAATACAAACCTAATCCCAAAATATGAGACCGGTTATACCTGACAGCAAACCCAACCTGCATAAATAAACGTAGACGGTATGAAAGCTAGAACACTGGAATAGCAGAAGATGTTGGGGTTGTGACAGGATAGTCACATAAAACCGCCTGGGTTGTCAATTTAAACCAGCTGTCCGGGGGAACTCACTATACAGGGGGACTTCTTCAAATACCAGAGGGTAGTTGTTAGTCACCGTCCACCGAGTCAGCCTTTTCTTTCAAACAGTTGGGCCTGAACGGCATCTGTGACTTACACATTCCTACATTTGCCTTCAAGTCTTCAGGCCTCTTTCAGATCAGCACAGAAAGAGCAGGAAATTGACTAGTCAAATAATGCATTTAAAAGTATAAAGAAATGCTGTTAACTGTCACAAATTGGCTAATTATAAAAACTCTTTTGAGGGTTAGCATGCAAATCAATGAAAAGAAAATGCAAGAAAGGTGTTTTGATGTCATAATGTCAAAGACATGCCCAGAACACGTGTTGGAAAGCAAGCAAATCTAGATCCACTGATCAGATTTAGCTTCAGCAAGGTTGTGCATGTAAACAGACTCAATTTGACATACATTTATGTGAACAGTGACCATATGAATATCCCATATGAATAGTATTAGCAGTTTTTTTTTCCGTCGTCTTGGCGGCCCCTAATTTTATAACAAATGATAATTTCGATGGAAGTGAATCATTCAAAAGTAACTTTAGCTGGAAAATAACATTATTCAAGAACCGCTATAAAGCAAAAACAATCTCTGTTACCTTAAATTATGTTTATCTCTGTAAAGCTGCTTTGAAACAATCTACATTGTTAAAAGCGCTATATATAAATGAAGATGACTTGACTTGACTTGAAAAGGGCAGATATTGGAAGCATACAATATCATTGTTAGGGATATGAAAATTTTGACCTATTCTGAGTGATAACCGACAATTTTTCATATTTGAAAGCCGATAACCAATATATAAATTTATATATAAATATTTTGAGAGCCTGATTACAAAAACAAAAGTCTCACCATTAAAAGACATGTCCCAAGCAAACAGTTATAATGTTTTTATTATAATTTTATGTAGCCCATATGACTGCACATGTTGTACTTAACCATATTTTCCTTTATGAAGTGATTTCAATCATATTTCAAGTGATTTAAAACCATCATGGTGAACAGTGAGCATCTGAACTGTCTCAGCTAAAGGAAATAATCCATTATTTATCGGCTTTAATATATATCGATACGATAACGATGACAAAAAATTAACATATAGCCTATCATATATTAACAACATATTGGCTGATACCGATATGGTGGCCGATATATCGTGCATCCCCTAATCAATGCCTACTTTTTCGAATTTAACAGTCTATTAGACATTACACAATATAATCCGATGCTGGATTTCACTACAAGTAAGGAAATATGTTATACAGAAGCGGCCAAAAGTGATGTCTGGAGGAGGGGATTTTTGTTTTTAATGACACTGCAAGTTCGACAAACCATGAAAATATGAGGAAAATACTTTATAGTAGCCTAGGCTATTTTAAATATGAGAGAAGAACAAAACACTGAACTTGGTTATGTCTGACAAAATTATTTGCTGAAAGAAGCAAACTACATCTACAGATTTTATTTTACTATGCAAAATATGCATAGAAAAACTATACATATATATATAAAACCTGAAATTAAAATTTTGCTCATTGGTAGCCTACAGCTTGTAGGATTTGAATCTACAAACTTTGAGTTATTAGAATAAACTACACAATGAATGAATTCATGTATTTCTCCTCTAGACTTTGTAAATTAAACCATGACATCAGTTATGATGGATGTTACATTTACCAGCTCTAAAACTGTCAAATAAAAATGAAAGCATCCCATCTGAAGCGTGGTCATCACAGGAGTATAACACAAGAGATAACACAAATCTGGCTGATGATCTGGGCACGAGTTCAACTTGTCCTGGCATCGTCTCTAACCAACCTCTGGCTTAAAGGTGTGTAAGGATCATTTTAGCCTAATGCAAAGGAGAGAGCGGATTACAGCTTTTTACAATGCTGAACTAAAGTTGTAAAACCAGAGAACAAATAAATTACCTGAAGAGCAAATTCCAGCAACTTTGCAGTAGCCAAGCCAAGTAGCATATGCAAAAAAAATTGGAAAGTATCTAAGCATCAATGAATCTGCAAGAAGCTGACAAGAAATGAATCAAAATGAAATCAAGTGTCTTTTTCCAAAACATTAGCCTAAAATAATAGCATCTGCTCTGCTGAAGAGGTCTACAAGTGCATAGAATAGATTCACAATTGTTTTCTGTTCCCTGTCAATAAGATCTATCCTTTTTATTATTGTGTTACAGTGTGTGCGTTTATTATTCTCTGCCACACTCGCTCGGTCTATCCTGCGTGCATCGAGCCTTCTGTTTCCATGGAAGGAATGTTTACAATTCAGGTCATTCAGGGTAGCTGCAAGTCATGCCACAAAATAAACAAACAAACGGCACACTATGTTCATTCACGGTGGAATGTGATGTAGCGCTCCAGTCATTTCCTGCTCAACTTAAACATGTAACAAGTTTAAAGTCATATCCATTAGTTAAGCTGGGTCAGGAGGCGCCTGGTTAAACATACTCAAACAATACACCACCACAAAAGCCCATGTCATATTCCATGCTTGGAGAAATACTTTGTATAACACAAAAGAGGGATATTTCATATTTCATTCATCAGCAGTGTTAGTCAAAAAGAGACTGACACCATATGACACAGGGGACTTTTTCTACCTTATCCATGCACAATCCCAGGATCAGCTATAGTCTTTCCTATAGGGAACCAGTTTGATCAATCACTATGACAGTGCATAGCACATCCTTCAGTGTCAGACTCTTTGCCACAAGCAGAAGTAGATTTCTGTCATAACTTTTCAACTAGCCCTTTAAGACTTTTAATAGCACACACTCCTTTAAATAGACACCGTTTAATCAAAGTCCAATAACTTATACTCCCTTTCTGAGGTTAATTTTACTCCATGCCCTGAGATATACTGCAAAGTCAGCATGCTGGTATGATGGCTCAGAATTTAACAGCATGTTGCTACTTGACTTTTCCAGGGAGAGGGAGAGAGGGAGAGAGGGAGAGAGGGAGAGAGAGGGAGAGAGAGAGAGAGAGAGAGAGAGAGAGAGAGAGAGAGAGAGAGAGAGAGAGAGAGAGAGAGAGAGAGAGAGTGATCTATGATTCAGTGCTGCCAAATATGGCTTAAAGACATTTGATGCATAAACTTCAGTCCATATTTATGATGACTCTAAAATCCAAACATCTAGTGAACTTTGGTACTACAATAAGATAATTTAATCAATAAATACAATGACCTAAGATGCTTTCAACATAAAATGCATGGGTTAAGATGACTTGAACATTAAAAATGCATTGATTTAATATGGGATAAACATGAAATGCATTGGTTTAAGACGGCTTGAACATGAAAAGCATTGATTTTAAGAAGCATAGGCTACATGTCTTTAAAAGCACCATACTCACCCCATTCCAAAAACTCAGCAATGTTCTTCTCTCTTCTGAGTGGGGAGTTGATGCACTCATCATAAATGCAGATGAGAACATCCAGAAGAGTTTCCACACTAAAACACTGTCCATTAGACTGGACAGGACCATCCAGGATCAGTTTCTCCAGCTTTTTCAAACGCACTTCTCCAGACATGGTTCAAAATTGTTTAATTTACAGATATTTAAGTGCCTTTACTGTAGCTACTCAAGCTAACCAGCTAACAACATTCTCGCGACATAATGTTTCTTAACTGAAATTTTCCTCATATAAATACAAAATCGCGTATTAATAATAACAAATACTAGTGTTAAACCATGTCAGGTATATAAACTTCAAAAAATTCCCAGTTTGTTCAACTTTAACGGGTTAAAATAACTGATGCTAATGATCCGGCTAATAAAGACGTTTGGCTAGCAGGCTAGCCGATATTAGCTCGTCCTCGAATAGAATTCTCCTCAAAACCAACAGAAATAACATGACACGCCCCCCAAATGTTATGTTCAGGCATAACGTGTGTGGAAAATTTGGATAAAATGTGTTTATATCCGCAAAAAGTGAGTTTAGCGAAGTTCTCCAAAGGCACCGATTGAGTGTCACTTAGTTTTCCTCAGTCCTTTTCCCATGAATAATTCCTGAAAAAGTAAGTCCTGCCAGCGGGATGAAGTCAGTCCGTCAGATGATGATGGTGATGGTGGTGGTGTTGGTGGTGATGATGATGATGATGATGGGGTGAAGATGAGGAGGAGGAAGGTGGCGGTGTGGATGCGGGGTGACGGGGTGATTCTCTCTCATCTGCCCGCCGCCGCTGAGTGTGTTTCAGGAATGATGAGGAGAAACATGGCGACTAGACTCTCTCTCTCTCTCTCTCTCTCTCTCTCTCTCTCTCTCTCTCTCTCTCTCTCTCTCTCTCTCTCTCTCTCTCTCTCTCTCTCTCTCTCTCTCTCTCTCTCTCTCACACACACACACACACACACACAATCACATTCAGACACACACAAATAAAAATAAACATACAAAGATAAACAGTACATACAAGGACACATGTAGCCACATACCTAGAACACATAGACACTCCAAAGAAAAACTAAATAAACAAATAAAAAAAACACCTACATACACAAATAAACACAGGTGCATACAAACACAAAGACAAACGTTTACAATACATAAATACACACATATATAACAGCTGTTTTGCTTAAGCAGAGCATCTAGGGAGGGGGTGGGGTGTGATGTGATGTGGTGGGGGGGGCAGGTTGGGGTGACATGTGTTCACACTTTCATTTTTCATGATAATTTGGATGGTATCAAATATGCCTATAAGGGATGATTTGCTGTAGTTTAGTTGTTTAGTTGAATTAGTTACTTTACTCTTGTAATTTACTATATTAGGCGTAGTGTTATTTATATTAGCTGTAATAATCCATAATTGTGCAATACATCTCTGTTTATATATCAATGAGTGAAATCAATCTATCTATCTATCTATCTATCTATCTATCTATCTATCTATCTATCTATCTATCTATCTATCTATCTATCTTTTATTTATTTTTTGTAACCTATATGTCTAGAAACTTTAATAAGGCGTATATCCGTCAAAGGTGAGAGTATTATTTTGGTAAGCTATTAAATTATAGTACATTTATGTAAAATTTAAAAATGTTAATAATTGGAAAATACCGAAAAGTTTCTTCTTACTGTGAACTTCCAAGTTCCAAGTCAAGTTCCAAGTTTGCCTATATAACAAAATTCATTCCACTAAAATTAAAACAGACAGAAATCATTGTGACTTGTTAAATAAACAGAAGGACGTTACAGTATGAAACAGCCATGATGTTCTGCTCTATAGGTTTTCTGGCAATAAATGCTCTCACTGTACCATAAGAAATGAATATGACCTTTACAGATGAAGGGTGAATTACAGTAATGTGGCGGTCTCTACCACGGTAATCTGTTTACAGTATCACATGCTGTAATGTAAAATGCTGTATTTGATGCCATCTGTCTCCCTTCTTCTGATGCAAGAGATCAATCTGAGAGATCAATCTGATGTTTCACAGTCATTGACACTGGTATTCCTCTCCCTTGTACTTTATCCTGTTATATGTTCACAAATAGCAAATCTCTCCTTCACACACACACACACACACACACACACACACACACACACACACACACACACACACACACACACACACACACACACACACACACACACACACACACACACACACACACACACACACACACACACACACACACACACACACACACACACACACACACACACACACACACACACACACACACACTGAACATAGTGATTATAATCTAAATCGCTTATAATGTCAAAATAATTCATTACATTTGGTTATCTGCATAAATTGCAAACAAAGTACAAACTATAGTATAGAGTCTGTTTATATAGAAATCTATAGATGAACCAAATGATTAAAATCAGTTGGATTAAATACAATTTATTTTATTCGCTTTGGTACTATTTTCACAAGTAAGGTGTACATATTCAAAACTCTTAGTGCTAATATCACAACAGATCATCAAAAGTCCACTTTTTCAAACATTTCAGCATCTTTTCAATTGTGTTAGTACAATTCACAAATTCACAAAGTATCCTTTTCACAACACAAAATAAGTGTTTCATCTACATAATGTTTCATTCACAGTAAATGCCTTTCATAAAGCTCTTATTATCAAACTTTTGATTTGCATCTCTTTTTGTTCAGTTTAATACATTTGTCTATTATTTAATCCAACTGATCTTAATGGTTAATCAATGAATCATTTGGTACACCTATAGATTTCTATAGATATTGATTCTATATACAGTTTCTATTGAACTTGTTTGCAATTTCCGATATGGATAACCAAATGTAATGAATTCTTTTTACACAAGTGATTTATAGATAATAACCACCACTATGTTCAAAGTGTGTGTACACGCGTGTGTGTGAGAGAGATAGAGAGAAATTTGTGATTTGTGAAAACACTGTAAAGCAGAATAGAGTATAATGGAGAGGAAACGGTCAATGACTGTAATAAAACATTAGATTGATTGGAGATGCATCAGTAGAAGGGAGACAGATGGCATCAAATACAACATTTTACATTACAGTATGTATGCCATGTGATACTGTAAACAGATTACCATGGTATATAGAGACTGCCACATCACTGTAACTCAACCTTCATCTGTAAAGGTCCACTACAGTATAGATTCAGTCAAATGGTATAGAGTGAAATCATTCACTGTATTGCCAGCAAACTCTGTTCTAGCACAGAACCTCATGGCTGTGTCATACTTCATCAAAGCTTTCGATGACTCACTGCAGATACTATTACAAACATTATGGATTCAATTACATAAGTTGGGTAATGCACGTGTATTTTCTAATGTGGCAACTGTAGCCTGTATTACTGTAATTATGTCAGGAACAAGGGTGATTTGAAACATGTATCTTGCATTGTTTGCTGTTGAATGAATTGATTGTTAAAAGTACTAAATTGAAAGAAGGTCATGCTGTTGTGTTTCTGTGATTAAACCAAACGTTCTCACTACATATTACAATAATCTTGTGTTTGAAACAATGATTATGTGGACTGAAAAATGTATAACTGTAAGGAAAGCATGGGATCATGTTTTGAAAGAATGACTGGCTGCGTCACAAGTGTGATCAGTTTGGATTTTTGTACTAAGAGTTTTGAAAATGTACACCTTACTTGTGAAAATAGTATCAAAGCGAATAAAAAAACTGTAAATGTATTAAACTGAACAAAAGAGAAAAGATCAAAAGTTTGATAGAAATAGCACTATGAAAGGCAGATACTGTGTTTGAAACATTTTTTTACAGATGAAACACTGATACTTTGTGATTTCGTGTATGGTAGCCTACTAACAACACAATTGAAAACTTGATCTCAGATCATGTTATTACGAATAACAGAAAAACATTTATTCATTTATGGCATATTGACATGTTTACACTGTAGTCTATGCTGAAAGTTCACCGCCGGCGCAATGCATTATTAAACATAAATGTGCAGTATTTATTACTATATTGCTATATTTCGATCTGTCTGCAAATGCCAGAGCTCCCCCTGGCGACTGAAACAATCCACTGCGATTCTCCAGACAGTTTAGCGATAGTTCCATGCAGAAACATGGTAAAGCAGCGTCACCTACAGGTCATTTAAATGATTAATACACGACTTTTCTTACGGCTTTATGGCATTCGTGGAAATAAAAGGTTACAGTTTGGATGTGAATGAATGAACATCATTTATGAAATGTAGGCAAACTGTGATTCAGAATAAACTCTTCTGGCATTCTCAAGCAAAGAAAGCCAAACCAGACTGTTTATTAACAGTTAGTCTGTCTGAATAGCTTAATTTCATTTCTATTAGTCTTGATAGTGGATCAAATAAAGCCTTCCATCATAGCAGTAAACATGAAGGACATCTGAGCTGTGTAGCTGGACTGGTTTCTATGAACAGGGTCTATAATGATCATCATTAACACCTTTTGTGTTTATTGGGGCTCTTGATTAAAAGGGGTAAAATACAGGACAGTGTTATTGTTGGTTTAATCCTTCTGATCCCTTTTCATATGCAATTAGAAAATGAGAAATGCCACTTTCAGTCTAGATCATCTAATTAATTGATGTGCTAGAATTTGCAGCATGCATGAGAAATCAAAGAAAAGCAGTTGTAACACCCCACCCTCCAAAACAACCGTCTATATAGGTATAAATAATAGTTTCGCTTAATGAGTCATTGAAAGTTTCAGGTCTAAGATCTTTTGTTATGTGCTGTGTATTCAAAACATTCAACGTCTCATAAAATATCTTACAGGGACGGTTTGGAATTTGAGCTCACTGAAATGTATTTTAAAATATAATTTAATAATATTTAACACTGAGACTAAAAATAACCATGATGTACATAGCTACGTTATGAAATTTATTTAAACTACTGGGGAAAATTGAACTTTTTTTTTGACAATGTTTTTGACAATATATACATAAATGTTTTGACATTCAAAACATTTCAAAATCACAAGAACATTTTTTCTAAATGAATGGTAGTAAGTACATTTGTATTTATCTACATGAATACAAAACTTCAGTCCTTTAGTCTTTATTCATTTGTTGTCAAACTGCGTCTCTTTAATCAACGAGGACAGTTTTTAATGACTTGCAGGTGAAAGATTTGACAGAGATGCAATTGTGTAAACACATTAATTTAGCATTTTCTCAAGTCTTTCTGAGCTCGACAGATTATTACTTTTTAAATTATTATACCTTTATATTTTTATGCCTTATCATCTCAAACTACAACCTGTCAGCTGGAGTTTTTTAATATCCAGTTCGGTTTTTAGAAACCCTTTTTTCCCCCCAGTTGCCATGCAGCATTTTTATATGCACAAAAATTAATATATATATATATATATATTTAACAGTTCTGTACTCATTTTAGCCCTTTAAATGTATGTTAGAGAAAATGTGTCTTATCTGCAGTGCTATTGACTTCATTTGGAATAATAATAGCCATGTTGATTGTAAACATTGGATTGTACTTGTCTTGCCCATCCTGACAAACAGCGTCAGATAATAACACGATTACCATGAAAACATGGCTGTGTAGCAAGTAAATTTGCTTAGCTGTCTGACGTGACGTGATCCGTCATCAGCCGTTCCTGTGCCGTCATTGTCTGACATCCCAGGACAACCTGCGGGCCCAATACACAATACACAGACTGGGGTAAGTTTAGTCCTCCTGTTGGCAGGACAGAAGAGGTCTGATCAGTCCTGCAATAGTAACAGGATAATCACCCCCTTGAGAAAACTCCCTCCAATCCACATCCCCTCAGCTCACTCCTGGATTTACTGCTTGTGTTTGTGGAATAATGGACAGCAGGGGTGGGCATTTCTCAATACACTTCCCTCTCGCCTCTGTTCTGCCAAATACACTGCTGCTTTTACCAAACATGGTTAAAGCTAGAAAGGAGAAGGGAATGAACTGACATACAGGCTGACTGTAAAAGAATGCAACAAATTACGGAACCACTAAAGACATTGACAAAATTTAAAAAAAATAAATCATATTGTAAAAATGCTTTGAAATAGGTTAAACTGATAAATAAATGTATACATACATAAATATAAATACATGAAGTGGCTGATTTAAAAAGTATGTATGCTTAAAAATAATATTATATATATATATATACACAATGCTAAATAATAATTAAATAAAACATTAAAACGCAATCATATTAAACTGATAAATAAATAAGTACATAAATATAAATACAAGAAGTGACTGTATTTTTAAAATATTTTATATATATATAAATAAATAAATAAATGCACTGAACATACTAAGGATGAAAAATGTTCTTCACAAAAACATACATTTTTGCTTAAAAACAACCATAAATAATGTAAAAAGTGATTTATTCTAGATTAAATTAATAAGTAAATATATAAATACAAATACATGGATACAGTATATATATATATATATATATATATATATATATATATATATATATATATATATATTTAATACATATATTAAATATATTATATATATGAATACATATATAAAAATATATAATGTCCTTAACATACTTAGGATGAATTTGAAGGCATGAGCAACAATAGGTGGTCTAAATGGGACATGGCTTTGAAGGGTGTCTTTTTTAGGTTGCCTCCCCTTTGTGGAGGTGCGAAAAGCCAGACAGGGGTGTGTGTGTGTGGGGGGGGGGATCAACTGTATATAAACCCTGAGAGACTCAGTCAGTCAGTCAATCAGGAGAACGACACTGGCATCATAGATCAAGTATGGCTTTGCTCATCCAGCTGTTCATCTGTGCTGCAGTGATCTCATTCACTGAGGGATTCCACCGTGAGGATATGAAGCAGGCCATGCTCCAAAAACTTGGACTAACGGAACTTCCCAGGATTCAGAAGAGAGATTTGGAAAACCTAGTTGTCCCGGCTCACATCAAGAACAAATATCTGTCCATGCTGAAACTTCATAACAAGCGTAAGAGGAGATCTGTGCCAAGCCTGGCGGGCATTCTTCGAGGCATCCATGGGAGTGCAGGTGGGTCACATCTGACAAATGAAATTGAACTGCTAAAACGGTTTTAAAATTGTACTATAGAATTTTATACTTTAATATTAGCTCATGTATTTGCTCTCATGAACAAACAACAAACAATAATAAATGCCACATTTACAAATTATTTACAGGAACTCATCTTGATTAATGTCAATATGAATATATTAGTTGCAGCATTAATGTATAAAACTTTTAAAGATAAAAATATGTCAAAAATTAACATTAACCAAAAATGAATAAATGATTTAAAAGTATTAATTGAGTTTATATTAACTATTGCATTAACTAATTAACTTTGTTGCAAAATCTTACCACTGAAATTAGTTTGAATGAATTGCTTACTTAATATGCCTTGATATTTATTTGACTACTCTCAATTTACTTACCGATCAAGAAAATATCAAATTCAAATTATCATCCCAAATGAAATGAATGAGAAAAAGTTGCTAAAACATAAATATAAACATTTTACAGTGCATCTCTCATAAACAGTGGCCTAACCTACCCTCTGTAAATCACAGATATCACAGGAGAAATCAAGTACTCGGACACAACCCGTCAGCGTCTCGTGTTTGACATGGAGGCCAGGCTGCAAGAAAACACTGAGGTCACTATGGCCGAGCTCAAACTTTTCCAAACAGTGGCACAGAATCCAGCCAAACCTGAGCGGAGGAACCACAGACCCATTAACAACGCCAGAGTGAGCATCTACTGGGTGGAAGTACTGGGAGACGGATCCAACAGAACATCACTCATAGACTCAAGGTATGTCACATGTCCAAATATAGCATAAATAATCACAACCTTTCATTTAGTAATGCATGAATGGAAACTCATTCGTCAATGCTTTTTTAATAGACTGGTTCCTATCCATGAAACTGGCTGGAGGAGCTTTGACGTGACTCAGGCCATTCATTACTGGTCTAAATCCCAGAAGAAGACTCCTCTGCATCTGGAGGTGTGGACTGAGGGAGAGAGACCCGGGAGCTACGCGGCTGAGATGGCCAAAAGAGTGCGCTTCGCCACACAGGACCCGAAGGAGAACACCCTGGAGAAGGATATGGGTGCACCTGAACTTGTGTTCTACACCTTAAACCTGGATGAATACGGGTGAGTACTGTTATTAAACTGGTGCTTACTTAGATTGCATGGCTTGCATTGATCTTCATACCTGTTTATCATGAATTCATTAACTAAAATCATTAATTTCCATGTCAACAGATCCCAGGGTAACTGTAATTCCAGCCCAAACAGCAGCAAGTGTTGCCGGGAGGAGCACTTCATCAACTTCCGTGAGCTGACCTGGACTCAGTACTGGATCATTGAGCCGGCCGGGTACCAGGCGTTCAGATGCGCTGGAGGCTGCAAGCAACCCAAACGCGGTTACTATGGATACGGGCAGAGGACCTGTGCGGTGATGGAGAGCGCACCGCTGCCCATGATGTACCTGGTCAAAAAAGGAGATTACACTGAAATCGAGGTGGCAGAATTCCCAAACATGATTGTTGAGAAGTGCGGCTGCTCCATGGACAAAATCCCCCCGGTCTGAGACCGTTGGTGGTTTGCTCTCAGATGAGAGGTGACGGTGTTTTTGATTTCAATGTCTCAGTTACTGAACTGAGATCCACATGCTGTCGATCCCAACTGAGCACTTGAAAATAAAGTTATTTATGAATGATTAGTTTATGTGATGCACCAGAAAGACCTGTTGAGTGATGTGTTTTCTTAAAAAAATAAAATAAGTACATTTATATCCATCAGTCATGTTTTCAACTCTCATTTAACCACTACTATCCTATTATTTTAAAAAAAAAAAAAGTTACTATAACATTCATAATATATATTGAAATATTTATGCGGGGCAGGAGTGAAGTGTGTGACCGACACCTCTGGTTATTTCATTAAGCGGGTGACAGAGACCTCTGGTGGAGAGATGAACGCACTGCACTGTGTGTCACGCTCAACTGACCGTTGAATATTAAACCACCCGCCACTGATTCTTGAGACACGAGACAAAACATGTGCCATAACTTCACCTGCCATTATATTTTATATTAACAACATTTCTCTAATCAGAGAATCACTAGAATGTTCTTAACATAAATGAATTTGGCCATTTCATATGAGATGATTCAAAACAGAAATATAGGCCTACATGTACGATTTACTGTAAATAAACACTACAACGACAGTATTTATGACAACAGTTTTACAGATTATTTTATTCTCATGTTGTTACACTCAATTATTATTAAGAACTTTAATGATATCGGCAGTAGATGTATGCTGGTTCTGTTCTGTTTACCCTATGGGGGTTATTGCTGCTCTCTCTGCTCTGCTAGGCTGCATGGATGGGCAGGGAGTTCTTGCCCAGAACAGAATCATATACTGCAAATCCAAACTGTATGCTAATTTGTCAATCATCTTTGATGTGGTCCTGACTTTGCATGAAAAAACAACAACAACAAAAAACAAGTCTTAACTAATTTGAATGACTTCACATTATTTAATCAAGGAGATTTCATTAAAACAAGAAGTAATTTATTTTATTCTCTAAAAAAGTAACGAAGTGCATTACTTGTGTGTTACATTACTTTTGTGTTACCTTTTCTCACCTGGGCTGGGCTACCTTGTTTGCTTTTTAATAACAAACAAAAAAAGTTAATGCAAATGTAAATGTAAAGGCCCTTCAAAAGTAACATAAGCCTTAAGCTGAAAGAAATGCAAATTCACACCTGTACAGTAGAGGGCGCAGTTTAAGAAAAGAGAAAAAGTTATCTGATTATGTAACTCAAGTTACTTGTAATGCGTTACCCCAACACTGCATACAGTGCATAACTGTATATACAGATTTTTTTTTTTTTTTTGGTGAGATTTGTAAACAGTGTTCTAACTACCTGGGGCTCGTTCTTCGTACGTCGCTGACTCAGTTAGCTGGATTTGATTGTTGACGATTTGGCATGATCTTGGATCGTTTGGTTCTTTGAAGCTCATCCTAGACTTGATGTCATAGCAACAGGTGCGCTAGCTTGAACCTGCTCACGAGCAGGCTTATTTCATGTAAACAGGATTAGATTGCGGCTTTATAAGCGGAGGTGATACGGGAAGTCTGTCGTAGCCATGTCTTGTCCGCATTTTTACGACAGCAACCTGTTGCGGAAGGTGCGAGGATAATTCGCGTATTGCAGGATAGACAGGATCCTTTAACGCAGCGCGACAGTGTAATTTTTGAGAGATATCGTTTTTCTCGTGAGGGTGTTATTTACATTAATTTGCTGGAACCACACATTAAATGTTCCACACGGAGGAGCCGGGCTTTGACAACAGACTGTGTGCATTGCCCTGAGATTCTTTGCGAGTGGCACGTTCCTTTACACTATCGGAGATGCAGAGAACTTAGTGATAAGTGCTGTCTGTCGTGCCATTCGCAAAGTTTACTTGGCACTCAAGCTGTTTTTAGGGATTTTTGTGGTATTTCCAAGCCACTTAAGACCCCAGGTTGTAAAGCAGAACTTTTTTTTTTTTTATTGCAGGTACATTTATAATTGTTAATGACATGCAATCATGACCATGCCAAAAAGTATGACTAACAGTATGTGTCCTTCAGGCTTCCCTAACGTGATTGGTGCCATAGACTACACATGTCCCCATCAAGGCCCCACTAGGGCCCAATGAAGGGGATTTTGTGAACTGAAAGGGGGTTCACAGTGTAAATGTGCATGTAAGTTACAATTAATAATATTCCAGATTAGTAATATATTACATAAAAAAAGGAATGTAATCAAAAAGTATGCAGTTGACTGACTAAAATCTCTTAGATGGTGTGTGACTATGTTCCATATAACAAATGTGGAAGCAAAATGGCCAGGATCAGTGCATGACTCAAGAATTTTCAGAGAATCACATTTATGCACATTATTTGAACGTGGTTAGGGAACTTATAAGGTCAAGCTCACAGTATTACACACACTTATGCTGAGCCTAACAAAACTGCATTTTTCCATTATACAGGGGATTTTGACGGGATCCTGCTTGGTGACCGGGGCTATGCCTGCAGGCAGTACTTCATGACGCCATTCCCTGACCCAAACCCTGGACCACAAACCCGTTACAATGCAGCTCTAGCCAGGACAAGGGCACGCATTGAAATGACCTTTGGGCAACTAAAGGAAAGATTTCAGTGTCTGAAGGGTCTGAGGGTTGCACCTGACAGGGCCCGTGACATAATTGTTGCATGTGCCATATTGCATAACATTGCCACTATAAGAAAGGAGAGGACCCCTGTGGTGGGTGTGCAGCCTGATGATGACCTCCAGCCAGTGCACTTGGACCAACCTAGTGGCAGAGCTGCACGGGACAGACTTGTGGAACACCATTTTTGAATGTGTAATAGACAAGACAAAAATGCTTAGTTCCTGGAGTTTTATTTAAACAATTCTTTATAAAGAAAAGCCAGCAAGTCATCTTTTGCCTGCAATAAGAGATAGTTATGTAAAGTCAGCAATACTACTATGTGTCAAATGGTGTATTAGCACTTACTCTGAAGGTCCTTTTGAAGCAACTATCTCTAGTGCAATTTTTCTGTTTTTCCAAGTTGTCAAGTTCAATTTCTCCTCTTAATTTGTTTTTTCAAGGCAAAATACTCGATTTTTACTCGAGTACTTTAATACTCAAAAATAAAAACAAAACAACATTACAAATATGTGATCAATAACTCATGGCAATATATTTTATATTAACTAGAAGTTTAGAAGTTTTCACTTTCACAAACGGTTGAAATGACTGAAGCCATTTGGATTATACTTAATTTAATGCAGCAACAAAATTTTACAGTGTAGCCTACTAAGAGAATTGAAAGCTCATTTAGCCTACCAGTAATAAAGGTGTTGCTGCTACTGGTCCCTGGCTTTGGGTCTGAGGAAGAGCTGCCGACAGGGATGCCCTCCACAATGGGTCGGTTTTCATTCAACCCAAGGGCCAGCTCCTCTGCTGGGGTATATTGTGGTGGTGCAGGACCACCACCTGTTTGTTTGTTTTTTCAGCCTTTTTCTTGGTGGCTGTTATAAACAGACAAACACATTATTTAACAGTGGCTTTTAAAAAGAGGGAAAAGGGTTTTTTAAAAAAAAATAAAGTCAGTATAAGAATTAAGGTCAATAAAAAAACGAAGTAAATATGAAATTATTAAAATGCAAAAATACATACTGTAGAAAGTGATAGAAACATCTACCATGGACAGCACTTACGCATTTAATTTGTCTGCTACTTTTTGCCAGCCCTCTCTCCTGGCTTATGCAGACTTCGAGGTGTTCCCTGTCGTTTTAATTAAAGATTCAAATTCGGCATAACCTTCCATTAAAAGCTCTTGTTCACCTTGGGAGAAAAACTGGGCGCGTTCTTTAGCCATGCTGAACAACCAATAGTAGCGTTGCTGATCATTGTTTCTACTATCGATACATATCCCCTTTTAAACCAACGCATGAACGCGCACTTATCTCAGATAACTCAATCCAGCGATACTAATCATAAACAACAGGTGTGATTAGCCGGATCATGATTAGCACGATGATATCATTATAGATGTCTCATTTGATCTCGGATGTTTTAAGCAACGTACGAAGAACGAGCCCCTGAACCTGTTCCAATGTTTTACAGAAAGAGTGATTTATACGACGAATTTGTTTAGGCTATTGAGAATTTGGTTCAGAGAATGGGGTGTAGAGTTTTAGAGATTCAGAAAAACTGTAATAAATTACTGATTCGTGCAATCCTCGCGTGTTGGTTCTTGATTGACGTGGCAACAGTAACCCGGGGAGGCGGGGCTAATCTGGTTGTTGTTGCTGTTGGAAACGGTCGCGCCAGCAATGGCTGCTCACTGAAATCATTCATGGATCCTCTACAGCAGACATGATTTGACTTCTTCGCTACATTTACCCCATACAATGTACGTTTATTTCACATACACCCTACACTTA
This sequence comes from Meda fulgida, assembly GCA_030578275.1. NCBI lineage: Eukaryota > Metazoa > Chordata > Actinopteri > Cypriniformes > Leuciscidae > Meda > Meda fulgida. The sequence goes on along the minus strand of CM060632.1, from coordinate 10,074,410 downwards.
ACAGTAGCACATGGAAAATTAAATAGAGTCGCTGAATTGTCTCGCGGGAATATCCTGTGCGCTAGCAGTGATTTGTATGTGCATTGTTTTCAGCTAAATTAGCGCGTGAGATGTAAGCCAAGCTGCAACATCAACAATCACTTGTACAAACATACTCATTTAGGCATTTCTGTTACTTTTAGAATCGGATTAAAATCAGATAAAAACAGAGTTTTTAGCTTTTAAACCAGCAATGTAGTCGTTTATGTAGCGCATGATAGCCTGAATTTAGAGGTGTTGTGTTGGCGGTCAAGTTAAATATTACATAATCTGCTTAACAGTAACGTTAGTAAGAGTAATTAAACTAAGTTAAACCTTTTATTGGTGATTACATCTACATAAGCAAATAAAGACTAACGTTAAAGGTTGGAACACCAGTTTTTCTTTGATTCCATTGTAATGTATGATATTTTCTGTTTTAGGATTGTTGTTCCAGAATGAATTTGTCTGTAGTTCATCAGAATGCCCGCAGGTGAATAAAGATCACTCATACTTGATATATAATAAAATTCTGTCACTGATTATCATAGATGCTCTTACATGCAGATTTGTCTGTAAATCTCTGTTTGACAGGTCAAAGTGATGTGAGAGCTAAGACGAAAGCTCGCTTTGACGAGGTGTTGAAGAGATACACAAACCCTCCCTCTGAGAAAAAGAAAGCCAAACAGATCGATGACCAGTCCCAGGAAGTTATTGTGGTTAGTAATAGTGAAAGTAATCTTTATTTAATCAAGAAAAATATCATTGATAGAAGATAATTCACTGTGTACCCCATTATCTGTATTTGAACTTTTCTTGCAGCTTCAGACCTTGAAGAAGAACCTAGATTTGAGTAAAGACACTGAAGATGATGAAGCTATCCTCCATAACACATATGATCCAGCTCAGGGCAGCCCTAGATACACTAAAAACAGGCGAAGAGAGAGAGAGACATCTGAAAAGACCAACATAAACAATGCTGTTAGCGATGAGGAGCCCGCGCTGACCAGCGGAAAAAAGAAAAGCAAAAGGAGGCTACCACAACCACCACCTCCTCCTTTTCAAGATGAAGACGGCAACGACAGGAGGACTGATTCAGAAATCAACGGAAAACATACTAGGAAGTCTAGGAAAGGGAAGGATAAAAGAAGAGAAGAGACGGAAGATGATTATCTTCAGGCATACCAACATCAGATCTCACAGGAGGAAGAGACTTCTGGGAAAAAGACGGCGCGGAAGAAAGCTGTCGAGAAGTTTACGGAGAGCCAGATGCTAAACAATGAGCTTGAAAAGAAAAAGAAGAAAGTGAAGTCAAGCAAACATGATGGTGATAGAAGGTAAAAGATCACAGTTATTATGCTATTCTTGGAAGAATTATGTTCCAGATTATTTATTCTTTTTGCAATTCTGTTTGGAGATGCAAGAGCTATAGAAATGAAATACTTCAGGTTTAATTCAAGCTTTAACATGGCCTTAAGCATAGTGTGAGATGCCTCTTATAGTAAAATGTTTTTTTTTTCCTAAACATTTCTAAGGTAATATGCATAATGCCTTTTTTTTTCTTTCTTAATTTGGCTTGCCTTTTTGTCTGTAGTCAGACTGAAGTGTCCGTGGATAACCAGACAGAAAACATCCTGGATGATGTTGTGGAGGAGTTCAAGGAGGACACAGTTAAACCCAAAGTGAAGAAGAAAAAGAAACAAAAAGAAGGTGATATGTCAATTTCATATGTTCAATGTCATCACCATAAAAACTTTTTTTGTTCAAACACACAAGTAAAGTGTGGTCTCTAATATCCATGTATTATTTTGCTTGTCACCACCATGGAAACCCAGTAACTCTTAAAATTGTGTGTATATTGTGTTTACTTCATTGTTATTTACATGTGTTAAATGTGGGATTGATTGTGGTTATGCACTTTTGGTTGTAGTGATTGTTGAGGAGGAACAGGCAGAAGAGAAACGAGCCTTTGATGACAGTCTAGTGCTGGGAGTTTATATCCACAGGACAGACAAGCTGAAGACAGACTTGATGGTGTCTCACCCTATGGTCAAAGTTCACGTGGTTGATGAGGTCAATGGACAGTATGTCAAGAAGGAGGACAGGTTTGGATTTCACTTGTTTTGTTTATTGCCTAAAACCAAAACCTGCTAGAAGCCATTTGGATGAATATGCTCATTTTCTGTGTCTGAAATCGCATACTGTTTAGTAGTTACTACATTTGGTTTGAAACCTACTTTGTGACCATTAAAAAAAAGTATGTTCTATATAGTATGAATGAATATCTAACTTACTACATCCGCCATGTTGTCACTGTCATTTCACCTATGACAACTCATGTCATGACAACTATGGCATCAGTGGTGCCGATTTAGTTTCTCAGTGGAAGTTGTAGATTATCCAGGTAGATTTTGCCTGCTGTTTTATGTATTCGGACATACTACCCTCCCTGTTGGTGTTTTTGCTGTGTAGTAGAGAAGTATCCGATATCAGACGCAGTCATAGTCTTCATACCAAATGTAGTCACATTTATTCCCAGTGATTTATTCTATTCACAGCCATCGCCATGTTTCATCCTTCTATGAGCAAGAAAACATCGAGAACATTCTACCCATCATAACTCAACCCTTTGACTTCAAGAAACATAAAATAACAGTTCCAGAGTGGGAGGAACAGATCATCTTCAACGAGCGCTTCGGATATTTCCTACAAGACGATGATGAGAGTCCGCACGTGATACTGTTTTTTGAGGTTTGTGTCCTTGAATAAGTTTAAAATATATCGCCATCCTCTGACCTAAGAAAGGAATTAATAAAACACTTTATGTGATGTTACAGATTCTGGATTTCATCAGTATGGAGGAAGCACGAGCAAACGTCTCGGTTGACCGTCATGAGCGGGGTTTCCGGAAGATTGCGTGGGCTTTTTTAAAGGTACTAGCTTTGATTTTACTGTAGTCTCCATTACCATTGGTGTCTTTGTTTGGTCATTTTGTTTGTTAGCTCCATCTGTTTTGTTTATTTAATGTAACTGTATCCTTCATTCCACTGAAATCAAGCTCTTCAAATATTTCCTCAAGCTTGTAGGAACCAATGGTGTTTTGAACATTGACACCAAACTGCGTCTACAGCTTTACTGCCCTCCTCCGCGGGCAAAGAAACTGCCACAAACAGTTGAAGTGTTTCAGTGGTGGTCAAAGTTCCCAAGGAACAAATACACCTCAACCCTCTATGTGACAGTGAAAGGGCTCAAACCACCAGAACATGTAGGTTTACTTTTTTAAACTAAAAAACAGTGCAAATACAAAAAATTGGTGGTCAATGAAGTTCGTTCTGGTTTGGATTTGTTGCACAGGTGGACCCCAGTATCCGCTCCATGATGGCTCTACAGCAGGAACGGGGCAGCACCTCCTACAGTGAGCTCAATACTGAGATGACCAATAAAACCAGCACCCAAATACTGGAGAGCAAATCAGAAACCATGAAGTGGAGCCGCATGCCTGGACAGGTTTTAGATATTTGCTTTGTTGGCGTTAATATTGCGTTTGAAATCACCTCCTATACCCTCAGTCACTATTCTCTACATTAGCCCACTAACATAGTCCACTTGAAGGAGTGAATGAAAACGATTGAGCGAATTCGAACACTGAGTGCGCTATAAGGGCTGTAGCTTTTGCATAGTTTGTGCTTGCTGTTTAATGGTAGTTCCAGTAGTAATGAAAATATGTATCTTGAACTCTTTCATGGAAACTGTATAAACCTCAAACAATTAAAAAATGAACAGAAATTAATTTGGCATGACCCTCACAGTGCATTATGGGTATTCTCTAGCTGTTAAGCGTACAATGGTTGTACACTCGTTACTGCAGTGCATTGTCGGATTGAATGAGGCAATTCGATAACGTCCACTATGGTTTCAGACACCACTTCAAAATGGCTGTATAGGGGGCAATTTCAAACACAGACAGTAATTTGTCTATTATTCGTCTTATTGATTGTTTAAACAGGTGTGTCGCATCCCGAATAAGCCAATGCAGTCCTTTCGTGGAGGTCAGATAGGCTGTTTTACTCTGCGTTTCTCCCATGATGGACGTGCACTAGCAGCTGCATGTGCAGATAGAGATTCATTTCCTATCATTAGTAAGTATTTTGTAACTCAGTTTCTTTACATGTAGTTAGTTGACGTTAAATAGTTTTGTGAAGTTGAAATTGTGACATTCATTTAAAACTAATTGAAACAGAATTTTGTTAATTAATTTATACATTTATTCCGTTTTGATCTCATATTAATTTAGAGACTATATGGGCTATTTGAAAAATGTGTCACACCAAATTGTTCATTACCATTAAAATTAAATTAGTGAAGGCAAAAAACATGGTGAAAAATACAAGAAATATATGCATGCATAAACAGTAGTGGTTAAAAGTGATGTCCGACTTAGGAAAATTGCCTTCTTTATTTAAACTTTTTAAAAATATTTTATATGCATGTTGTAAAGTCGTGCCTGGACGTCATTTTTGGCCAAGTGGTCATACCAGTCTTGCACTCATTATTCCCATCCTATGATTCAATAAATCACTATGTGGCAAGTATTAGCTATATTATTAGATATTATTCTGTGGGTTTTAGTGAAAACGGCCAGATGGAAGAAGCTGTTTTCTGCAACCAATGAGGATACATACTGTTCAAATGGCTAAATCTGGTCAATTGATTTTGGATATTGCTCGTGTGCTGGATATGAATGGTCACAATGTCCACAGAATTATAACCTCAAAACAGCTTCTAAAGACCTGGATGAGGCCTCCAACCTCCAATATCACCTTGAACTGTAAGCCAGCGGCTATAAGAGGCTGAATTGAGAGGTTGTGTACCAGTAAAGAAACCATTTATTAGTTTTATCTCCTGCAAAAACACCTTGCATTTGCCAAAGAACAAGGACTGGAGTGTGGAAGATTAGAGCCGTGTTCTGCAGTCCGACAAGTCAAAATTTAACAATTTAGCATTGAATGGTGTCAGGTATGTTCATAAGAGACGACTGGAGTGTTTTAATATCAAATGCATGCGTGACACCATAAAGCACGGAAAGGAAAACGTAATAGTATTGGGGACGCATGTCTGCAGCAGGTTTTGGAAGGGTCTACAAAGTTTCTGGCACTTTGAAAATGGACCAATATCTGCTGAACACAATGTAGCCAAGTAGCACATGCAAAGTTGCACGCAATGAAAGTGTTCATTCTCTGCATTTTGAAATCTTAAAGTGGCCTCCTTAGTCTCCTGACTGTGAAGCCATTGAAAGTGATAATTTGTGGTCAATGTATGCTTTATTTCCATTGAGCTTTTTGTTTTTCTATGTCTTTTTTGTATAATACAATAAAACCCAAATTTACCTTTCACATTCATATAGATTTTAATCTCTTATATTTAGTATATGATATTCCATCTGGGAAAGTTCTGGCGTCCTTTAATGGCCATCTGAGTGTGGTGTATGATCTCTGCTGGTCCAGAGATGATAAACATTTATTAACTGCATCCTCTGATGGAACAGTAAGGTAAATATTGCTTTTTTTGCATATATAGAGTTAGACTATTATATTATAATTATGCCACAAATGAGTGAAAGTGTGGACCAAAATGTTTTGTTTTTGTCTTTCAGAATGTGGGATGTTGAACGACTGCAGAGTCTTGCACATAAAACTCTTCCTCACCCTTCATTCGTGTACTGCGCCCAGTTCCACCCGCAAGCCCAGTGTCTGGTGGTGACGGGGGGTTACGATGGGGTGCTTCGGGTGTGGAACGTGGACATACAAGATGTGAATGGGCAACTTCTGCAAGAGTTTGACGGACACAAGACTTTCATCAATTCACTGTGTTTTGACCCAGAAGGTACAGAGGAAATTATCGTCATAACTCTCTGGATGTGACATTAAAGCGGGGATTTGAGATGTTAGTGTTGTGTTGGTCTTCTCACAGGTAGCAGAATGTTTTCTGCAGACAATTCTGGCTTCATTATTGCGTGGGGAACCAAGGTTGTGCCTGGGTCTCGCCGTGCACTGACCAGTCAATGGAGCATTGAGAGGGTAACAGAGTTCTCAAATACTACCTGGAAGAGCTATATAAATCCCAATTTGAAATCATGATTTGAACTACTAAAAGCTGAAATACACTACAGGACTGTTAAAAAACTGATGCGCTTTTTCGACTTTGTAAATGGTAATGGAGAAAAACTGGGAATCATACACTAAACGACTGAGGATCACACAATAGCAGACTTTCAAGTCGTTCAGAACTCGACAAACTGACACATGACAAGTTAAACATATGTTCTAAAATCATTTCACAATTTCATACATGTTTGATATCCGCTAATGGGCGGATTTATTATCGGAAGCTAATAAAAATTAGAGTGTGTGCCCATCATAGACTATTCCATTTTCTGCGAAATCTGGCAACTCTGAATGCCAAATATCTGCAGAATGGCTCTAAATTTTGACTACTTGCATAGACTCTAAATCGGGCAAATGTCGAGTATTGTATTCCATCCTTAAGGGAAAGCCAATTCAATATGTTTCTACAGGAAATTAAAGAGGCAGATCTGAATGGAATATCCATCAACTCGTTAGAGGTGCATCCAAATGGAAGACGACTTTTAATTCATGCCAAAGACAGTGTTTTAAGGGTCATGGATTTGAGAATGTAAGTACTATCTGTTTATTAATATTTGAATATTTATTTAATACTATAATGTAATATTATTACATTCTGTTAAAAATCTATTTAATTTAAATAATTTTTATATTCAGAATTGATAACGTGCACAGATGCATTGCACAGAGTAAGACTATATATGTGGATTAAGAGTAAACAGGGTCAATTTTAATTTCATGTTGACTTTAAAAAAAAGCCAAGTCAGTGCACATGCTAATAGTTCATGATGTTGATGGTACCAGCATGACAGAAAGTAATAAAAGAAACAAAGTGCAAATATATTGAAACAAACAATGTTTTGACCTATTACAGTTTTGCAGTGAAGAAATACATAGGTGCCACCAACTACAGGGAGAGAATCAACAGCACGTTCACTCCCTGTGGAAGCTTCATCTTTTCCGGCAGTGAAGATGGATTGGCGTATGTGTGGAACTCTGAAACAGGTTTGGAGATTGTTTTGAGGCAATATGGGTCATGTGCAACAAACTTCTGTATTCTGTAAAACAAGTCACATCGCTTCCGGTGAAGGTCTTGTGTATGTGCTTTGTTTCATATAGAGCTGTTTTACTCTAGATGGCTTTAAAGGAGCTACCAAAGATGAGCATAACCAATGTCCAATGCATATGCAGATTGATATCTAAAAGTTTTTTTTTTATTTTTCTTCTTCTCTTTAACATTCGGATTTCAAAATTGAATAAAACACTGACAATAAAATAACCTAGCGAGTGTAAACGATGGCCAGCTAGTAAGAGCTGTGTGAGTAAACCTCCAACATTTCTCCAATAGCCCAAGCATACATACAGGCTCATAGAATGGTGCATAAAACAAATTCATAAATCTGTAAATAATAAATCAGCTTTATAGCGGATTCCAAGTGCTCAAGGGCTTAACCGTTCCATTTAAACGCATTTAAACCCAAGGGTTCCGCCAGTAATGGGCACGCGTGCAATATAAGCAGTGATGTATATCAGAGTGAACGAGATGGAGGGAAGTTAACGAGGGAAAGATATTAAAAAATAATTTAAACGCAGCTCTACTAAGAGCTGTACGCGTAAACCTCACTCCCCTGGCCTCAAGAGGTGCACTGGCGATGGACGCTAGAGGCTGCAATCTTAAGTCAAGTCTTTGTTAGCTCCTCCCTCCTCCCATGCCGGAAACGCTAGGTTTCAATCCCGCTCGGAGTGGTGCGAGTAGAGTAGTAGTAGTTGGGGTTACACTAGGTTAGCTGATTAACTTGAAAGTCCATAGATATCGCCATCAGTTTATACTGCTCGTAACACTTGCCGACAAGCAGATGCGATTAGACCTGTTTTCATGTGACATTGGTTTGAATGCAAAACATTTTTTTTTTTTTTGAATTTCTCTTGTTCAGGTGACCAGGTCGCTGTTTACTCTGAGCTGTGTTATTCATCTGCAATTCGAGCTGTTGCTTTCCACCCTCATGAGAACATGGTGGCCTTCTGCTCCTTTGGCCAAAACCAGCTCATCCATCTCTATCTATATGACCAGAAGGGTGAGTCCTCCAAATAACTCAGAAAACCACTGAATCAGTTACATCACTAGCTATGTTTCCTTCCAAAGTTGCGAATTTAACTTATGGAGGCGGATGCCTGCTGTTTGGAAACGCTAACGTTTGAGAGATAATTCAATCGAACCAGTTTGATTACAGACTTTGGCTTAAGGCATTTCAGAATGACCAAAGCAACATTTCACCTGTTGTGCAATGAGATCCCATTGCGCAGTCACATTACTTTTTTGATGCGCATCGATTACGTTTTTTGGTAAATGTGTTTCCATCGTACTTTATGCTCATGTTTTGTTATCTCATAAAAAATGTATCCGCCTCAATTGATCTCATACATTTTTATGCACATTTTAAAAATGTATGTGCATTTTGATTTCCATCCAGTGTTTTAGATGCGATATCCCAAAATGCCAAAAGATGGCTAGTGTTTAGAAACGCTAAAGTCACATGATCATTTTCTGCGTAAAGATGAGTGTTTTGTGCTCATACGCAGTGGCTCAGATGGAGGTGGAGAGTTTGAGAGCGATGAGTCGCTCAGAGAATCTGGACAGTAAGACAGGCAGGAATTCATCAGAGGTCACGACCTTTCAGAACACCTCTGTCACCGGCATGGGCCGATTCGCCAGCACAGCTCGTGTGTCCCTAAAGATGCAGCGGGTCAAACAGAAACTAGACTCTGTACTGGTAAAAGTGTCATTGATTATATTTAATAAATAATTTATTATTATCAGCGTTATAATTTAGTCAATAATCAATCAGTAATACTTTTCTTCCATTTTCTTGCAGGAGCCCCATCGTAGTTCCCCTGGCGTGGATATGTATGAACAAGGCAAGTGATATTGATGCTAATGTTTATTTGACATTAACCCCTTCAGACCTGATTTTCTTTAAAATGATATTTGCTCTTCTCCCATGTATAAATGAGTCTAAGAAACAAGATTTGTACCAACTCTTTCTATTAGAATTTTTTCATGGCCACTACAATGGACACCATGGGCCTCATTTATAACCGTTGCGTATGCACAAAACCGGCCCTGAAAGAGGCGTACGCCACTTCCGACGCATAAGTTGTGATTTATTAAAACAAACTTGACAGGAAAATTTGCGCACCTGCACGCAAACTCTGACCCATGCGTACAAACGTTTTGGAGATGGAGATTGTCTGAGAAAATAGTTTTGTGCAAATAATGCACAACAAGGTCTATCTGTTTCCGTTAAAAATATAAATCAATTAAAAATACTATTTGGCCAGTGGAAAAGATTGAGAAAAACTTTCTCTGAAATGTATTTTACACTATATGATTTATTTATTCAAAAACAAGGCAAGGATAGGCTACTAAATTATTTTTATTAATGTAATGTGACTGCACATCCGTATTTAATATTTCCTAGTGGCTTGTACCGTTAAACATGTTATCACATGGATGAATAATCATATGCAAATGATATGCAGATGAGGATATGCATCGTAAAACTAGGCATTGTAAGCTCCATTTAGGGTTATTTCGGGGAGGAGACGCATGTGCGCACAATCTTTCGCTGACTGGGATTTATAAAGTGAATTCTGAAAAAGGTTCTGGCGTAAGCACGCTTTTATAAGTCTGAATATTTTTTTGCGTACGCCATTTTTGGCTTTTGGGCGCATTTACACTTTTAGTAAGGATCCTAAGCACAGTTTTATAAATGAGACCCCAGGACTGAAGCAACAGAAAATTCATCATGTTTTAACCATACTGTACTTATGAACTAGAGTTTTAAACACAGTATGTGAACTAGCATTGCAAATTTTGAAAAGAACACACACTGTAACAATGAGCAGTGCAATAAGAATGTACACAAAAGGTAAGAAGTTAATTAGTAGTTAATTAAGAAGTTGTTAGATTCTTGTTGTTGTTTGAATCTATGTGTGTATATGTATGTGGGTGTTTGTGTGTACTTGCTGGTTTTGATAAATATATGATTGTGTGCATATAGCATCAAGGCATCAGTGTGTGTGTGTGTGTGTTGCTGTACATTGAGATGGACATTAAACTCTAAAGTTCTACAACTTAACTTTGAATACAGTTCCTTGATTTGCAAGTTGATGAAGCTACAATGAACATAAATTAGCAAATAAAATGTAGCCATGCCGGTCTTATGAGATAAAGTTATGGCTCATATTTTCATTGTGATTGGTTGATCATTGACTAATCAGTGACAAGGCAGTACTCAAAGCCAATGGTCACAGGGGCTGAAAATGAGCTGCATTTTTTTTAAATGAATGAATTCTGTTGTAAAATATCATCTTTTTTTTTTTTTAAGGTGGCATGTCTCACCTGGGAAGAAGCCTAGAGGTAAATATTTGATTTTTTTGCACTTGGCTATAAACGTTATACTAGCAATATAGCTTTTAGAGTTACATATTAAGACATTAACAGTACTAGTTTTGGCTGTAGTAACATGAGCCAAAACACATTCATTGCAGTGGGCATGTTTTGTTTGTCTCTTTTTGAGCGTTTGAACTCATTATACAATGCTTACAAAATATTTGCAATATTGACAATGAAATTTTTTTTGACACCATACCATACAACATGCACCATCCTGTGCCCTTGTGACACTAATCCTCAATAATAGGCTCTTGTTGCTCTTTGTGGTTTGTTTCAGGGCCTGACCTCATATCTTCCTCCTCCATCTCTACTGTCCCCTCACTCCAAACTACAGATGTCCACGTCTCTCAGCACTCAACTCATTCCACAGGCAACACTCAGCTCACACAACAGTACGTTATCTACATTATCATATTATATAGGATAACTTAAACATGCATCTTCTTGAAGAGCACGGCACACTGTAGAGAAGAATACAAATTTGAGTATTTAGAAAACATTTTAGTTTGTTTCTAAGGTACTTAAAAACCCCATTCAATGACATGTCATGAAGTTTTTAAGCTTTAAGTATTCCTCTCCTTTTACAGGCGGTTTCAGTCCTGCTGGGCAGCCCATTAGAAGAGCTCCATCCCTCAAACAACAAAAAGTAAGACACTGTGATCAGTTTTTGTATTACATTACCATTCAAAAGTTTTAAAGAAATGAATACTTTGATTCAGGAAAGATGCATTAAATTGATCAGAAGTTACAGTAAAGACATTTATAATCTTACAAAATATTTCTATTTCAAACAAAATGCTGTTCTTTTGAACTTTCTTCAGTTTCAGTTAGTATAAAAAATAGAAGTATTTAGCACTGAAGAATAATCCAATTTTTCTCATGAACTATGGAAGAACCTACTCTCTTTAATGAAGATTGTGTTAATGTCCACAGAGTTTACTGGATGAATCCTCTCAACAAGAGGAGGCAGACTTTGGGCAAATCTATCAGACGGTAAACTTTAATTAGTTTTATTATTTATATCACTATATATGTAGAGTTACTTTGTTCATTTTTTGGTTTATGATCTCTTGAATGAAATCGTCTTTAGGTTGTGTCATTGTATGAGTACAGAGCCAATCGATCGGATGAGCTGTCGATACGCCGCGGTGACGTGATCCATGTGCTGTACAAAGACAACGACAGCTGGTGGTTTGGGCGACTGGTCAGTGGGCAAGAGGGATATTTCCCAGCATCCTATGTGGCTGATGAAGGTATGCGAATGGAGGGGTTTGATAACCAAAAGCACATGTACGATATTATCTTGTCTAAATCCAATCCATATGTATCTCCCATAGGGAATTTTGATGAGGAGCTTTCAAGAGCTTTAAATGCACAACCATCACAGTTAGATCAACATGGAGTTGAGCGTGCAACACCAGTCAAGGTAATGACAAACTATCATTAATCCCTCTAATCAAATAGATGAAAAAATTCTTCAAATCTATAATTATGATGATATACTTTGTCCCTGATGTTCCTCCTGCAGCTGTCTGCAGCCATCAGTGCCTCTGGAGAACTGAAGATCATCTCAGAGCTGGATACTGACCCTGAAGCATCCTCAACAATGTATGAATTAAAGGGGACCTTTTATTCCCTTTTACAGTCTTGATTTTGATTTTAGGGTCTACTAGATTAGGTTTTCATGCTTGAATGTTTAAGAAACTCATGCTTGAATGTTCAAGAAATAATTTTTCACATATTTGACATCGTTGCAGCACCTCTCTTCCCAGTCTGTCAGTAACGCTCCGGGGTGCGTTTCGCGAAAGTATCGTTAACTAACTATGGTCGCAAGTTCCGTCGTTATCAGCATAGTTCAACGAGTCGTTTTTTCCACCAAAACCATTGTTCCAACAAACATTCGCAAACAGCATCGCAAAGTTGTGTGGTTGGCTCTCAAGCTGTCGTTAGAAGAATAGTTTCTTTTTTGCATGACATGTAGACTCAAAAAAAACCTTATCGAGCAAAATAAGGAAGCTGACAATCTGTATCTTTTATTCAGAATACATACAAATGTAATTTACGTATTTTAGTTTGTCAAGAGATTTAAAATGTCGTTTTTGAAGAGTGCGCAAGTGCGAACGTGCTCTAGTACGTAAGAACGAGCTTATGATTGAATCTGGAAATAAAGCAAAATAACTGAGAAAAATGAGAAATAGTCCATAGCCATGTCTGTAATTTATAGCAGCATTAATTCGATCTCAAACAAATTCATTAAAAGAAGTTATTACTCCACCAACTGCGTGACATCATTAACTAATGTGGTTGAACGGCCACTTTGCGACAGTATGGTTTCGGGAAAGCGTGATTTTTTTTCCCAAACCACTTCAGCGGAAATCCCGCCCTGCAGCCGATTTCATTGGTTATAGGTTACATTGACGGGTAGGTTAAGGGATCAGTGTTTGGTGTGGGCAATCAGTACAGAGATTGACATGACCAATGAAAACTTTAGAATCGGCTGCAGGGCGGGATTTCCGCTGAAGTGGTTTGGGAAAAAAAATCACGCTTCGGGAAACAGTCGCGACAAGCTAGTTGATTTCTTCAGCGATGCATCGTACTATGGTAGTTAAGCAGCGAGTTACGTCGTTGTATGGGAAACGCACCGTTTAGTTCCCGTCTCTATGAAGCCTCTCCTTCCAAAAAGTCCAATGTGCCCTGCCCTGGTATACCATAAATCAAGTGTTGCGTCAGCCCTGGCAGGTCACGTTAGTCAAGCTCGCATCAGTGACTCTCAGCTGATCCACGTCTACCTATAGGAATACGACGCCTATCACCGTATACATATATAAGCTCCTTCAGTATTACCAGCAGTTCCTCCGGAGCTAATATACCCTCCTCCATCCCCAGCTCCTCCTCTCAGGATTTGACATTCTGATTCCCCTCGAATCAGAATAAATTCTCAAATAATGTTGTACTTTAAAACCTTGAATTAATGATATCTGCAAAACATTCATGTTGGTTCTGTTTACCCTAAGGGGGTTATTGCTGCTATGGGGAAAGTTGTTACCCCCAACATTGATTGTGATGTGCTCTTTCCCAGAAGAAATTTCAAGATTACCAATCGAAGTGTTTCAAGGGAGTATTTTCTGATATAGAGAATAACTCCCTTTGGAGTGACTTTGAGCTTTGTAACATTACAGACCTTTTTCCTGCTCAAACAGAATGAAACACCTTTAAAATCGTAATTGTTTTTTTGCGATTGGCAATAGCATGTGCATATTGATCTTATTTTCTTAACTCATTTTCTTTATAGGACAAAAAAGAAGAAGAAGAAGGTGAAGCGGAGTGAGGTTTCCTCTGTTCCTCCTCAGGTCCCGTCCTCGGGTCATGAAACGTCTTCCGCATTATCTAGAAGGAGACCCCTCCCCAGACTAGGCCAGGCCAACGGTGCGTTTGAAGCCGAAGGACCGAACTGACGTAACCTGATTTCTAAGACTTGCCTCTGTTATGAAGGAATACAGGAACACAATAACTTGTTTCCAAAAGAGTTTATGTGGATCTATTTTTTGTAGTTGGCCTTATTTTAGAATATATATTTTGTAATTTTGATACTGGTATTTGTCATATGTAGTTTTAGAGGATTTTTTGTATTGTTTATTTAAATACTTTTATTGTCCATGTCATAACTTAACATTTTATTTAAATTAATCTTGAAAGTAACAATAACAACTATAATGATAATCATAATGATCTTTTTCAAGGAAATGTATTTTTCCACATATCACAAAATTGACTATGCCATTTATTTAGCACCAGAGTTAATGAATACAATTGACTAAATATATTTATGCACTTTTCTTTGACACATTAATGCAAGATTTTACAACACACCAGGCAATTGTGAAATAAAAGGGTAAACTTCTGCAGTGTTGGATGGATCTATATTTATGCTACAGCTCAAAGAGCCAAAGGATCTCATTCCTATGAAAAATACTGTAATAAACATTGTAAAACTGTACGTGTTGAAGTTGTTTCCATCAGGAATATGGCAATAATATGTAAATCTGTAAAAACAGTTGCAATGGGGAACAGTCAAAAACTACGGTTAGACGGGTAATCTACCGGTATGTTAAGTAACAAAAATACAAATCCCACATTCTTGCACTAGTCCAAAAGATTTATGAAACCAAGATCTCAGAAATAATCCAATGTACTGGTCTTAACTCTGTTTGGTGTAAACATCACCTCGTTACAATTATTCATTAAACTTTAATACATATTGTCTCCTCTCTTAAGTCAATTTTCTAACAGGACTTTTAACATTTACTTTGTAAATGTTCACAGATCTCCTGTTTAAAGTTTCAATTGATGTGGGATGGTGTGTCCATCTCAAAATAATACATGTATTGACCTTCTCTTCATTTGTCACCCTCTCATATTCCACATCACCAGTATTTAGCAGTAATATGATTTAAGTTTGTTCTCCCATTTAAAATATTTTAGCAGCTTATTTCAGGTGATGTCAACCCTCATCTGTCTTGGGGAGAAGAGCGGATTTTTCTCCTTGAGATGACATTTCAACCTTTTTGGCCTTTTGTGACCTGAAACATTGAAAACACTGATTCTGCATAATCATATTTTATGAGTATACCACATTTTACCAGCTGAAAAAGTTATGTGAATATTTTAAAGACTGAATAATTATTTAAAAATATTTATTTTAATAATATTTGCTGAATAAAGTTAATTAAAAATATACTTACTTGTTTTGTATGTGCTCTATTGTGAAGTATATTGACTGTAGTAAGGCCTAAAGAAAGTTAGGGTACACATATTAGCCAATAAATTAATATGTACAAAAATGCATAGAAAACTGATAAACTTTTCAGATAAGAAAAGATAGGTATATTTTAAAAATGGTCTGTTACGCATTTATTTGCATATCTTTTGTTCTTACAGCGAGAAAGGCAAGTGCGCCTTGAACTCCTGCGCTCCATTCGAAGTTCAGTGTTTGTGTGATGTATCCTCCGATGGTCGGCCCAAAGAACATGCTTCAACGTGAAAATGATAATTCAGGTTTAATGATGGAATTATAAAAACCACACTTGAGTAACACATGTAAACTTTAATTCAATACATACCCAGCAGACCACACTGCAGAGAACAATCCTGACACCAATCCCAGGGTACTCAAGCTCTCCTCAAAGCCATATTCACTGCAACAAATGGAATGTGTGCATCAAAACATAGTATATTACAGGTTTGTATTGTAGCATTTTGTTCAGTTTCAGGTAGTGCTGGGAAGTATACCGGTTTCAATTTCAATGTCAGCGCACAAGTGCTGCATTTATTAAATGTCCACAAAGAGTGTTAAGTGGGGTGTATTGAGAGGGGACTTCTATTAACTGCATATCCTTCTTTCTAATGGTTATAACACAACAATAAATCCACACACAACTAACTCTCTTTAATATTGAAAAAATAACATGTAGAGCCCCATGATTTCCATGATGCGGAAAACGTAAACGTAATCCAATCACAAATGAAACTTAATGTATAAAGCAGAATGTCACAGAATTTTTGGATGAATAAAACAAAAGTAGCGCTGTACAATGAATCAAATTTCAATATGGATTTGTGTCTGTGAATATTAAACATTAAAGAGACTGCTATTGAAATTTTGAGTCTGCATGTTCTGCGTCTTTGAATGAACATCTCAGTTCAGTTCTCTTTGTAACATTCGTTCGGTATCTCACTATGGGAACGCCTCTGGGCGTGTCCGATCGCGGAAGCACCAATTACACCACGTCTGCCAACTATGGCAGACCAATCGCTGCAGCGATCAGGGAGTCCCGGCTCCCTGTATATAAACGCAGCTACCTGCCGTTTCGTCATTCTCGCTCTCTTCCCCGTGGAAGATTTCGGAAGCTGTCCTCAGCAGACTTTGGGAACTATTTGCTTAACAGTTTTCAGACGGAGCCGAGAGGTAACGTCCCAGACGCAATATTTTCCTTAGGTCGTTGAGTGACTTCGTCACTTAAGAGTACGATAACTAACTTGTCAAGACGAGTTTTTCTTGCTCTTAAGTTCACCAATCTTTTTCCAAGTTTTTCTGGGCGCTTACCACGTACCAAAAAGATAAAGATAAAAAAAACGATAGCTCTCTATTGCAGCACAGCTCCGTACCAGTTGTCACGTTGGGTGAGAACTCACCGTACGAAGAGAGTGCTAGCTCCATCATGGCCACCGCGCTAGAACCGGAGAGCCCCGGAGGAAAAGGTCGCCCTCCACATCCGCCCTCCAGGTCGGCCTCTGCATCTCCTGTCTGGGCGCTAAACATGCTCAGGCGGCGCTGCCCAACCGCGAGGGATGCCCGCACTGCGCTACGTTCTCGACTAAGACCCGAGAAAGAAGGCTCCGCGTGGCAGTCGGTGGAAAATCGGACCCATGCCTCTCTGCTCAACCCAGAGAGGAACCCATGGATTGTCCCCAGACCACCACCTCATGGGCAGAGATGATGGAGAAGGTGTCACCCGTCCTTCCCCCGCTGTTCGATGATCCAATCCATGATCCGGTGATCCATTAGCGGGTGAGGAAGATGACGATGATGAAGTGTTGTCGAACATCCTCGAGGACGAGGACGACGACGATGAAGATGCCATTCTTCCCCCGAACCAGTCCAAGCCGCCGAGTGCACAGGATGAGAGTTCACCCTCCCCTGTACAGATGGACACAGATCTAATCGAGGTCTGTCGCAGGGCTGCGGCTAGATTATCGATCGAATGGCCATCCCAACAGGCAGGTCAAGGGGCTGAAAGAGACCTGTACGATGGAAAGAGACTTCCGTCAAGTCTCCCGCCAGCGAGGCAGTTCATTCCGGCCGTCCCGGCCTGTGTGACAGAGATGAAAAAGTTTTGGGACAAGCCTTTTTCTCATCGAGTGCCCGTCAAGGGTTTCTCGAGGCTGGATGTTCAGGGAATGGAGGATCTAGGGATGGCGGATCCTCCCCCGGTGGAAACTTCGGTGGCAAATCACTTGCACCCGGGCCGCAGGGCGGCGCTCTCTTCAACCGGAGCGTCGCTGCCAGGGAAAACAGAGCGCTTCGCCGCCTCGGTTTTTCAAAAGATATACAAGTCAACTGCACTGTCCGTCCGTGCTTTGAACGCAACGTCCCTCCTTACAGCCTATGAAGCGGAGCTATTAGAGGAGATGGGTCGTCAACTGGACTCCGGATCTCCCAACCCAGTGCTCTGGGAGGAGATATGCGTCATCGCAGATTTGAACCTGCGCACGTCCCGCGGAGCAGTGCAAAGTTGCGGACGGAGAATGGGCTTAGCAGTTGTGGGTGAGAGATCGCTGTGGCTGGGTTTATCAGGGCTCCCTGATAAAGAGAAAGCAGAGTTTCTGGATGCCCCTATAGATCCAAAAGCCATGTTCGGCGCAACGGTAACTGCGATGCGGCAGCAGTGTGACCTGCGAAAGAGGTAGGGAGAAGCTTTCCAGGTCTGTCTCCCTAGAAAGCCGGCGGCTCGGCCTTATCACCCGAACCGGCCGAACTTCAGACCGTCAGGCAGAGGAGGGCATTCAGATTATCAGCCTTCCCGCTCTGCTCCACCACAACAGCCGGGCAACGCGCCCTCACAGCCAAAACCCGGTTTCGTTAGACCTAAACAGTCTTTCGCGGCCGCAGCAGCGAAACACCGATCGCCCGCCCCCCAGGGGAACAAGAAGAGGTGGTCGACCTGATACGTCGGTTCAGCATCAGGAAGGGTTGGGGGACAGCACCCAGGGTTTCTCTGTCCCAGCCCTTCAGAACGATTCCTCTATCCCTCCCGCGGGGAAACGGAGAAGGAATTCAGAGGTGAAATGTGTTCGTGTGGAGTCCAATGTATGCGGGAATGTGGCCACCGTTCTGCAAGTGCCCCCCAAAAGATCGCCCCCCCCTCCACCTTCGAGGTCTGTTACGAGGGAAGAAGGTCTAACGTTCACAAGCAGTTTTTCAAAAATAAATGTTCCTCTGACGCATCCAGGTCAAGGACAGAGGGCGCAGAATGTGAAAAAAAGAGAAAAAGATCACAAAAGAATAAAACAATCACAAATAAAGACCAACATTACTCCGTCACTGGAGCGGTCTTCCCCCCCCCCCCCCCCGTTGCCGCTAGAGTGTGCTGCGGCACCTCTAGTGAGCGAAGACAGGAAGGGCCCACTCGCTGCACAGACAGTGAACTCTCGCGCATGCGCAGTTCATCCCTGGGTATTAACCACCGTAGGGAGGGGATACAGGCTTCAATTCGCTGTAAAACCTCCTATGTTCAACGGAGTGGTAATTTCAGTGGCCAAAGGTGAAGCAGCTCTGGTTTTAGAGGAAGAAATAGCCTCTTTAATGGAAAAGGGAGTGATAAGAGTGATTCCAACGGAAGAGAGCCACAAGGGTTTCTACTCCCGTTATTTTGTGATTCCCAAGAGAGGGGGAGGTCTCCGTCCCATTCTGGATTTACGGGTCCTCAACAGACACCTCAGAAAATACAAATTCAAAATACTGTCTATCAGAACGTTGTGTCAAAATATTCGGCAAGGAGACTGGTTCACCTCGGCGGATCTCCAGGACGCATATTTTCACATAGATATTTTTCCTGCGCGCAGGAAATATCTGAGGTTCGCCTATCAGGGCACAGCATACAAGTATACGAGAATACCATTTGGCCTAGCTTTGGCTCCTCGAGTATTCAGCAAGTGTGTAAAACGAGCCCTGACTCCGTTGAGGAGATCAGGGATCAGAATTTCATCATATCTGGACGATCTGCTTATCTGCGCGCCGTGCCGACGGCAGGGAGAGAGCGATACACACACACTGGTGACGCATCTGGAGAGATTAGGTTTCAAGATAAACCAATCGAAGAGTTGTCTATCTCCGTCTCGGGAAATAGTCTACTTGGGTCTCAGGTTGAATTCTGTGACGTTTCGAGCGTTCCTATCAGAGGATCGCATCAAGACTTTTCAGAACTGCCTCTCTCTTTTCCAACGAGGGAGATCAGTCTCTTTCAGGATGTGTCTTCGGCTACTAGGACTGATGGCCTCAACTGTGGCCGTGGTTCCCCTGGGGCTGTTAAGAATGAGAGATTTTCAGATTTGGACAGCGTCACAGGGCATTCGCCCCGGGAGCCGCCTCAGCCGCAGAGTGCGCATCTCACCAGAATGCACGAGCGCTCTGTCATTGGAGAGTCCCGTCTTTTCTCAGGACAGGATGCCCTCTGGGCCCGATTGTACTAAGAAAAGTGGTGACGACAGATGCATCTCTCACAGGTTGGGGCGCAGTGCTCGAGGGCAGGACAGTGAGAGGAGTTTGGTCTCCCGCACTGAGAGAGAAGCACATACATTTTCTAGAGCTACTGACAGTGTTTCTAGCTCTGAGACATTTCGTGCATTTTCTAAAGGATCATCACGTATTGGTCAGGACAGACAATACAACGGTGATAGCGTACATAAATCGGCAGGGAGGAGTGCGTTCTCCAACGCTTCACATGGTAGCGAAGAAACTGATGTTGTGGAGCAACAGGACCTTCCTGTCATTACGCGCGACGCATGTCCCGGGGATAATGAACAGGGGGGGCGGATCTACTATCCAGAGGGAATCCCTTGTACGGGGAGTGTAGACTCCACCCCCAGGTGATCCTCATGTTGTGGCAGAGATTCGGCCAGGCTGCCGTAGATCTCTACGCATCGCGCGAAGACGCACAATGTCCTCTGTTCTTCTCTCTGGTCGGCGACAATGCACCATTGGGTGTGGATGCTCTAGCCCACGATTGGCCAGACGCGTTACTGTACGCGTTCCCTCCGTTGAGCTTGATCGAGCCGACGTTATGGAGGGTTCGGGAGCGCAGACATGTAATGATTCTGATCGCGCCTTACTGGCCGGGGAGACTGTGGGTTGTGGAGATTGTGCAACTGCTGTACGACCAGCCTTGGCCGTTACCAGCGCGCAGGGATCTCCTCTCACAAGCACGGGGAGAAATATTCCATCCCTCCCCACAGAAGTTAGCTCTCTGGGCCTGGCCCGTGAGAGGTTGTATCTGAGTGCAGCCGGACTACCTCCAAGAGTTATTGAGACGATTCAGAACGCTAGGGCGGCCCGACTCGTTCTTTATAAAACCTCAAGTGGAGAGTTTTTGAGGATTGGTGCGCAGTTAAGAACATTGTTCCGTTCTTGTGCTCTGTTTCGGATGTGCTGTGTTTTCTTCAAGACCTCCTGGATAAAGGCAGAGCTTTTTCCACGGTTAAGGTTTATCTGTCCGCTATATCGGCATGTCATGTGGGTATTGAGTCGGGTACCATTGGCCAACACCCTCTAGTCTGCCGTTTTATGAGAGGTGCACGTAGGCTGCACCCAGTATCGAAGACGCTGGTCCCGCCATGGGATTTGTCTGTGGTCCTGAGCGCGCTCTCAAAAGCCCCGTTCGAGCCCATTGATAGCATTGCCTTAAAACTGCTCTCTTTAAAAACGGCTCTGTTACTTGCTCTTACAACAGCAAAGAGGGTGAGTGAACTACAGGCGTTATCAGTTCACCCTTCATGTATGAAGTTCGCTCCGGGTGGTCAAAGAGCTAATTTTAGAACCAACCCGGCATTCGTGCCCAAAGTATATGAGCACACGGATACCGTAAGAGCAGTAGACTTGCCAGCTTTTCATCCTCCTCCTTTTTCTTCCCCAGAAGAGGAGAGGTTACACTGTTTATGTCCGGTTCGCACGCTGTACAGTTATGTAAAGAGAACCCACACATTGCGTAAGAGCAACCAGCTATTTGTCTCATGGGCTGACTCTGTCAAGGGAAAATCTATCTCCCGTCAACGCCTTTCCCACTGGGCGGTGGAGGCTATCACGTTATGTTACAAGAGCAATAATATAGAGCCCCCAGTA
Source organism: Meda fulgida (assembly GCA_030578275.1). Taxonomy (NCBI): domain Eukaryota; kingdom Metazoa; phylum Chordata; class Actinopteri; order Cypriniformes; family Leuciscidae; genus Meda; species Meda fulgida. The sequence goes on along the minus strand of CM060632.1, from coordinate 10,052,899 downwards.
GGACTAAGAGCGTATTCTACTAGGGGGATGTCTACATCATGGGCTCTATTTCAGGGGATTTCTATTCAAGAAATTTGTGCGGCGGCCAGCTGGTCCTCTCCACACACATTTATCCGTTTTTATAGACTGGATGTTACGGAACCCTCTCTGGCACACTGTTCTGGGAGTAAGTAGTCAGGGAGTATGAAAGGGTTTTTAATAAAGGGGGCACCCGTCCCCTTATTATCCAGTTTTTTCTCCAACTGGGTCTATGGTTCAGTATAATTTATATCCCCTCTTCTTCAGTCTGCTTCGTCAGCATATCGGCAATACGGGAGTTGTCTATATCCCATAGTGAGATACCGAGCGAATGTTAGAAAGAGAACGTTAGGTTACTGACGTAACCCCGGTTCTCTGATAACATGAAGTGAGGTATCTCACAACATTGCCCTCCTTGCCTATACGCACGGAGAAGAGATGTGCGGAGAATGACGAAACGGCAGGTAGCTGCGTTTATATACAGGGAGCCGGGACTCCCTGATCGCTGCAGCGATTGGTCTGCCATAGTTGGCAGACGTGGTGTAATTGGTGATTCCGCGATCGGACACGCCCAGAGGCGTTCCCATAGTGAGATACCTCACTTCATGTTATCAGAGAACCGGGGTTACGTCAGTAACCTAACGTTTCTTTCCTACTGACCGCCAGAAGCAGTGTAACACTAATGGTTTATCGCAGAGCCAGCCAAATAGTTTGAGAGAATATACCAACAAAGTCATGTAGTGACATAAGCCCTGGGGGTTATAAGGGGCTTTCACTTTCTTGCCTGGTTGATTCAAATTCAGATAACTTTATTAGAGATAGGCAAGTATTTTGTTAAGTAATATTAAAGCTGTCAAGTGTAGCTTACAAGAGCAGCGAGATGTCGTCCTCACAAGCTGTGTCAGTGAGCTCCTATGCCATTTTCAGAAGATTTGGAATATTATTTCGCCAGCATTTGGTGAGTTTGTTTTTCATTTGATGGTTTTTTGTCTGTAACACTGTGCCTCTCGGTTCCTATATTATACTCTGTGCCCCTCGGTTCAAATTCAGATTTTCGTTGGAATTGCCGGTCGGTTCTACCCGGAGGAATAATATTATTATTTATTTTCTTGCTTCATTACCATCACTTGACTTAAAACCTTACCTTTGGATTTAGCCCATTCCACAAGGTCAGAAATGCAGGGCATCTTCAGCAGCCAGCGCTCCCATCTAAGAAGAGGGCCACATCGCAAAGTGAAGAACATTCACGTCCTAAGGAAACTGCACTCTCTAACATGGTTGCTGTGCTTTCTTCCGAGATGGCAGAGATCAAATGTTTGCTTCATTCACTTCAACGTGTGAAGACAACACAGGAGGATGGGAATGGTCAGAAGCTGGGAGGTGGGGGGAAGAGTCCGTTAATTCCCCTTGCTTTTCACATCTTTCTGACTTGGATGTGCTTTCCTCATGTGCTTTGGACGTGTTTTTTTTCCATGATCATGGGGGTGCTGTAGATGTTACTGCACATCCTTCACCCCAGGATGTTTTCAGCAGCGGGGTCTAGTGGAGGATTAGTTCAATCATCGAGACAGATAGTCCTTTTCTGATAATACTTTGACCGTGCTTCGAAAGCAATAGCTCATCTAGTTTTTTTACTTTCCAGACAGCCCTCAGCTGAGACTTCTTTTGCCATGCCACCATGCTAAGATTGTGTGGCTGAATTTTCAATTGCCCTCACAAGATCTGGCCCACCTAAGCGGTGCTCAAAGCGGTGCCCAGTTTGCAAATGTGGTCACACGGATGGACTGCTTAAAAAGGCATACGAATCTCTCGCCTACGTAACTCGGATAGAAAACACAATTTGTGAGCTACTTCTTGCTATCCTGGAAACAACAAATGTTGATCCCTCCATCTCACAGTTCCTTCAAACATGTCTTCTGGCAATGGGCCATGTGACTCATGAGAGGGGTAACCTTACAGCCACACTCTTGGCAGCCCGTCGCCAGGTGTGGCTTGCCCAAATAGGAAGAAGCAATGTTTCCACCAGCACGCTACACCTCAGTCACAGCCCCCTCAATGACCTTGTGTTACTGAGGATGCTCAAGTTTTTTGAGCACCTCTTCAACATTTGCAAGGAGGACCCTGTCAGCATCCCCCCACTGCCACTAAAAGTCGCATAAATAAAGGCTGAGGTGCTTGGGCTAGCGGTCGATCGTTTTTCGACTGATCAGCTTGAGTACTGCAGGAACAACACACCTTACCCCTGGGTTTTTTTACGACTCTGAGCAGGGGTTATACTCTGCAGTTGCGACTCTATGGGTCTCCACACCATCTCCAATGCAAGGGCTTCTTCCACACAACACATGGATGCTTTGTGTTTGAAGCTGTTTTCTACATGGTGTCAGGTACATGGGCGCGATCCTGCAACATGTGACATTCCACGAGTCTTAAGGTTTCTTCAACATTTACTGGATGGCAAGGGCAAGGCGGCTTCCACATTGAAGGTGTACGTCACTGATATTTCTGCATATCATGTCCCAGTTGGGGGATGTTTTCTTGGATCTCAAAGTGTTGTCTGCAATTTTCTAAAGGGTGCACGGCGCCTGAAGCCTGCTTGGAATCTGACACTTGTGCTTGCATTCCTTAGTTCATCTCAGTTTAAGCCCTTATAGAGCATTGACAATAAATGGATGTCCCTAAAGACTGCTTCTTCTTTTTTGGCTATTGCCTCTGCGGAACATGTCAGTGAGTTGCATACACTGACGGTACTTGCGTTGGTTGCCAGATTACTCTGGGGTGGTCCTCCTACGACCTAATTCTTCCTCTGAAAGTCCTCCTTCCTCAGGTCATAAATCAGAGCATTGAGCTGGCCTCTTTCCAGACTTCTTCAGGGTCTGATTCGAGTGCTTAACTTTGAGATGTTATTTGAAGACTACCACTCAATTCAGACAGTCAGACCGGTTATTTCTCTGTTATCGTGGTATTAAAGGTGCCCTAGAATGTTTTTTTTTATTATTTAATAATGTTTCCTGGGTTGCCCTTATAATGTTAGTATGTTTTTTAGATAAAAAATAGTCATAATTTCGAAATAAAAGGCATTTTTCCTAGCCTGATTTTAGCCTCTGATTTGAACGCTCTGTTTGAAGGGGCGCGTCTGCCCTGGATATTAGAGACGATTACACGGAAACCATTGCCCAGACATCTGCACTGCTGCTACCCGAACATGTCTGTGCATCTTTGGAAAAAAATTATTTGAAGTGTAATTAGATTTTTTTTTTTTTTGGCTTGTGTCCATTTCATTATGGAATGCAGGGTTTATGATTTAGGGCTATACAGCAGCCAGCCACCTTGTGTGAAACCACCAGAATCTTTAAAAATACCGTGATAGAGATTTTTGGTCATACTGCCCAGCACTAGTTTCAGGGTTAACTGTACTTATTCAAACCATTCCAGGAATCTAGTCTGACATAACTGGGTGAATTAAAGTCTCACTGTGCACAAGCGATCATCTCAGCGAAGGTGGGGATACAGGTCATACACAGAGAAAAGCCCACCACGACCAGCATGAGGACGGTAAGCCAGAGCTGACTGAACAAACAAAAACATTTAAACTATTAGTAATGGATCAGTGCATTAACAAAACTTAACCCATTAATAGTTGGTCTCTTTTTAAAGAAGACACTCAGCAGATTATTGCAGAAGTGAAAGCAGTTAAAAAAATAAAGGAGTGTAAAAAGTTATAGAAGATTGAGTTAACAGTAAAGCATATGTACTGAACTAAACTTTTTGTATTTCATACCAATTATATATTATACAAAACAATTTAAACTAAAATTGCAAGAAAATCAAAGACATATTATCTAGCCAAAAATAGAAAAAGGCTTCAAAATCTTCAGTGTCCAATTTCAAAACGGTTTTCAAAGGATGAATTTTGAGCTTTTAAGATTTCGAATTATGAATTTCTGATGTTTACTAAAATATTTGATTAGGAAAAAAGGCAATAAAAAAAGCGCACCAAGTCTACCTGGACACAGACAGTTAACATGCTATAAAGCAAAAGCTGAGAAATTAACATTCAAAAAATGTGAAAGTAATGTTTTACCTCCTAATATGAAAAACAGGAAGTGGGCCAAGGAAACAGAAGCTCACCGCTGTGGCCATTCCTCCAATCACCATCATCCACTTCCTAATTGACTGCACAGAGCATAATTTTACAGCCACGGATGAAATTATTTCTTAATTAATAAAATGTAATGTATGCTTATATTTACCTAAAAATCAGTTACAAACCAAAACAAATTAAATAATAAATATCTTCAAAAAACTAAATTAATTTAAATAAATTAGCAAATAAGTAGGAAGGTAGGTAACAGAATAAACCATCAAATGTCATATTAGAACTTTCAAACAAATATTTTTTTCTTTTAAGAATATCCAGTCATCACTGTAATCATGTTGAAAATTGTTGAAAATGTTGACTCACAGGATATTTATCACTGAGCACACCAAAGATGGGTGATGCCGCCCCATACGGCAGTGAAAGTCCAATCATGAGCAGCCCTACTGAACCAGCGCTGAGATTAAGCTGTTCACACAAAACATTCACAAAGATGTTTTTGTATTATTACGGGAGAACTTTTAACATTAACATTTTTGGAACTATATTTTTTTAAATAAAGAGTTTTAAAAAATTTCCCTGATTGAAACTATGTCGACTTTACATTAAAAACATGTAATCTATTTGCTGATGCATAAAATATGATGGATAGATAAATAGATAGATATCAATGTACTTTCTAAAGATTAACCTTTTCAATGGCAAATATGGACAGTGTTGCATCCAGGAAGCCAAGTCCTGAGCTCAACGTGAACACCACAAAGCAGATGAGAAGGATCTTTATTCTGGTACACAATCTGAGGAAGGAATTCTGGGAAGGAACAGCATCTATATAAGAATGAGATAAACAGACATGACTATCTCTATGGCTGGAGGGTAAACAATGACAAAATCAGTCACATGGCAATCACATCCTTGTGACAAAAGTAGGAGTATGATAAATGGAATAGACTTTAAATTAAATTATTAAAATCATGTGATATTTAACCAGTATGAAATCCACACTAACCAAAGCTTGGTAAAATCCACATGTTGAGGGGTACTGTTGCAAGCAGAAGACATCCTGTGAAAACGAATGGGATTTCATATCCAAATGACTGATACAGCCAACCACCCAACGGAGGCCCCAATATCAGGCCAAGCCCTGTAAAAATCTCCATGAAGCCCTGTGAAAACAAGACATGAATGAGTTCACCTTCTGCTTCTCTGTAAAGACACATTTTAATACATCTATTAAAAACATAAGAATGGTTCCATCATTGTGTATATAACCCGACCGTGAGAAACTAAACAACCAGACAGACGGAATAACAGAATATAATGAAGATTCTCATGATAAACAGCATGTCTTTGTGGCACGAGCAAGAGTGCATCCTTTGTCAGTTTACTCCAAAACACTATTAGTGTACTGAAAAACATGCACTGACCACAGCTCACCAAAACAGTTGCTATGTTGTCGGGGAAAACTTTAGCTGAAACCGCAAAAGACGATGTAACAGCAGCAGAAAAGCCGACTGCATTTATGCTCCGTGTGATAAAACAGAGCACGATGAAAACTGTACCATCAGACACTTGGTCAAGAAATCTGCAGAATAAGTAATATTATTCGCAAACACAAAAATGGACACACCTATGAGTACAAGGACTGTGAATTTTAAATATGTTTATCTACTAAAAAGAAAATGTGGAAACAAACACAAAAATGGACACACCTAGAGTACAAGGACTGTGTATTTTAAATATGTTTATCTACTAAAAAGAAAATGTGGAAACACTTATATAGTGGCATAAAAGCTAATAGACCTGGACTAAAAAAGACAAAAAAAACAGATATACTCACCCGAAAAGTACAGTACATACGCTCGATATGAACAACCCTGCCACAATCATAAACTTAGCTCCTATCTGGACAATCTGAAACAGAGGTCAAATGCACTGATAGAATGTGTAATCCAGTAAAACCTGAAAATTATCTTCTGAAATGAACATTAACTTACATATTTACCAAGTATCAAAGAGCCCACCAAAGTGCACAATGCATAGATTCCGAATATTAAACCAATCATAGTTTGACTGACACCTTTCTTCTTTGCCTAGAAAAAGAATCATGAAAACATTATATAATACTGAAGCAGAAGCCTATGCTTTAAAGACTTTAAATGCACTGAGCAGAGTACATAGAACAATTACATGTTATAGTTTATTATACAAGTCATGTTCTATAAAATACAATCAATGTAACGTTACCTCATTTGGGAAAAATGGTCCCAGAATGGAATAGCAGATCATTGAACTGAAGTTTATGGAGGCCATTGCAATAAGTGTTAATATCTGTTGTCTGGACATTTTAGTGGCTGGAGTCTCTGGTGGTGGTGAAGAATCACCTATATAAAGTTAACATGCATTCATTGATCAGTAAACACTAAACTGCTCGAGAACGAGAATGGTCATTGGCAAACGTGCTAAAGAGTCAGGAAATTCATTAAAGGTCCAAAAGTTTCTAAATGTTGATCACCCGAGATCAAGTAATCAAATAAATGTATTAACTGCACATACGTTACCTCTGTCTTCTTCATCGATATCCATTGCCAAGTCTTTGAGATCTTGTAAGAACTACCGCGTGTTCAACCTGTCAGCTGGGAAACTCGACAGCGATGAATAACGTCCGAGTCTTCTTCTTACTATTTTACGGTGACGTCCGAATCTCAAAAGAATCATTATTTTGAACTGATTCTTTTCAATGATTTGGTCTAACCGATTCGCAAAGTGAGGAACACTCAGCTGGAACTGAGGTGAGTAGCAAAATGGGGAATTAACGTTAAGGAATTTATAAATCATCCGATTTAAGTCGAGAATTTCCCAAGGAATGTTTTAATGATAATATGTTTTTTTTTTAATAGTGAATTATACCCAATTTGACGTTTTTAGTCGACTCAACAGCTTCGTAGCATCAATCACAATAACAAAAAGAAACAGTGTTTGAATGAACAAAAAAACCGCAATAAGATGAATGAAATCATTTAAATAGTTTAACGATTTATCTTTTTAAAAAATAAAATAAAACCCCACATGATGGGGACAATAAGTGAGTCGGTTGCTGAACTGGTTCATTATTGACAGGATTCGCTAACATGAATCAAACTAAGCACATTGCGAACATAATTCCATTGCGCCATCTAGAGGTCTCTGCAGGAAAATCCACTGCATGAAGACTCGTACTCTCATCTGATGAGTTCACTAATTTCACTTCAGGCTATGTTTAATTGATCTAGCTAGCATGTTTGTTAGAGAGTAGAGACCACGGATAATCTCAATTTTATCATTTTGAACTCATAGGTCAAAAAATAGCCATTTGCACTGTGTTCCAAACCTGGCTGTGTTGATTTTGAGTTTATAGTGCTCCCTAAACACTGAACAAAATAAAACACATTGATTTGGTTGGCAGCTAATCAAAGCTGAAGCGGATGTAAATTATATATGCCCAAGTCCAGCAACACGCATCATAATTCTTAAAAGTTTTACAAATATGTTCATAATGAGACAGATAATTTCACAATATAAATAATCCACACAATTTTCATCAAACTAGTTTGATTTTATTTAGTGTCTTAGCCTACTCTGCACACACATTCTAATGATTTTTCAAGACATCCTTGAATTACATTTTGTAAATGTACATTAGAATAATTTAGCAATAAAGCACAGTTAAAGCCTCACATTCCACATTATTTAAACTGAGCCTGAATCTCCCAGTACAAAGTGGCCAGAAATAACCGCAACTGCAAATCATCAAAGCATACAACATCAAGAATAATCAAGAAGTGCTTAAAACGTCAACCATATCAACACTACCCCACTCTGAACCACTGTTTGGCTTACAACAAAAACTGTGATTAAAACTGATGAAATTACTGGAAAACATCAGAAACTAAGCAACAACAGAAAAAAAATAAATTAGCTGATTTGCTGTAAGAAATATTAAATATGATGCAGAATATTAAATATTAATACAGAAAAATAAATATTAAACCAATTAGACTAAATACAATAAAAATATGTCCCTTCACATAAACCAAACTGAGCAATAGGGTTTGACTATTTAACTTAGGAACGCAAAAACTACATTTCAACTTTCAATTTAATTTAGATTCCATTCATTGCATAATATACAGTGCGTTAAATTTGATTTATATTTTGATATAATACATTTTTGGCTAAATTAATGCATACTATATAGTTCGTGCTAAAGTGTCATGAACAATATAAGTAAATTTTTTAAGTATATCTAACAACAGCACTTTTCTGTCATGTCATTTACATGATAATGACAGAATAATATAATATACTGTATTTGAAACTAATTTAAAAAATGTTCAAACTTTCTGATTTCTGTTACTTACTGTTAACATTTAAAAGCAAAGATTTGTTCAAAAGGGACATTACTGAGATTACTGCAAAAACAGTGTGCAAATAATGCAATTTAACTAATAACTTTTGTGAAGAACAAAGTTCAATTTATATTTTTAAACCATAAAAATGCATTCATTATGGAACAACTTGGAAAATATGATTATAACTGGAATATATTCTGTTTTCACTTCATGGAAGTGAGTCATGGGATGAATATTCAAACAGTTTTTACTTGAGTTACTTGACACTGAGTTTGTGGTAAACAATAGTTAAAATCCATTACTTTACAAGGAGTATACATAGGAAATATATTTGGCACAAATAAATCTCAGGAATAAACAAAAGGAGGTGGGGACATCAGGGATAAAATAAAGAAAGCCCATAATCTAACATCCATCTTAGATTTTAGTAATTACCTTTACACTTAAATAACATCATTATACTCATGAAATACATGGGGAAAAAAACCAATAATATTGAATTAATGAATTAAATAATATTCCATCAATACATAAATACTTAACATTTTTTTCAGATGTGTACCACCTTTGGATTCAGGTGGAATCTTGTAGCTCTGATAACAAAAAGGTACCTTAAAGCACTAAATCTATTGTCAGACCACCTGTGTACGTCTCATGTACGTTCTGCCTGAGAGTGACCAGATCTCTCGGCTACTAACCGGCACTGCACAGACATCATGGCAGCAGAGAATGTAACATTTCTCACAATCTGCAGTCAACAATAATCTCTTTTTCAGTCCATCTGTTCTCATGGACAAGATTGCTGGAGAGGTTTTCTATTTAAGTCTCTGAGTGACATTGGCCAAGGCCACAGCAAATGCCTGTACCGCTGAGAATGGATACTGAAAATCCAGGATGTATGCATTGCCGTCAATTCTGCCAAACTGCATTACCTGTAACAGTGTAAAAGAAAAATTGCGGGTTAAATGCAGGATAGATGTTTGTTACTCTAAAGGTATTATGTATGGAGCTTGATTTTTAAAGGTGAAGTGAGTAATTTCTTTACCCCGTCAGGATAGCAAAAATACTGTTTTAAAACTGGTTTCCCATCCATAAATAAACAAATAACATTTCTTACCTGGCGTCCATCCAGCTCAATCTGAAAGTTTTTGGCTGACTCCTGTGTCACCCGTCCTCCAAAGTCAAGCTGGTAAACCTGAGTAGCTTCGTTCCACAATGGCTGCTTGTTGGCCATGACATAAACAAAGCCTTGGCTGCCAAGACTACGATCCTCTCTCTCGTTAGCTTTGCGGCACTTGATTTCCTCGAGTTCATTTGCCATACGCTGATTGCGTTTGCTCTTCCATCCTTTCTTGTTGCTCTGGCTTTGGTTCATCAACTCATCACCACTAATGAAGAGCTCAGGCTCACTCTCTGAGCTGTCCTGGAACTCATTTGAGGTCCTACTCAGTTTCTTGGCCTTGTTCAATGGCTCTTTCTGTCCTTTAGGCTTCTTCTTTTCCCTGCTGCCAAGTCTTGGGCTGGAGATCAGGGAATTGAAGTCAGAGAGAGTGCGACTTTCTTTTTTGGATTTCCCTTCAGAGACTCCGGACATATTGGCCTCTTCTGCCCTACTGTCAAGCCTCTTACGCCCCTTTTTGCTGAACCTCTCTGCTCCTTGTGGACTCTCATTGAGAGAGGACTGATCTTGAAAGTTATCCCCAGATTCTGCGACCACCTCGGAGGTGCTCTGATGGTTCAGGTGTTCAACGGGTGGCGGAGGGGGAGGGAGAGGAGGTGGAGGAGGTGGTGGGGGAGGTGGAGGTTGTGGAGGCGGAGAGAGAACAGGCTTCTCTAGGGCCTGATGGGTCTTACTGGGCAGTGTGGCGGAATGGTCTGGCATGGGAGGGCAAGTGCTATATGTGCTCCAAGGATGCAAGCTCATTGGATGCAGCTGAAGGTTGTTGCATGAGCTAGTCCCTGGGTACATGGGTGGCAGAGTGCAACAACCTAGATTGGTCAAATTAGCGGGATAACCTGGAGGTAGGACTAATGTTGGGTCTGGTTGGCTGAAAGTGGTAGATGTAACCATGTCATTGGGGCCACATGGTTGTGCAGGACTCTGTAAAGTCTGTAGTTGAGGTCCACCATGCCCTACCATTGTTGGGAAGGGTGAAAGAGATAACTGATAGGCTGAAGGGAGGGTCATAGAATTGGGACTGTGGGAAGGCTTTGTTGAAAGGACAAAAGGTAGCCGGGTCATGTCTAAGTGCTGTGGTTGGCTAAGTATAAATGGTGGTGGCTTATGAGGTGGTCCTGGAGGTCCAGGCAATAAATTTTGCTCTTGAGGTATCCAGAGTTGTTCTGCTGCAGGAGAGTCCCATTGGTAAGGTGGAGGTCGTTTGACTGTTAAATTGACATCCCCTAGTGTTAAATGACGTACTGATTTTTCAAGATGGCAATGCTGACTTAGTGTCTCGTCTTCCGTAAAGGCAGAGTTCACATAGACAGTTCTGTCTCTACTGTGGTCAGTGGGACTCAGGAGGTTATAGGAGGACTGGGAGGCTAATGGCGATGAACTTTTGGAGTGCACAATTATAGTGCTGTGTTGGGTCCCTTTGCCAGGTGGGAAGTCTTGCCTCACCACAGTTCCTCCAGCAATTCCACTGCTGTTGGTGCCACCACCGGTGACACTTACACTAGTGCTGCTGCTATTACTGCTACACTGAGTGCACGTATACAAAGCTGTGGGTATCCTTGGCTGATAGGAGAGCGTAAGGGAACCGTTCATTTTGGATTTTGTTGGTAGAGTCCTCACTGTGTCCACCATTTGAGAAACCTTCAGAGTCAGTTCCCTTCGATCTCGACGCAAAGTGGCATGAATCGAACTGCTGTCAATCCTCTGTGTAGGATTTCTTATTGTGTTCATCTGGTTGGATGTGTCTGGATATGGTGGTGGGTCTCCACTTGGTATAGAATATCTAGGCACGGAGAGGCGACTCAGAGTTGCTGAGCTGTACGGCAACTGGACTTTCTTGTTCTCAGACGAAGTTACTTTCAATGTGGCGGAGCTGCCCATTCCTTGAATCCCATAGGAATTTTGGTTCCTTAACAGGCGTCTCCTTGGGCGACACACCTCTTCGACATTTCCGCTGCTGTCAAACGTGGTGATTCTTTCATAACCTAATGGAGTTGGATACTGAAGCCCAATTGGATGAAGAGAGAATTCGTCCTTAGTTAAACATGGATCTGTTGTCAGTGTAGTGCCATTCTCATTGCTAACAAGAAGACCTGGAGGCACTGTAGTGGGTGTGGCGGCTGCAGCAGATACCACTGTACCTGGGTAAGGTGGTGGAGGGTTTACCTTGCGCATCTGGATCTCAAGAGTGTCAGTTTCAATGAATGACTGTGGTCGTGAGGGAATCTTCAGAGGAAGCACTTTTTCTGCTCTATCTGGTGGATGGTCTGGATGAGGAATTGGCGGCATCAGCTGTAACTGATGGAGGGACAGAGTAGCATACCCTGAAGGTGGAGGCTGGATGGTCATTTGCATTTTGAGTTGCTGTTGCATTTGCTGATGCTGTCTTTGCATTTGTTGATGCTGCAGCTGTATTTGTTGATGTTGCTGTTGAAGCTGTTGCTGCTGCTGCCTCATCTCCAGAATTTGCTGTCGAATTTGCTGCTGCTGTTGTTGCATCTGTTGTTGCTGCTGCTGCATTTGCTCATGCTGCAGCTGCAACTGGTGCTGCTGCTGTTGGAATTGTTGTTGATGCTGTTGATGAATTTGTTGTTGGTGCTGTTGATGAATTTGTTGTTGATGCTGCTGCACTTGCTGCTGAATTTGTTGCTGCTGCTGTTGCAGTTGCTGTTGTTGCATTTGCTGCTGATGCAATTGCTGCTGATGTTGTTGCAACTGCTGTTGATGCTGCTGTTGTAGTTGTTGATGCTGCTGTTGCAGCTGTTGCTGCAGCTGTTGTTGATGCTGCTGTTGCAGATGTTGCTGATGCTGCTGTTGCAGCTGTTGCTGATGCTGCTGTTGTTGAAGTTGTTGATGCTGCTGTGTTTGCAATTGCTGCTGATTCTGCATGTGTTGCTGCTGTAGGGACTGTTGATGCAGCTGTTGTGACTGATGTTGCAATTTCAGATGATGCTGCTGTGGTTGTAATTGCTGTTGATGCTTTGATTGTTGATGGTCTTGTTGTTGCTGACGTTGTTGGTGGGGTTGTTGTGGTAGATGATTTGGAGGAGGAGGAAGAGTTCCACTTAGGATATTACTCATTTCCAGTCCGCTGAATATCACCTGTCCAGGGTTAGAGTACCTGGTCGGCACAGTGTACTGTGCGGTCACGGTGTCCTGACTGTGCTCTGACACAGTTGCATTAGCTGCTACTGCTGTTGCTGCTGCTGCAGTAGCAGTAGCTGTGGGATTGGTGAGGACATCAAGCTGAATATTCTGATTGGCTAAGAGAGATTGGACAAGGCCGATACTCTGTGTAGGTGACATGGCTTGCGCAGGGCTGTGAATTGGAGCAATGGGAATATTAACTGTGCAAGGAGGATTTTCGGCTGACACTCCAGAAGGTCCCATCACTAGAAATAAGCAAGAACATCTTGCGATAAATTTCTACATTTGATTTACTTCTTGTCTTAGTCAAGCTATACAGAGACAAAATGTTCACAATGTTCCATTGAATCTTACCAGGTAAATCATCTTCATCTTCACTGAACACATTGGGATTGAATACTGGGAGACTCATGAAGTCCAAGGAAATTTTACGCACCTCAGGCAAATAGATGGTCATCTGACGAGGTTGCAGGTGCAGCAAACTAGTTTTATAAATAACTGTGACATTATGCATCATTAGTCAAAACATATTTTAAAAAAACATTAGGATTATTCTTTAAAATAATTATGTGAAAGTGTTGATTTGTATACAAAACCTGACATACCTGCTCCTAAGTTAGCTGGCAAAAAGGAAGCTAGGCCCACAATCTTAAACTTTGTTCCCCAGATGTTAGAGGTGACCTGAGCTAAGTAATTATGCTACAAAGCAAATTGAGTGATAGTTATAGAAATTATTCAAGGTCAAAGTTGGTTTACTGTAATTTCTTTTCAGCAAAGCAGGAGATTAAAGAAAATAAGCTGTCTACTGAGGTCATGGTGCAGAATATGTTACAAATGCATAGCAGTGTCCAGTAGACACAAGCAAGAAATATAAACACTTTTCCTATCAATAGCTAGGTTTCCATCCAAAGATTTAGTTTGTGAAAAAAGGTTTAGCTCATCAAAACCTTTACCAATATAGCTAATGGAAATGCCAGTTATCGATAATTTAATAAATCAATTTAATAAATACAATTTATTCATATGTAATATAATTTTTCATCTCAAACAAATTAGGAAAATATAGTGGGTTGAATCCAAAAAGGTCTTAAATTTTAGAATTATTAAGACATCAGTTTAAGCTGCAGTCCGTAGTTTTTCCTCTTTGTTGCCATCTCTGTTCAAAATTTGCAATTGCAGCTATTCGCGGAATTATCAACTTTATGTTGGTTGGGCCTCGGTTTTGAGGAGAATGTACGGCTGTCAGTCACCACGCTGGTGTGGATACTGTCATTCGGAATCACAGATTATACTTTTTGGAAGTATGACCAACATTAGAATTTTCACCGGAAAATGTCATCTGAACAAGTAAGTAACATCCACTTTTGTTCTGACCAACTAAGGGAAAAAAAGCATTGCAGTAAATCGCGCTGATTAAATCTAACGACCGCTTATGTCTTACCTGTCCAGCAGAAAAAAGCTGTCATTGCGTCCGTTTTGAACCGCTTCAAAACACGGAGTTCACGCCACCTTTCAAAAGCCCTTCCGATATTTATCCTTGTTTTCACATGGGCCAGGTTGCAGTCTCTTTTTTTTCCTGTAGCCTCTGTAAGTCTTTTGCATTTTACAACGGGTGAATATCCAGTTGTTACTGGTGATTGTCGTTTGAACCTTTCTGGATCCGCCATCAAATTGATACGTTTAATTATATCAAGTTCTGTGAGAAAAGGCTATAAATCTCCACCTCCAACATCCTCGCACACAATATAGCCTACTAGCTGGGACACATTCTTTATGTGTACAGATGTGACGTAATGACGAAAAGACATGCTTGAATTTCCCGCGGAAATCCACCATTACCATTAAAAACATTATTACAAGCTTACCATTTTGAATCGAGTAAGGGCAAGCAGATAATTTTGAACACTGGCTGGTTATGTACTTTAATTTTTAACCCCAAAAAGTTACGGACTGCAGCTTTAAGCAAATAGACCATTCTAAAAAAACTCTGAACTCTGAAACCAGTTTGAATGATCTGAATATGCGCCACGTTAAACCATGACTGGCTTGACTGCATGCTCAAGGCTTATGTTAAAGATATGACCGAACATTGAACAGTGTACATTGGACCCTTAAATGTTGCATAGGCTACTGGACAAATGCTGGCCTGTGTCCAAAGTTCCAAACCCATTGGGTTCGTCACATAAAGGCTGTTACATGCAGTCCTGTCAGACCAGCAGTCTCACTTCCTAATATTTCCTAATTTAGGCTAATTATTCGTGAAAATAGTAAGCAGTAAACTGGCGAATTCCAATTGTCTCACTACTCTCTGCATTTTGCAAAAAATTGTGATGCGAAAGATTCAATATAATTTGTGATATACACAAAATGATGTACGGAAACGACTCAGGGGCAGATTTTTTTGGGATGTCGTCATTACACACACCATTTTATCGGTAAAATGCCAATTGGATAGAAACAGGCTGGAGACAGCAAATTTCACAAAAAATGTTTTAACGCATTTTCACTTTGTTGATAACAAAAAAAGTGGATGGAAACTTGGCTAATTCTAGGCAAGTAGATTCATATAAAATAATTGCCAAAATGAACTTGCAAATAAGATGTTAAGTACCTCACTAAAGCCATCAACTGAAAATTCCCTTCGAGAAAGACTTGGAGATCGAACTGGAGGCTTCTTTGGTAATCTAGGAGACCTAGACATTTCTTGAGATGTTTGGGCAAGTTTGGGAGACTTTCTTAATTCCATATTAATTCTAGACATAAAATCAAATGTGGAAAAAAAAGACAATTAAATTAAATGTTTTCTTTTATTTATTATCAAGTCAAAAGTTGTTGATTTCTTTAGTAAATATTTGACAGAAATGTGCTGTATTGTCTTTTGTAAAAGTTGTGACGGAACAAACATTTGTTAAGTTTCAGGCACCCTGTAATATTGTGTGAATATTATATTCAACAGTACCTTATATGTTTAGAGTACCTAGGAAGCTTAGGAGACCTGTTTCCTCTGGAAAGTTTTGGCGACTTTCGTCCAACCCACTCATCGCTCAACTCGATATCGCTTGAATCTGAGCAGTTACAGCTGTCAGTCATATAGGAGATCATGCCATTTACACAGACTTCATCTGAAAGACAAAATTAAATTTAAGATGTCTGAAATCAGCAATCAGGACAAAAAAAATGCATTTAAGTATTATGCTTAACAAGGATGTGGGCATAAAGGTCACCTATTAGGCTTTTTTATTGTACCTTTCCTTATGTACAGTATATCTGTTTGTGCATGTAAACAATCTGAAAAGTTACAATGCACATGCCAAAGGAGTTAATCTCTCCAACAGAAAAAAACTGCCTGAAACACCTTGTATGTAGTCCTGCTTAGTTTTGCTACTTAGCTACGTCACCATGTTACACATGTGCATAATGCCAGTCTACTGATTGCTTTGGCCTACCAGCTGGGTAAGTGATTTCGCTATGACCAGAACCCACTTTCTTTTTCTCGCGACGAGGGCAAAACAAAAAAAAACATTGTATGGAGTTCAAATAGTGACGCCATAGTTACTACAGATATGATACGGTTTACAACTGCTGATGAAGCCTCGGGAGCTGAATCCGAAATATGGTGAGGGGGGTTACGTTTCCAACACACTCTAAGCGGATGACCAATCACAACAGAATCGGCCAGCTGACCAATCAGAGGAGACTGGGCTTTTTTGGAAAGGTGAGCTTTAAAGAGAAAGACATTCAAATAGAGATGCTGCGTCCCAATTCGCCTACTTCTTCTATAGAAAAAGTAAATACTTTTGAGTGTGTAGCAGAAGAGTAGACAAACTTTGGGACATACTACGTCATCATAACTGTGTCTTTAATGGATCGGATCGCTTTGCCGTTTAGTAATATGCATCCTGTCAGTGTTTAAACTGCCCTGTCAATCATCCTGTTACAGTTAAAATCCTCCAACATTCAATTGAATATTTAATTTCCTATTGTTTCGGAGAGAAATGTAGTAGAATGTTGATCTGCCAGTCGTGGGTCTTTCATGTGGAGAACTCTCCTCGTGTGTTTGCATAATGATGCATTTAAAAGTTACTAAATTACCAAATGTATCTTCATAAAAGTTCACAATACTGTTGCAGATGTAACATTATGTGGATATAACATTGAATAAATATCTTTTCATCAGGTTAGATATGGATTAATCACTCAAACAAAAATCTATCTAAACCTCTCTACTTAAACGCCGGACTCGCACACCTGCCATGTTTGTAGTTTTTAACACTTTTTATTCGTGTTTGAAGTTCTAATTGAATTCTAGTCCAATGCTCAATGGTTTGTGGGCAATATTAGCAGTTAGAGCGAGCACAGATCTGCACTTTGACCATCCGGGTATCTTTGGAATACTCATTTCAACATACTACGATTTGGGATGCACTCATTCTAATTTCTATTAAGGACGGATAGTATGCGAATTGGGACGCAGTAAGATTTTCAGGGAGAGGGTGAAAAGAGGTGCTGCAGCAATGTACAGTATGAGAAAAATAATGTTTTTTTTTTTTCTTTAAATCATGAAAATGTATTCTAGCAGACCCCAAAAATAAAATTATAAACTTGTAAATAAGCATGATATGAGCACTTTAAAGAGTCATGATCAGAAATGGTGCATAAATACCTGCTTTACCATCCAGTTTTGGGTCCATAATGACAAACTCTGGTCGCAGTTTGCTGATGCGACGGCCCTTGAGAATAGGCACCAGACCTCCCAGGTGTTCCAGATAGAGGGTGTAACAGGGGCCTCCTGCCTCTGGGTTCTCCTCTGAACGTTTCATAGTGCAGTGCAGCCGTTCATTCCCTGCTGTGGGATAGCTCACAAAATCTCTAATGTTGTTCGGATCAGGGATTGGGGGCTTGTGATATGAAAAAGATGATGCATTAATGCATATATTAGCATACATCAAACTGTGAATACTTCACTTGATGCTTCGGTACCTTGATCGTTGGAATGAATGCAGTGGTAACGTAGGAACAGAGGAGTGAAGGCATGTTGAGCTTTCCAACATCTCTCTCCTCTTTAAGAGCGCTGGCAATGCCCTGCTGACAGAGCAGCTGCAGGCTGGCCACACGGTGCTCCACACGCACTACATACAGGGCTGGTCCACAGGCCAGAAACAGCCGCGAGTCTCTGTGACCCCAGCAAATAGTGGTGATGGGCCTCTAAAACCAAAAGATATTTAGATTATATATAGTTTATGAAATAGAAATATTTCACAATATTACTGTTTTTACTGTATATTTTATCAAATAAATACAGCCTGGGTGAGCATAAGAGACCTCTTTAAAAACAGTTTTAAAAGATCTTGTGTGTATTATATGTTCAGATTGATAATGATGATTGGCCTGATGACTGGTCACAGCTCACTTGGGCTGGAGTTTCTAAGGTGTATATATGTTCCCCTTGGATATTGTAAAACTTGACAAGGGCGTTCCTCATTAAGGAGTCAGCGGGCAGACCGTGTCTCTCCATCCCGGCCACTGCCAGCAGATCTCCCTGAGAGCACCACTGTACCTCCACATCTGAAAAACAGAAGTCTGTCCAGTCAGATAACAGCATGTTATGTAGCTCTGTCATAATGAATCAACATTTATGATGTGTGGTTGAAAGGACCATTTTGGGTTATTTTTTACCGAATTACACTTAAGGAGTAACCAGAAGTTCCTCAATCAAGAAAAGTAGCCGTACTTTAAAATGATGATTTACGCATTTTTATTATTGCAAGCATTTAAAATATGTCCAGGCTGCGGCTAAACCTCCATTATTAGTGAATTTACTGTAAATGTTAATAGACTATTGTCTAGGTAATCAACAGCATGCCATAGATGTTGAAAATAACTTTAATATTCTGTTAATAATAATAATCCAGTGGCAGTAATAAAACACATACTTAGCAATTCATTTATTGCAAGAACAGCAGGGTTTTACCTTTCAGTCCTGAGCGTATGATGTTAGGTGAAAGGTCATCATAGTTGTTCATTAAACTAATGTCTCCCGATATGAAGCTGACGGTGAGCAGTGGTTTGAGATTTTGCACTTGAAAGGAAACATAGTTTTACAGTTAATAACATTAAAAAAAAAAAAAAAATACACATTACTGCCTTGCAATCATTGTTAAAAATTTATAGAATTGTCTATACCTTTAAAAGGTTTGAAGTAGTTTTTTTTTTTAACTTTTGTGGCCATTTATAAAACAGTATATGTACTGGTGCTTGTAAAAACCAATGAAGGCCTCACTTTCTTTCATTAATGGATGGTGCAATACACATGTCTTAAAAACCTATAATGTAATCTCAAAGAGTTTGTAATCTCCAAGAAACTCAAGAACCCTATACAGTGAAAAATGTTTTTTGATTCTATGAAATAAGCTTTACCATCTTAGAACCATGAAAGAAGCTTTCTTTAAAGGGTTAGTTCACCCACAAATTTAAATTCTGTTATTAACTACTCCTCCTCATGTCGTTCCAAACCCGTAAAACCTTTGTTCATCTTCAGAACACAAATTAAGATATTTATTATGAAATCTGAGAGATTTCTGATCCCTCTGTAGACAGCAACATCATTGCAACTTTCAAGGTCAAGAAAGGTAGTAAAGACATGGTTAAAATAGTCCATGTGACTAAGTGGTTCAAATGTAATGTTATGAAGCGACAATAATACGTTTTGTGCGCAAAAACAAAACAAAAATAATGACTTTTCTCAACAATCTCTTCTCTTCCATGTCATTCTCCTACGCAGTTGAAGTAGACTAAACAGTGCAGTGCTTCCGGGTTCTACGTCAGAACGCCGGCTCATTATTGGCTAGCTCCTGCGTCAGCATCACACGCATGTGTCGTGGTGCTCATGAGACCAGCGTCGGCCAATAGTGAGGCGGCATTCTGGCGTAGAATTAGGAACTGCGCACTGTTTACACTACGCAAATAGCGTAGGACATCTGACACAGAAGAGAAGAAATTGTTGAATAAAGTCATTATTTTGGTTTTGTTTTTGTGCAAAAAAATAGTTCTCGTCGCTTCATAACATTACATTTGCATCACTGTAGTCACATGGACCATTTTAACGATATCTTTACAACTCATCCGGGCCTTGAAAGTTGCAATGATGTTGCTGTCTATAGAGGGATCAGAAAGCTCTCAGATTTCATCAAAAATATATTCATTTGTGTTCCGAAGATGAACGAAGGTCTTAGGGGTTTGGAGGGACATGAGGGTGGGTAAATAATGACAGAATATTCATTTTTGGGTGAACTATCCTTTTAAGAGTATAATGTACCTTGAGCTTGAGTAGAGTCATCAGAGTCAGTATCACTCTCAGTGCTGTCCTCCACCAGGAAGTTCGGGCAGTTCCAGGACATGCTGACTATGCCATCTGATTCATGCAGCAGAACATGGGCAAGCATACGGCCGTGGCAGTCCATCACTATGACTTGCCCGTCTGCTGTTCCAAAAAGCACCTAGGGAAAATAAACGAATGCAAACACCAAATTAGGGAAAACAGGCATCAGTCCAAGGGAATCGGTCCAAGTCATGTGTTGACAACAAATGCCTTTCAGACCGTTTCCTTCAATTCGATGATGCCAAACCAAAAAGTTACCTGCTGGTCATCAGGGGTCCAGATTCCACAGGTGATCTGGCTCTCCAAATTGATCTCAGATGACCAGTGTCTCTGACCACTGACTGATCCCACCAGGACAAAACCATCCCTGTAGGCGATTAAGGCCTGTGTACCATCATGTGACCAGGTGAAGTCACTCACCTAGACAAAAAACCACTAGTTCATTAAACAGTTCATGTTAGAATAATAGCTGTTTTTTTCCTATTGCTAAATAATTAACATTTTTAATTGACAGGAGTTTCTTTAAAAGACACAAAATATAATAATCCCTTTTGGAACATAATGGGCCCTATTATACACCCGGTGCAATGCAGCGCCAGGCGCAACGTAAGTGTTTTTTTGCCAGTTTCAGACCGACGCAGTTCTCTTTTTCACGTCCTGCGCCACGTTGTTTAAATAGCAAATGCATTTGCTCTCATTTGTGCGCCCATGGGCGTGCTCATCTGAAAACGCGGTGTGTTCAGGTGCATTGTTGGCGCGTTGCTATTTTGAGGCAACTGAAAGTTTTTTTTTTTGTTATTTAAAGAGCGGGTTAGTAATGTGCGCCTATAGGTGGGTCCACAACGCCCGTACATTTTGTCCTGTAGATAGTCTGCTTGGGCACTTTAATCCGCCATGGCACGAGCGCAACTGGCTTTTAAAGGGAATGGGAGATGAGACTCTGATTGATTTATTGCACGTTACGCCCAAAACACACCCATTACTCATTAAGAGAATAGGGACAACCCTTTTAGACAATTTTTTCAGTCGTTAAACCAGCAAAAGTGGTTTCCGACCCTAAGTGCACTTGAGCCATACGCTTTAGACCATGCGCTTAGATCGGTAAAATAGGGCCAAATATATATTTACAAAATAACTTGATTTTTTTGTAGATATTTCTGTTTTTCGAACAATGAGTAATTATGAACATCTCGACCCCAATGATGAATGACATAAGAAAATGACATGGGAAAAAAGGAAAAAATAGCAATTAATTGAATTATTATACCAATTTTTATTTACATCGTCTGTCTTAGTTCTCTTTTTAATCAAAATGTATTAGTAAGTTAATCAATCTTGACGTATCATAAAAAATACATTTGCACTCAGCGCACAGATGAAAAATAAGCAGTAAATATACATACCTGAGCACCTCTGTCATTCACCAACTCTACAGACCATCTTCCTTCATACTGGATCCACACAAATATCCCTCCCTCCATGTCACACGTTGCAAGCTTCTGAAACGGTTCATTCCACCTAACAAGGACAACCTGTACAAGAAAAGCACCATGGGAATGAAATTCTAGGAGAAAGAGTGCATGATACTCGTGCAGAGGAATGAAAATTCAAAACAAGCCTTTTTTTGATTTATGAAAATAATTCTTTCTGAATAAACGTGCATGGTAGGTAAGGAGATAATGAGATAAATCGGATGGTCAAGTGAGCTCAGTTTACATAGAATAAAACATCTTTTTCTAGTCCACTGGTTTTACTGGATCTAATATGAGTGTACATCTTTTTAAACGGATTTATTAAAACATACACTGTAAATTATCGTAATTTTGAAGGTAAAAGACTAAAAATGCTACTTGTTAATTGGTTAACGGTAGATTACCTTACTCTATGCACTGAAAAGCTACATTACATCTAATGGGACTTTTCAGTAGAATACTGTAAAGTGAAAAAGTCATCTAATAATTTACAGTAAAAAAAGAAACATAAATTGACATTCCCAGAATTATCTGTTCACATTGATGTTTTTTTCATGTTATATAGTTTCTTAGTTTTTTACAACTTATTTTGTTAAATTATTATTTATTGCATTATTTTAGTGTCACCATGATAGTGTTTTGTGTTTGTGTGCATGGCACTGTGTGCACTTTCTATACATTAGTATTTACCTCGGCTTGTAGAAAAGCTACTTGTGATGAAATTTGACTCATCATGTGGCTTTTAAGGTGGTTGTCAAGGGTAAAAACAGATTTTTAGTAATTTGATATATTAACATTACTTCAGTTAATCAAATATAAATTTATGGTAAAAAAATTAAGTTCTGGCAACCATAGTTAACGCTTTTTTCCCAGTAAATTTCCAGTAATTTCTTTTCTTTATTTGCTTAGGTTTAAAGTGTAAAACATTACTTATTACACATTTAAAGCTCGCAATTCAAACATTCAAACCAAAAGAGAGCAATTGTTGGCAAAACAAAAATCTGAAGGAGAGCGGTACTCCCACCTCACTGTTATGACCCCGTAAATTGAAGTTGATCCTTTGTGGGGTATTTCTGTCCCTTCTACAGTGACTAGACGTGAACGTCACGCCCACAACACCCCTGGCGTTCCCAGTGGCCAGCCAGCCCTCCTCATAGTAGCGTCTCCTGCACACCGGCTTCTCCTTCTCACTCTTGGGAACTCGCCCTTTCCATGAGAGGCAGAGGATGTTGGAGTCACTGCAGAGGACCGGACCATGTTCCACCGCAGCCAACATCCCTACAGACTGACCAGGCTACAGGTGTAAAGGGAGAGGCAGTTAATATTTACATTATTTAAAACACTTGTATAATCTGCGATGCCATTTTTAATGGTCACTAATACTAAACTACATTACAAAATGTGCATTTTCATTCTATATAGATGGGTTGTTAGGCAAGGCAAGATTATTTAATTTTCGGCACATCAGTATTTTCACCCAAAAATAGTTTTAAACCAGTTATTTATATCTTTTGCTATAATGTGTCAGTTTATATCAGTTTACATTTCAAAATATTCGTTTTGCCATTAATTGGAATAATTCAGAGATTTTTGTATGCACGAGGAGTCTGATAACAGCCGGTATGATCTGATCTCATAATCACTTGAGTCTGCCTGTGAATACATGAAGAAACAGAAAAAACTGAGACAGATTAAATCCAGAAGAACAACGTCTCCAAGTCGCCTGTAGAAACCTTCCTGCAAAGCTACTTGAAAAACTATGTGCAAGTGTACCTGAAAAAAAGCTGTTTTAAACCAAAGGGTGGTTAATAGTTAATTAATCATTATTTAGTTAATTAATTATTTTTTGAAAGCATCCTCACTTTAGAGCATTTAAAGGCAGGTTTCTTCAAGTGTCTAGGAGACGTTGTCGCAGTTCTTCTGGATTTAGTCTGTCTCAGTTTTATCATGTAATCACAGACGGACTCGATGATCTTGAGATCAGATCATACTGTCAGACTCCTTGTGCATACAAAAATCTCACTGGATTATTAAAATTGATTAATGTTTTGAAATGGGGGGATGAAGGGGATGAAATATAACGTGCCTAAGACAAGACTTTTGCAGTTATATATTTTTTTATATTTCTGTCAGGACCACTATCGTCAAATACGATTGACAAATAAGCATACAGTCAGGATTGGCGGTATGGTCCTGTTCTGGGCGAGAACTCCCTGCGCATCCATGCAGCCTAGCATGGATAAGAGCAGGGAGAGCAGCAATAACCCCCTCAGGGTAAACAAAACAGAGCCAACATGAATGTATGCAGATATTATTATTTCAAGATTTTAAAGTACAACATAATTCGAGAATTTATTCTGATTCGAGGGTAATTAGAATGTCAAATCCTGACTGAAGAGAGGAGGAGCTGGGGATGGAGGAGGGTATATTAGCTCCTGAGAAACTGCTGGTAATACTGAAGGAGCTTATATATGTATACGGTGATAGGCGTCGTATTCCTATAGGTAGACGTGGATCAGCTGAGAGTCACTGATGCGAGCTTGACTAACGTGACCTGGCAGGACTGACGCTACACTTGATATTTTGCACTTGTAGGCCTATATTTATATAGGTTAAAATAGGGGAAATGCTGTAACTGGTCAAGATTGTAAACAGTTCTTTAGGTTTTTGCAGTTCACTCAACATGCAAAGAGAAATGTAAGACATTAATAGGTCAATTTGAAAATGATCAGCCATTTTGAAAATTATATTCATTTTTTTCAATTCACATTAATGATACTAGTGGCACAGAAATCACACACTTTACAAACATTCCTTGTAATTTCTCAATTAATACAATAAAACTGCCTAAACATGCATAACAACTATAAAAGAATTAGAACATTTTTGTTTATAATAGTTTCAGGTGGATTGTGACTTGATATTGTAACAACTGACTACTGTATTTGACATTATGTCTCTAAAATAAACTACAACATTAAGTATAAATATAATTAACTACAAGTATAAGAACATTATACTTTTTCAATGCAGTAGAAAATATTATCATGGAATGCATGAAAATCCTATTTTTCTGGAAGTACTCACCTCTTCATAGTCCCTGGACATTATTAGTCCGAATTCCGTCTTTGAAGGAGTGCTCCATTTTGCTTGCTTATTCGAAAAAATGTGCAGTACAACCCGAGAATGCTTAACTGCAGATGTGTCTTAAGAAAGAGTGTGACTGAAATCAGGCCATTATAGTCTTTGACTAATGCACTTCATGAGGAATCCAATTCATTCTATTTCTGTTCAACAAAGTGATGTAAATTTGATCTAAATCAAGTCAAGGCCTATTGCAGTTTATCTTCATTATACAAAACCAGTTTTCGGCCTTTGGTATTCCAGGATTTCTATGCAAAGAGAACACACACACACACACACACACACACACACACACACACACACACACACACACACACACACACACACACACACACACACACACACACACACACACACTGTATTGAGAAAGAATAAAGCATATCACACTAACAATGAAACAGATGATATCATTTGCAGATTGAAGAGCAAGAGCAAGCCACCTATGAGACAAGCGCTGCATGCAGAATCATTTAAAGACATTTCATTTCTCTGTCTGCACCCACACTTGAGACTTTTGACATTGGTCTCTCATTACGTCACGGGATGTTTAAAGCCCCTACAATTCAGGTTTATACTAAGAATAACGCTACAGAAATTAGGCATCGAAGCATTAGTACAAAATAGGCGAGCAAACGCGCAAAAAACATACAGAAACATCATGCACAACTAAGGAAGCAAGCGTCATGGCAACAGGGATGTGATGATGGCTGAATTTTAATGACACCCAGCCTTCATAAGACTTCATAACTGCATTTATTCTCTTTTCAAATAGAAATATTCATTTAATGCGTTTCTCCCAGGCTGATAAAGATACATGAAATTTCGTTTACAACATAATCTCAATGTTAATTGCTTTAGAATCGATATAAAAATAACCATTTAGGGGCTTCCAGATCATAACTGGCTCAGTTTCACACATCTGATTAAATAAGAATTGTGGCAGGTAATTAAGCTGGAATCAGTTTAAAATAAATCCATCAACTATGGTTGCCACCTACACTCGTGATATAACACAACGATCGAGGATACAGCATTGACTATTATTGTGACATTCCAAATAAATCAAATGAGAACAATGTGAAGCAAAAAGAAAACAATTCATTCGAGTAATAAAATAAGAATTCTGCATTCATTTCAACCAGCAAACTCACCTCTACCAACTCGCTCTCAATGCGTCTAAATGCTTGCCAGATACTCATGCTGGATTTTACCCCAAAGCACATTAAAGTCATGCAGTGAGGCGCAGTTCATTGGCGCAAAAGAACCCTTGAAAGAGGGATTTTTCCGCGTGCGAAGGCAACCCGCGCTCTGACGGAATGGTGCTTTGATCACATGACTGCCAAACCCATCCAGATAGTATACATCAAATGCGGTGCACGAGCAAACCAGTCTGATATAAATCACCAATCTTCATTTTTATTTTGTCGTACGTATTAAGATTCAGGAATTTACGAATAATATTAAGCTTCAGTGAGAAAATAAAGCACGAATTTCAAATACTGTTCTGTTAAAGCACGCTACTAGAAAAACGCTGTCTTTCCTTACAGCGCCCAAAAGTGATTATGCAATCTCTTTTCAAGTTATTTTGCGCAATTTACTGTTTTCTCACGCATTTTCTATAAAAACCTATTTTAGGGTGACCATATTTTGATTACCGAAAACCAGGACACTCGGCCCGGCAATGAGATACTCAAATGATACTCGAAGTTTACTCAAAGGTGCCTTATTAATTTCAATACATTTAAAGTAGGCTATGCCTCCTTTGTATGGATAGAAATTTGTTACATTACAAAATACTATCTATAACCAAAGACAAATTCAAATATGCTTCTCAGAGGTTACTCCACATGTTTTATTATTACAGGTTTCAAAAATAATGAATGGAATAATGTCTCTTCTGTATTAGAAAAATAAATAAATACATAAATAATAAATTACAAAAAAAATACCTCCAAATTGAACCAAAATAGCTCTCGCAAACTTACAAAACTAACTAACAAAAGATATTTATATCTTTAGTTTTTCTTCCTCTTTATCATGTCTTTCTTTCTTAATGGCCCAAGGAAAAATAATGAAAACCAGGACATTTTCATCACTTTATAAAATATAAATCTATCTAGACTTTCTCCATCAATATTCTCCAATTCTGGACATGACTTTCATCAAGACGTTGTGTAAAAACACAACAACTGCCTAAATGAGATAATGTTCAGTTGGTTCAATGAAATGTAGGTTTCAGGCTCAAAACTTCAAAACACAGATTCGTTCCGATTCGTTCAGTGAAAGGGGCGTATCGGTTTAGTAGTCCAACCAAGGAAATTCGGTAACACTTTATTTTGATGGTCCCTTTTGAACATTCGGGTGACTATAAGTAACTTTGCAACTACATATCAACTAACTCTCATTAGAGTATTAGTGTACTGTCTGCTTAATATCTGATAACTCTTTATTGTGATGGTCCTCCAACAGACAGTCTACTGACTATAAGTAACTATGCAACTACATGTCAACTTATTCTAACCCTAACCCTATTGGTCTACTAATACTCTACTAACACTCTAATGAGAGTTAGTAGACATGTAGGTGCAACGTTACTTATAGTCAACAGAATGTGTTAAAGGGACCATCCAAATGAAGTGAAACCGGAAATGGTATCTCCTTCACTGCCCGCAATCGAATGCTATTGACGCCTACTACAGTCAGTCTTAAAGGCCTGAAAGCAGTAGGCTACTTCAAAGGGATCGACTTCAGTCAGTGAAGGGAATACTATTGTTCACTTAAAAGATTTGTTCAAAACACCAAGCATTGAACCAAACTAACCAGCTCATATACGAGACAAGTGTCCTACAAATACAAGACTGCGTACTTAAAAGTTATATTTTTTTGCAATAACATGCATAAGTCCCTACAACCTGACAGATGACAATGCTATAGGTGTTCAGACATCTTTTACAGACAATGCCAATGGTAGCACAGACTATTTACCTCAGAACTAAGTTTGGTAAGTTTGACCTGAAAGTGTTTTTGTTATTACTTGTAATTGTTTTTTTGCAATATCCATAAAAAGTCACTAACCTGACAGATAACAATGAAATAGCCTAAAGGTGTTCGGACGTCTTTTATAGACTTTGTAAGCCAATGGTAGCACAGACTATTTACCACAGAGCTCATAATAAGTTTGTCCTGAAAGTTTATTTTGTTATAGCCTACCAAAAAATTATTCTGAAACCCATCGGTTGTGCATGTACTGATTCTGTTTTCTATTAGTGAAAAGTAATTTTACTAGCACAAATTTCCTTTACTCTGCAACAAGGCTCAGGCCTCAGGAGAGACACTTCACTTTCGTCTCAGGAAAGGCAGAACAATACCATATTGAAGAGATTCCCAGGAGGCGCTCTGCTGTTTCTGCTGTCCATATGGTTTACTTTAGTAGACAAAAATAAAGCATACAATGTTCCTTCACTTTTGTATGTAGATGTATTTTGGAGTAGGCCTACCATGTAGGCTATATGAATACGGGAATCATTTAGTACCATGATCTATGTCAAAGTGAACATAGTTTTAGACAGCTATGTTTCACATTGACCAAGAATGTTGAATACTGGGTGACACTCGCTACACTTTACAGTAAGGTCACTTTCTCTAACATTAAAGTCACCATGAAATCAAAATGGACAGTTTTTTTTAATGGAAAATTGCAGTATTTGTAATACACGATATACATCATTATTTTTAAATTCATGTTCCCTCGTAATCTCTTAAGGAGCGAAATCTCTTCTCTTCTCTGATGATGCGTTTACTGGGACAACCAGTCACATGAGATTGACCAATAGCAAACCACATCCATCCAATCAATTACCAATGACAAAATGAAGTCCCGCCCTACATTGCTTCTGAGAATGCATTAACTTACATGAACTAATAGGACCTTATTGTAAAGTGTTATTGTTTCATGAAGATAATAAGTCAAATTAGTGTCAGTATAGTATAAATCAGATCTCTTCTCAAATCAGAGCATGGCTTGAGTTCATGTTTTGGGATTTATGTACAATCCTTAGTCTTTTGTCACAGTGCAGTCAGGGACGGGTCTCTTGAAAGATGTGAATGACGCTGTCATATGCAGGTGGCGGAGTCTGTCTGGGTAGAAATCCTCTTAGACTGCCCTTCCCCAGCCAGAAACACTCTGCTGGTTCTGTACTAAATGGATCGATGATGTTAGGAATTAATGCAGCTTGGTTTTCATCCTCTGTTTCATCACTAGTCTTGTTAGTCTTTTTTGGTGGTGGCCGAAAAGTGGAGTTCAGAAAGCTGGGGCTTCTGCCCAACAGCTCATTGGGGTCTACAGAAGTCTGTCTGTGGAGGTTTAAAGTCGTTCTTCCCTCATATTCGAGGTTCTTGTCAAAACCGTGACTCTTGTAGTGTCTGAGGTGGCAGCGTTGATTACGTGAGCCTTTAGATTCTGATGACTGGTCTTGACGTCTGGTGATCCTGACCGAAGCTCTCCGTCTTGACATCCATGTAAGGAGGAGGAAAATCAAGATCCCGATGAGCAGACCCATCAGTATCGACAAGCAGAATGCCAGGATGAGCTCCTCTGGATGGAAAGGTTATTTCATTTTGAGTATATTATAAAAAAAAAACATTTTGAACAGTTGAAGGGTTTGCTATAGATTATTTTCATATTGAAAATATTTCATATTGACAGTTTAAATTGATATACACATATATGCCAGCTTAAGCAAGGCTACAATGATAGTTAAACAAATGCACAGCAATTCTTACCAAAATCAATAGGTTTAAGTATTTCCCAAATCGCATTAGTTTCATTTGAAGCCATTATAGTTAGCAGAAGCATGTTAACATGCAGCCAAACTGAATCCAAGCCCACAAGGACTGTTCACTGTATTTCTCAGGGAATAAAAGGGAAGTTTGCATAAAGGGAAACATTGTCGTCATTCTTCCTGCCTCTTTACTTGTAAAATTAGCAAGTGCTCGGCTTATCTGTTCAGGACAGAAATCCAGGGGAACAGAGCTGTTTCCTCTTGCATCATTTCCTTCGTTTCAGTGGATACAATACAATGGCTTCTTCACCCCATATATATTATAATTGACCAACTTACACCTTTTTGTAGACCTTTCAGCACTTTAAATCAGCTACTTTTGCAGGAAAGTTGTTTTGAGATTGAGTGATTATAAAAGAAAAATACTTAAGTAAAAAACAAAACAAAAAAAAACAACAACAATTGAACAATGCATCTATCGAGAAAGTTTTGATTTGATACAGTTCCCATAGGAAAATGAAAACGCCTATGAAGGTGATAAGGTCTCAGTTGTCAGAGGGGATTTCCTTACTGCTCAGTATCTGTGCCTTTTGGCCTGTCATATCACGGTATGTTTCATGAACCATCTATCTATCTATCTATCTATCTATCTATCTATCTATCTATCTAATCTTCATTGCAAGCACGCGCCCTGTGTAAACCCCCCCTTCTTGTTCCCATTAACACCGATAGGTGGCGGTAAAGGTCACATGAAGTAACTCGGCCTTGCAACATTGTTTAAAGGTTTCCAAAGCAACCCGTCTAACAGATCTTCACCATCACACGAGACTCAAGAGCCCCGAGGGGAAGGAAGCGTATTCTGCTCACGGTAATACACACACTACACACTACTATAGAAATGAAACAAATGTATTTTGATGAATTAGAATTGGTGTTCTTGGCGATTTGCGCAATAATATTTCCTGTTTAATCTCCAAGCATGGTTTTAGAGAAGCTGTTTGTGCTGATATTTATCTTGTGTTGCTGAGTTTCTGTTGTCTTCACTTAGTTAAGTTACTTGCATAACTTTGGCTGATATGCAAAGTCCATGATGCGTTTCATGTGCAATAAACATGTAAAATGAAAAGTTGTCCCTGGTGGGCAAAATACTTTAAATTATGGATGAGCTTTATAACTAAAGCTCTTAGTATTTTCCATATAATAGAAATCAGTCAAAAAGTCCATAGATTATTATTACAATTATCAAACTGATAAAAAATTAAATAAACAACTACATACAAAATAAATAAATACAAAAGGGACCTGGTCTGTGTGCAAACATATGCATTTACAGCGTGACTACAGTGTGCATACTGTACAATTACACTGTAAAAAGTTGTGCAGTTTTCTACCTGATATTAAAAATAACTTTTGTTTGTGTAACCTTATTTATTTAACTGATTTAGTCATAATGAAATTAATTATGTTTTTTTTTTAAACTTAAGGTACACTAGTTAGTTTATATGTTACCTCATCTAAATCTTTTTACACCCATGCTGTTAATTTTTCTCCTTGATTCACTGACTAGATAGAAGAGGACTTGTGATTGGTCGACTACCTGGTTGGGCACCTAAATGAAACCTGCTTTTCTATTGGATCGTATCAAGTTCCTGGAGTTTCTGCATCAGAGTGAGAGAGAGAGAGAGCGAGCAAGAGGAGGAAAGAGAGTTGTAGGAGGGGCAAATGGGGATGCCCCTTAATAAAGTAGTGCCTGTCTGCTGTCTAATGTGCCGACTGCATGAGTGATCTGGTGTCAGAGGAGCACAGGACTGTAGAGAGGGACCATGGCTTCCCTAAGCCCTTTCGGACGGTCCACCAAGGACATTATGAATGTGATGCAGAGGCTGCAAGGTAGGTGATGCTGTATTTCTGTTCTCCCAGCTCCCATGACCGTCCTCTGGCTCTATGAGTCAGGAGGAAATTTGCTGATTCAGTGCCTTCACACAGAGAGTTTGTCAGATGCCTCTTGTTGCACAAATGCACCATATTTGATAGCACAGGAACTTACCCACTTGAGAAATCAATATTGATGCTTTACATAATGGCTATCCGTGTCCATCCATTTATCTTTTAACTAATGTTGTCATCAAATACAGCTTATGGCAGTGTTGCAAACAGAAATGTTTGTGCATTTGAACTGTCCCGAGGGAATCATGCACTATGCATTATGATGGGTTACGGACGCCTTGCTTTATCAGCTGAGGGTTCGAATGGACTGGTTTTGTGCTGCAGTACTTGAGGAAAGGTCAGGTTTTCAAATAGAGGATCTATTTGTGTCGTGATGCTTTCTGTGTATTTTTGGACATAATTGTGTCTGCTTGGTGCTGAGTGCTGACATAAATTGGTAATTTAATTAAAATCACATAGATGGCATGTAATCTAATTACAAAGAGCTGTATTGTTAAGTTGCCTTAGTCATGGCTCCCCCCCCCCCCCAAAAAAATAGATAAAAGATTGAGCATTTGGGGTAATCCATTGGGAATTAGATTTGTGTTTAAAATAAGTTTAGCCCATGAAGATAATCATTGTCTTTTTTCTTATAGGAAGTTGGCCTTGACAAAAGGCCCTTATCAAAAACTTGTGTTGCTGCCATAGAGAGAATAGTTTTGTTTGACCTTTCTAGCTTGAATGATATTTACATTCTTTATGATAAGGTTGTTTTAGTTTACTGGAATGCTATGTCATGTCATATCAAATGCATTTGAGACACATTTCTGCCAATATGGTGCCTGCTAACATGATGAGTATGGCTTTTAAAGGTAGCAGGAAAGGTTATATGTTTTGCAACCATTTTTGGAGGAAGGCAAAATATAAAACCACCCTAAAGAAAAACATAGAAGTGATGATTGCTGGGGCTCATGCTGGTTGGAAAATGTTTCCATAATCCACCTATTTTGCTGGGCAGCTGGATCACCAAATCCACATGATTAAAGGGATAGTTCACCCAGAAATTTAAATTCTGTTATCATTTACTCCCTCATGTCATTCCAAAACTGTGATTTTTTAATCTTTTGTTTCTTCTATGACAGTGCTGTTATTGTTAAATAAAATAATTGTTATAAAGTTTAAATGAAATACATTATAAATATTATATGAAGAACTTGCTTAAATGCTTAAATGATGACAAAATAAAAAAATGGATCCTTTGAAAGGTGCAGTAAGTTATTTCTAAGAAATTTTTCTAAAAATATTTATAATATTTGAAAACAACCCAAACAAACACACTAGCACACCAACTTTCATTGCTCCGCCCCTAAAACTGATGTCTCTTTATCATAGCTGAAGCAAAGCAAAATAATTACTTGCAAAAAATGAAGCGAAGATGACAACGAACAACAAAGAAAAACAAAAAAATGAACATACAATACAGAAGAGTGTATGAGCAGTAAGAGTTGGTTGTTAGTCGTCAGCAGCAGCACACCAGCTCCAGGACTCCAGGACAATGACTCTCAAAACTGTCCTGTTACTACAGCTAACATTACAACAACAGCATATCTTGGCTCTGTGAAATGAATCAAAACCAGTGTTACTCACATACAGAGCAGAAATAATGCAACCTCGGCATCCGTTTACAGGCCTTCCCGCTTTGGTCTCTCCGGCGCTGGAAAGCTTTTCTAACATAACCACTGGTCCTAAAGCTCTTGCCTGATCATAACCCTTCTTTTTCAGTGATATTCCTCTTAACTTTTGTAATATCTCTCAGTCATCTCTCTTTCTAGTCTTTCTTCAAATCTCCCTCTTGCTCACTCTCTCTCCTCCCCCATTATGAGTGGACACGCCCCCAATTGCTGATTGGCTACAAGTGTGTTGTGGCTGCTCGGTCCGATCCACTCTCAACAGCGTTTCACAGAAATCACTAACTGCACCTTTAAGCTTGCATCACTATTACTTTTGCTTGTAGTTTGAACACACCCAAGAAAGGTTAAAACTCTAGATTATAATAAAACACCCAGACTAATATGCTGGATGCCCATATGTTGTTCAGTGTTTTGTCTAAGAGCTGGAGAGGGACTCTAGAGGAGTAGGCTAGGTGGTGTGTGTGGGAACAGGTAGAACCTGACACCTCTTTGGAATATGTCCTGTCCTTGGAAGATGGAACAGATCGATATTTGGACTCTCTGGCATTGTGTGCCCCTACTTATTGACTGATGGCTGTTACTCAGTGTTGGCAGTGGACAGGGGCAAGTCTATAAAAATGACAAATTAGCTGTATTTAGTTCTGTGCCCATCTACATGGTTTGATGGCAACCCGCTGGTCGAGTACAGCAAGACCTTTGAGAGCGTTAATCCTGTGACTAAGTGAAAGCAGATGTTTCGCTGTGGGCTTTCATGGAAGAGTAGCTAATAACGGCATCAGGCTGGTACAATGTTCTGCTCAATAACTGATTTAAGAATGATTTCAACAACTCAACTATGACAATAAGCAAATCAGGAGAATATGGATAGAGAGCGATAATACAAGCATAAGTGTTGTTAAGTTCTATAACTCCCCTTTTAAACTTAATAACCAGGCATTCTGGGTAACATATCAATAATATCAGGTGACTGACTGTGACCTATCTGGATTTACAGATGTAATAAAAAAAAAGGTTTATTTTTAGTTCCGGAACAATTGATTATCTAATTGAATTCATTTAAAATAATTAAATATTTTGAGAAAGAATGTAGGATGGGACTTGGTTTTATTAATCAAATCATTTGGATTGGATGGTAAAAAGTGTTTGTTTGGCATGTGATTGTAAGAGAGGTTTTTTAAGAAAGTAAATATAGCTAGTGTCAGGTTGACATTAAGGTTTTACCTGTTTATTACTATTTGATTACTGTTTTTATTTTCACAGTAGCCTCAAACTCACAATCCTGTTCTGAACAACTCATAAAGTTCATAAAAAACACTCTTCATGAATAATTAAAGATGCTCAGGGATGAAAGTGTGTGGTGCATGTGCCTTTTCAAAACCTCTAATGCATTTCCTATGTAACCTAGAAGATATTGTGCTACTTCTTTGTAGAGGATTTATGTTTTTTGCGGATCACCATGGCAATGCCCACATGCTCATAGTCTTCAGGGTTAAACAAGAAGTGTGAATCAAGCTGCAGAGAGGAACCTATTATTCAAACACTCCAGGAAGGAAGTTGCATATGCGCAATAACTGGCACTTCTGTTTTTACCGCCAAAATTTCAAGAGTCACATAATGTATGCATTTAGTGCAGGAAGTCTGAGTTCAGAATAAATTATGATCTTTTTTTAGATGGAAAATGTACCTACGTAACCCACCCACATATAAACCCACTTTAGCAACATAGCAACGCCCTAGCAACCATCCAAAATACCCTAGCAACATGATGATAAATCTTGCACTGACAAGCATCATTTACATATATTTAAAAAAGGTAAAAAATTATTTATAGTGCATGTTAAGTTTCCGACTCAATGTAGCCTGTACATTTTCTTATGCGCAGTAGATTTGGCATTTGATGTTGGCACTGCAGTTGCATTTTTGGCGAATTCAGTTGTGCATGCCATGTGGTCAAATGTATTTTGCATCAGAAGAGGTGTGTGATCGTTACCATGGTACATCAACAGAGAATAAGGCGATGTGTGGTTTATGTGACAGAAGCTCTGTGGTTTCTGTTTTCAGAGTAATTCCTTTCGGTTTCCCCCTCAGTGGTGACTGGCGCATGCCTATTCAGAGCGTGTGGTAAAAGCATGTGCCGTCTTCCCTTCATTGGCACGAATGATTTTTATACATTAGGCATTTCCTTTAGACTCATGCCAGATGAAAACTCTCCAACGAAGAAGGCTCTTTGACTAAGAATGTTGTTGTCTTGATTGAATTGTAAATCTGTTGGTGTTTAAATATATTGTTAAAACAATGAGAGACGTGATCACGTGCTTGGTCTTCAACGCTTAAATCTGACTCTTATCTGATGCTCTCTCTAATTAAAGACATTGCTATCATCACATTGAACAAAATACATTGTTATATACAGTATTGCAATATTGATGTATAGGCCGTTTAATGCGGACAGAGACTGTTTTAAAAGGACACTAGAGGGCAGTATTTCAGTTTTCAATATTTATAAATGTATCGTTATTTTTTGGCCTAATACATGAAATCAACATTTGAAACTGCAGCAGTGATGTGAAGAGTGTTAAAGACTTTCTCCATTCAGCAGATGACGGCAACATTTGACCTGTATCCCATGATATCATCTGTCCCGAGTTTGTGTTGAACACTCATTTAAATTTCAGATGCTCCACTCACTTGTTTCTCTTATTTCTATGTGTAGACTGAAAGTGACTGTATGTTCATTAATACTATAATTAACTGTAATTCTTAATGCTGGCAATGAGTGCAAGTGAACAACACTAGACATCAGAAGACAATTATAATCAATGAATACATCTGAATTGATAATGTGCACACTGCACACTTTTTGAGTGTAGTTTGGATGATCCAGTAGTGTTGCAGCACTAGCTTTGACTGTAAAACACTAATCATCATCTATTGATTGCTGATGGAGAACTGTGGGGCTTTTGCTAATTGGATTTGCATTCTGCACTAGTATAAATTTGTTGTAGCCTTTTTTTAACTCAATATTGTATCCCGAAAAGCTTTACATTATCCTGCGCTCACATTTCAGGACTGGACAGCGCCATAAAATACACGGATACAGTGTTGGGTGTAATGCATTACTAAGTAATTAATTACTGTAATTGAAAAAATACTGTTTTTGAAAAAGTAAAGCAAGGGATTAGTCTTAATTTTTCTGTAATTACAGTTACCTCTGATGTAATTGCATTCTATACAGTATAGAATATTGAACAATTCTATAATTCTATATATTCATTATTCATTACATTGCATTACATCCATTATTCATTAATCATTATTCATTATTCATTCAAAACAATAGTGGATTGAAACCTCAAAATGTAACATCTAATGTTAAAAGGATGTAGCCATGTCTTTAAATAAGGAGAAGAACAATTTCAAGAATAATTTATGCAATTTTATATTATTTATTTGAAAGAATTAAAAGAGCAGTTTCATAACTATCCTTGCATTGTTGAACTGGCCGAGGTTGATGTGGTTTTTAGAAAGTAAGTAATGCCATACTTTTTAGAGAGAGCAATTATAACAGTAATCTATTTACACTGTTGAAAATGTAATTAGCAACTAGTAATTGATTACTTTGTTAGAGTAACTTACCAAACACTATATATGTATATATGTGTGTGTGTGTTATATATAATAAATATGTTGCCTTTTCTTACCTTATTCTAGTCCGCACAATGTCAGGTCTTTTTGATCTGTTTTAAAGAACACTGAGCTTTAACCCTGTTAACTGATAGAATCAAATTGTTTGTGACACATTAGCATGTGTCATGTGATAGCACTTTTTTCACAAATTTTATTATCTTCTGTGACTGAAACAGTTTGAGGTACATTCTTCAATCTTTAACACAAAAGGGTTTTTGAGATATAAATACCTGAGATATAAATACCTGAGCTATTCTACTGTGAGTGAGCGGAGAATGGATTTTTTCCTCTAAGTGGATTTGCGAAGGAACAATTATATTTAAATGCACTTACATTTCAATGCACCAAGACATGAGATTGAATTAAGTAATTTAATAAAGGCTGTTTTATTAAACAAGACACAACACAAAGCAATGCATGCCTGGAAGACTTAACATTGGGGATGTCCATTTATGGTTATAAGATTATATGACATTATATTTGCACAATTCAATATATATCAGGACACAAATAAATATGTCAGGTGGATTGGGTTTGTGTGGCTGATGGTCAGGAATAATAGAGTGATGTCACTGACTGCACCTTAGCAGGTGGCAGATGCTTTTGCTCTCGCTGTGACATAAATGATTCAATACTTTGAGTGCAGTTGGTTCCCAGTTGCCTTATAGCCATTTGCAAATAATGCATGTATTATTTAGTATGATTAAATTCATGTCATGAATGATTTTTGCCATAGACACATACAGAATCAAAAAGACTTAAAGGATACTTAAAGGTTACTAAATGATTGTTCAAGTCA
The DNA here is from genome assembly GCA_030578275.1 of Meda fulgida. NCBI lineage: Eukaryota > Metazoa > Chordata > Actinopteri > Cypriniformes > Leuciscidae > Meda > Meda fulgida. The sequence goes on along the minus strand of CM060632.1, from coordinate 10,015,192 downwards.
AAAAAGTCCACTTCGAGGTCTCTTTATTCCTCCTTCAGTGTAAGTCAATGGACATATAACGAGATTTGAAGTATCATTTATGTCTGTAGCACAACTTTTGTAGGATAAATAACTTAGTTTAATACTTAGTGCTAGTAGTTTGTTGAATCACTATTACTAAGCCGAATTAAAAGTAATAGTTTCGTCATCAAACACTCCAATAATGTTTAATTAATTAAGTAATACATTAATCAATTATGCACAATTTAGATTTCTCATTGTAAAGACAAAAAAAAATCACTTTCTATGTGCTTTGCATCTTACACATGCAAACTCATACACAACCACAGTAATTATGTTATGTACCCAATAAGTCCCTGGTTGTACAGCATTCTGGACTGCAATGAATCTGATTATTTGGTAAGCCATTCTTGCATTAGGGTGTCTGCAGTGTAGTGGAGGCCCTGGAGGAGTTCAAGCTGTGTACCGCGAGTACTGACCCCCACCCACCCATATAAATCAGGATAACACCAGCTGCCCGGTGACATCACAGCCCCCGTGTGCTGATTGGAGGATCAGTGCCATAGCCGGTTAGTATGGCTGCAGCTGTGGGATGCTGCTAGAACTAGAACAGACCTGAACGGAGCATCCACACCAGCACGACTCCCCAGCGCCGCTAACAACAGGAAGTCGCCTGGCTCATAAAAACTGCCCCCGATTATCAGCCTATTCACAGCGGAGGAGGAGAGAGAGGGAGACAACAGGAGGAGGGGGAGGTTTCATCCTCCAGCACTCAGTCGCACTGTGTTTTCACACGGAAAGCTCCTGCTTCCCGTTGGAAATAAAGGATAGCTGATCTGGTTTTCCTCCCTGAATGACACGCATACAGTATCACACATGAAGGACACAAAGAAACGGTGGGAATGCAGGGTGCACAATGGCTTACTTTAAGGACGTAGCTGTGAAAAAGACCACGTCTCTGAATCTGGTGACAGGATTCTTTCAGTATCTCCGCGGTAAGTGGGACAATGAAGTCTCCTCTCATCTGACTGGATATTTCAGGAGTGTGGGAGCCACTAGCTCAGATTCAGATGTAGTCTGTGCTTCACTGAATGTAGGTGAAACAGATGCATGATCCAGATATGCAGTGACACGTCTCTGGGTCATATGGCTCACTAGATATTATTGGGCAGCTGAGGTCTTCCTCGTCTTCCTCCTAGGGAGAGGTAATCACCATGTTGGTACAGGTCACGGCTGCACAAAAGTGCTTATGTTAACCTCTTTACAGCTGCGCATGTTGGATTATAATGGCTGTGGCATGCCATGTGTGCTACAGTACATGGATGCTTCTTAAACATGCTCTTTGCATTGCATTAGCACATGCATGCAAACATAGGATGTTGTCTCTTGTGAATATCGTTGGTCCGTCTGAGCCCATCATGCATAAATATGTCTGGTGGGTGTTTGTTGGTGACCTGGATGAGCTTTTCTGTATCTCGAAATGCTCTGCAAGATGTGTATATTGTGTTAGCAGATGTCACACACCTCCATTACTGCTGTTTTGTGAAGTCAAACATCCGTAACGCTATTGCTCATATTTAGAGTTAATGATCTGAGCAGTAGTAAATAGTTACAGTATTAAACTTTTTCCACCTGGCAGATGATAAAAAAATAACAGCAACACCCTGAACACCCTAGGTACCACTCAGAAGAGCTTTATAGCTGCATAGTAACCTCATAGCAACACCCTTGAAACCACTTGCCTTGGCATTTTGCAACCACCTAAAACATCAGCAACCGCATAGCAATGCCCTGACAACACCTCAAAACATCTTTATGGCGGCATAGCAATGCCCTGGAAACCACTCAGAACTCCTTTGCAAATGCATAGCAACACCCTGGCAACTGCCCAGATCATCCTAATGAAGCAACTTCACAGCAATGCCCTTGCAACCACCCAGAACATCCTAGCAACCACTCATAACATCTTCATGACTGCATAGAAACTTTCTAGCAGGTGCTTAGCAATACCCTGGCAACCACCCAGAACATCTTAACAACTCCTTACCAGTGCCCTGACAGCCACTCAGAAATGCCAGGCTGCATAGCAACAGCCTGGTAACCACCAGACCACATTTGCAGTCACTTTGCAATGCCCTGGCAACCACCCAGAACATCCTAGCAACCACTCAGAACATTTTCATGGCTGCATAAAAACTTTGTAGCAGACGCTTAGCAACACCCTGGCAACCACCCAGAACATCTTAACTACTCAATAGCAGTGTCCTGACAGCCACTCAGAAAGTATTTTTAGCTGCATAGCAACAACCGGGCAACCACCTTTACAGTAACTTTACAATACCCTAGCAACCTCACAGAACATCCTAACAACTGTTTGACAATACCCTATGGCTGCATAGCAATGGCCTGGCAACAACGCAGAATACCTTTGGAACTACAAAGCAAAAGGCTGGCTGCCGCCCAGAACACACTAATAAATTGCATAACAACAACCTGGCAACCACCCAGAACATCCTAGCAACTGCATAGCAATGCACTAGCAACCATCCCATAACACCACACCACTGTGGCGATGACTTATGCACAAGCAAAAATCTAGTTAAATGAAGTCTTCTTAAGACCTTTTGATTTTGATTTGCAACATAAGGAGCATATCTTTGTTACTTTTTAAAATATGAGTTTATGTTGTTAATGTTGAGTATATACTATGGGCCAGATTTACTAACAGCTTGTACTAGCACAAACCCTCTCTTTGGTGTAAAAAAACTACTGTCAGGATTTACTAAAGACATGCAGTGAAAAGATAGTGCTGAAAAGGCCTGATCAGGGTTATTTTTGCGGCTGACCTTATGCATTTGTAGGAGTTTCCCTTTCAGACATAACATTTATGGGAGGAGACTATTTAAATGTATCATGCAAGGTTATTTACTAAGGTTTGCACTAGTCTATTTGCTTGTATTTGCGCCATTATTTAACAAGCTAAAAAAGCATGTTTTAAACCAGACGCTAATTTGGTAGATTGCGTTGGTCATTATGGAAATGATCCGGCTGCGTCTGTGTTCTTTCATTTGCACAATGTCAGTAGTTTTCATGCAGAACTTTCCACTCCCATTTTAGGATTGCGCTCTAATGCTAATTTGCCCTGTTTAGTAAATCTGGCCATAGATCTAATGGGAATATTGCCCCATGTTTCTGATATCATGTCAATGTTTTTGCCCATGCCACATGTGGACTCTCTGCTCTCCTATGCTGGTAAAAATCTCCTCTCTCACTTTGAACGCAGGCTTAATGAAACTGTGCAATATTCAATACTAAATCCTCTTGAATGCATTTATTTCTCACAAATATAACAAAATAACCAGGTGAGTCATGATGGCTGTGAGCAGAATGAAGAAGACAGGAATCTGTTTTGAACAGTAAAACTTATCTAATCACTTATTGTGACTCTCTCTTCTGCAGATGAACAGGAGTTGGTGCAGAAAAGAACTTTTACAAAGTGGATTAATTCACACTTGGCAAAGGTAAGATGTTTTGCAATCTTTTTCATCTGAATGCCCCAATGTTTTGCTTCTAGTACTATTTACACTGGATTACAATACAACAGTGACTCCAAACAGTTCTGGGGCCCTTTGGCACCTTTAAAAATGACAAATTTTTCTGAGCCATTTTTGCAGTTTTAATCCTGGTGGTGTGGCAATCATTTTAAGTGGATCTGTGATTTTCTTTCCTCAGATTGACAAAAAACATCTTCATTTTGAAAAGTAGTTACACTACTGTGTAAAACTAAAAAGGGACTGTGTACAGTGTACAGTTGTACATTCTACTGTGTACAGTTTTTACTGTATTTTCCATCTAATAAATGCATCATTGGTCTGCATAAGAAGTTTAAGTAGCTTGTTTGTGCTAGTATATAACATGATAGACAGTAGGGCTGCACGATATATCGTTTTAGCATCGATATTTCAGGATGTGCGATATCAAGTATAGGGATTGTATAGTTGATCTTTACGGACCAGTCCCCACGGTTCGAAATGCACGTGATTCTTGGATTTATTGCAAAGTTCAACCATCATAGAGTAAAAGTTTATCATTTGCACGTGTTTTAGGTCCTATCAGTTTAAACATTCAAGCAATTTTAAACCATTTGAGTGCAAGAAGATGCTAAAGAGATCTCAATTCGGATCTCGCGCACTGTTCTGTGCGCACACACTGAGCTGAGCAGACCACGCGAACACTGAATCCCGGATGCGTATCATTATATTGGATCCGTGCATTAGCTCTTAAAGTGACAGCAGCCTAATAAACCTGCTGCTGTCTGTGTATATCTGTGTATGTCTGTGCATATCTCATATTAATTCACACATGTCTTGTATCGTTAAACAAGTATCACATTGATGGGAATATGCATGGAAATGATATGCAGATGACGTTATGTATAGTAAAACTAGGCTTTGTAAGCTCCATATGTGATTATTCCAGGTGGAGATGCATGTACGCACAATCTTCCGCGGACGCTCACTTTTAGGATGAAATCTATGGAAAGTTTTATACATGAGGCCCCTAATTGTTTTCATGTTTTAACATATATCACAGAAAAATAAAATATCACAATGTCCATTTTTTTCCAATATCGTGCAGTCCGACAGTCACTGAGTATAAAATGCTAGACAGCTGATGCTGAGTTTACTCTGAGGGAACACACCAGCATCTAAAGCAGTGACGGCTGTGTGACCGTCTTCCTGTCTTCCTGACCCATCATCCTTGACCAGCGAATGGTCCATGTGATTAGTTTTTTAGCCTAATGTCATAATGACTCTAAAGGGCAACTGTCTGTGTAACTGAGTAAAGCTCAGATGATTAAAGGCTGTTCGTTGTCTGGACAGTAAACAGTGAGTGAGGGGGCGTAATGCTGTAATACTCTAATAAAAACCATGAAGGGCACTGTTTGTGCTGTGTGTTTTGAGGATGAATGCTGTGTTGTGATGGCGTCCAACTGCCATGGCCAAGACGAGTGGGTGATCTTGTGTTAGTACGCTGAGGATTAAAGACTGTGAGAAACTGCTCTGAATGTATGAAATGCTGACATATTGTTGATTATTATGCATATATGGAAGCCCATTTCCTCCTCATAAAAAACATGCTTTGGTAAATCATATTTATAGCTATGTTTATAATGCCATAGTTATGACATCAAAAGATGAAATTGACATAATTATGTCACCTAAAATATAAAAGTCAAAATTATGATGTAAAAAAAGTAAGTGCACAATATAAAAAAATCTCACCAGATGGCTTGAATAGCTCTATTTGAAAAATACAAGTCATAATTATATGACATAAAATACATTTTTATGTCATAATTGTATCACCTAAAACCAAAACCAAAGTCAAAAATATGATATAAAAAGTTATAATTATGAGATAAAAAGTCATAATTATAAGTCACAATTATATGATGTATAATAATAAAATGTTTATATATGACTTTATCAGATTTATTTATGATTTAGCATATTTATAATGGTCATATATGTATGACCATATATATGTTTATGTTTATATATATATGAAATATTTTGACCTCAGGGACAAAATTAAATGACTAAAAATACATTTTTTATAGGGAGGATGCAGGTCTTTTAGTTTGTTTTCTACTTTTTGTCTCAGAGTCCACTTCCTCTGTTTACAAGTCAGATAATCTGTGTTGACATGTTGTGTCTCTTGTCTTGTTAAAGTATTGGCATGGGACAGACACTTATGTCTGACAGACGAAAGCGTTTTAACTGGACAGAGACATTCTATCATACTTTGTTACATTCAACATTGTTGATATATTTCCCCTGAAATGGAAATGTGGATTGAATATGCTTACAGAGACAAGTGTGTTTCTGGGAAGTCTTGGACACTGTAGGTATGTGCAGATGGTCGTCGAGAGGGGCTGGAACAATTCTCAGTGGGAAGAAGCATGCTTTGCTCCTGAGGTCTTTGACACGTGTGCCCGGTGATTTCAGATGGTGTGATTTTACATTTTGAGAAAGTGATTAATTTGAAAAGTTGTTCATTTCAGATTTTTAGAAGGTTATAGATTCTGTCAGATAACTGATTTCTTTTAAGTTAACATGAAATGCATGTTACCCAATTTACTGCCATAATGTAAATTGTTTTAGGGTCCATTTACATGATATAATACATAATATATTGGGTTAAAATTATGCTTAGAGAAATATTGAGGATGACCATTTTACAGATTAATTGGACATTTCTACAAATGTCCATTTTTCATTAATCAATAGTTACTATACAAAATTAGAATAACTTTTAGGTTTATCCCCTACTGACAAACATAAACATAACAAATTAGATTAATTGATAATTGATCATTTTTAAAAGGAAACATTACTAATTATATGGATGATGTCAGTAAACAATTAATGACATATGGAATGTTTTTTTTCATGAGGGTTACTTAAACAACTTTTATTATGTCAATCTAAACCTAAAAATATGCATATACAAAACTAAAGACATAAGACTAGCCTTTATTTCAAAATGGCAAAATGCATTTGCTAATACAGTGAAAGAGAAGTTAGAAAAACAGGGTCTGCCCCCCCCCCCCTAAAAAAAGGCATCCTCATGAAAATACATTTGAAAATAAAAGGAAGTTACTACATTTTTGTTGAAGTGGTAGCGGAAATGGCTTGAATTGCACATAGTAAATGATGACATCAGCAATCCATTGTTGAAGTCACATGGTTTTTTATAATGACCCACATCTTAGAGAGTAAAAGCGGAGCTGTTGTGAGATGCTGTGAGTGTTGCCCTTCCCTCTCTCCTCATTATGCGTGATTAGTTGCTTTGGTGACGTGGCACTTTGCAGCACACAAAGAGAGGATAATCTGACTCAAATGGTGGGTTTAAGTATTCCAGTCAGTGCAGATTGCACTGAGGGGCCTTTTGTTCCACACAATCTGCTGCACAACAGTTCAAAGCACGGTTATGAAGAGCTTGAAGAATCCCAGTAATGTGTGCAGCGAGTGGGTCCACTGCAGTCCATGCTGTACAGAAAGCACACGCTCTGTGCATGCTAACTGAGCTGCAGAATATGCTATGTAATGCTTCATGCCTGCAATACAGATTCACATCACTGTCTGTGCGTGTGGGTCCGTCTTCTTGTTGGCCTGTCTGTCCAGCTATTTTTTTTGTAATGTTTTATTTAATATTTTTGCATTTGTTCAACAAAAACGAATCTAGATTTACATTTCTTGCTTCCTTTATTTTCTCATTAGTCAGCCTGACCAAAGCCAATGTGTTTGCACATTACTTTCATGATGGAAAGTTTTGTCTATTTTTGTTTGACCTCTGACTTCTCTGTTATCTTTTCCTATTGTGTCCATTTCCTTTAATATATTTTAAAGCAGATTTGCACTTTTTATGATTTTTGGAGCAGCTGATTAGGGATTTTCAATCTAAACTCCTGTCTGAATCATGTCTATACTTCAGGATAGTGCTAGCCCTTACAAATAAGCCCTTACAAATATGGTACAGTAGCAAATGATGATGCGGTTATTAGAGAGTAATACTACGTTGTTTGGGGTTTCTAAGATTTTTGTTAATGTTTTTAAAAGAAGCCTCTTCTGCTCACCAAGACTGCATTTATTTGAACAGAAATACAATAAATACAGCAATATTGTTAAATATTTGTACATTTGAGAGTAACTGTTTTGAATATATTTAAAAAAAATATTTAATCAGCAAAGCTGAATTTTCAGTATCATTACTCCAGTCTTATGTCACATGACCCTTCAGAAATCATTCTAATTTGATTTATATGCTGTTCAAGAAACATTATCAATATTAGTATGAACAGTAATAGTTCCCTAATAGTGTAGTTACTATAGTAATTAGCTACTATAAATTGTGCTTAATTACATCCATCTAACCTAAACCACACCCGAATCCTAACCTTAACCCATGGAGGCTAGCTAATTATTATTACTCAGTACTTAAATGTATAATTACACTGTAACACGGACACCTTCAAATAAAGTGTAACCAAACAATCTTACTGACCCCAAATGTTTGAACGGTATGTATATGATACTGAAAAATACATTTGCATGTGCTTTTAAAATAAAATTTATTTGTGTGTGTGTGTGTGTTTTTGTTGTTTCATCTGCTTGCACAGCTTGTAGTTTCAGTCTTTGTGTGTTCGGATGCATGACAAGTTTGGTTAAAGCGTGATGTGACGGAAAAATAAAAGAGTGTGTTTCAGTATTCATGAAGAGATAAAGACCCCTCACAAACTGACACTTCACCAACTCTTGTTTGAACATCTCAATATGAACCTAACTCTTCTTCAGTTGATCTGCGCAGCTATCCACATTAGGTTTTTTTTTACCTCTACACTATCAATAAATCATTCAATCCTCTATTTTTATTTCTCCAAATGATTTTTTTTGATAAATATCTGTGACAACTTGTTATACTTTGTGAATGCTGAGCTACTGTATGAATTAGTATCTTCTGAGCAATAAACTTGAATTCCTCTGGGAACGAAGAGGGACTGACCTAAAATAGCTGATAGCTGCTAAGTTTTTTTCTCGCTTCTTTTTGTCCTTTTCCAGCACAAACCTCCGTTTGAAGTCAACGACCTCTTTGAGGACATCAAGGATGGGGTGAAACTGCTGGCTCTGTTAGAGGTGCTGTCTGGACAGAGATTAGTAAGTGATGCAATATCTGCAGATTATCCCTTTGTGAAACTTCTGCATTCAGCACAGGAGCAGCTGGCGCGTGTCAGCCTACAATGTCTGTTTAATGCCGAGATGATAGGCTCATTTCTTCTCCTGATAAACCTCTCTTATTTCTCTGCAGCCATGCGAACAGGGCCGCCAACTCAAAAGGATCCACTGGGTGTCCAACATCGGCACAGCTCTTAAGTTCCTGGAGGGAAGGAAGGTAGGTGACCCTATGAACACTGGTGATCTCTTCTGTCTTCATTAAATGGTGATATTCTGTGTAACACTCCCAGCCGAGTCATCACTGTTCTGCAGCACCTTTCAAACTCTGTCTTTTAAAAATGAATTTGCTTGTGCGTAAATTTAAATAAGTATTACTATAAAAGGATATACCAGAAATATGCTCTGGTCAATATCAGGCAAGGACTATAATTGAAAAGGATGATAATAAAGAGCTGAAGTTAGTTATTGCTGAGTGAGGAATTGACAGAATCTTTTGAAATGTTGATATCAAACTGATGTGTGTAGTTTGATCAATCACGGTAACATTTTTAAGCCCCTCTAACACTCTGATAATGTTTGATATTGGTTCAGGATGTGACATGCAATGTCTCCACAGCGTCTTAAGTTCGCTTATGATCTGCGAAACCACGCTTGTTCATTTTTTTCTGATTCGATCATATATTAGTGCATCACGTACCGTTTCAATAAGCTGGCGAACGATCTCAGCTTCAGCGCAATCACTTCGACACACCCCTTATGGCATTGGTCCTGATTCCGGCAATGTTACTAGGTCCCCATATTTGCGTTCACACAGAAGGAACTCTAGCAATTTTATGCCAATTTTCTTGGATCAACGCTCTGTGTGAAAAGGGCTTAAGTGTGACACAAACCAACTAACACCACAAAACATCTCAGAATCCATCAAATCCATTGACAAATCTGCATTTTTGTGTTTTTGTTTTTCACTTCTATGTAATCAAGGCTTCTTTCTGATAAAGGGATTTTTATAAAAGATATGATATGGAAGAAAAATCTATGAAATGATTACCAATTAGAATTATATTTTATATTTAATAGATATTTTTATTTGAAATATTTTCCTTTTTGATGTTTGCAACATCTGCTAAAAAGCTAAATAGTGAAATGATTTAATATGTAACCCTATTTTCACTTCATTGTGATATAAGAAAAACTAATATAATTTTAATCTTAGTTTTTTTTTGTTTCATATTTTATCCAATATACTGTATATCCTACTGTTAAAAAGTTTGGGGTCTGTAATATTTTTTAAATGTTTTTGCAAGAAGTCTTTAAGGCTGCATTTATTTGATTAAAAATACACTAAAACAGTAAGATTGTGAAATATTATTAGAATTTAAAATAACTGTTTTCAATTTGAATATATTTAAAACAGTAATTTATGCCTATTTTGCAAAGCTGAGTTTTCAGCATTGCTGATGAATTGATCATTGAATATGTCCATATGTCCCAGTCCGGTATTTGTCATCATAGTGTTTTCCTAACTGTGTCCTCTCTCTGATCATGTCTTGTCTCAGTCTGTGTACCGAGGGTCTCCGGTTAGTACTTCTCCTAGTCACAGTTCTCACAAACACCTGCTCTTGTTACGCATACCTGCATTTGATGATGCGTACCGTATGCAGTGAGCAGCTTCTTTATTTACCGATCTCTGCTGTAGGTGCTACTGGCTGAAAGAGCTGCAATTATTTTTAGAAAGCTTGTTTTTTCAACAGCATCTCTTATGATGTCCATGACTGGCTGACTATGAGCAAATTGCAGTTTTCTCTATTCACTCATATGTTCCTCGTATTCCCTGTGCATTCACATTGGCTTATTTCTCAAGAAGGGAATAAGTATGGCTGCTTGATTTGATTAAAGTCAATATCAAAATGGAGCCTATTTACTTTTCTTAATGCACGTTCCTGGTTTTATGCTGCACGATTCATCAGCAGGTAGTCCTGGTTTAGACTGGCTTGTTTGCCTGACCTCAGATCTGTAGATTATGTGTATGTTGCATTGGTATCTTTAAATGATTTAGTCAGAGTTTCTGACCTGATATATACTTATTTTACAGATCAAACTAGTCAATATAAATGCCACTGACATCGCTGATGGACGCCCATCCATTGTCTTGGGGCTGATATGGACCATTATCCTCTATTTTCAGGTAATGTTTGCCAATTATGATCGTAGGATCTGGAAAATTGTCACGCGTCTATGTATATCTGTATTTTAAGTGTTTGTCTTCGCAAACTTTTGCAGATTGAGGAGTTGACCAGTAATCTTCAAGCCCTTCAGGCTTTATCCAGCAGTGCGTCTTCGGTGGACAGCATGGCCAGCTCAGAGACGGGCAGCCCACCCATGAAACGCAAGGTGGTCACCAAGTTTCAAGGCAACGCCAAAAAAGCCATGCTCAGATGGGTCCAAAACACAACCAAGTATGCCATTTTTGGTCAATTGAAGGAATATTTCAGAATAAATACAAAGCAAACTGACTCTTTGTAATGGATATGTCAACAACGAGAACGGTGTATAAAAATAGGTCTAATTGTTTATAAGACCCCCTAATAAGTCTTAATTCTTCTTGCAAGGCATCTTGGGATTGAAGTTAAAGACTTCGGTCCTAGTTGGCGCAGTGGTGTGGCCTTCCATTCTGTTATTTATGCCATTCGACCAGAGCTCGTGGATATGGACGTCGTGAGAAAGAGAAGTAATCATGAGAATCTGGAAGAGGCGTTCAGTATTGCGGAGAACGAGCTGGGAATACCACGTTTACTAGATCCTGAAGGTACAGATACAACTTATTTTTCTCCAAATTCTCCAATTTCTTTTCACATATACAATGTCCACCTACAAAACTGCACAATGTTTTTTTGACATGGAAATACCATGTTTTTTAGATGATGTATAATTGGTATGATGGTAATTGAAGGCCATTCTTTAAATTACGTTGGAGTACCATGCAAATACCATGGTTTATTAATATGGGAATCATTCATTACTATGATATATACAGGGTTATTATAGTTAGGGAGTGTCTATTTACACCAAGTGCAAGAGGCTATTTACACTAACTCCGCCCACTGACGTCTGGATGGGCCAAAATTACAGACAAAATTACTGAAAGCGCTGAATTGTCATCAGTAGCAATAGTGTTGGGGTAAGCGCGGGATTTCATAACAATAATAATGTAGATTCAGTCAATGATCTGTTGTGCTGTTGAAGAGCCACTTATTTGTTTTGAGTTTGATGTAAATAGACACTCCATAATTATCCGTCATCATCTGGCCTTATTACAGACAGACACTGTTATAGTTTCTTATATAGGTCATGCTGCTAGGCCTGATCAGATGCAGAATAGCATGACATCATGATGCGATCTGGCAGAATGCCTTTGAAGAGGCTATATAAAGCCTAATTTGGCTCCTCAGGTCAATGGATCGTCTAATATGACATGAAGTCTATGGAACACCTGATGATTCACTTTGTGTGTTGAACCAGTGAGTTACCTTTATAATTAATGCAAAGACTAACAATGGTCTATATCAACTGTGCATTTTCTGTTACTTTTACACAATGGCACAATAAAACATTGCTATTTTTAACTTGATTTTTTTAAAAAAAATATTTGTTGAATGTTTTTGTTAGTTGTGTTGAATGTTAGCTTGAGGGAAAGCATTTTCTGAAAGATTAAAGCAGCTTAAAAAGTCTTATGCAGTTTATAGTTTGAATACTTGAGCAGATTTGATGTTTGAACGTTCTTCCATTACCAAGCCATTGCTATGGTTTTCTGATTCTTGCAATGCCCTAGTAACCCTCATTCTGGACGGTTTCTAGGGCATTGTAAGGGTTTTTAAAATTGATGGAGATGATTGAGAACTAATTTACTATTATTATTTGTACTATGACATTTTTTCTTTTGTCATACACTCAGAAAAAGTTTGGGGTCGGTAAGATTTGTCTCTTCTGCTCACCACGGCTGCATTTATTTGATTAAAAAAACAGTAAAATTTAAAAACATTATAATATAAAATAGCTGTTTTCTGTTGTAATCATTTTTAAAATGTTTTTTTTTTCTGTTCCAAAGCTGAATTTTCAGCATCATTCTCCAGTTTTCAGTGTCACATGATCCTTCAGAAATCATTCAAGCTGATGTATTTTTTTTAAGAATTCTTTGATGAATACTGTATAAAGTTCAAAAGAACAGCATTTGTTTGAAATAGAAATCTTCTGTACCATTATAAATGTTATTACTGTTTAATTTCTTAAAAAAAAATCCCTACATTTTTTTGAACGGTAATGTGTATATTTTTGTTTTGATATTTTCCTCAACTTATGTACATTGGTTTGTGCTATTTTTGGTTTTGGTAAGCTTCAAATCCTTTAAGAAAGAATACCAATCTACAATACAAATTTACATTTGAAGTGCCAGTAAAGCACAGTAAAACTAAAACTAGCTGCATGCATATGGATAGATAATTAGCACAATGGTAATACCTCAAGCATTCTCTCCAACTTTGTGTTTGTTTTACTTGCAGATGTGGATGTGGACAAGCCTGATGAGAAATCCATTATGACATATGTAGCTCAGTTCCTGAAGCACTACCCAGATCCCCACCAGTCTGAGACCGATGGACAGCAAGAGGAGGTACGATTTAGTGCTTATGCACAAGCTAAAAATACACTAGCCACTTGCTGTTGTTATTTAATGCAGTCACTGCTGTAGTGCTTGCTCATTAGTCACTAACCATTTACTGTAGTCAATCACAATGTGGAATCCATTCAAGGAACATTTGACACTCGCATCACACCCATAATGCATTGCTCCATGTGCTCACTCTGTCTCTCTGTCTGTGTCACTCACCGTGCGCATTTGTAGCTGGTTCGTTCCATTCCTACATTCGCTCTCTCTATCCCAGCTCTACAGGTAAGGGCCGATTTCGTCTCACCTGCATGAGGTTCATTTAGTGTATGGGACATTCTCAACAAATGGTGCCATATGTGCTAAATTATAGGAAACGTAATTACAACCCTACCACAAATGTATTACATTTCAAGAGTTTAAATACTAATCATTTTAAATAGTATTTAAATAGAATAATATTACAGTGTGCCTTCCCCAATATAAATACAACACGAATTTCACAAGTACAAAAACACATGTGGTCACACGTGAAACATACTTTGCACACGGGAAACATGTGGTTTTGGATCAGTTCCCATGTGAAATCCACTTGATCACATGTGGGAATAATGGGAAATTCATGTTTTTTATTCTGTAAGGGCTATGAATCACACATTAAAGCAAGGAATACAATGAATAACTCATGTTATGTCTCTCAAAACATGCTTTTTGCTAACATTCTTAAAACAGTTTTAGGTTTGAATAATAAAAGATCAGTGCACAAAAACTCTAATAATGGCCTTAGCACCACATCTTTTTGCTATTAGTGTTCTGGTGCTTTTTCTGTAAAATACTGATATTTGATTATATATATATAATCTTATATGAACTAGTATAATATAACACTGAACAGAACTAAATTACCAAATAAGTTCAGTATCATGTTAATTATATGAGTAGTAAGAATTGGATAAACACAACGCACAAATGTCACTGTTTCCTGAGAATGGCCTTTCTGCGGTGGATGGATGCTCTCTGCTTGTTTCCTCTCTTTCTCTGGCTTTTATCTTGCTAACGTCTTGACTGTGTTGTGTTTGCATCTCCTGATGTGCCTTTGCTCTCCTGGACAGTATGATCCACAAGATATTGAGCTAATGCTTGAGGTATGTGGTATTAATAAATAGGGTCATAATAGCTCTGTATTGTGTGTTACAAAATAATACAAAATAGTTGAAGATCTTCTCTCTTCTTTGGGATTGGACACTCTCCTGTTTTTCACTGTTTCACACTGCTGTGTTACTTGCTGTGGGTCTCTTGCTGAATACCTGCTAAACGAGTGATAAATCGTCGTTTCTTTCTGTCTGATGTGCACAGAAAGAGGAACGCAAGGTGCTGAGGGAGGTGAAGATCTGGCTGGATCAGCTGGAGAGAGATATTCTGCGTGCACAGGGATCTGAAGAGAGTCTCACTGACAAATATCAGGTAAAGCTGACAGTTTTACTTTTATGATCTTTAGAATTAAACAGGCTGTTTACATGTAACCTCTGTTAACCTCTGCATGTAAATAAGATCTAATATGATTGGCTTAACTCTTTGCTTTTAAAATGAGTTGTGAGTTTGCTGTCAGTTCAGATGTATTTAGTTCTGCCCCATCCTTCTTGTTTTGACTGCAGGCCTTTAAGAGCTTCCGTGTGCAGTATGAGATGAGAAAGAAACAGATTGAGGCTCTCCTGCAGCCGGTAAACAGGGACGGAAAACTGTCAATGGATCAGGCCGTGGTTAAACAGTCCTGGGATCATGTGTCTGTCAGGGTAAGTGCTTTGCCAAATGTAATTAAAGAGTTTTTTTCACCCAAAAATTACAATTCTGTCATCATTTACTCAACGTTTTTCAATGGAATGCAAAAGGAGTGCAATATGTTCATGCCACATGTTATACAATGAAAATGAATTGGACAGACACTTTGGCGCACCAAAAATTACAAAAAAGCACCATAAAAGTAGTCCGAAGTTGTACAATTGCTTTGTGTGACGAACAGACTTTTTTGTCAGATTTTGAGAAAGCACTTACAGCTCTGGTATTCACTCGTATGGACTATTGTTACTCCAATAGGCTGTGGCTAGGATTATCAAGTCTGCAAAAAAGTATGACTCTGTTACACCACTTTTAATTTCCTTGAAATAGCTGCCCGTATGATTCCGAATTATGTATAAGATTCTCATACTTGTTTTTAAGCCTGTTCACAATTACGCACCTATGCATATGTCCAAAATACTGTTATTATATGCTCCACCCAGATCCTTGAGATTGGAGAATCATCATCTTTTACGTGTGCGTAGGACAAAATACAAACATAAGGGGGTAGAGCATTTTCGCGAGCGGGTCCAAAACTGTGGAATGATCTCCCCCTCGCTATTAGATCAGCCAAATCACTATCTACTTTCAAACTGAGGTTAAATCACATCTGTTAAACGCTGTGGGTGATCTTCCTTGAAGGGGGTTCGATTGCAACTGTGTCTGTTTTATGTCTTGTTTTCTATTTATTATAATTTTTTTTCTCCTTTCCTCTTCTTTATGTATTGATGTCATTTGTGATTGTAAAGCATTTTGAGCAACCTGTGTTGTATTAAACTGTGCTATACAAGAATAAGACAGAAAGAAAGAAAGAAAGACTGATTCACTTCAAATTTCCCCACCACCGCTGCTCTTATAATCTCAGGTTTTGTTTTTGATACTGAATGGCTTTGGTTGTTGCATGTGCTGTTTGAATGTGTGGATACACAATTTTTGATAAGAGAAAATTAAAACACATCTCAAAATATCATGAGAATCACTAAAATATCACTAATAATCATATAAAATCACAATAAATATTTTAAAATTAAAATATTTATAGTATTGGTAAATATGTTATTTTCTTAGATTTAATTGCATTAAGGAGCAAAAAGAGTGTTTGTTAATATTTTTGTAGAACTCGGTTAATTTCTAAAGGCAAATTAATGCTTTAACTTAAGCTGGAGATTGTAAATATTAACTCTTTTTTTTGTAAATAAATTCTCTATGATTTTGATTATGTCTGAAAATAGTTTTTACTTAAATTCTAAACTGTTTCTGCTTTGAGAATAAATGAGTGTGCACTTGTCTAGTTGTCATTAGCTGTAATTAAGTGTGAATTGGAGCGTAGACCGTGGATGCGGGGTTCATTTATGAGGAAAGAGGACACACACACAGAGACTGTTTTGTTCAAAGGAACAGAGAAGTCCATAGAGTGGATACAGCAATCTGGCTAGACTCTTGACAGCTTGAAGGGTCCTCACAAACAGTGAGTGGCATTACAAACAGATCTCTCCTTTTGATTTTTGCGATGCATTTTTGTGTTTTTTTGCAGCTCTTAGACTGGCACATCCATCTGGACAAGTCTTTGCCGGGCCCTCTGGGAGTGATCGGAGCCTGGCTGCATCGGGCAGAACTTTCCTTGAGAGAGGACGTACCAATTCAACAGGCCCATGAAGAGACAGCCAACATCATCCACAGAAAACTAGAACAGCACAAGGTAGGTGCAAGAACTTATTTTTATTTCTTGAGGGACTTGCTCCGATCACTGTTCTCCTAAAATTAGAATTGGTGTGTTTTCTGTATAGGAGGTGTTGAAGAATTTGGAGGGACACAGACAGACATTTCAACAGATTCACAGAGACCGATCAGTAAACGGCGTCCCGGTTCCACCAGAGCAGCTTCAGGACATGGCGGAAAGGTAAACTCTGATGAACTTAGGTTTCACTGTTTATAGGCAACATGAAACAGCATTTGCAATTTATTTAATGTCCATTATGTGTTGTAGAGAGCTTTAAAGCTCAGAACATCAAATATACTTTGACTTTAGCCATCTAGCAATCACCCAGAACAACCTAGCAACTACCTAGAGCATCCCTAGCCACCAAATAGCAATGTGTTCACAACCATTTAGAACATGTGGAACAACTCGGCAGCCACACAGCAACACCCTAGCAACCACATAGTACCCTAAGTAACCACATAGCAATGTGCTCAACGACCACTCAGAACATGTGGAGCAACTCTGCAGCAACATAGCAACGCCATAACAACCACTTAGTTCCACATAGCAATGTTCTCACAACCACTCAGAAAATGTGGAACAACTCTGCAGCAACATAGAAACACCCTAGTAACCACATAGTACCCCTAGTAACCACATAGCAATGTGCTCAACATATGGAACAACTCTGCAACCATATGGCAATGCCCTAGCAACCACATAATACCCCTAGCCACCAAATAGCAATGTGCTCACAACCATTTAGAACATGTGGAACAACTCGGCAGCCACATAGAAACACCCTAGCAACCACATAGTACCTAAAGTAACCACATAGCAATGTGCTCACGACCACTCAGAACATGTGGAGCAACTCTGCAGCCACATAGCAATGCCATAGCAACCACTTAGTTCCTCATAGCAATGTTCTCACAACCACTCAGAAAATGTGGAACAACTCTGCAGCAACATAGAAACACCCTAGTAACCACATAGTACCCCTAGTAGCCAGATAGCAATGTGCTCAACATGTGAAACAACTCTGCAACCATATGGCAATGCCCTAGCAACCACATAATACCCCTAGTAACCAAATAGCAATGTGCTCACAACCACTCAGAACATGTGGAACAACTCTGCAACCACATAGCAACGCCCTGGTAACCACCTAGGGCACCCCTAGCAATAACATAGCTATTTGCTCACAACCACACAGAAAACCACTCAGAACATCAGCCAATAAGAACAATGCACAATAAGACCAGCAACATTTATTAATAAATTATATATTTTTGGTTTCATGTTGACTTGAAATACTAAGGTTTAAGGTCTTAAATCCCATCGATTACTGCTATATTTACTGCTATTTCATGTTTTCACAGGTTTAATTTTGTTTCCACATCATCTCATGTCCATCTAATTAAATTTGAATTCTGGGAGATGAAGTATCGTCTCATGGCTTTTCTTATGCTGGCGGAGTCAAAGCTCAAATCCTGGATCATTAAATACGGCCGACGGGACTCAGTGGAGCTTCTTCTGCAAAATTATATTGTACGCCCTCCAGCTTATTTAATGAACTCTTTTAAATCTGCTTTATAAAAAAGATTCAGCTAACATATCACATTCCCTCATTTACTCACAGGTGTTCATTGAAGGCCACAAGTTCTTTGAGCAATATGAAACCACGTTTTGGACTCTGAAGCAAGCTGCAGACATCTACTTGAAATCTGGGGCTTCAGGTAAGATGCATCTCACTTTCATCCATTTTCCCCTGAGGCTGGAGATTCATGCAGCTTTTTATAATCATTCCCTGGCAGCAATTCTGAACTCTAGCAGCCAAATGAGCCTCTTGCTTTGTGATCTGGCAGCCTCATTCTGTCAAGCATCCTTGAAACCATCATTTCAGTGGCGAAACAAGTGCTCTGAACTAATAATTATTTCTCACTCTAAATTACACTCGACTCATTTGTCACAAATTAATGTTCAGGTCATATTTCACCCCAAGTGCAAGAGTGAAAAAAAGTTATATTTTGCATAATGAAAACGAAGCCTATTTTTAGACCCATTACAGTTTTTTTTTTGCATTGTCACATTATTATTAGCATAAGCATAGAGACTTCTTTCAGAAACATAAAAAATTTGATTTCATAACAAATTTGATTAAACCAGGAAAATATCTTAATTTAAATATTTTAAATAAGGGAAAAACAAAACACTAAACTTGGTTTAGGTATTTTTCTGACAAAATTATTTGGCAAAGAAAGCCAAAAATATAGCTACAGGTTTTTTTTACTACTGTGTATATATATCTCCATTTCTTTCAAATGTAACATTGTCATAATATATTAGTAATATTAGAAAAAGTAATATTATTAGTAATATTATCATTACTGTAATGCAATATATATATATATATATATATATATATATATATATATTTATTGAAACGTTTATGTTAGATGCGGTTAATTGCGAATAATTAATTTGACAGCACTAATATATATACACAAACGTTTATGTTAGATGCGATTAATTGGGATTAATTGATTTGACAGTACTAATTTATATCAAAATGTATATATCAAAATTTAATTTCTTCATTTTATTCTTTTGAAAATGGCAAGAAACATGCTCTGGATATGTTTGTGACGGTTTCAAAACAGATTCACTTGAATACAAAGGTACCATTTCAGGTGTAGTAATGTGGCCTAACTATTTTCATATTCTAGGGTGTAAAATCATCAAGAGAGGTGTCTTTAGAGGAACCAGAGTATTCTGTAACATAGTGACTGCTTAGATAATTTGATTGATCTAGACTGACTGTGCACGAGTGTTTAGATGATGCTCTAATCCGCAACAGTGCACATCTTCTTGACTCTAGGGATTAATTTGCACTTCTTGTGTACCTCAAAAATCAGAAGTCCATTTGTTTTAAGTATGCTTTATTATTAATCAATTTCTTTTTATTCATAATGTGATTTTCATTCAGCTGAAGAGGTAGAAGGGGTGAATAAGTTTCTGAGCGATGCAACAGCGCAATGGAAGAACCTGTCGGTGGAGGTGCGCAGCGTCCGAAGCATGCTGGAGGAAGTGATCTGCAACTGGGAGAAGTACAGCAGCACAGTGGCCAGTCTGCAGGCCTGGCTGGAGGACGCCGAGAAGATGCTCAACCGGTCAGAGAGCGACAAACGGGTGTGTTGTCAAAGTTTGTGACTTTCAGATGAAATGCGTTGGGATAAACGTCAAACAGCTATTGCGTATTTAAACAGTGTGAATTCTTCTGTAGGAGTTTTTCCGCAATCTTCCACACTGGATTCAGCAACACATGGACATGAACGATGCTGGAAACTTCCTGATTGAGACGTGCGATGAGACTGTGTCCCGAGAACTCAAACAGCAGCTGCTCCTTCTCAACGGCAGATGGAGAGAGCTGTTTGTCAAAGTCAAACATGTAAGACCAGTGGCATCACATTTAAGGATTTCTGATCATAAGCGTCTATTTATTTGCTTTAAGTAATGGTTTCATGACAGTTTTTCATGATAGTTTTCCGAACAGTCATCACTGACTGTCTATTGCATCTGCAGCTTTTAAGAAATAATGTAGATGTTCATGGTGGTGTAAACTTTATTCTGATAACATATTTTTCTTAGTATGCAAGAGCAGATGAAGTGGACAAACTGAGGAAGGATTATGACGATGGGATTGACGCTTTAAAAGCGTTTATTGACACGGCCAATGAGAGGATGAACACACCAGTTCAAGTTTCGTTTCTGAACATAAGGACACATCTACAAGACGTTGAGGTAATCAGAGTTCACAAAACTTACTACCTGGCTTTCTGCAATACTTGATTCTGATTGGTCAATTACAGAATAAACCCCTTTTGAGTGATAAAATCTATTTTTTCGTGTGACATTTGACCAGCTGACTGTACATTGACTTATGTACAATACTGTTCAAAAGTTTGGGGTTGTAATACAGTAATATTGTGAAAGATGATTAGTTTAAAATAACTGTTTTCTAGTTTAATATATTTTAAAATGAAATCTGTGATGGCAAAACTGAATTTTCAGCATCATTACTCCATTCTTCAGTGTCACGTGATCCTCCAGAAATCATTCTAATATGATGATTTGCTGCTCAAGAAATATTATTATTATCAATGTTGAAAACAGTTGTGCTGTTTAATATTTTAATGGAAACCGTGATTTTCTGATAAATAGAAAGTTCAAAAGAACAGCATTTATTTGGAATAGATTTTTTTTGTTAACAGTCTAAAATTGAAAACTGTCACTTAATGAATCCTTGCTGAACATTTTTTTTTTTTAAATGTTACTGGCCCAAACTTTTGAATGTTAGTGCACATAATGCATGAATAATGTTAGTGCACATAATACGTGCACATTTTATGCCGTTTATATCACAAAGATTAATGCTGTTTGCTGCAGTATCAGTGGAGCTAGAGATTATATAAATATCAACTAATTTCTCGTAGGACATCAAGCACAAAGTGCCGTCCATGGAGGCGGCGTACAAGTCGGCCACGCGTAACGCGCAGCAGCTGACCAAAGACATCACAGAAGAGGAGATCGCTCAGATGCTGGCTAACATGGCAAACATCAAGGATGAGCTCAGCAAGGTGCCTGCCCTGTTTTTCCCCATGAACTGCCACATTAAACCATAATCACACCATCTCACATTATAACTCAATGTCTGGTTCAGATAAGAGAGAGAATTCTGCCCCTGCTGAGGGACTCCCAGGCCATGCTGCCTCCATTAGAGGAGATGGAGAAACATATCACTGGGTTCTACCAGTCGCTGGAGAAGGCGAGCCGCATCACTTCCTCCCGGGACTCCGAGGCTCCAGGAGACTTCAAGCAGAAGTGTCAGGTGACAAAGGTCTATGGGTTGCACGGGTCATCATACTGCTTGCACTACCTTATAGCCCTGTAATACTGTTTGCACCACCTTAAAGGCCTGGTTACATAAAAAAAAAAAATTGCAAGATTTTAAACAAAAGTATAAGTAATATATCATTCAATACTGAAAAGTAGCAGTTTTTATAGTTAACCGAAACTAAGACCATAAAAAAAAAACATTTTTGTTACTTGAAATAAGATGAAAAAAATGGTGGATATTTTGTGCTTTATTTGCATCCAAATCGGTGTGGACAGGCATTAAGATTTTCAAAGCACTTAATATATTAAAATGTATTTGCCATTAAATCTCTCTCTTTGTATTTTCTCTGTTCATGCAATTATCAGGAGCTGGTGACCTATCAGCAGAGCTGTAAAAAGTGTCTGTCAGTGATTGATAAAAACCATCAGGTCATTCTGAAATCACTGGACACCAGTAAGAACCTAAAACACCTCGACACTTCATTGCTGGAGAGGAGAATCACTGAGCTGCAGGCCTCTTCACAGGTGGGAACTGCACTGATGGAAGAAGAACATCATGTCTTATGCACAAGAATGACTATTGATTGCAAACTTTGGTAGCTTGGTAAATCTGAGCATAGTTTGAGATCTCTTTTATTCTGAACGAAAATCTGAGGATCAGATGAATTGGGCAGAAGTCATCCATTTGAGAGAAACAACTGATGTTTCATTTGTGCCTACATGTGTGTTTTTGTATGCTTTATCTAAAAAAGGGCATGGTAAAAGAAACCACAGAATGGAAGCGACACGTGGAGGCGAACAGCAGCCTGATGAAGAGATTTGAGGAGTCTCGGGTGGAGCTGGAGAAGGTTCTGAAAATAGCTCGCAGCTCCATGACTGAGAGAGGAAACCCAGAGGACCTTCTGAAAAAGCACACTGTGAGAAATTAATCCCAACAGTCTATTCTAGTGCTCGGCAAATAGGCCGAAAGCAGAGTTTGAACATAATTTGGTCTCTAGAGGGAAATGAGCAGAGAAATTTTAAAGGTGACGTGATTTCATAATGCTTCTATTGAATGTCCTGCAGGAGTTCTTTGGGCAGCTGGATCAGAGAATCCTCAATGCGTTTCTTAAAGCCTGTGATGAACTCACAGATATTCTACCTGAGCAAGAACAACAGAATCTACAGGAAACAGTCAGAAAACTGCACAAACAGTGGAAGGTTAGAGAGCTATCTATCTATCTATCTATCTATCTATCTATCTATCTATCTATCTATCTATCTATCTATCTATCTATCTATCTATCTATCTATCTATCTATCTATCTATCTATCTATCTATCTATTAGGTATTGGCAATATGTATTGGAATTATAATCTGATTCAAACTTTTAAAAAAGTTAATAAGGAAAAAATAAAAATAAAATATATGGTGCAATTATACTTCAAAGAATGCACTATATTATGTTACTTTATCTGCAGGATTCATGCATTAACATACATTAAAGTTATTTTTCTCTAAGTAAATGTTTCGATTGGTGGCCTATATATTGATAATATGGTTGCTATTATGGGCTTTTTTCACAACTGAAGGGGTTAACCCAGTGGTTCTCAAACTTTTTCGGTCATTCCCCACTTTGGACAAGGGGGGATTTTCAAGCCCCACCTGCCCCCATCGGCCCAACACAATGCTAATGAAGTACGTAACAAGCTTAAAATCGTATCAGTATAGTTACAAGTTGTATCTAAATACAAACTAACTATCTACATCAAATAACAGCAAGTTCAAAAATAGAGAAAATAAAAGTGCAGCTGTGTTCAAATTTGTATCAAGTTCAGAAATAGAAAAGAAATAAAAGTGGCACTTTGCAATCTGTTAAAAAAAGAAAAGAAGAGAAATCCATTTGGCAAGACAGGTCTATTTTTCCCTGCATTAGTGGCTGCAATGAGCCTGTTTTGCATTGCACAATTTCTCAAAGCAGGGTTGCAGGCTTGATACTGCCACTCTCAAATCATGCTCAGTGTTCAGAGAAATGTCATGTCTTGTCGTCAGCCACAACATAATGATGCCACATATTTTCCAACCCAGCCCTCAGCCCCCCTTACGCATGAAACAGCTTCCAGCGCGCCTGGCTACTCATTGTTTATTACAATCATTATTTTGGGGGTGGGGAGGGGAATTCCTGTTACTTGGTGTCGCCTCCGGGGGTGATCGTTCTAATAAGCGGCAACACACAGCTATAAGGACGATTTGCATACACGCACACACGCAGTCACTCTCTAGTTTAGTGCGCGGTCTTGCTCCAGATTCCGGGAGATCTCATTGGATCTCATTTGCGGGCGTCAAGGAGCCGCTATCAATATATGGGAGACTCCCGGAACTTCCGGGACAGTTGGGATGCCTGGATAAAGATATAAAGGCATAGAAAGGAACATTTCCTCCCGTTTGGCGCGCCCCACCTGTCACGTCTCTATTCCCCACCAGTTTGAGAACTGCTGGGTTAACCAATGGTCTTATTTAACCCAGAATTATTGTACAACATGCTTATCTTTTAAACATTTATGCTAACCCTCTTTCAAACGATCAAACATTCAAAATGGCTTTATTTGGACCAATAAGGTTTTTTAAGTGGTCTGATGTGGCTATAAACTATAGCTTGAAAGTATAAGGGGGGAAAAAATTGTTATATAAGTTGAATGTAATTTGACCCACAATATGAAAATGCATGTTTTCTTCAGGATGTCCAAACAGAGATTCCCTATCACTTGCTGCACCTGAAGGTGGAACTGGAGAAGAGTCGTCTGATGACATCACTGCAGGAGTGTCAGGCTGAACTGGGCCGTGAGAACCGCAGTTTGCCCAGCATGGGCAGCGAGAGGTTAATCAAAGAGCACAGGGTGAGAGCCACCTGCATTAAACCCTCTATAAGTACTGGTTTTGTCCATCGAAATAAGGAACGCTAATGTTGGATATTTTTATGTAGATGTTTTTTAAGGAAAAGGGTCCTCAGGCTCTTTGTGAAAAGCGGTTACAGCATATGGAGGAACTTATCATGAAGCTTCCAGAGAGCGAACAAGCCCGGCAAACTTTGGAGAACTCTAGGACGGCGTTTGCGGAGGTCAAAGAGGACATCGACGACACACTTCAGAAACTAATGCAGCACCCTGATAAGTGGAAGGAGTTTAATACCAGGTGAACCTTTGGTCTTCTCTTATGAATACTATTTATTTGGTTTAAAAGACAATTAATGTTCAGTTATGTTCGAATGAGAAACAAAATTTTAACTGAATTGAGCTAGATAATGACACTACTGTCTTGCTGTTATTGAACCGAATTGAATGAACATTAAAATGACTTGAGCTGACTAATGAAACCATTGCCTTCTATAGAGCTGCTTGCTCAATCAATCAATCAATCAATCAATCAATCAATCAATCAATCAATCAATCAAGTTTATTTATATAGCGCTTTTTCAAAAAAACAATGTAGTTCAAAGTGCTTTACATGCAAGAACAAGTAATTGACACATACAAATGACAAATAACATAGACCCCCAAATAGATTCTAACAATAGCATAAAAAATAGAAAATCAATAATGATAAAAAAACTGTATGTGAATGAAAATTTTAATAAGCAAATACTAAAAGCATGAGATTTGAGGTTTCTGTGTTAGAGTATATTGAACATTGATACAATTATTGAACTGAATTGAAAAAACATTGAACTAAAATGAGCTGAATAACGACAATATTATCTTCTGTAGAGCTGCTTTAGAGTTTCATATTTGATTGATTTTACAATATTAAGATTTTAAGGCTTCGCAGCAATCTGTATTGTGTTATAAAGTGCTATTTAAATAAATGTAATGTACATGTATAAATAAAACATGACTTGGCTATTGTACTGTCTTTTTTTTAATCAAATCACTGCTGAATGAAATACATACATTTTAATTGATACTATATTAATGCTATAATTAATTTGTATTAATTATTAATAATTACTTTTTTTTGTGTTTGCAGGTTCTCTGAACTCTCTGCTTGGGTTACGTCGAAGGAAAGTCAACTCAGACTTCTGCGAAACAGGGCTGGAGACCCCAGCAAGTTCGGACAGGTCAAATCCACAATTGAGGTGAGAAATAAAGATGGAAAAGAAACGGAAGTGGAAAGAAAAGAGTGACAGCTGTGTGAAATGTCGACCAATTGTCCCTTCATGAATGGCAGAGTCTGAGAAACGATGCTGAACTGCAGGAGGGGAACGTGAGCTGGTTGAGGACGCGACTGGCCGCTCTGATAGAGGTCTGCACAGAGAGTGACGCCCAGAGGCAGGCAGCCGCCCTCAGCAAACTCTCCACTGACTTTAAGGGTCTCCTCACCTCCCTTTCTGAGGTAATACATACTCATTTTAAGAACCATAGATCAGAATCATCTGCTATCGAAGAAAATATCAGCGTAAATCAAATCAGCTGTTAGCTGCTAGTAAATCAGTCAGATTTAGTCAGTTACTAAGTTCTGTTTTCTAAAGTGTTTTGCAGCACTTGAAATACAAACCTTAGAAATACAACAACCAACAAACAATCTAAAATTTAAATCACAGAGGGACTTTTAAATATTATATTATTATTTCGCCCTCCTTGAATCGAACTGTGGTACTGTACCTTTAAGACATCTGATTGAAAAAGAAAAGTCCTGTTTTACAAGTTATGATGCATTTAAATATTTAAATAACAATATATGATTGTATGTGTGTGCTGTAATAGTCAGAGAAGGTCGTGCTGGCGGTGAGCGACTGTGTGCAGTTCAGAGAGGAGGTGAAAACTACACTGGAGGAGTTGACGCAGGGTCAACAGGATCTGCAGTCAGAGATCAGCAAGATTTTGAACTCTGAGTCTGTCAGAGAAGCTCAACAGCTGCTGATGCTTTATCAGGTACCACTCTCACTGAATCGATCACAACCCTGACATAATGAAGCGGAAAATCATATTTATATCTAACATTCATGTGCTTTCCTAATGTGCAGCAACAACTGAAGCGTCTCCGACTGAAGAGGAAGGAAATGCAAGAGCAGATAAATCGTGGAAAGCTGCTCCAGATGGAGGAGAGCCTGGAGGAGAGCTTACAGGAAGATCTGCAGAAACTAGAGACCACCTTGAGCAAAATGAATCAAAGCACAGAGTCACAGGAAAAGAACCTGGAGGTGAGAATTTTCAAGTCAAATAAAATAAAATAGAATAAAATCTATATATTTTATATAATAAAATTGCTAGCACTTTATTTTACAGTCCGGTTCCCCATTTACATACTATGTACTTGTTATAGTAATTGTAATAACTGGGTAATAACTAGGTACTAACCCTGAACCTACCCCTTAACCTAACCTTAACCCATGTATTTACCTAATATTACCAGTACTTTCTTAGGTAAGTACATATAAGTGCACATACCATAAAATAAAGTGCAACTATAATATTGTTATATATAGAACATATGAAATAAACAGTGTTGGGTTGAGGCATTACAAGTAAAGTGAGTTATGTAATCAGATTACTTGTTTCAAGCGGCGAGTAAAGTAATGATGGAATAAAGGATTCCAGAGAACGCAGTCAAGTAAACTTCGGTTCCAACCACATTAGTTCCCAAGCAAAACAGAGGAGAGGTTGATCATGTGAATTTGATTAGAAGGCGCGCAACACTCAGTGGGAATGCAAATTAGATTAGCACTTAACCATGAACACAAAAGACACACCACATTAATGGCTTTTAATTAGTTTATTTCGTTTGCAAACATGTCACTTTAATTGTTAGGTTCTTTCCATCGATCAATTTCTTACTTTCACATTTAAAAGATTCCATGAGGTTAACTTATACCCTACTTGGTCAGCCAGCAAAAATAACGATCAACATGCTTGTTTGCTTTGCGGTCCCTTTAAATAAAGTTTAAAAAAAGACCAAGCATTCGATCTACGTCAGAGCGTCCACGAATCTTTCTACGGCGTTGTTGGCAGGGTAGCGAGAGCGAATTATGCCGCTCTCGCCGGCAGCGGTGTGAACGCACAGTCAGAGTCAAATGTGTTGTGAATACTGTTGCATGTTGACTTTTTTAATTGAACAAATTGACTTTGAAACAATGTTGTTGAATGTCGCTCTGTGTTGTCAGGTGACCTTAGCTGCTTGGCAGGAGTTTGACAGTCAGCAGGCAGCAGTGAGGGAGTTTGTGGGTAAGGTGCGATCAGTCACAGAGAGAGAGATGAACTTCAGCAGTCCAGACAGTCTCAGCACAGAGTTGGAGCAGACCAAGGTGAGAACAGCACCTGATCTCCATGGGCTCAGTGTAATGAATCACCTTTAATTAAACATGAGCATCTTTAGTTTCAACACAGAAGAGCTGCTAGAGTTTTACAACCCAAATCCTCATTAGAAAATGCTCTGTCAATACATTTCTGAAAAAGTCTCACGACAAGACATTGTAACATAGCCAGTATGCACTCAGCTGTAACCTAATAAACAAAACAATTGTTTATTGTGATTATTTGGTGTATTCTATCTCCCAAACACAGTGTCACAGAAATATTCACTTCATCTGTTGCTGTTATTCCTATAGGATCTCTTGAAACAGTGTGAAACGGAGGCCAGACAGGCGAACACTCTTCTCAAGAGGGCCGCAGAGATCCAACTGGGCCCCAAAACTGGGTCTCTCCTCCAGGATCAAGCTCGTGCTCTAAGTGAACAAGTGGACAAAGTTGAGACTGGACTCAATCGAGAGTAATACCCTACTTTATTTTATATTCATTTCATTTCATAAACAGATGCATTAAGAATTATCTATCAATGCATAATGAAACTATAATATCATGATTACTGTCTGATTTTTCAGTGTGAAGACTTTGGAGGGAATGAAAGATCAGTGGGATTCTTTCGGGAGAGAGTTTGAAGCTTTTTCCACTTGGATAACAGAGAGAGAAAGAGAAATGGATGCCTTGAAAAGCTCCAGCGCACCTTTGGACCAGCAGATCTGTACCATAAAGGTGCAATAATAAATATATCATTAAATAAATAAACAAAGTGTCTTTTAAAATGCTTAAAAGGACTGCATGTCTTCTGTATTTATTGAAAAACTTTTATACTTAATTTTATAAATAATCATTTGAATTCATTATATTCTATATATTTTATTACATATTTATGGTGGGCAGACGATCAGAAGAGGTCTGCAGGAGAGGTCAGAGGTCCTGTCCAATCTGGAGGAGAAGTCTCAAGCGCTGGTCCAGTTTATGTCCTCTGGCGAGTCTGCACGAATCAAAGCCCGTCTGACACAGATTGGCAGATACTGGGAGGAGCTTAAGGAGAGTGTGGATCACCTGGATGGACAGTTAGAAGAGAGCTCCTCCCACCAGACGAAGTTTAATGCCAGTCTTCAGCTGGTATGTTTGAACGTGCTATTTAGTTCAGTCGTACTAAATTCTTATGTTGTCTAATGACATTGCATCCTTTTAAAAGGTACAATCTGAGGTTGAAGATATCCAGAAGAAACTTGACAGCCCTGTCACATCTTGTGTGTCTTCATCTGAGACCTACAAAACTCTACAGAGTCACTTGGTATGATACCTTCAGGTCATTGTGAACATTTCTGATTAAGGGTGTGTTCACACTTGTAGTTTGGTTCTTTTGGTCTGGACCAAAAAAATAAAATCATACATATAGTTCAGTTCACACTGTCACTTTTAACACTGAAACTACAGATACAAAACAGTACGTTTTGTGAGAGAACTTACCGAATATGCAAATCTGTGTGCGTGGCTTAATGCGCTCGTTGTATGTGCGTATATATGCAGTTTTTACCAGTTGCAAACTCACAAATAGCTTATTAAATGTGTAAAGGAGTTTACACAAAAAGCACCAGGAATTATTCCGTTGCCCCACAAACGGAGCTCTTCTTCAAGAAGACGGCGGTATTGATGCCTGTACCGATCTGTGATTGGCAACATAGCTCCTATGATGAGAAAAAACAGGTATGCTTTAGCATTCAGTCCTTTTTAGGATTGCATCTTGCGACATAACGTCCTGTTTTTGGTTCGTTTAGAAGTCTTTGCTCAATGTTGCGCTCATATTTCAGTCGAGTTTTTTTAAAAAGGTTGGTCTCGGTCCACTTGTTTGATGCACACCAGGGTTCGGATGGCACTTATTCAAATTAACCGCACTAACAGAGCAGTCGTACCAGAGGTCGTTTTGAACCAAACCTGTCCAGTGTGAACACCCTTATTTGCACCAGTTCAGCCTGAATAAGTGTTTTTTTTGGTTTTCAGGATATGTTCCAGTCTCTGGAAAAGCTGAAGGCCACCCTGCTATCTCTGTGTGCTGGCGCCCGCAGGCTCAGCGAGAGGGAGAAGACAGAGAAAGCCGTGGCAGCCCTACAGCAAAGTTATGAGCAGTGTTTAAAACAGGCCAAGGAGAAACAGAACCAAATGGAGAGCCTTCTGTCACATTGGCAAAAGTATGATTATTTTCACTGTTGGTATCTAATGTATTTACATCTTAAATCCTAAAAAACACCCTTAGTAAGAGACTGAGTAGATATTCCTTTAATAAGAGTTATTTATTAAAATCGTTTGCTCATTTTGATTATTTCAGATATGAAAAGGATTGGTCTGCCCTGCAGTCATGCCTGGAGAGATGTGAATCCGTATCCAGCTCTGACACTCAGTTCCTCACGGTTGACAAACATAAGCTCAATGGAGAACTGCTGGAATTGAAAGTAATAAACTAGAGCTATAACATGAAACAGCATTCGCAATGCATTTTACTTCAATTGTGTGAGATATTTCTGTGTGCAACAGAATATTTAGCAAGAAATAATAATAGGCGGGGCTTAATTTTATCCATAGGGATTTAATTGAATTGTGAAATGTAGGCTTATTAATGGTTAATGTTATTTTTTCCTTATAATGTTGTTTCTTCCTTATTGAAAATGATGCTGATGAAGACTAGGGACATTGAAGAGTTGATGTTCAACTTTCTTTGGTGTGTAATGTTGCTGTTCGAGCATGAAAAAGTCACTCCAAAGGGAGTTATTCTCTATATCAGTGCGCACTGTTTCTGAACTTCCTGAAATGCATTGATTGTAGGCTTGAGTTTTCTTCCGGGAACAAACACGTCTCAGTATTCCTCATTTAAAAAATTCCCACCCAAGGCATATGCAAAATAACATGGCGAGGCCTGGTTGAGTTGCGTTAGTAGTGTGTTGAAACTCATGGTTATGGTGAGGCACGTGATATTTCCCAAACACGCTCGAAGCGGTTGACCAATCGCAACACACTGGTCCAGCCAACCAATTGTGCCATTGCGCTTTTCATAAGGAGGGGCTTCATAGCCCCTTCATAGATGGGAACTAAACAGAGCGTTACTGACAGACTGAGAAGAGAGGCTGCAATAATGTAAGATATGGGGCAAATAAAGTTGTTTTTTTTTTTTTTTTTTTTACATTTAAGCATGAAGACTTATTCTAGAAAACCCCCAAAATAAAATCTAAACTTTGTAAAAGGGCATAAAATGGCTGTTTAGTTTGTTTCTTAAATTTCTTAAATATTGTTCTTTTAAAGCACCTACAGAGTGAGCTTCAGTCTCTGGAGTCAGTTTACAACAGGCTGGAGGCTCAAACACCAACCCTTTACACCACTGCATCAGATGACCATGTGAAAACTCTCAAAGAAGCCCATGAACAGCTCGAGAAAAGATGGAAGTGTCAGACCACAGCTATACCTAACAGGCCAGTCATAACTTAAGTACTGTATAAGTATTTGCAGGCTAAATTCTACACTTTGATTGTGTTTTACAGTATATTTTCCATCTTCTTTTATAATCGTTCCTTGAAATTATGAATGTTAGAGTATATCTAACATAGTACATCAAACTGTTACAGAATCCAAGTTCTTCAGGAGCACCGTTCTCAGGTGGAACAATTTGATCAGGCCCTACAGAAGTTCTTCAAATGGGGAGAGTATTTCCTCTCATCTTTAAATTCGTCCTCTCACATTGATGTCACTGATCTTCAGCCTTCCACCAGTGATATCAAGGTACGTTCCATTATGAGAGCCTCCATTCAATGAAGAACAATAACTTCTTTTATCTTAATTATGGACATTCTCAACTCAAATTATTTATTGAAAACTGTTTTATGATCAATGTACACTACATTGTTACTTTTACATTGTTACAAAAGATTTATTTTAATTTATTTTAAACTTTTAAATGTTCTATACATCAAAAAATCCTGAACATTAAGCACCACAACTGTTTTCAACATTGATATGAATAAGAATCGTTTCCAGATCAGCATATTAGTATGATTTTTTTAAGGATTATGTGACACTGAAGACGCTGTAATGATGTTGGAAATTTGAATCATAGAAAAAATGAGCCCTACATTTTAAAATATATAAAATTAAATAATAGCTTATGTAAATATTATGGATCTCAATCGAATAAGATTTTTAATCCAATTAATTACACAATTTAAAAATGAATTGCAAATATTAATATTTGATGAGAAGATTCACAGACATTATTGTAACAGATAAAGGTGTTGATTATAGGCAATAACAAAAAAGTTTATTGTTTTTAAAAACAATTGTTTATGTGTTAAATTGAGAACCCTAGTAAATATAAAATAAGGACAAAGAATATGTTATTTATCGGAAGTAATAGAGATGGCAGATTTTAAACGTAATGTTTCATAATTTTTCCCACCAGGAGAGGAGAGATGACCTGCAGAAGCAAAGCAGTATAAGACAGAGTCTTCAACAGCAAACAAAGGTCTTGTGTGATGTTTGTGAGCCTGCTGAGGTTCAGCAGCTTCAGGGAAAGTGGGAAAGCTCCTTGCAGCCGTACCTGGAGGCCCATCAGCTGGTTGATCTACGAGGGGAGAGTCTGGAGAAGCTCGAGGCCTTCCTACACACCCACAGTGTGGCGGCCGGTGTCCTTCAGGGTCTCAGACAGACTGTGGAGAGCGCTGGGAGTTGGGATAAAAGCCGTGTGGATGAGCTGCAGAGAGACCTGGAAGCCATCGTTCCCGATATCGGCCGCCTTGAGACGCTTGCCGTGAACCTGGACGGCAGCCTCTGTAAGGCTCATCTCCACCTGATCAATGGGAAGGAGACGCGCTCCTCGTGCCGCTCATTGGCCGACTCCTTAAGTGTTGAGCTTGATGCCGTGAGGAACCTACTGGGCTCGAAGCAAAGCGAAGCTGAGGCTCTCGGTGCTCTTTGGAGCTCGTTCAGACAGCGTAAAGAGCAACTGCTCAAAACGGTGGAGGATATCGAAGAGAAGGCAGATCAACAGGGCCTGAAAGAGCCCAATGTACATACTCTACAGCAGAGGTATGGATTGCCCTTTTCAAAAGGGTTGTTTGTACATGTCTGTGGCTGTGTTTATTGAAATGCATCTTCTTTGTGATGTGCGTAGGCTTCGGTTCTTCAATCAGCTGGAGGATGAGCTCCAGTCCCACCAGCAAGAGGAGCAGTGGCTCAGGGATAAAGGTCAACAGCTGGCTCAGAGAGATGCAGAGTTGGGTGGTGAAGTACTGAGGGAGATCAGCCTGCTTCAGACCACCTGGGAAGACACCAAGAAACTCATCACTGAAAGGTGGGCCACCAGGAACGACCTATTGTACTTTTTTCAATCAGTCAATCATGCCCTAACAATATTATGAACCTGGACAGAAAACAAACAATTGCATTTAATGTTTAAATAATAAAAAAAACATTAATGGGCACATGGTGACTGACTTCTTAGCTTTGCAAAGGTGCAAATTTTCAGTTTCTAGCTGACGTTGCTGCGTGATTTTGTTCCAGGCAAGAACAGAGCAGCGCTTTGGTAGACCTCATGAAAGACTATCAGAGTCTGAAGTCTTCAATAAACACGATATTGGAGAGCGCTGATGCCATAGCCGACATTAAAGCCGTCCTAAAAGACCAAGAGGACACACGGAGATCCTTGTTAAAGGTAAAACCTGCCAGTCTGCAGGCAGAATGCAAAATAGCAGCTCAAAAGAGTTACAAGCTTTTACTATCCAATATAAACTTTTAATGTTGGGCTTTAATTATCTTCCTCTCTGTAGCATGAAGCTGTAAAAACAGAGATGGCCAGTAACCAGGATGTGCTTGAGCGATTCTCCAGTAAAGGAAAGAAGCTTTTAAGTGAATTAAACAAGATACCGGAATGCGACACCCAGATTATGAAGACAGAAATAGATGCCACAGTGGACCAGTGGCTAGATGTGAGTTTGTCCAATGGCCAATTATTAAATCTTCATTAAAAAAAATCTCATATAACAGAATCTAAAAGCCATTATTCTTCATATCTATATAACAGGTTTCAGAGAAAATCGAGGACAATCTGGAAAGTCTCAAGAGGAGCTCTGCTTTGTGGGTGGAAATCTACGATATCAGTGGAGAAATTGAAAGCTGGTCCAACAGCTCAGTTATGGATCTTACAGATGGACTCAATAACTTCAATGATAGCCAGAAAACCGCAAACAAACTCTCAGAAGTCAAGGCACGTTCCAAATGGTGTTATTAAAAACTGTTATAAAACCAGAGCACCAGTTGTGTAATATGTTATTCATTTTTATGTGTAGGTGGATGTTGATCTAAAAGAAAAGAAGATTGATGCTTTACAAGAAAAAGTTTCAGAGCTGAAACAGCTTTGTGGTGGCCACGACGTTCCTGCTAAACTGCAGGTAAGGGCAAGATGTATTTCTGTGGTGGTCACACTAAACGACAAGGTTTCTTGTCATATGTTGTTGTCTTGTCATTGCAGCAAGCATACTACACAACACTACGTTGATGACGTGCACAAACTACAAGACAATTGCTCAAAAGGCAGTCTCGACCAACAGTGGAAAAAAATTGTAATTTCGAGATTTTTGCGTTTTTACGCATCTGCAGTGTGTTTGGCTGGATTAGTTCCACCTTATCATTGCATTACACACACTTCAAGATCACGTGACAATAATATCAATCGTGATCCGGTGGTTTTGTTACACACCTTGGAAATCTGTATGTGACAGCAAAATCCAGCCACAAGTCATGTAGTTTGAGCTTGCCTTAAGTTTGATCTCCAATTGATCTTTGTTTGTTATCGATTGGATTCATTATCTGTACGCCATCTTCAAACCTTTGATATCTTCCAGGTCATGGAGACGGACCTCAGAAGGAAAGTTAGTAGCATCGAAGAGTTATGTGATCAAGCCAAGAGCAACCTCCAAGATTTCTGCTCTCAGAAGAAGCAGCTGGAAGATTTCCTCACCCAGATGTCTGAGTGGCTGACGAACATTGAGAGATCTTTGGTGGATTCACCCTGTGGAACAGCTCCTGAAGAGATCTGCAGAGTAAAGGTACAAAAAGTTTCATTTTAAATGATACATATCACGATTAGCATCAATCTTTAATCATTTCATATAGAAGTTTTAAAAGCTCTAGGCAGGGCTGGCCAATGACCCAAGGCAAGCGTGAAAGACGCTTTGGGACAGAATTGACTGCAAAAACACAATTTTTTAAAAATTTTCCTTGAAAGCACAGTCTTCAATGAGTTACAGAATATAAAATGAACATAAACAGTCTAATAGATTTGTGCGATTTAGGTCTTAAAGTGACAGCAGCCTAATAAACCTGCTGCTGTCTGTAGCCTCGTTTCCATTACCCTTCAAATTGCGCAAATTGAAATTGCGAATTGAAAATACGCCAAATGGAAACCCGTCAATTTCGCAAAAACTCCCATTTATCGGAAAAAAGTTTTTCTGCTCGCATGAGGTGGTTTTTCAGGCAATTCGAAAAAGAAATATTGCGCAAAACTGCAATGGAAACAGTTTTTGCGCATTTATAGGTCACCTGACGTAGATGGCTCGGTATGTTTGGACAGAATACGAGACCGAGTTCTTTATTAAATTCATAAAAGACAAAAGAATTACAGGAATACTGGATTCTAAACCTCAAAGAAATGCCACAATCACGATCTGGAAGCAGAAATGAGGGAGAATCACCCAGAAACTCACGTCTCGTCTCATAATAATGGCCAGTGCAGTGACTGGGATATACATAAAACTACCAACATCCGTCGCCATGATTTTTGGAATGATTATCGCGAGAGGAGAAATGACGTTTTAGTCGCATTACATCGGTTAATGGAAACGCCGTCATTTCGCAATAATTTTTGGTCGACATTTAGAAAAAATCTCAAAAATTTTGCGCAAATCTGTAATGGAAACGCGCCTTGTGTCAATCATGTTTATCAAACAACAAAAGGAAAATGACTCACTGCTTTAATAAGGATTCATTTATATTTAATTTATACAGTGAAGACTAAGCAGTGTTATTTTTTTTACATTTGATTAATTTTTTCAGTTTCTGTAGTATTTCTTACAGGAATATACTGTTAACTTTAAAGCACTGTTTATTTAATTTTTAACTTTTCAATTGTATTTATTTGTGCTATTACTTGTCATTTAAATTTATTTGTATTTTCTTATTGATTGTTTACTTGTTTTTAAAAATGTTTGATGTTTATATGAGTTAGGCTAGTAGCTGTCGTGGTATAAAAAATTGTGAAATCGAGAATTGTGAATTTTCACTGGTATCTAAAACTTTTGGTGTCATGACAACCTAATTTATTAAAATACAAGGTTACATAAAAACCAACTAAAACAATATATTATAAAAACAATATAATATTTTTTTGTGATGGTGGTGTGGCCAGTGAAAATTTTGGGAGGGCTAGTAAAAATCCTTACCTTTGAGCTCTGTCTAGGGATCAGAGAGAGAATGGAAAATGGTCAGATAATACTAAATTATCGGTATGTCTGTTTTGCTACAAGAAATCTCGGCTAGCATTATAAATGCACTTCAAGAGAAAAAATTAAAAGGTTTTCTATGCATACAATTCATAGGAAATCCAGAAGGAGCTTCAAAACCAGCAGACTAGCATTGACTCAGCCCGAGAAAGTTTGAACACACTTTGCAGAAAATACCCCTCAGAGGAACTGGCTGGTTTAGGTTCCTCTCTGACTGACCTCATCAAGAAATATGATACGGTCAATCAGCTCTGTGTTAAGAAGCTTGGGTCCATGCAGCACGGCCTCCAGCAGAACTTCAGTGGTGAGAATCAGTCTTCCTGAGTTAAAACGATCTTTCCTTTGATTTAAGGACACACATTGCAGTAAGATTACTTACTGTCCTCTTTGTCTTCTTCTTTCTTAGATCTTGTGAAGGAGTTTCATACATGGCTCTCTGGACAGAAAGACATTGTGAGAGAATGTGCCGATCATTCTGGTGACATGAGCGTGGTGGAACGCAAACTGCAGAAATTGAAGGTACACCTTATCCTACATGTAACTGAGCAGTTTGAAAAATGTTGCCTTAGAGTGTCAAGTAATCTTTCTGACCTCATTGAAAAGCAAAATGCTATGTGAAATGGCAAAATCGAATCCAATAAAATAGCCAGATTTGGTGATAAATACAGTTATTTTGAGTGGGATTTGGACCAGTGCGGGCGGCACTAAAAATAGATACCAAGCAACTGTTAAAATGTCTTAAAACAACACTATTGATGATTGTGACTGGGCAGAAAAAAACATGGAAGAGTTAACTGGAAAATATGTTATTTGTTATGTGAGCTGTAGTGACCTGTTATGAAGTACTATTTTTAAATGATCTTTCTAATGATTCTTGAAAGGATTTTTATTAATAGTTGTGCTTTCCCTGTGCAGAACTTGCCCTCATGATTCTATATATTGTTGTAGGTGGTTGTCGGGCATTGCTATGCAGTTGATAGTGGTTATGATGTTCTCTGCGGTTTCTAGGTGGTTTTTAATGAAATAATCCTCTAATGTTTACCAAGACTGTTTATTTTATCAAATACAGTAAAAAAAAATCGAAATATTATTACAATTTGAAATTACATTTTATGAAATATACATAGAAAACAGTTATCTATTTCTGTGATGGCTAAGCTGAATCATTAGTCCAGTCTTCAGTGTCTCATAATCATTCTATTACGTTGATTTGCTGCTCAAGAAACATTTCTGATTATTATCAATGTTGAAAACAGTTGCTGCTTTATATTTTTGTGGAAACCGTGATACATTTTTTTCAGGATTCTTTAAAGGGTTGGTTCACTCAAAAATAAAAATGACTCCATGAATTACTCACCCTCAAGCCTTCCTAGGTGTAAATGTCTTTCTTCTTTCAGATGAATACAATCAGTTATTTAAAAACAAAAAATCCTGGCTCTTACAAGCTTTATAATGGTAGTGAATGGTAAATGAGATTTTGAATATATATATTTTTATAACCCATCCATGATAAAAGTAATCCACATGGCTCCAGGGGGTTAATAAAGGCCTCATGAAGCGAAGAGATGCATTTGTGTAAGAAAAAATCCATATTTAAAACTTTATCAACCAAAATAACTAGCTTCCTACAGTCGGCCTGTGCAAGTCGACTCACGCCAAAAGAGTAACCCTTGATGCGATGTATGACGATGAATGTAGGAGTAGCGTTAGCTTAGACGCCTCTCGTGGTTCAAACAAACAGGGCTGTGCAACAAACGTCTCGGTTACGTATGTAACCCTCGTTCCCTGAGTAGGGAACGGAGACGTTACGTCGGATGACGACGAATGGGGTTTCGCTTAGAAAGCCTATCAGCTTCGAGTATTACAAAACGAGCCAATGGCAAAGAAATGCCATGGGTCTGCGGAATTTGCATAACGTAACTCCGCCCCACCTCGTGGGTATAAAAGGAGGACGCTGGCAACATGCAGTTATGTTTTATCGCTGAGGAGCCAAGACTGAACTCGGGCGATCCCCGCGAACAGCGGAAGTGGCAGGAAGACGTAACGTCTCCGTTCCCTACTCAGGGAACGAGGGTTACATACGTAACCGAGACGTTCCCTTTCGTTGTCACTCCGAGTTACGTCGGATGACGACGAATGGGGTTACCAGTCAAATCACGCCACCTTCACAGCTGTCTTCCAGCGCCCTGCGAAAAATCTGAGCCCTCGAGATCTTAGGACGAAGGACTCCTATTTAACACAGGAATACCAAGGTACACTGGGAAGCATATCCCAAGCTTTAAGGGGAAATATGCAATTATCACCAACCCAGTGGGGGGGGCATTTGAAAATACACATATGACCTGATAGTAACATATGGAGAAACTCTGAGGTGTCCAGCCGCAGGTGGAATATTTCAACCTCAGGGGTGGCAAGGTGGCTTGCCGAGGGAAAGACACATGCTCAAAGAGGCTTACAGTGGAAATACACGTGTGGGGGTAGCTCATGGGAGGGACCATGCACACGGAGGCACCTAGCCGACGCCCAGGCAATAGACACTGGCGCTAGCATCAGGGGTGCTGGAGGAACTCAGGGCTTTCGGAGAAGCTCACCTGAGCAGAATATCGCACGTATCCAGTCCGCGGAGTGGAATGGCGAGCAAGCGAAGACACCTGAGCGGGTCCGGAACTAGCTGTTTGAAGCGAGAACACGAGAGGACACTGGCTCCACTCAGAGATTATAGAATCTGGCGAATGTGTTAGGTGTCGCCCAGCCTGCAGCTCTGCAGATGTCTGCCAGCGAGGCGCCATGCGCCAGCGCCCAGGAGGATGCCACACTCCGGGTGGAGTGGGCGGTCACACCAAGGGGGCACGGTCGACCTTGCTGCTGGTAAGCCAAAGCAATGGTGTCCACGATCCAGTGAGACAACCTC
This sequence comes from Meda fulgida, assembly GCA_030578275.1. Lineage (NCBI taxonomy): Eukaryota > Metazoa > Chordata > Actinopteri > Cypriniformes > Leuciscidae > Meda > Meda fulgida. The sequence goes on along the minus strand of CM060632.1, from coordinate 9,975,624 downwards.
TGCTTTGAGAGAGCCTTTCCCTTCAGCTTCCCACCATAACAGACAAAGAGCTGGTCTGAGGTCCTGAAACACTGCGTCCTGTCTACATAAGCGCGGAGAGCGCGTACTGGACAGAGCAGTGCCAAGGCTGGGTCTGCCTCCTCCGAGGGCAGCGCTTGCAGGTTCACCACCTGGTCCCGGAAGGGAGTGGTAGGAACCTTGGGCACATATCCAGGCCGGGGTCTCAGGATCACGTGAGAACCGGCCGGCCCGAACTCTAGGCACGCTTCGTCAACGGAGAATGCGTGCAGGTCCCCGACCCTCTTGAGAGAGGCCAATGCAATCAGGAGCGCTGTCTTCATTGACAGGAACTTAAGCTCCACTGATTGCAAAGGCTCAAAGGGAGCACTCCGCAGGGCACTTAGAACCACTGAGAGGTCCCAAGAGGGAACGAGAGGAGAGCGAGGAGGATTCAGTCTCCTCGCCCCCCTCAGGAACCTGACGATCAGGTCGTGCTTCCCTATGGACTTACCTTCCACTAAGTCGTGGTGAGCGGCGATAGCGGCAACATAAACTTTGAGGGTGGAGGGAGACAGCCTTCGCTCCAACCCATCTTGAAGGAAGGAAAGCACGAGACTGATCGAACAACTCCGGGGATCTTCTCGGCGAGAAGAGCACCAATTGACGAATAGGTTCCACTTCAACGCGTAGGCATGTCTCGTGGACGACGCTCTAGCGGAAGTGATGGTAGCCACCACCGCAGGTGGTAGGGTACTCAAACCTGTCTCGTCCCGTCGAGGAGCCACACGTGGAGGTTCCACAGATCGGGACGAGGGTGCCATAGAATGCCCCGTCCCTGAGAAAGGAGGTCCTTCCTCAGAGGAATTGGCCAAGGAGGGGCTGTCGCGAGGAGCACTAGTTCGGAGAACCAAGTCCGGGTGGGCCAGTACGGCGCAACCAGAAGGACTTGCTCCTCGTCCTCCCTGACCTTGCGCAGGAGTTGCGCAAGAAGGCTCACTGGGGGAAACGCATACTTGCGGCCCCGCGGCCAGCTGTGCGCCAGTGCATCCGTGCCGAGCGTGCCCTCGGTCAGAGAATAAAACTGGGCGCAATGGGATGAGTCGCGGGAGGCAAACAGATCTATCTGTGCGTCGCCAAACTGGTCCCAAATTAGCTGGACCGACTGGGGATGGAGTCGCCATTCTCCAGGGAGGGGCTGAAGCCGTGACAGCTCGTCGGCAGCACGGTTCAGGGCTCCGGGAATGTAAATAGCACGAAGGGACCTCAGATGCTTCTGACTCCATAGGAGGAGGTGGCGAGCGAGTTGCGACATACGGCGGGAGCGTAGACCACCTTGATGGTTGATGTACGCTACTGTGGCGGTATTGTCTGATCGGACTAGTACGTGTTGACCCATGAGCAGCGCTCGGAAGCGGTGCAGAGCAAGGCGTACTGCCAGCAACTCGAGGCAATTCACATGCCATAGGCGCTGGGGTCCTGTCCAGGAGCCCGCGGCAGCATGACCATTGCACATGGCGCCCCAGCCCGTGGTGGAGGCATCTGTTGAGACAACAACATGCCTCGACGCTCGTTCCAGGGGGACACCAGCCCTGAGAAAACTGAGGTTCAACCACGGGGTGAAGGTCTGACGGCAGCTCGAAGTCACTGGAACTCGGAGCTTGCCTTGTTGCCATGCCCACCTCGGGACTCGGTCGCGAAGCCAAAGCTGAAGCGGTCTCATATGAAGCAATCCGAGCGGCGTGACCGCGGCTGCAGATGCCATATGCCCCAGGAGCCTCTGAAAATGTTTCAGTGGAACCGCTTTCTTGCCCTGTATTTGTCTCAGACAAGTCAGCAGTGACTGCGCGCGCTCGCTCGTAAGCTGCGCGGACATGGCGACCGAGTCGATGTCCATACCGAGAAAAGAGATCCTCTGCACGGGGCAAAGTTTGCTCTTCTCCCAGTTGACCCGAAGGCCCAGACGGGCTAAGTGCCGGAGCACAAGGTCCCTGTGTTCGCAAACCTGGTCTCGAGAGTGAGCTATAATGAGCCAGTCGTCGAGATAGTTCAGGATGCGAACCCCGTGAACCCGAAGGGGAACAAGGGCTGCCTCGACGACCTTCGTGAAGACGCGAGGGGACAGGGCCAGCCCGAACGGGAGAACCGCGTACTGATATGCCTGTCCCTCGAAAGCAAACCGGAGGAACGGTCTGTGACGAGGGAGAATGGAGACATGAAAGTAGGCGTCCTTCAGGTCGATCGCTGCAAACCAATCCTGGGGCCGCACACACTCGAAAATGCGTTTGGCGGTGAGCATTTTGAACGGCATCCTGTAAAGGGAGCGATTCAATACTCGCAGGTCCAGGATCGGTCGTAACCCACCGGTTTTCTTGGGGACAATGAAGTAAGGGCTGTAGAAGCCGGACCTCATCTCGGCTGGAGGGACAGTCTCGATTGCACCCTTCGCCAGCAGAGTGGCAATCTCTGCTCGCATGATCGGGGCGTTGCCACCGACCAAAGTGGAGCGGACTCCCCTGTATCGGGGAGGAGACCGTGCGAACTGAATCGCATAGCCGAACCGGACGGTGCGGGCGACCCAGCGGGACAGAAGGGGAAGCTCTAGCCAGGCTTCCAGGAACTGTACCAGCGGGGTCATGCGGACCACCGGCGTCCCCCCGGAGGGGCAGCGAAGCGGAGTAACTGGCCCGGACGTGGACGGCATAGCGATCCGGTGTGGGGGCGCAGTTAAGCTCCGCGCCCTGACAGAGGAGGCCAGGGAAGGACCAGCGTTCCACGGGGGCCTGCTCTGCCAGGGGTCTGGCGACAGAGTGGGACAGGGACGAAACGGCCCGTGGGCGGCACGCCGTGTCAACCGACTCTGGGACAGAGGGGGACGAGGAGAGCACGGCTGGTGGGCGGCGCTCTGGGTCGTCCGAGAACTCTGTGTGCTCAGGGGTGAGAGGTTTGTTTCTGTCTTTAACCACATTAGGGTGCTGCCCACCCGTGGGTGAGCAGCGGGGAGTGGAGAACAAAGGATTCTCCCCCGGCCCTCCACCGGGGGAAGGAGTGGCCCTGCTACCATCTCCTGGGAAACAAACATCATCCCTGAGCAGCCCGTCTCAGGAGCGCCGCTTGGCCCGGCGCTTGGCGGGGGGCGGGGCTGGAGAGGGCTGGGGCGCCTTCCTGCGGCTTCCTCCGCGCGTCGGCCCGGGTGGAGGCCGCTGCTTGGGCCTAGCGGGAGGGGCGGGAGCTTTAGGAGGGCGCCCTCGGCGGGAAGCAGGCTGAGGCGTCTGCCCGACCGACGACGAGGCAGCAGCGGGTCGGCGGGGCAGAATGTGTTTAATGGCCTCAGTCTGCTTCTGTGCAGTTGAAAACTGTTGGGCAAAATCTTCAACTGCGCCGCCGAAGAGGCCGGCCTGGGACAGGGGCGCATCGAGCAGACGAGTCCGCTCGGAATCCCGCATGTCGGCCAGGTTCAGCCACAGGTGTCTCTCCTGGACCACCGCGGTGGACATCACCAGACCCAGGGAGCGTGAGGCTACCTTCGTCGCCCGGAGAGCGAGGTCGGTTGCGGCACGCAGCTCATTGAAGAGCCCTGGGTCTGCCCTGCCCTCGTGCATGTTTCTGAGCATCTGGGCCTGGTAGACCTGCAGAGTGGCCATAGCATGCAGAGAGGTAGCCGCCTGTCCCGCCGCTCTGTAAGACTTCGCCACCAGGGTTGACGAAAATCTACAGGCCTTGGATGGGTGCTTAGGCTCGCCCCGAGAAGAAGCACTCTGAGGACACAGTTGCATCGCAACAGAGCGTTCAACCGAGGGAAGCCCAGTGTACCCACGGGCGGCCGCCTCATCGAGGGGAGGAAAGGCGGATGGGATCAGCGAGCGGTCCCGGGAAGACAGGGGGGTCTTCCAGGACTTCGAGATCTCATCATGCACATCCGGGAAGAAAGGTATTGGGGTTTGCCGTGGACCACGGGGGTCGGCAGCCTTACCCAAAAACCAATCGTCCAGCCGCGAGCGCTCGGGACAGGGTGGAGGCCTCCACTCTAAACCGATGCTCGCGGCTGCCCGGGAAAGCATGGCCGTCATTTCCGGATCCGATTCAGGCACAGCCGTATGCACACCGGAAGGTGGCAGCTGCGCTGAATCTTCACTTCCGGAAGAATCAAGCCCACCTTGTGATGCTGCTACAGACATGGCGTCTTCCTCTGTAGCTTCAACCGAAGCCCGCGGGGCGCCCGAAGGTCCCGCGGGAAACGGAGGCTCACTAGCGGGCACCGTCACTGAAGAGGGGGGCTGGGGTCGCGGACACATAGTCGGCGCCTGGTTCCAGACCGTTACCCTCAGGTCACCCTGGCCACCAGCCGAAGTAGTACTCCTGGGGGGAGCATTAGATCGGGGTGTGGATGAGGGGACTCTCACTCTTGCGAGTTCACTGAGTCTCGACCTTAGTGACGCGATGGTCATGTTCCCACAGAGAGAACATGACTCATCCACGAGCGCTGCTCTAGCGTGATCCATGCCCAAACACACTAGGCAACGCTCGTGCCCATCAGAGTCAGACACATATCTGCCGCAACCAGAAGTGCACGGGCGAGGCATCTTTAAAAAGACGTGCCGCGTGCAAGCTCTTTTTGTGAGAGAGAAACACTCTGATGTCGAGGCGGCCGGGGAGACACGCACTCTCTGGCAAAATCACTGCACAGATCAGCAGGAAGCGCGCGCTCGCTGGAATCGCCCACAAACACCAACACCAGAGGAACTCGTTTGTAAAAGCTGACAAATTCAGAGATGGCTTGAGGAGTGAAGAGGTACTCTTGGCTCCGAAGCGAAAACATAACTGCATGTTGCCAGCGTCCTCCTTTTATACCCACGAGGTGGGGCGGAGTTACGTTATGCAAATTCCGCAGACCCATGGCATTTCTTTGCCATTGGCTCGTTTTGTAATACTCGAAGCTGATAGGCTTTCTAAGCGAAACCCCATTCGTCGTCATCCGACGTAACTCGGAGTGACAACGAAAGGGAACTCAAGCTCCTCGAAGATTTCTCTTTAAAAAATCTCGTTTTAAACTTCTAATTTGTGACCAGTGTTTTGTTTTGCTCTATCCTCTGCGCTTCCGCAAAATATGTTATATATCAGGTCAAAGGTTACTCTTTCGCTGTAATTCGTTGTTTACGGCCGTCTGTCGGAAGCTAGTTATTTTAGTTTGAGTTATTTTAAACTTTTAAATATGGATATTTTTCTTACACAAACGCATTGCTTCGCTTCAGGAGGCCTTTATTAACCCCTTGGATCCATGTGGATTACTTTTAGCATGGATGGATGTGCGTTTTTGGACTTCAAAATCTCATTTACCATTCACTATCATTATAAAGCTTGTAAGTATTTTTTTTTTTTTTTTTTTTAAATATCTCCAATTGTGTTCCTTCTTCAATGTAAGTCTGTGGGATTTTGCATCTTTTATCTGTAGTACAAATGAAGTAGTATGGCTTGTGTATGTTTAACACTTAGCACTCATTGTGGAGTCACTTCTCTGTCTCACAGGGAGCTCTGGAGCGGGTGGATGACGGAGACAGCCGTCTAACACTGGTGTGTACAGAGGGCGAGAAGCTTCTTCTACACCTCCCCAAAGCCAGCGCTGGCCAGGTCCAGCAGAACCTCTCCTCTATCCAGCAGGACTGGGACAGCTACGTGGAGCAGTGTAAACAGAACCAGCAGAACCTGGAAGACAGCGCCAGTCTGCTCAGCGGGTGAGAACTGAACAGCGGCTTCACAGTTCACATTCACGGTTCAATATTATAGCGGCAGATTGTTTGAAGTTATTCCTGCGGATAAACGGCTTTGCTGTGGAAACGAGGACATACTCTCGGCTCTCAAGTTGGCGCGGGGTTATTTGGCCCAAACACTCTGAATTGAAATCTGTGCTGTGTCTTTCTAGCTTTGAGAGCTGTCTGCAGAGGTTGACACGCTGGCTAGAGCGTATGGATGTGAGGATGAGCACAGAGCTGCCCGAGGGGAGACACAGCGATCAGGAGAAAGTGACGCTGGAGCGCGTGGAAGAATTCCAACATGAAGTGCTTAAAGAGAGGTTAGAATACGTCAAACTGACAAATATCAAACTGAATTGGTAAATAAACAGCCCTTTTTTTTGCACCAGCAAAATATGTGGTAACACTTTACAATAAGGTTCATTAGTTAATATTAGTTAATGTATTAACTAATATGAACTAGCAATTAGCAATACAGTTGTTACAGTATTTATTAATCTTTGTTAACGTTAATTGTTAAAAATCCAGCTGTTCAGTGTTTGTTCATGTTAGTTCACGGTGCATTAACTAATGTTAACAAATACAACCTTTGATTTTAATAATGCATTAGTAAATATTGAAATTAATATTAACTAAGATTAATAAATGCTGTGCAAGTATTGTTAATTTTAAATTAACTAATGTTAACTAATGAACCTTATTGTAAAGAGTTACCAAATATAATTTTTTTTAAGCATGTATACCAATTTGTGAAAAATCCCATCCGAAACATTTCATATATGCAAAAAAACACACATTTAATTGAATGAATGAATGAATAAATAAATATTACTAATTAAATAACTATCTATTTATTTATTGTTTGTTTGTATTTTATTTTATTTTGCAGGGAAATATGACCTAAACTGATATGTTAATATGTTCTTATGTTTTTTTTCATATATGAAATGTTTCGGATGGGATTTTTCACAAATCGGTCTTATGTTTTTTTGCATTGTGAAATTATTTTCATGACAATTAAACATATTTTTTACTTGTGGGAAATGTGACCTGGGCATGTTTTCGTGAGATTTACTCATAATTACAGATCTAATATGGACATTTTATAATATATAAGTAATTATAATGTATTGATTGTTTTTTTTAAAAATGCAAATCATTTCCCAACCTCTTCTCCTGCAGGGACTCGTTTGAGAGTCTGTGTCAGGAGGCTCAGGCTCTGAGTGAGGGGGGTCACGGCAGTGGGGCGGAGGTGCGGGCGTCTGCACAGCTCCAGCTGCAGCATCAGGCGCTTCTCAAGGCGGCGAGGGAGAGGCTGCGCGTGTGTCAGCTCAGTCAGCAGGAGCAGCAGAACTTCGAGGAGACGCTGCAGAGCACCTGGGGATGGCTCAGCGGCGTACAGGAGCGCCTCAATACACTCAACAGCACCAGCGGGAATAAAGAGACCCTGGAGAAGAGATTGGGCCTGGTTCAGGTCAGAAAACAGAGTCATGACACACATATGAAGACATATGAGGATTATTTTCTATTTGTAATAGCGCGCACTAGGCATCACTTAAAAAAAAAAGCCTTATACTATAAATATTATTACTTTTTTCAAATGATTAATATTATTAAACTTAAACTCTTTGTAAATCATTATTATATTATATATTAATGATATTATATAAAATATGTTATTATACTATTGATAAAAATATAACAACCAAGCCTTTTGTTTTAATTTTCATTTAATTTAATTTAATTTCATTTCAATTATTTTCTTTTCGTAATTTCTTCATTTCATTACTAGTCTTGTTAGTTATTAATACACTTTTTATATATATATATATATATATATTCTCAAAAATTATATAATCATTGATATTTTGATGATGTTGTTTCAGGACATCTTGCTAATGAAGGGTGAAGGGGAAGTGAAGCTTAACATGACCGTAGGGAAGGGAGAACAGGTGCTGAAGAATTGCAGTAGGGATAAACAGGAAGTTATCCGCTCTCAGCTCAAGAGTCTGAAGGATTCCTGGGCCAATATCCTCATGACTGCAATGAGCTGTCACAGGTGAGAGTTCCTGTCTCCTCTTATGAAACCTAACTTTGGAGAATGATATAATAATCATCTGTGTGTGTGTGATGCAGTCGTCTGGAGTGGACCGTAGCTCAGTGGGGCTGTTTTCTGGAGAGTAAGGCTCAGCTGCAGCAGTGGATGGAGATGGTGGAGCAGGAGGCTGGAGTGGCTCTGCCCCAGCAGCCCGGGCTGAAAGAGAAGGCCTCGCTGCTGGAACGCCTACGGGCCATTCAGGCTGATGTGGACGTCCATTCCTCAGCACTGACCCGCCTAAATGAGAAAGCCTCAGAGATGCATGAGAAAACAGGAGACCAGGCATTCGCTGAAGGACCAAAATCTGAGTTTAACACACAGTTTACCAACATCACAAGTGTCATTAAGGTAAAAATATGTCATACATACAATTCAAACCACCTCCCGTAAGTCACTCAGGATAATACGGTGCATCCGAATTCGTAGGAATTACATTTAAGTTTGAATTTACTTTGCGACCGGTAAAAAAGTTTGTTCTATATAGTTTGAATATGGGAAGTATGAATGAAATTCAGTTGGACTACATCTGAATGGACTGTTGTTACTGTCACATGATCTACAAGCGTCAGATGTGTCGCTTCATTGTTATTCATAAATCCTCTCCCATGTCCTCATGGGATAGTAAAGTGTCTATCGAATGCACACTTAGTAGTAGGTCATCTAGGTACTTTTTGCCTAATGTTTTTCCGAACACTATGTATTCGGACATTCTACTCTTTTGGTGTACTGTTTTTTGCCTACTATATAGTAATAGTGTCTGCTAATGCCTTAAAAAGAACACGAAACGCATTTATGACAAAAACGAAATATTTAGTGGGAAAAAAATGTAGGATGAGACTAGATTTCATCCTCTGGGATTTTATTTGGTCAAGAAAAGTAAACAATATAATTGCTTTAAAATATGTAGTTTAGAAAGGTTGTCTTTGAGGCAGAGAAAATTATGTTATGATAAAAGACTTTGAAAATAACATATATTTATTATATAATAATAATAATCTGCACTCATGATTTTTTCACAAAATACCAGGAACATTTACTGAAAAATTAAACAGTATCATTTGTATATACTGTCTTGTGCTGTAGAGTAAAGTCCAACAGATGGAGGAGATGGTCAAAGAGCATGAGCAGTATGTGGAGTCGGTGCGTGACCTGAACGACTGGCTCACCTCGGCTAAAGAAGAGCTCCAGCGCTGGTCAGATATGTCTGGTGACGCAGCTTCTGTTCAGAGGAAACTCTCTAAAGTCAGGGTACGTTTATCTGTTTACTATACTGACACACACTACCGTTCAAACGTTTTTGAAAGAAATGAATACATTTATTCAGCAAGGATGCGTTTAATTGATCAAAAGTGACGGTAACATTTCTTACATAGTTAAAAAAGATTTCTGTTTCAAATAAATGCTGTTCTTTTGAACTTTCTACTATTCATCACAGAATGCTGAAAAAAATATATACAGTATATACATGCACAAAAGCATTTAGCAGCACAACTGTTTTCAACATTGATAATAACAAGAGATGTTTCTTAAACTGCAAATCAGCAAATTGATTTCTGATTTCTGAAGGATCACGTGACACTGAAGACTGGAGTAAATGATGCTGAAAATACAGCTTTGCCATCACAGGAATAAATTACATTTTAGAATATATTCAACTCGGTAAAAGTTATTTTAAATTGTAATTATATTTCACAATATTACTGTTCTGTAACTGTACTGTTACTGATCTAATTAATGAAACCTTGGTGAGCAGAAGAGACTTTCAAATATATATATATATATATATAAAACAATTACTGACCCCATACTTTTGAAAAGTTGTATAAAATAAGTTTTTTTAACGATAGATATTTTCAGCTGAGCTCTGCTATAAAAAAGCTTGACATTTTTGAATACCATACTGTAACCATGTTAACATGTCCAAAAAAACATGGCAATCCAGTGATACTTTTTTAAAATTTCCTTAAATTTGGACAGTATCTATTATTTTTGTTCAATGTAAATTAAATTTACCCTGAAAAATGTGTTATACACCACACCAAAAACAATTTTTGAATTTTAACTCTGAATCTGCTAGTAAATTTCATAAATAATTACAAAGAAAGTAACATATTGAATTAAACGTGACATTTTGAAGTAGAAAATAATTTTCTTGTATTCAAGTATTTTCTTGTATAAAAGATACTCCAATATTTTTTTGGGGCATACATGCTCTGATATCTTATCATGCACAACTAGAACCAGAAACTTTTATTAAAGGGATAGTTCACCAAAAAATGAAAATTAGCCTATGATTTACTCACCCTGAAGCCATCCTGGGTGTATATGACTTAAATATGGGTATTTTTCTTACAAAAACCCATGGTTTCGATTCAGAAGGCCTTTATTAACCCCCTGGAGCCATTTGGACTATTTTTTTTCATGGATGGATGCACTTTTTTGGGCTTCATTTTTTCTCCAGCCATTCACACCCATTATAAAGCTTGGATTAGCCAGGATATTTTTTAATATAACTCTGATTGTATTCGTCTGAAAGAAGAATATCATGTATACCTAGGATGGCTTGAGGGTGAGTAAATATTGGGGTAATTTTTGGGTGAACTATCCCTTTAAGGAAGTAAACTGGGTCAGTTTTGATTTCATGTTAACTTTAAAGCGTTGCAATTTCATTTTAGGGGCTGTTAGACTCCAAGAATCAAGGACGTGAGCGCCTGACCCGTGTGCAGAGCTGTGGAGCCGCCACACGGGACCACACTTCCACGGTGGGATGTGAGGTTCTGGAGAGGGAGGAGTCCGGCATGCTCTCGGCCTGGGAACAGTGGGAGCGCGGAGCTAAACACGTGTGCTCTGGTCTGGAGGGCGTTCTATCTCAGATGGCCAACTCAGAGCAGGAGTTCAACAGCTTAGCTGCACAGCTGGAGCAGGACCTGCAGGAGTTCAGCAGCAAGCTGCAAGAGTGGCGCATCAAACTGCAGCAGGTGGAGGAAATGACCTCAGGGGAAGAGGCTGTGCAGGGCTGGCAGATAGCGAAGGTAAAGCCTACAGAGCAAAATAATAAAGTTATATATATATATATATATGTATGTGTTGTTTTAATGTTGCTGTGCTTCATGTTTTTATGTCTCAGGACACCCTGGAAGCATTGTTAAATGTGGAGCCCATGTCTGACAATTTGAAGTGTCAGCTCAATGACTTGTGCCGGTTCTCCAGAGATCTGGGCACTCAATCTGAAAGAGTGTCCGCCCTCATTAAAGAATACAACAGGTAGGAGAGCTCATGAGACATTTCTAGGTTTTACACAGAGACAGACCATTTTTGTTATTGTTAACTAAAAATAAAATGATTAACAATCATTTTTGCTCATTTAAAATAATGCTGAAGTAAAACAAAATATAAACTATAGATTAAAATAGGTTTTTAGCTGAAGTGCTAAAATTACAGAAACTAAAACTGAAGTAAAAGAATGTAAAGTTCTTTTAAAGTATAAAGGAATTAAAGCAATAATAGTACATGAGTAATACTAAAATAAAATGGACAGACTCACCGATAATCACCCAATCTCTGATTGACATTTAAAACCACCATAACCAATAGTTTGTTTTTCAGGGGTGAGCAAATCTAAAATTGACGAAAATCGATCATAATAATAGACCAGCATGCAAGACAGTATTAGTAAGTTGTGGGAACGATTTGTTAATTTGTGACCACAATATACATATTTTTCCCCCATGTCATGTGTGGGGCTCCATACAGATTTGTAGCACAACCAGTTACTCTTTTTTATTCAGAAGCCCTCATTTTTGCAACCCTGATTGGTCAGAAATTGGTCTGGTGCTGGGTAGTGAGGACCCAAATGTAGAGATGACCTTCAGTGATCTTTGTTTAGATAGAAAAAGTGAGCAAAATACCAACTATAACAATCCCATAGAGCAGGGCTTGAGCACACTGCAAGAATACGGCAGAACAGCACACATGGAATGTACGACAATGAACTGGCACAGGGCAGAGAACAAATGGAGAATAAATAGGAGAGCAAACAAACAGGGTAATGAGGGAGGACAGGTTGGATAAATAAACCAATAATCAAGTAACAAGAGGAGTGAGGTTAAGACAACAGCACATGGCCCATAGAAACAAACAAAACAAAGCCATGTGCTCACACAAAACATGACACAAACAAGCAGCAAATAAGAGCTCTCACCGACTGTGTGTCCACACAAAAAATGACTCAGAACAAGACAACGCAGAAGCACATGGCTACACGAATGCCCGGCCAGTGAAAACGCAAACCAGACGCTCGACAAAAACACACAAGGCAATAGCGCACAGTGAGTGAATAAACACTCAACCCGTGCGCTCACAACAAGAGAAACAACACAGAGAATGACTGTCTGAACACCGACACCGAACTAGACCAATTTCCCTGAATCCGAACACCACACACAGCATTTCACGGGAAAAAGCACACGGGCCACGCATACTCAAAACCGCACATTCACACAAAGAAAAGACGATAGGAGAGTTAGAGCTCTGTCACCAAACCAAGAATAAAGCGTGAAGTGACAGAACCCTGACAGGATCAGAGAGTCTGCAAATGGTAGATGTGCCATCTAAGACTGAGACTGCATGCTATCAGTGAAATCTTTTCTTCAGCACTGTCGTTTGCATCTTTCTTCTTCACTGTAGCCTCAGTCTCCAGGCGTCCCGGGAGTGTCAGGGAAAGGAGAAGCTCCTGGAGCAGCGGTTCCGTGCTGCTTTTCGAGACTTCCAGCAGTGGCTGGTCAATGCCAAAATCAATACAGCCAAATGTTTTGATGTGCCTCAGAACCTGGCGGAAGCATCGTCCAGTCTGCAGAAGATCCAGGTAAAATTTTATTGATTTACTACGAGTTTTCTAATGAATTCCGTTCCAGTTTGGAACACGAAATATAATTCATTGCATTAATGAGAGTACATTTTTCTTATTGCAGGAGTTTCTAAGTGACCGTGAGCAAGGCCACGGCAAACTAAACACGGTGGCAGCCAGCGGAGAGCTGCTGATGAGTATCATTGCCAAAGACAGAGTGGAGTCAGTCAGAGCCAAAATAAACTCAACCAGAGAAGACTGGAAAACACTCATGACAAATCTGCACCAGAGAGAGACCGCCTTACAGGTGTCCGACGCTTTGAGAGATCATTTGATCATAAAAAATGTTAATCTAGTGACATCTCTTGAGTCTGAGACTCTTCATTTGGGCCAGTAAACTACCACTCAAATCTATGGAAGCTTGATTCCGCCAGGGAATAAAAAATCGAAAAGGTAATTACGACTTTTTATATCACAATTTCTCATAATAGCGAGTCAGAATTGTGAGATAAAAAGTGCAAATAACCTTTTTTTTTTATTTATTCTGTGGCGGAAAAAAAAGATTTCATACAAAACAGCCATTGCATAACACAATAGCAACTACCTGCAACATCTAAACATCTAGTTACATTTATTATTCATGTTATTCAATATTTCTGGCAATCTCAAGGCGTACTAAGTGAATAATTTAGATCATAGGACCTCAGCCGACAAAAAACACTGTAAATTCCTGATCTAGCTAATCAATCATTATCTCTTTAAATATAGCATCATTAACTATTTTGCTCCAGAATCTTCAGTCTCAGATGCGGGACTTTGAAACGAGTGTGGAGCCGCTCCAGGATTGGCTGAATGAAACCGAAGAAGCCGTACGGGAGAGCAGCAGTCGGCTACATGACCTCACAGCCAAGAAACAGGAACTGCACAGGTTACAGGTGTAGTACAACGTAATCAATACCACCTTTATTCACAGCCATTTCCAGAAGAGCCATTCACAAGCATCATTCTAGCTGATCGGAGTAGTTACGCTTTATGGCATTGCTGCTGAACATGAAATAGCATTGCACAACTCATTTCATTTCCATAATGTGTCAAATTGGAAATTCAATGAGAAAAATGTGTATACTTTATAATATACAGTTGTAAACAGATATAGGGCAGAGATTTTATGCATCATAAGTTATTTGGCTGTTGGTTAACATTATGAAATGGCCTGTGTGGTCTTGGTGACATTTGAAAAGCAAAGTCGTTTTAAAGGCCAGCCAAGTTATTTTATTTTGGTAAAAGATTATAAAGACAGTTATAAAGATTTGTTCTAGTGTTATTTTAGTATTATTTATGTATTAATATTTTTTAGTTTTTTTAATTTTATGTGCTGTTTAAAACATATATGAACTTAATATATATATATTAATTTATTTTTATTTTAGTTATAGTAATTTAGGTACTTCAACATTTATTTCTGTTAGTTTTTACATTTCCGTTTAGTTTCCATTTAATGTTTATATTTATTTCAGATTATTTCAATTAACAAAAACTTTTACTTTTAGTTTTAAGTAACAATAATTACAACACTGATGTGTGCGCAATAAAACCAGGGATGTGTTTTAACAAAGTAAGCAGGGTCATTTGACTTTAATGTCAGAATGTATGTATAGAAAATGGTCAGTGCATGTGATCAAGTGTAGAAAACAGCTGCTTTCATGTCATGCTTTAATCTGCTTCTCTGTCATGCACATTTTCACATCGCTTATCCCCAGTCTTAACGTCTGTGCTGTTCATGTGCTGCCATGTTGCTTTATTAATCATCTGACTAACACAGGACTGTGTGTGATGCTTCTGTGTGCTAACGTGCCTGTGCTTTCACAGTCTCTGCTAGAGGAATTAGCCTCTAAGGAGTCTCAGCTGCACAGGTTGAGGGAGAAGGCCCAGCAGCTGTGGGACGGACACACGGCCGGAAAGGGCTTTGTGCACCGTGTCTCGCAGCTCTCAGCTCAGTACCTAGCTTTAAGCAACCTGACCAAGGTAACGTCCCATCTGTCTGCCCGATGGCTACCCGTCCCCGGTGATGCAGGGGTCAACAGGCTGTGTGAGCACGTAGGGCTGTGTCCGAAACCTTAATAATGTGGATTTATCTGGTATCAAATAAAGATTGGAAGGCATCAAGACACATACTAATCCAATGGTTATCTAAAGTTCTGTCAACATTAAAATGGTGTCTGATGGAGCAGTAAATTAATTTATAAGTTTTAAAGAGTTTTTTTTTAACCTACCTACCTGTCTGTCTGTCTGTCTGTCTGTTTGTCTTTCTATCTCAAGAAATAAGCATGAAATGTTTGCTTGGATATCTAAATGTTATTTAATAATATTAAAACTTGATATTGTGATATCTGAAAACATTTTTCTTAATATGTGATTTTACGTCAGTGACCTTCGGTTTTGGACACAGCCCACGTGTTTCTATTTAGGGTGGAGAACACATTTTATCTGAAAACTTTGTGTGGAGTAATTAAGCTCATGAACAGTTATTCAATTTCCAAAAGTATTCTTTTTGATGTTATATTCACATTGTATTTAGGTTCTCAATTAAGTACTCAATTGTTGCACAAAAATGATGTATTTCGGGCAGTGTAAGTATTGTTATGGCTTAAATGCTAAAAAAACAACAACAAAAAAACAAATCATATGGAATAATCATCCAGACCTATAAGTCTTCAACATGACTAAAAAGTGCTGTTGCTTTCCTTTTAACACAATGACTATTTCTAATAAGATGCTACCCCTACCAAATAATTGTTATTAACTGTATGTTATGATCATGTATGGATCACAGACACATTATCCTAAGCAAATGATTCACTGTCACGGTGGGTAGTGGAGAATGGAAAAGAGGACTCAAGTGCGGAGTGAAATGAAGAGGTTTAATAAAGATGAAACATAAAATAAACAAACCAACAAAAGAAATCCAAGGTCTCAGAACTTAATCCAACAAAGACATAGCAGGGCAGGGCAGGACAGGACAGGGCAGGGCAGGGCAGGACAGGACAGGACAGGACAGGACAGGACAGGCACAGAACGCCACGCGACTAACACACGTAACAATAACAACGTATGAGCACAGGAGGCAAACAAAGGAGGGTAACGAGGAGGACAGGTGAGACAAATAAACCAATAATCAGATAACAAGGGGGAGGGACCAGACAATGACAAGAGCACATGGCCCAAAATAACAAAACACCCATGTGCATCACAAGACAGGACAGACATGTGAAATTCACTTTATCTTTGAGAAGTGATTATTTATCCGATTATGTTGTACCTGTCTGATAGGAAAAAGCATCTCGAATCGACCGCATTGTGTCCGAGCACCAGCTGTTCTCGCAGGGCCTGAAAGAGCTGCAGAACTGGGTGGCTGATACCAGTCACATGCTGCAAACCTACTGCACTCCCACCGCAGACAAAAACGTGCTGGACAGCAGGATGATCAAACTCGAGGTGAAGAACACAGCCGAGAATATATGTCTCCACAATAACCATATTTACTTCCAAAATGACAACTGAATGCCATGCCACATAAATCAAACCTAAAATAGAGTGAGGTCATGCAACATTAATGTAGCATACTGAATTCTATACTACTGAAATGTTTATTGTTGAATATTGCATACTATTTCGCATACTACTTTTGTAGTGGGCAATATATACTGTGCAGTATTCAGGAAGCACAGGAGTTCGGAGCTCATTCTGAACATTTGATCTAAAGTATGTGACTTTGATTGTTTATGGGCATTTGCATGATTTGTATGGGCATTTGATTTCATGGCCCTTTTCATGTAGTTTACATGTAATGAGAGGTTTTTGCATACATGTTACCCAGGCTTTACTGACGGCACGTCAAGAGAAGGAAATACAGCTGAAAATGCTGCTAACAAGAGGAGAGTCTGTTCAGAGGAACACCTCCGCTGAGGGTGTACATCTGGTCCGCCAACAAATCGAGGACCTCAAGGACTCCTGGGATGGACTGCTGTCAGCATCTATTCAGTGCAAAAGGTTAATGTGGTCTTATTAAAATCAGTGCAAAAGCCTAACATAAAAATACACTTGCTTTGTTTATAATTAAATTTGTATTTGATGGATGTCATAAAAAAGTATATACACTAATATGTCATGGTAAAGTAATTTTATGTGGTAGCAGAAAATGTTTTTTTTTTATTATATATATATATATTAGTCTGTATACACACACATACACACACACACACACACACTCACACACATATATATTTATATATCTAGTTATTTAATTTATATTTGTTATTTGTACGTTATAATAATACAATAATCCTTTCATTCGTAAACTTTAATTGCCACGTTTTCAAAATGATAAAAACATTTTTAGAACATTTAAAAAAAAAAACTTGACTTTTTAAACGTTTAGAGAACATTCAGAGATAAGGTTTTCACATTTTAAAGGGATAGTTCACCCAAAAGTTACAATTCTGTCCTCCTTTACTCACCCTCATGTTGCTCCAAACCTGTACAAGGTTCTTTCTTCTGCTGAACACAAAAGAAGATATTTTGAATGTCGGAAACCAGTTGATGGGCCTCATTTACTTCCATAGTATTTTATTTTTCATACTATGGAAGGCAGTGGGAAAATTCTTCCAAATACTTTCTTTTGTGTTCAGCAGAAGAAGAAATTCATACAGGTTTGGAACAGATTTTTGGGTGAACTATCCCTTTAAAGGGAATGTTAGCAAAACGGTTTTAGAACACATTTTAGTTAGCTTGGCAAGAGGTCTGATTCCTTTTCCTAACAAATGAATAAAAAATCTGAAATCATAGCAAAACAGCTTCTCATTGAGATTAAAACAGAAGACTCAAAACTAGTATATAGCGAACTCTAGAACTTTGAACAGACAAAAAATGGTTGTTTATAAAAAGAGTGTTCTTTGCTGAAGTTGAATTAGCTAGTATATTAAAGGGTGTTATGTTTGGGTTCGAACAGTCAACTGGAGGGTGCTCTGTCACAGTGGACCAGTTACCAGGAGGACGTGCGGCAGTTTGTGAGCTGGATGGAGACTGTGGAAGAGACTTTAAACTCTGCAGACAAACAGTGTTCTGAGATGAGAGACAAAACCACCTACCTGGGCAAAGCCAAAGTACGGCGTTATTGTCAATGCTGAGTCTCTGAATAATTTGTAATTGTATTCAGTCCTACCTTACAAACATTCTCCTCTTTTCAGTTGCTCTCAGAAGATGTTTTAAGTCACAGCAGTGTTCTGGACGTCATATCTATGAAGGGATCCAACATGGCTGAGCACTATGTCACCCAGTTGGAGATTCAAGACTTGCAAGAGCGCTATAACATTGTCAAAAATAAAGCCCAGGTATAATGCATCCCTCATTGGTCACCATATTGAATATTCAGCACGTGTTGACGCACTCACATGTTTCTGCCACAGTGTGCAGTTGCCAAAGCGGAGGAGCTGGTGTCGGGCCATCAGGTGTACCAGCGTAGTCTGCATGAGTTTAAAGACTGGTTGGAACAACAGCAGGAGAGACTGAGCTGCTACACACAGCTGGAGGGAGACGTCGAGACGCTAGAGGACACGCTACGCAAACTACAGGTCAGAAGACGTCTTCAAGTGGTTATTGTGAGGGACATTATATGCTGAGAAAGTTCGACACCTCATTTGTTCATTTGAACACTCTTAACTTGCAGGACTTCTAAAATATGTTTTCCTCTTTTAATGACTAATGCTTTATTTATTTATTTGTTTGTTATAGGTATTTGGCAAATAATTGAATGTCATTAACAAACATTATAATGCTTAAGATAAAATAAGTAGTACATTTATATTCAAATATAATTATTTATGACAATATATTAATTCAGATTTACCAGTAAATATTAATAATTAGGGATGCTCTTATATAGACATTTTGGTTAATTCGGATAATCGATTGTTTTTATTGTAAAGACTGATTTTATAATATCTTAATGTTTTTTTTTTCTGTTGCTTAAAAACATGGTCATAATAAAGTTCAAATCTGAAATGTTATACATTTAGAATATGTAAATATCAGTCATCAAAAAAATATCATATATGTTAGAAAGATGTATAATTGGATCTAAAGACATAGACAATACTGTCTGAAGTACAAAATTTAATTTTATATGGTATATTTATATTCTATATTATATTGAGAAACTGGTAGTGTTCAGAATTGAAATTAATTCTAAAACTAAAAATAATTTCATGATTCCAGAAATTTCAAGAACTGTATGTTCTTCAACAAAAACAATAGTAATTCAAGGAAAAAAATAATTTTTTTTTAGCTTTTTAATTCAATTTGAATTTTTGAATAATATTAATATTAATAACTAATTATTTTACTTATAAGACACTTTATGTTTTAATTTTTATTATATAAATATTTAAATACAACTTAAGTTAGATTGTTTTAACATATTGATATTAATAATTAAATATATATTACTTATAATATATATTTTTATGTTTTATATTTTTAATAATAAAAAAATTCAGATATTTTTATTTTCATTATAGAATGTTAATTATATTTAAATGATTTTTGGAAGCCCCCCTTGTGGACCCGGCCATTTGGTTTAGAATGACTGATTTAAAGAAATGCCATTATTAGTCAATAGTTTGATTACTTGGGATTTTAATATAAATATGCATTAGAGAAACAACTTGTATCCGTCTCCAGGAGCTGCAGGTGCACTGCACAGAAGGTCACGCTCTGCTCAACATGCTGCTGGTGACCAGAGAGCAGGTGATATCCTGGGGCGTCCCGCAGTTAGAGGACCGATGCTTGGAGACGGTCCAGCAAGAGTGGGGCTCGTATCAGGCCCGGCTGGGGGAGACCAGATCTCACCTCAACAGCGCTCTGGCCAAACTCCGGCAGATTGAGCAGAAGTTCCAGCGGCTGGATAACTGGCTCAAGGGGATGGAAACTAAAGGACAGTTGCGCTCCGGCCGTCGCTCTGACAGAGGAACAAAAGAGGCACAGCTACATCTCCTGAAGGTTGGATTCACTGAAAATTTCTAGTAAATTTCACGAATAGTCCCAAAGAAACGACAATTAATGCATTGAATTAAATGTGATATTTTGTAGTAGAAAGACTTTAAGTTGTATTTTCTTGTAAAATGCACACCAGTAATCTTTGTTTTATTCCCAAACTTTGAAAAAAATATTTTACATCATAGTTACCATAAATCTGGATTAGTACGCTAAAGGTTATAGGTTCAAACCCAAGATGAGGTTATTCATGTAACATACAGTTGCTCCTAGAGAACTGTTCCAGTAGAATATGTTAGTGATATATTGTTGTGATTGTTTCATCAGGGTTGGCATGAGGAGGTGCTGGCCTATCAGGAGGAGATCGAGGGTCTCAGTGTCCTGGCCCAACAGGTTTTAGAAGAGATGCCCATAAGCAGCAGAGTCAGTGCTAGAGCCACACAACTGACGTCCCGCTATCATGCCCTGCTGCTACACTTGCAGGTACACTTTAAACACACATTTACCTAGCCTATTAAATGAAGACATACCATAAACCTTCTATAAAGTGTTTATAAATCTAAATATAATCACCTCAGACTAATCCAAACCCTAAAAAACTGTATTTAGTCTATTTATGAATAATCTTTCCAAAAGGGATTGTGTGAGATTTAGTTTTGTACCCAAAATATAGAAAAGTAAACCCACAAAAAAACATTAAGATAGCTATCTAAATGGGTGGCGTATCATAAAATTATTTTGTTTTTAAATAAACCCATTTATAATTGTGAAAGACTAACCATAACTCAAACCTTACCCCTAAAGGACAACCAAAAAAAAACATTATTTACTTACATTATTTAGCACTCTTTCCTTCAAGGATATTTGATCACAATGAAGTTAGATTAAGCTCATTTTTTGGGATATTTTGTAATCATTTGAAACACACAAACTATAAATACAGCACAAGGGTTACAATGCTGAATTGAACTATTAATTTTATATGTATTTGCAGGACACTATCAAGCAGCTGAAGGAGGAAATGTCCATTATTGAAGAGTCCCAGAGTGTCTTTAGCACATTCTCTGATTGGTTGAGCACAGCACAAAAGAACTTCAGTAGTGTGACCACTACTACCATTGATGTGGTTGATCGTGTTTCCATGGAGAAGAAGATGAAAAAATTAGAGGTATGACAAATATGATCTTTGGTTATTATGGAAAAGCAGCTTTATACTTTAACGTATGCAAGTTTACACTTTTGTTCAAAACTGTGCAGTAATGCAGTCAATACATTTCTTTTTGTTGATAAAGTTAATAATTGTATTCAGTAAGGACAGTAAAGACATCTATAATGTTACAAAATATTTATATTTTAAAATAAATGCTGTTATTTTCTATTCATCAAAGAATTCTGAAAAAAATGTATCATAGTTTCCACAAAAATATCAAGTAGCACAACTGTTTTCAACATTAATGATAATAATTCAAACTGTTTCTTGAGCATCAAATCAGCATATTAGAATGATTTCTGAAGGATCATGTGACACTGAAGACTGGAGTAATGATGCTGAAAATTCAGCTTTGCAACACAGGAATAAAGTACATTTTTAAATACAGTTCTTTTAAATATTACTGTCCTTACTGTATTTTTGAAACAAATACTTTCAAATATATAAAAAAATCTCCATAGGCCCCAAACGTTAGTGCATATCCTCAAATGAAGTTCTTTTTTTGCCTCAGGCTCTGCAGGGTGATATGGAGCTGGGTCACACCTTCCTGAAGACCATGCGTGAAAAGACTGATCGTGCCATGACGTTCCTGGAGGAACCTGAGGCAGAGCAGCTCAAGGAGGAAGTCGACACCCGACTCTCCCAGCTGGAGGCATTGATCAGAGCTCTGCGGTCAGAGCTTAGTGCCACAGAGAAATCGATACAGCTTTCCAAAGACTTCCTGGACAAATACAAGACTCAATCACAATGGCTCACAGAGACAAAATTACTGCTGGCGTCTCCTGTGGAGCCAAAGGCTGAACTTTACCAAAAAAAGGCTCAGCTAGCCAAATATAAGGTGAACAAAACAGATTTTTTTGTGAGAAATGAAGACATGATAAATCACATTTGTGTGAGCATGAACAATTATGCATAGCTTCTAATACAGCCGTCTTCAGAGAGTCATGTGAACCCTTTACTATGTCAAATGCTTCCTTTGTCCCCTTCTAGACAATCCAGCAGACCATCCAGTCCCATGAGTCAGCTGTCAAATCGGTAATAGAGAAGGGAGATGCACTTCTTGAAACGATCCGGGACCCGTCTGTCAGCGAGAACATTGGCAAGCTGAAATCCGACTATCAAGACTTATGCAGTAATGCCAAGGTACTATCATGCATAATACAAGAGCCTTTGAAAACATGTCTCTGCAACCTGTGTTCCATGCGTTTTGCTGGTCTGTTGTAGGTTCATGTTCAGAGTTTGACGGAGAGCGTGAGAGAGCATGAGGACTATAACTGTGAACTACAAGAAGTCGAGAAATGGCTGTTACAGATGTCTAGCAGGCTGGTCACTTCTGATTCCACACAAAGTGGCAATTTAGAGACGGCCACACAACAGCTAGCCAGACACAAGGTGTGTGCACTGTTATTATAGCTATTATTTATATCTTCCAGATATCCAATGAACAATAGCTTTGCATCAACTTGCAAGCCATAAAACTACCATAAAAATAAATAACAATCCATGCAGAAGTCAAATAAACAATTTCATAGTCTGTTTCCTCTCACTGTTTTTTTTTAAACATTATTTATATTTTTAGATGCATATGCATAAATATATTTAGTTTGTAACTACTGACTTTTCTTAGCTTATTTCTTGTCAATTCTATTTCTGATTTGGCCTGTTTCTTCTCAGGCAATAATGGAGGAGATTGCTGGTTTTGAGGAGCGTTTGACCAGCCTGAAGGACAAAGGCGAACGTCTCACCAGTAGCTGCACAGAGCAAGTGCAGGCCAAGATCAGTCAGCAGATCCAGGCACACCAGCAGGGAACCAGAGACAGTTATTCGGCTATCTGCAGCACGGCTCAGCGTGTGAGCACTCCTGCTAATAAAGGATTGCATTATCAGAAATGTCGCCATAGTCTAATGTTTAACGTTTGGCTCATCAGGTGTATCAGAGTCTTGACCGTGAGCTCCAGAAGCATGTCAGCCATCAGGACACCCTGCAGCAGTGTCAGACGTGGCTGTCCACCGTTAAAGAGGAGATCCAGCTGCAGACGCAGACTCCTTATGGCCTTCAGGAGGCTCTGAAACAGGTAGATGCCACAGAGCAGGAGATTGATTCTGTTACAAAAACCAGCTTAGAATGTGTCTGAACAAATTTAGACACACACACACATACAGGTCCTTCTCAAAAAAATAGCATATTGTGATAAAGTTCATTATTTTCCATAATGTAATGATAAAAATTATACTTTCATATGTTTTAGATTCATTGCACACCAACTGAAATATTTCAGCTGTTTTATTGTTTTAATACTGATGATTTTGGCATACAGCTCATGAAAACCCCAAATTCCTGTCTCAAAAAAGGAGCATCTCATGAAAAGGTTCTCTAAACGAGCTATTAACCTAATCATCTGAATCAACTAATTAACTCTAAACACCTGCAAAAGATTCCTGAGGCTTTTAAAAACTCCCAGCCTGTATCATTACTAAAAACCGCAATCATGGGTAAGACTGCCGACCTGACTGCTGTTCAGAAGGCCATTATTGACACCCTCAAGCAGGAGGGTAAGACACAGAAAGAAATTTCTGAACAAATAGGCTGTTCCCAGAGTGCTGTATCAAGGCACCTCAGTGGGAAGTCTGTGGGAAGGAAAAAGTGTGGCAAAAAACGCTGCACAACGAGAAGAGGTGACCGGACCCTGAGGAAGATTGTGGAGAAGGACCGATTCCAGACCTTGGGGGACCTGCGGAAGCAGTGGACTGAGTCTGGAGTAGAAACATCCAGAGCCACCGTGCACAGGCATGTGCAGGAAATGGGCTACAGGTGCCGCATTCCCCAGGTCAAGCCACTTTTGAACCAGAAACAGCGGCAGAAGCGCCTGACCTGGGCTACAGAGAAGCAGCACTGGACTGTTGCTCAGTGGTTGCATGTCATTCGGAAATCAAGGTGCCAGAGTCTGGAGGAAGACTGGGGAGAAGAAAATGCCAAAATGCCTGAAGTCCAGTGTCAAGTACCCACAGTCAGTGATGGTCTGGGGTGCCATGTCAGCTGCTGGTGTTGGTCCACTGTGTTTTATCAAGGGCAGGGTCAATGCAGCTAGCTATCAGGAGATTTTGGAGCACTTCATGCTTCCATCTGCTGAAAAGCTTTATGGAGATGACGATTTCATTTTTCAGCACGACCTGGCACCTGCTCACAGTGCCAAAACTACTGGTAAATGGTTTACTGACCATGGTATTACTGTGCTCAATTGGCCTGCCAACACTCCTGACCTGAACCCCATAGAGAATCTGTGGGATACTGTGAAGAGAAAGTTGAGAGACGCAAGACCTAACACTCTGGATGAGCTTAAGGCCGCTATCGAAGCATCCTGGGCCTCCATAACACCTCAGCAGTGCCACAGGCTGATTGCCTCCATGCCACGCCGCATTGAAGCAGTCATTTCTGCAAAAGGATTCCCGACCAAGTATTGAGTGCATAACTGAACATAATTATTTGAAGGTTGACTTGTTTTTTTTGTATTAAAAATAATGAACTTTATAACAATATGCTAATTTTTTGAGAAGGACCTGTATATATATATATTTTTTTTTTTCAAGAGTTTTCAGACCTGTAAAGTGCCACATGTCCTGCCAATTTATAAAAATTCTTTGAACTGGAAATAGTTAAGAAGCTCCTTCTGAAAAAATACATGATTTATTTTACTGTATAAGACATACAATACAATATATTAAATGTATTATATAGGCCTATTACTATTTAAATAAGCAATACTTCAGTCTTTTCTGTTATTTTGTCCAAAAAACATAATGTGAATTTTAAAAGTATGTTTAAATTGCCTCGAAAAGTGTAGCTTTGGACATACAGTAACTTAATTAAATAAATATATATTAAAATGTATAATATATTTTTATATCATATATAGATTACAGTAACTATTATAGCATTAAAGTTTATATATATATATATATATATATTGAATATACAGTATGTAAATATAATTTTTACAAAATTTTATTTAAAAAAAAGCTTTTCATTAATGTCTATGCAATTCCTCTTTTTAATAAAATAATATATATATTTACCTTAATGAAAAGCATTTACCTTAATGAAAATGCTTTTTATTAAGGTAAATATATATATATATATTTTTTTTTTAAAGGGGAATTGCATAGACATTGTTTACTGCACTCATATAGCTATTGTTGTTGTTATTATTATTTTTTGCACATATATGTTTTAATGATATTTAGTTACATTTTGACTACTTACTCCACAGGTGAAGCACTTCAGGGCCCTACAGGAGCAGGCCAGTACATATCTTGACCTGGTTTGTTCAGTGTGTGATTTATCTGATGAGTCTGTAAGGGCTACAGCTGCCAAAATACAGCAAACCAAAACAATGGTGAGTTTGATCACGCAGACTTATCTAATGCCGCTTTGGGTTGTAAAGTTAATCTAGTTAATAATAATATGATTGATATGGTCAATTCTACAGATTGAGGAGAGGATGACCATTTCTCAAGTGCTGTCAGATAGCTGGAGGGAGATTAAAGAGCAAAAACAGGAACTCGCAACACTTTTCCAGGACATGGAACATCAATTGCAAAGTCTCTCCAGGAGACCTGCGGAGCTGGAGCCCAAGATTGCTCAAAACATGCTTGATCAAGCCAAAGTAAATATATATGTGTAATCTTGATTAATGTAATGTTTTTATATATCAAAAATGTTATTTATATAATATTAAAATAAAAATATTATATTATATATCTATATTATGAATAATACTGTATATTTTGGTAAATGTAATGTGGGTTGAGGAAAAGTTGGCTATGATTTTATTGGTTAATATTATTTTTTATCTACCCTGGCCTTGATTACATCAGCAGAACAAGAACAAAAGCTAAATGTTTCAAATGTTGAGAAAGTTATTACATTTTGATGACAGATTATGACACCAGACATTTTATTTTTTAGGATAATGTGCACAGATGAATTCTGCACAAAAAGACCAGCAAGATTTATTTATAACGTAAAAGAGTCATTTTCATGTCTCATCTTGTCTCTCTTTTTATGCTTTTCTTATCCTCTGTGCTCATGTTGCCTGTAGGAATTTGGCCAGCACCTTCAAAGCAGACAAAGCACTCTGACTAAAATGACAGAGCTTGTGAGTAAGCTGACAGAAGGGAAGGAGTCTCCTGAGCATACAGACATTGGTCGATTGAGTCATGCATGGTTGGAACTGTGTCATCAGGCTAACAAACTGCATGCTCAGAGAGAGGAAGATCTGCGAAGGACTAAAGAGTATCATGACTGCATCAGTGCCATGGAAGCCCTCTTTGAACAGATGTCCAAGGAATGGGATAACCTAGCCAGGTAGAACTATTATTCAGGATTTAGTGTAAATGTATTTGTATGACACGTTTAATTAGTGCTACATTGAAAGTGTAATTTGAGACATTATTCTTTCATTATTTTGTAGAACTGATGCTGAGAGTTCATCTAACCATTTGGAGGCTCTTCGAAAACTCTCAGTTGTTCTTAAAGAAAAGATAAACACACTTGATGACCTCAAAGAACAGAAGCAAAAAGTAATGTATCACTTAAACCTGGATGACAAAGAGCTGGTGAAGGAGCAGATCGGCCACTTTGAGCAACGATGGGCCCATCTAGAGAGCCTCATTGAGAGGAAGATCCAAGACTCCATTGTGACCCTTGAAGACATGGGCCAAGTTGAGGCCCGTTTGAGGGAAGCTCGCGAATGGGCCGAGGAGCAGCAGCCTGCCCTGTCCGAAGCCATGAAGATGAGTCCTCCACCTGAGCTAGCACAGAGTTTCCTCTTTGACCATCTCACCATATGCAGTGAACTGGAAGTCAAGCAGCTTCTGCTGGCCCAGGCTATGAGCGATGCAGATAGGGTTTTAGCACATCTTGGGCTAAACGAAAGGCAAAGACTGCAGCAGCTTATCTCAGAAACTCAAGCAGAAGTGGAGTCCTTGAGCGTCAAAGTGGTTCAACGTAGGAAACACCTAAGCAAAGCCTTCACTGAGAGAACCCAGTTCCTGTTGGCTGTGAATCAAGCTATCACCTGGGTCCAACAGAACGAGAAGAAAGCACAAGCAGAGGATTATATTGCCCTTCTTCCCGATGACCTATCTAAGCAGGTGAGGACCTGCAGAAACATCCAGAGTAGCTTGAGGGCCTACCAAAGTGAGCTGACCTCCCTGTGGTCCCAAGGTAGGGATTTGATGAAAGATGCCTCTGAAGAAGAGAAATCAGAGATGTTAAACAAGCTCCAAGAGCTGCAGAATACCTTTGAGGTTGCCCTACAGAAGTGTAGTCAGAGGCTTCAGGAGCTGGAAAAGGTGTTGGTGACTAGAAAATATTTCAAGGTAGATCTCGAGAAGATATGCCAGTGGTTGAAGCAAGCTGATATTGTGACCTTCCCAGAGATCAACCTCATGAACGGAGATACAGAATTAAGCTCGCAACTTACAAAATACCAACAGATATTGGATCAAGCCATGGAATATGAGAACCTTCTGCTAACTGTGCAAAGAACGGGTCAAGAAATACTTCCCACTCTGAATGAAGTCGACCACTGCTATTTAGATGAGAAATTGATTGCTCTTCCTCAACAGTACAATAATATTTTAGGACTAGCCAAAGAGAAACAAGAGAAAATACAGCAAGCTATTCTTGCCCGACAGGAATATGCCTCCTTTATCGATATCACCCACAAAGCACTTAAAGAACTTGAGGAACAGTTCTACAATTTGGGGATGCAGTCTGTCAGCCTTAAGACTGAGGAAGTTGTCAGTCTTCTGGCAGATTATAAAGCTCTCCTAGAGGAGTTGACCAATCTCGGACACGCCGTCAGTGAGCTTAACCAGAAGAAAGAGGGATTTCGAAGCACTGGTCAACCTTGGAGACCTGAAGAAATGACTCAACTTGTTAGCCTTTACAACGGACTCAAAAGATTGATTGAGCAGAGGATAGAACATCTCGACAACACTCTGGAATCTTTCGAGGACCATCAAGCCATGGCTATGCAGGTTGATTCCGAGCTAAAGGCCACCAAAGAGCAACTGGTGAAAGTCAATGCGGAGACACAGTCAGCTGAGGAGAGATTGAAAAACTATCATGCCCTGGCCGCTAGTCTTCAAGGTGCCAGCTCTCACCTCACTCGACTCATGGAGCAGATGGATAACCTGGTATCCCACATGGATACCGCTGCACACGAGGCTTCAAAGCAGCGGGTGACCTCTTGGCAGGAAGAGCTTCAGTCATTACAGTCAGCTGTTGGAGAACTAATTGTCGAGTGTGAGAACAGGTTTGTGCAGAGTAAAGACTTTGAGACCGAAGTCAATCGGACCTTAACTTGGCTCCAGCAAATCAAAGATGAACTTGGCTCTGAGGTGGTGGTAGATGTCAAGATTGAGAAAGTCCAGGAGGAAATCCGGAAGCAACAAATAATGCAAGAGGAAGTGCAGTCAAGGCTGAGGATAGTGGCGGCTCTTAGCACCAGAGAGAAGCAGAAGTACACCAGTGCCAATGAGCTCGTTCCCGCTCATGTGGACTCAAGTCTACAAGAGATGGCTAAGCTGGAGGCTGATGTTCAACGTGCCCTGAGCTCTAAACAGGCAAGTTCTATTAAAACCATCAATTCAATGAATACTATTAGTTAAAGCACAAAAACCTTGCATATATCTTCACCATTATGTTGTGTTTTAGATACTGTGCCCCAACATGGGATTCTGGTGTGGCTACCAGGCCTCTTAATAAGCTAAGCCAGTAGGAGTTCCTTAGTCAACCAATGGTTACCCTACACTCCTAAAAAAAAAAAGTTATTTATTGGCATATGTGGTCCATAAAGAACCTTAAATGTCCATGGAACCTTTCCATTGTTCAAAATGTCTTTATTGTGGAAAAAGTTCTTCACACTTGAATGTGGTTCTTTTAAGAACTGTTCCATGAACTATTCTTGGGGGAATTGTCCTTCTATGGCATATAAAACCTTTTGAAACCTTTATTTTTAATAGTGTAGCTTACTATTAACAAATGAATCCAAATATTTCTCTTATAGATTACATTAGAACAAGCTCTTGGCTTGTGTCAGAAGTATCACTCCAGAATGCAAACAGCATGTGAGTGGCTGGAGGACGCTGTGGGCTTCTTGCAACAGGCCAGTCTCGGGGTGGACGTGGAGAACTACGAGGAGTGTTTGAGGCAACAAGAAGATATCATGGCCACCGAACAGGAGTTCCTGGGTGTACTTCAGGAGCTGGAATCGTTGCCACCTCAACTTGAAAACCTGGTCAACTCTACATCCAAAGAGCAACTTCGACTTAGTGTGGAGTCTGCACAGCAGAGAGGTGTGGAGGTCAGAGACCAGCTGCAGTGCCACCAAGACATTTTAAACAGGTACAGTTTGGAACACAGCAGTTTTCCAGAACAATTGAGGTCTTAGATATAATAAGAGTTTGTTATTGTAAATTGACCCAAGATTGATGCCAATAAAGACTGCTTATTGTAGTTATAATGTGACCTTTTCAGCTGTGTTGCCCAGTGGAATTTATATCAGGAGGCCAGACAGACAGTCATTGAGCTGATGAATGAGGCAGAGAAGAAGCTAACAGAGTTTTCAACAGCCAAGGCTGCAACGGGCCACGAAGCTGAAGAGAAACTCAGGAGTCATAAGGTGAGCTAAGTATGCCATATTGACTCTCTTTCTTGAGAAAATAAACTTATTTTAAAGTCTGATGATGATAAATTATGATAAACCAGTTAAACCAATTCAAAATGTCTTCATCTTTGGCCTGCAGTCATTAGTATCCATGGTGAACAGTTTCCAAGAAAAGTTGACTGGTCTGGAAGAGCAAGCGTCCCAGTTAGAGCTGATTGGAAGTGACGCCAGTAAAGCCACCATAAGTCGATCCATGACCACAGTATGGCAGCGCTGGACCAGGTTACGCAGTGTAGCACGGGGCCAAGAGAGGGTGCTGGAGGATACGGCTCATGAATGGAGAACTTTCAGGGAAAAGGTGCAGTTTCACTTGTGGCCAAATATTGTTGGACTCCCCATTTAATTTTATGATGCTCTGTCCCTACACAAATTAATGACATAAATCAAATGGTTAATGACACAAATCAAATGGTTTGAAATGGTATATTGAATATATATCGAATTTAATGGTACAATCACTTGGGTTAACAGGTTAATGTCACACATAATTATATCGTTTTTTAAACAGGACAACTATGTTTTTCAGATGATGAAGGTTAGAGCTGTAACAGAAGAGCTGAAGGGCCGTGTTCCTGATTGCACCACTGAAAAAGCTTCCAAAGCCACATTGCAGTCACATCTGGACCAATACGAGCTGGTTGGTCAGGACTTAGAGAGGGAGCAGTCTTCTCTAACTCTCCTACGACAGTATGCTCTCAGCCTGCTACATGATGTGGAGGTGTCTGTGCCGACTGCTGATCACAAGCAATTACCAAGTCTGAAGGAGATCAAAGCCGTTCAAGATAAGCTAGAGAGGTGTGTAATCTTTCTCCAAATCAATATGAAATCCAGCACCAAAATATTATTATGTATAGTCAGAGTGCAAAATATACTTTATATGCTATGTATAAAAATATGCTATATATCTGTTTAGTACTTTTAAAATCTGTCAAAGAAAAGAGTACACTTGTTTTTTTTCAAGCATCACTAAGATTTGCTAATACCAATATGATTACATATATTTTGTACAATTGTAGTTAACTAATAAATATTAATTCAACTGTCTACAGTAACCAATGTATTTGTAGCTTGTGCAAATGGTAAAAAGTGATTGATTGCTAACCAGTTTAATGTCAGTGTAGTTTTGCTTCCAATTAATGGCTTTAACAGAATAATGCTGATAATTAGCCTGTACCAGCATTATTGACTGAAGGCTAATTTGTACAACCTGTGTCTCTTTTAGTCTCCTGCAGAAGGCCAGGACAGGAAAGACTCGGGTCCAGCAGGAATTATCGGACAGGGAAGGTGTGGAGAGAGGACTGAGTCTGGTCAAGAGCTGGATCCAGGACTCCAGGGAGCTCCTGCTGAATCCCACATCTGATCTGGATATTCTCACACAAGAATTGGAGGTGAAAAAAAAAATTAAACAGTATTTAGTATCCAACACTATTTTTTTTTTCAAACTTCAGTATGCTACACTATTGACACAATTTTGCATATTTAATTAGGGGAAGTTGAGCTCATTGCATTGTGGGATGCAGTACCCAATGCAGTATTTCTTGATACTTCAAGACATTTAGTGTTTCTGGTTTTGCATGCATATAGAAGATTTTCATATTATTCACAGTATACATACTATAGTGGTAGTATGTAAATAGAATGGTAGAATGAATTTGCCTGTCGTAATTGTATTTTAAATTTGTGCAGGTGATGCATGGAGAGCTGATTACTCATCGTCAGAACGTGGACAAGCTTGCAGAGCAGCAGCAAAGTAAATACTTGGACCTGTACACTATTTTACCATCCGAGATCTCAATGCAGCTGGCTGAAGTGTCCCTGGCACTGGGATCCATTGAGGACCAGGTACATTGTTTTCATAGTGTATTAATGGGCAGTTTCTTACTAAATCATAGGAGACCAATGTTTTGAACAATATTACCCTTTTTTATATTACCCAACACTTCATAATATAAGATATAAATGAATTAATCCATACCTTTAGGTTCAAGCCAAGGAGAGAGACATCCAGAAGACCAGAGTTATCAAAGAAGAGTTCAACTCCAGAATTCATGATGTGTCTGAAAAGTTGAAGGCCATCTCTACCACTCTGAAGGAAAAGGCCACAGATATTGACCAGGCCAAAGATGAGTCCAGAGTAAGTGTTGCATCCTAATAATCTTTATATTGCTAACATTTTAATGTGTTTTTTGTAAACAAATGCTCACTGCCTTGAGTGGCTATAAAGTACTTAAACTCCTTGCTGTATTTCTAGCGTCTCTGTGATGAACTTGACGGCTGCGGAAGAAATCTCGCTGAGCTAGAAGCCGCAGTGCAGGACTTTGGTCGCCGTAACCCTCTGATAGCCAGACAGCTAGCTGATGCAATTGCCAAATTACGAGAGATCCATCATCACACTCTGCGACTGGCTGAATATAAGACTATATGGTTGAAGAAGGTAAGAAACATTATGTTTTACTAATAGACAAAATGAACATTCAGCTAATAAGACAGAATCTCACTGAAAATGAACCTACTTGCTACATGCTCATTAATTATTATTTTTGTATTAGTCTTTCAAACATTGTATGTGATGTGATGCGTTTTTTCTCATAAGGCGGATGCACATTTAGATGAGTACAACGAGATGTTTGATTTCATAGTGAAGTGGACAGACAGAGCCAGGAGCCTGGTGAAGGCCAACATAATTTGGAACTCCTCCTCGCACTTGCAAGAACAGATCAGGATGTATCAGGTGAACTACAAATCAACTGTGTATATAACATTTAAGTGCAATTATCTGTTGTACAGTAAGAATTAATAATCTGTGCTTTTGACCCTGCAGTCTGTTCTACGTGAGTCGCGTGAGCTCCATGGTGACATGGAGGCCATGCAGGAGAAGGTGGAGATACTGTCTGAGACGCTGCAGGTGGAGGCCATGGGACAGCAGGTGTCAGAACTGAGCCGTCACACTGAGGAACTGGAGCAGAGCATCAGATCGCGACTTCAGAGTCTACAGGACGCAGCGAAGGTTTGAGCACCTCATCGCGCCTAAAACGATTTCCTCCCTCCTCAGATTTAAATATATTTATTATATTCTTTTAAGTAGCTCAGCATGACTGACTGATTTGTATTTTCTTTTAGGATATGGAGAGGTTTGAGAATGAAGTGAAGGCCCTGCATGTGTCTCTGGAGCAGGTTCAAGCCACTCTCACGTCTCCTGAACTGGCCCGACTCAGTCTAAAAGAACAACTGACTCAAAGACAGGTACATTTATCTGCTTTGATCCTGAATACATCATTTATTTGAGTCCTATTATTCCATGCACAGCCTACTTGACTCCATTATAGATGTGTAATTGATATGTGTAATAAAATTGATTTTAAGTTTAAATTGAGTTATGGAGCAGTGGCTTAGTAGTTAGTTTAATCCAGCTTGATCCTGTCCATCTTCCTCTTTTCCCATGCTTTCTTAAATGTGTCTGGTTGTAGTTCACATGGTTCAAGATCTGGTAACAGAAAAGTTCTTCTGCTTAATTGAGTGCTTTCTGTGAACCTGTTTTTTTGTTATACTGTAAATACAGTATTTTAGTGTGGAAAGAAGGGAAGCAATTTTTGTTCTTAGAAGGGATTTTTTTTAAAGCGTTTGCTGGCAGACATGGAGAGCTTCAAGCAGCAGGTAGAGGACATGCAGGAGTGTCATAGTGCTCTAAGAGTCCCTGAGGAAGTGGTGACCAGTTTGTCCATCTGTCGCACTGCTCTGAATCTTCAACAAGAGGCCAGTCAGCTGCAGCACACCGCCATCCAGCAGTGCAACATCCTGCAGGTAAGTCAGAAAACGCATCCAGGCAAGCATTCCTTGTGCTTGCTCTTTCGGAATACAAACAGTATTTTGGACAGATAATGCTGGAGAATCATGTCCACAGATAGAGGTTGGATAGTACTGTATGCACCACAAGTTTATTGAGACACAGACAAACAGAAGGGCTAATAAACAATATATTACTACTGTTTCTGACTTCCGAGTACATGTGGAACACATCATAAATGATCCTGAACCCTGAGTGCTTATAGCTTATTAGGCACAAATGCTGTCTTTGTTTTATGATCTGTAAGGTGTATTCAGAGGGTTATTTTTTAGAATGGGTCATGTTTTGCTATATTAAATGTCCCCACAAATAACAGGCTAAAATATTTAAGTCTACATGATGTAACAGCTTCGTAAAGGAACTAAATAGTGTATTAGTTTGCATTTAAATATTTCAAAGGTGTCTGAAAGAGGTTAGTTAATGGGTAAGGTTAGGATGTAGTAATTAACCCAATTTAAGAACAATAGAAGTCCAGTAGGACTCCAGTAGGATATAATAATGAATGTGTATGATGTCTGTTTTAGGAGGCAGTGGTGCAGTATGAACAGTATGAACAGGAAGTCAGAAACCTGCAGGCCATGATTGAAGATGCTCACCGGGTCATTCAGGACCAACCTGTGAACACCAGCAACATACAAGAGCTGCAGGCACAAATTAATCATCATGAGGTGCAGTGATATTTTAGGATATTTATGCTATTATAGCATTTACTAATATTACTGTCATAGTATTTATTCATATTTTGAATTAGAATTGTTTTTCATTAATCATTCATGTTTTTGTCTTTTAAAAAACATATATTTCTATATAGATTTATTTTTATTTCAGTTTTAGTCATTTTAGTACTTACACAAATTTCTGTTTATTTCAGTCAAGGCAACATTTCTAATTTTCATTTAAGTTTAGGGTTTTCATCTAATATTTTTATTTTATTTTAGCTTTATTTCAATTGCCAAAAATATTTTAATAGTTTTAGTTAACAATAGCAACACTGATGAGGTGTCACGTATATTCACCTCAGTGATGCCACACTAGCTCTGTCTCCATCCACATATTTTCATGCACATTTTTGATTGTAGCTTAAAAAAACCTGGATGGAAATGCCAAGATGTTCTTAAATTCTAAAAAATCATTTTTTAATCCGATAAGAAGATATGCATAATAACTTTGAAAGCAAGATAACATAACCGTATTTGTTGCGTTTTTTATCTGCGCACTCTGAGGCACAAGTCAGTTATGATGAAAAAAGAGAAATTGTAGCAACTTTCATTTGTATTAAAGATATTTTACACCAATTTCCCAGGAAGTCAAGATTTAGTTAGGTGGAAACATTGCTTTATTATATATTAAAGTTTTGCATACAAGTTAAATTCGCGTCTTTGGATGGAAACATAGCTACTGTCCTCAAATCTCATTTTTGTTGACTTCTGTTTGTGGTTAGCCATACTGATCTTTCCTGTTTCTTGCATTAACCTAAAGGGCAGCTAAGTAATATTTTTTGTGTTTATTTTTATCTAAACAGGAACTGGCCCAGAAAATTAAGAGCTACCAGGAGCAGATTGCATCTCTGAATTCCAAGTGTAAGATGCTGACGGTGAAAGCTAAACACGCCACCACGCTCCTGACAGTGAGTGACGCAGAGGGCTTAACCGAGAGTCTGGAGGAACTGGACGGTGATGCTATTAAAAGAAAGACCCAGTCACAAGTCTCGGTATGTTATTCTGAACGTGGGCGTGCCAGTATAATCGTGGGATAAACAAACAAACAAGAGTAGTAAATGTCTCAAAAAGTGATTGCTATTTGTTCTTGTAATCTAAATAATTGTCATAATAATAATAATCATTTAATCAGAATATTTGTCTTGTATTAAAAATATAGAATCATCCTTAAAACAAGGTCAATTTACTTGAGAAACAATAACATAAGGTATTAAGACTTTTAAGAAAAAATGGATCTTTAATATCTTTAGTTTCTATTTGATATTTTAATGACTATAATAAGTACAGTTTTCGCCATGAAAATAGCCAAATAATCTGACATGGCTTAAAAAAACAAACATATATATAACATAATTGCCTGACCCTTTTAGCATTTGTTGCTTTAAGCATAAATCTAACCAAATTTAGACCTAAAACAAGAAGAAAAACATTCTGTGAATATATTCCTTGAAAACAAAGCATGCATTATTTTACACAGTTTTAAAAATGTATTTATTATATGTAAATGTAACTTATTTGAGATATTTTTGCATGAAAACCACAAGTACTGAGAAGAAGAAACAAAAAAAAATAAGAGATTAAAAACGGACCCTTTTACCAGAACGGTCTTTATTTACTCATCTCTCAGCGATCTTTTGCATGTCTTAATCACTGAACGTTACAGCTCTGTGAACTGACTGACTAATATCTTCTGCTCCGTGACTCTCTGATTTTTATGCTTTCAGATGTCGGCTGGTCGCTGTCAGTCTCTCCTGTCTCCTGTGACAGAGGAGTCTGGGGAGGAGGGCACCAGCAGTGAGATCTGCTCTCCTGCTTTCTGTCGATCTCCCTCTCCTGTCACTAACACTGAAGCAGCCATTACCAAGGTATTAGCAGTAATGTCAAAGCATTTGGTGCTTGATCTTATTTCTCGCAGACTTTTCCTTTGCTGCCTTTTTGCAATTATCAGTTTCACCTTAATCTGTGACAGACAGCAGTGCAGTGACTTTTTTAGCACATTAGCATGATGTATTTTATTTTGCATTGTTTTTACTTGGACTGTCCTAAATGTAGATGTCCATGGGAAGAGCCACTCTCACCAGAGCTCCCCTCCAGGAGCTGTACAATCCCACGCTGGAGTCTGTAGCCAGTTTAGATGATCTTCAGCGCTCGTGGGAGACCCTGAAAAATGTGGTACGTTGGTCTTTTGTGTTCAACAGTCAGATGCACCAGTATTTAAAGTCTGGTCTTTGAGTTGTGATTATCTTCGTGTTTTGCAGATAAGTGAAAAGCAGAAGACTCTCTACGAGGCTCTGGAGAAGCAACAGCGCTATCAGGGATCTGTACAGTCCATCTCTACTAAGATGGAGTCCATCGAGACCAGATTAAACGAGCCCCCTATGCATGATCTCAGTCCTGACAGACAAATGGTCCTATATCAGGTGAGCCAATAGAATTGAAGTTCTGAAGGATTTTCTCTGTTGCCTTTGGTCCAGCTATAGCCTATAGGAGCTTTATAAGAATATGGATGCATAACAAAAACAAAATCATCATACTGGCATATTCCTTCAGAATCAGATGGAGGAAATCGTCAGACTGCAGGATGAAATAGATGGGCTTCAGTCCAGCTTGACTGAAGAGCTGATGTCTGATGTCGTGGACTCAGACTCTTCGGATCAATTGGCCATGCAGTCCACACTCACTGTGCTGGCGGAGAGGATGGCCACCATACACATGAAGGCTTCAGGAAAACGCCAACTTCTTGAGGTATACCTATACATATACATATATATATATATATATATAACATTTTGTTTTAGTGATCAATTAAGCTTGATTTACATTCTTGGTTTACATTTAATCACTTACATTTCAAAACTACACAAGATACAAAGAAATAAGGTTGTAATGTAAAATAACATTATTTACATTATAAACAACGTTATTTAACAAATAATAAATATACATTTTATAATAACACAACTGTTCAGAAGTTTGAGTTGCTACGATTTTTAAAAAATGTTTTTGAAAGAAGCCTCTTACAGTATGTTCAGCAAGGCTGGTGAACATAAAAAATACAGTAAAAACAGTAATATTGTGAAATATGATTACGATTTAAATAATCTCTTTCTATTTTAATATTTTGAAATGTAAATAATTCCTGTGATGGCAACAGGTGAGGCATAGACTAATGCAAAGAAAACGAGAGGGTGTGGCAAAGACATGGCGAACATAACAAACATCATCCACAAAACACAAAAAGACAGATCCGGCTGGTCATCCGAGAGTCCTGACAGATGCCCAGTAGATATTCATAGATGTTTATGGTGATGTGTATAGGAGCGACAGAGTGAACGAGTGGAAAAGCAGCAGCAGGCGCAGGCTTTACAGAGCTACCTGGACCAGGCAGACCAGCTGGACCAATGGCTGCGGAGCACTCGTGGCGACATCACTTCCTGCTCTCAGGACTCGGAAGACATGGAAGAGCAACTCATAGACTGTCAGGTTAGAGCGCACTCTACTGCCGATTACTAAAATATATAAATTATTAATGATTTACTGTTTAATCTAAAAAAGAAAATGTATTATTTTGTGTTTCCCCTGTGAAGGCCACCTTCCCTTTCCCTTTCCCTCTGTACAGATAAAACTTTATCAGAATGATTCCAGTTCGCATGGATACGCGGAAACGACAAACAATTCTGTATTATGCAGGCCAGACAACTCATTTGTCAACGTCAATGCGCCTGCGTACATATATATTCAAATGCGCATAGACTAAACATAATGTGCATGTGCATGCCGTCACCGTTTTCACAGATTCACGTTTTTGAAGTTTACACGGAGATGATAACGTTTTTCAAAAATGTTCAAAACTTGCACCTTGGAACCTATTTTAAAGTTTGCGTTCTCGAGCCACCAAACACTGTTGTCCTGCAAGTGAACGGCCAGAACACATTAAAAGTTAAAATACCTAAGTTAGTAACTAATGATCTTTGCAATGGAAGTGAATCAATCAAAAACTAACTTTAGCTGGACAATATCGTTATTCTAGAGCTGCCATAAAGCCAAAAAGTAAAATATCTCTGTTACTTTAATTTCCTATTATCACTGTAAAGCTGCTTTGAACCAATCTATATGGTTAAAAGCGCTATATAAATGAAGGTGACTTAACAAGTCAAGTCAAATAAAGTCAAGTCAAGTCATCTATCGCCTGTTTTGTGTTTTTAAACGAATGAGTTTTTGTTAATTCCTCTCAGAGAACAGGATACTTTGTTATCCGTACACAGCAGTATTAAAAGGCCTCTGAGCATTCAGATGGATTGATTCTTAAGCGTCTGTGGCACGAGCCATAATCAGATTATGCAAATGTATCAGCGTAACACTGTTCACAGTTGGCTTTGAGGATAATAGAGGATTCCTGTGAGAGGATTGGTGCTCATTTGAAGTCTGTTCCACCTCTTATTGCATATTCATGAGGGTGACTGCAGCATTAGTGGTGAAAGGGGTGGGGCTTCGTCTTTGTACATAAATACAAACTGGCAGATGTCCCAATGCGGAACACCTTGACTTTTTTTAGTAGCATATGCACTGTGTTGACAATTTTCAAGTGAATTTTGGATATAATTTGAAGTACTTTTATCCATTCTTGTTGTTATCCTCAAGAATGCATGTTTACTGTGAGCATGGCACGTGAGGGATTACAGATAATGTACAGCGCTGTAGGTGTTGGTAAGGTTCTGGGATGAGAGCTGCAGAACCATGTTTGAGCTGGTCTCTCTTCTGTTGCTCCTGCAGAACATGTTGCTGGAAATCGAGGAGAAGGTGCTGGCTCTCTCCGAGCTCTCCAGACACAGCGAGAATCTTCTGCTTGAGGGCCGCCCGGAGAACAGGGAGGACGCGGAGCAGCTCGCCAGGAAGTTGCGCACGCTGAAAGGCAGCCTGCTAGAGCTGCAGAGGATGCTGCAAGACAAGCAGATCAACATTCAGGTGAGACTGGACCTCTGAATCAAGGCTGGAAACTTTGACATGTTTGTTCTAGAGGTTCATTTGGAAACCCTAAAAAAGTACTCAGGCGGGATGTTAGCGCTATATTACTTTGATATATATGATACAGAATGATTTCCTTATGTATATACTAAATATCATTGTATTAAATGGTGCTTCAAATTCCTTCAAGTTCCATGGCCAAAACATTATAATGGTACATAATATTAATAATAATAATAATAATAATAATAATAGTAATACATTTTATTTGTATAGTGTCTTTCATAAAATAATAATAATAATTTTTATTATTATTATAAAATATTTTATCCACTATTAACACCATCTCTGACAGTGAGGAGGAATGAAACAAAACCATTATTTTTATTATACAATCTTATATTAAAACAATTGTAATATATTTTTAAAGTTTTAAAAACTGCATAAACTTAAACTAACATACAGTTTTTTTTGTTGTAGAAAAATAAAGTAAACAAGTTTTTTTTAAGTACAGTTAAATCCAGGATTAAAGTAAAATCCATGTTAAAATAAAAAAGATTTTGTTAACACTTTACAATAAGATTTCATTTGTTAACATTAGTTAATGTATTAACTAACATGAACTAACCATGAGCAATGCATGTGTTACTGTATTTGTTAATCTTTGTTAACATTAGTTAATAAAATATACATCTGTTCATTGCATGTTACTTCAGTGTATTAACAACGTGTTAGTAAATGTTGAAATTAACATGAACAAAGGATAATAAATGCTGTAAAAGTGCAGTTCATTATTATGTGAACTAATGTAGTTAACTAATGTTAAGTACTTTATTATAATAAAGGTTTTATTATAATAAAATTACATTAAATATTAAAATAAAATAATGGGTTTTATTAAAATAAAATAGATCTTTTATAATAAATTTGAATATGATTTTTGATCATTTCTTTCTGAGTCAAATTTGACCCACTTTTTGTGAGATTCTCTAAAAGTTGTGTCTTTTATTTCCTGCAGGCGACTTTAATTTGGGAGGAGTTGAAAGGCCTTCAAACATCATGTGTAATAATGATATATTACATCATAGGTTTTTTGTTCTTGTCACTCCATGTGCAGACTAATTCAGCAGCACTGGGTTCTGGGTCTGAATACCACAATCTCATGCATGACTTCCTCTTTTCCTGCTGTTATTCACAAAAATATTGCAAAATATGAGAATGATGACTGATTATTTGATTCATGATTGTATGATCTTTTGATTTTATTGTAAATCATTTCCAACAAGGTATTTACGGTATTCAAGACTGTTAATCCTCTGTAAGTACTCATGTTTGCATTGTCCCTCTCCCGCAGGATTCCCTTCTGGAACGGTCAGACTCCAGTGAATCAGACTCCAGTCTGTCCCAGAGTCCAAACATGCAGGACTGGCTGGCCCAGGCTCGCTCCACACGCAGCCTACAGCACCAGGACACCCTCCAGAAACAGAAGGTACATAACATTTCACAAGAAGAAGAGTGATCAAAATATCCAGAACTATCAACGTTGTGTCCTCCAGAGGGACTGAACCTGTAGAAGGTTGTTTTAAATAAGAAAGCATCTACTAAATGAGGAATGATAGTATATTATGTTCATTCAGGAGCTTGAAGAGCAACTTGCCGAGCAAAAGAAGCTGTTGAAATCTCTAGCCAGTCGTGGAGAGGAAATACTCACCCAACAAGCATCACCCGTCAGAGCCAGGTACCATTAACCTTATTTCTCTCTCCCTGCTGCTCACTGTTTCCTATCATTTTGACCTCAAACCTTTACAATTCTGTCTGTCAAATCTTCTGCAGTGCGACGGAGACCCTGTCCCCTGATATAGAGATGGAGGGAGACAGTCAGGCCGTGAAAAAGCTGAGGAGAAAGAGATGGGAAAGTCTGAAAAAAGATATGGTCACTAAACTACAGCTACTCATGAACACCCTGGAACAAGACCGCAAACAACCGGTACACTGATTTCTTTACAGTATCCACATCGCTCAAATGTAGAGTGGTTGACCAAAACATGAAGATTTTAGATTAAAATGCATATTTTAGGTCAGCAATTTTTAATCACCTTTCAACTTTTTTGCAGATTACCTGATTAGCTAGAAAGTGTGACAAATGAATTTCTGAAAGTGCATACATTCAATGCACTCTCTCAATTAATAAGTATGCAACTATTAGTGGTGGGAATCTTTGGGCACGTCAAGATCCGATCTGATTCCGATTCTGGGAGTCACGATCTGATTCCAAGACAAATCTTGATCTGCTTTTTTTCCCTTTATAATTACTTTACAACTTGGAAATCTCAAAATCTTTTATTTTTTTAATCTAAATGATTTAGATCAAAATTGATGATCAAATTAAAAAATTTAATAATATATAAACTAATATAGCTTCAAAACGTAAAACAAGTAGTAAATAATTAAGAGGAACAAAGAAACATATTACAAGCAATAAACAAAGAATGCTTTCAGTAGAGTATCTGAACGTTTTCCATTCAAGAGCAGTGAGTGATTTGACTCTTTCTCAGCTTTATTGTTGTTTGATTATTGATGATGACATCATAGACAGAGGGGGATCTAATAAGCAGCATTCACACTAATGCACAGATCTCTTTTGAAATATAACATGTTTTTTGTCCTGTCGAATCCCTTAAAACATAACTGACTGTGTTTACATTCATTTCGCGTCATAAGAGCATTTTGAGATGCAAGTACATTTACCACTTACACGGAGTCGCACACAGCCGCATGCAAGCCCACTGTATTCCAAACGACATAAATTATGCCTTCGTACAGCATTTGTAAGGAAAATAATGGCGGGCGAGACTGCACACTGCAAGCGTATAACATCAAGCAAAGCCCACGTTTCTCACAACGCATATCCTGTGCAATGAAGTTCAAGAATGCCCTTGTAATTCGCTTCAACCTTTCCGAACTTTATGAAAGATTAGTGTGTGTGTGCGTGTGTGTGTGTAATTGGAAGCAAGCAGAATACAGGTGTTTCTAAATTCACACTCAAAAAAATTATAAACTGTTAAAAACTGTACTCAGAATCAATCCAGAATCGTGATGCGTATACATTTACATTAATGCAATTGGCAGATGCTTTTATCCAAAGCAACTCACATTGCATTTAAGGCATAATTTTGATTAGTTTCCTGGAAATCAAACCTATGACCTTGGCATTCATCTCATAAATATTTGTATCAATCTATGTTGCATAATACTATCAGTCTCTCTTTCCCTTTTTCTGCATTTGGGTTCTCAACTATCATTTTACTTTAAACTTTAGCACTATTCTTTTTGCGGCCTAGCTGCCTTCAGGGAATGCAAAAGTTCTTGCATAACTGGAGCACAGCTGTAATACTCGGAAACTCTCTCTGTTGGTGGAGTATTGTGTAAAAGCTTTATATTTTCTAACAGTTTTACTCCAGAACTGCTTGTGTGAAGACTGCCGCCCCGGTTTATAAGAGAGAGACTCATGTCCAGGACAAGTCCAGCCTGATGTCCCTGCACAATGGATTCAGTCAGACAATAAAGGAAATAACCCCTCAGGTAGACACATTTATATAAAACAGTTCTGGTGCTTTGATGCATGCAGTTGTGACGACA
Source organism: Meda fulgida (assembly GCA_030578275.1). NCBI lineage: Eukaryota > Metazoa > Chordata > Actinopteri > Cypriniformes > Leuciscidae > Meda > Meda fulgida. The sequence continues at coordinate 9,932,771 of CM060632.1, read as the reverse complement.
CAACAATTGAGTATTGAATTGAATTGTATTGATGCACCTAGTTCCTTAACAGCCTTAACACTTAGGCTAAAGAACTGTAGTATTTGTTATGAATGTTTACACACTTACCATGGTAAAATCACTATAATGCACAACCTATTGCCAGTTTATCATATCAGCATGTGCGTGTCGTGTGTGTCCTAAACAGTGTATAATGTGTTCTTGTTTCTACAGGCCACAGAGCGCGAGGTCATTCTGATGGAGCAGCAGCTTTATTCAGCAGTCACAGCCTCTTCCTCTTGGGTGGATGATGTGGAGAACACACTGTTTTCTGGCCCTGCGCTGCTGACGGAGAACGCTGAGACACAACTGTCCAATTATGAGGTCTAAACTTTGAGCGGCAAATTTTGCTAGATACTATCTGATTCCTATCTGAGACATCATATCCCGCCCACATTCAGTTCTCCGGATGTTTGTTTTATATAAAAGACATTTTACACTAAACAAAATAATATTATATATCCTCATATATATATGACTTCTGGACAATAATTTAAGCCCTTAAAATTGTATTATTAAAACTATTTATTATGTTATTAAAGAACATTTATGTTTTATATTATTTTAATAAAAAACTAGTGCTGTCAAATCGATTAGTCGCGATTCATCGCATCTATAAAAGTTTTTGTTTACATAATTTATGTGTGTATAGACAGTATATATATATATATATACAGTCTTTATATATAAACTTACACTGCCATTTTAAAAGTTTGGTAAGATTTTTAATGTTTTTAAAATAAGTCTCTTATGCTCTCCAAGGCTGCATTTATTTGATTTAAAAAAAAAAAAAAAAACAGTAATATTGTGAAATATTATTACAATTTAAAATAACTGTTTTCTATTTGAATATATTTTAATAAGTAATTTTCCTGTGATGCAAAGCTGAATTTTCAGCATCATTACTCCAGTCTTCAGTGTCACATGATCCTTCAGAAATAATTCTAATATGCTGATTGGCTGCTCAAGAAACGTTTATTATTTTTTTCATCAATGTTGAAAACAGTTGTACAAAACACTTTTATATTTTAAAAGTTAATATTTTGAATTACCTTTAATTTTTTTCAATTTTTATTTTCATGTTAGTTTTAATTTTAGTGAATTTAGTACTTCAGCTTATTTTTTGAGTTTGTTGCCAAGGGAACATTTCTCATTTAAGTTTCCTAACAACACTGCCAACTGTGAAAAGTAAAACTATACATGTAGATAGAGCTGTAGAATTAACTGAAACACATTTATAAATATCTTATCTATTTTTTTTGCTTACCTCGCAGACATTGGGGAAAGAAGTGACGGAGGTGACCAGGGTGGCCAGCCACAGCCAGGGCCTGATCGCCAGCTCTGTGGGTCTCTCTGAGGAAGAGCAGAGCCTGATGAAGGACACTCTGGACTGTCTGACGCGACGCCTGGGAGCCCTGGACTCGGCTCTGGACCGTCGCTGTGACACCATGCGGAGCAGAATGCGGGAGCTCACGGCTTTTCAGGTGGGAATCAGGCCTGATGGGCGCCATTCAGTTCTGTACATGAATGCAACGCTGCAGCATCATCTCAGTTCCTGTTTCTTTTCAGACGGAGTTGCAGCATCTCTTTACAGCGATTAGTGAAAGCAAGTTCCAGGTTATACAGAAAATGGCAGGAGTTCTTGACCACACAACAACTAAACAGCTTGAAGTAAGAAAATGTTTTGATTATTAATTAATGCATTGGATTAACAGTGATTTTAGTTGTATATCAGTGTCATTTTAGTATAATTCATATACCATTATAGTATATTTAAGTTTAGAGACATGCTCCAGAAAAAAAGTTCACGGAGACGGAGAGGCAGAACGCACACCCTGTTTATTTTCTTTATTTTACAAAAGCACAATGTTTTGTTTCGATTGTAAGTGGACACATAAAAAAGTAGACATTTAACAGTTTATTTTTTCATATTTCTTAAGTCTGTATGACCAAAAATGACGGAGTATTTTAAGTCTATTTTGCTGCTATGTGAAAAAAAAACGAATTTTTATTCGAAAATTTATATTGAATTAGCTTTTTTTTATGTTAGTTTAAGTTATGGTCATTTTGTAAAGTACTGTTGTCAATTAAATGTTTTTTTTAATTTTTTTTATAATAATTCTGTTTAGCTTGAATTTATTTAAATTTCTGTTTTATTTTTAAAAAAAAATTCAGTTATAGTAATTTACTTTTGAAGTAATTTTATTACCTCAAATTAAAGGAATAGTTCACCCAAAAATGTTAAATTCTGTCATCATTTACTCACCCTCAAGTTATTCCAAACCTGCATGAATTTCTTTCCTCTGTAATTTAAGATATTTTGAAAAATGTTGGTAACCAAACAGTTGATGGACCCCATTGACTTTCGTAGTACTTTTTCAAAACTATTGAAGTCAATGGGGTCCATCAACTGTTTGGTTACCCGTAGTCTTTAAAAATCTTCTTTTGTGTTCAGCAGAAGAAAGAATTTCATACAGGTTTGGAACAACTTGAGAGTGAGTAAATGATGACACAATTTTCATTTTTGGGTGAACAAGCCCTTTAAGCTAATTTCAAAGTTTTTCATACATTTTTTAATATTTTATTTTAGCTTTATTTCCATTTACAAAAATGATTGGTAATAGTTTGTTTTAGTTAACAGTAACAACACAGTAGCAGTTATCGCTGTGAAGTCTTGTGTCATCGCTGTGTCATTTTTGTTCTGACAGACTATTGCAGAGGTAGAAGAGACGCTGAAAGACTTTGAGCACAGAATTACAGAGCTGAAAGCCAAAGGGGCGGAGCTACACCCGGACCAGTTCTCCACCAATGAGCTGCTGAAGCTTCAGGTACACGACCAATCATTGGCATCAACATGGGCAAAAATAAACACTTTTATTCTTACATTCACTTTTGTGCACTATATTATTATAAAAAAGAGAAGCAGACAATATAGTCCTAAAATATAATGGTTAAGACCTGAAATACCTGGATCTTCTCAAAGTTGTCCATGTGTGTGCTGGAAAGGATGCTTATGAAGAGCTGGTGATGACGGTGGGCTCTCGACGGAGCGGGCTGAATCAGAATATGGCACTGAAGAATCAGTATGAACGAGTTCTGCAAGATCTTATTGATCTGGTGGACACGGCCCAGGATAAAATGACCGCTGACCAGAAGATGATTGCCAGCTCAGTAGAGGACGTGCACAGCCTTCTAGACAAACACAAGGTACACCAAACTCCTAAACACATCCTGTGTGTGTGTGAAAAATATGTATATAACCTTCAACATGTGTCCCTAAATGATGAATTTCCAGGAATTTTTCCAAGGCTTGGAGTGGCACATGGTCCTCACTGAGACATTCTACAAGAAAATTAGTGCCTTTGTTTTGCCACGTGAGCGTCAGACTCTGGAGGAGACGCTAGCTCGCGCTCAGGATGTGCTCAAGCAAGCGCACAAAAAAGGAGTTGAGCTGGAGTGCATTTCAGAGGTAACATGATTTTTATTCGGTACATATATACACACTATTGTTCAAAAGTTTGGAGTTTCATTGAGGTTTTTTAAAAAAAGTCAACATTTACAGACATTTCTAATGTTGCAAAAGATTTCTATTTAAAATAAATGTTCTATGCACCCAAAAATGTTGCACAGTTTCCAGAAGAAATATGAAGCAGCACAACTGTTTTCAACATTTATGTTGAACGTTTATTGAGCAGCAAATCAGCACATTAGAAAGATTCTCAGATCATGTGACACTGAAAATACAGATACATACATACATACATACATATACAATTTAGGGATGTGCCCGAAGCCTAAATCCGAATTCAGAAAGGCACAGAAAATGAATAAAAGTAAATAACGCATTCAATGGAGCCCCTGAAGGGACATGGTTAGGCTTGCTGCGGTAGTCGGTTACATTGCAGATCATCATGCAGTTTCATTTATCAGGTGAAGATATTACGGAGAGATGACTGACAGGACGATGTCAGAGGATTGGTGCGCAACAGATCCTTAACGTCATTTACAAATATCTTTTGATATTATATATTAAATGATTTGTGTGATCACGAATAGGAAGTGAAATTTGTGAAATGTGTAATTTCCTTTCAAAACATAGTATGCGGCTTCGGGCACATCCCAAATATTTATAAATATATGCATAGTAGCATTTATATTTTAAAGTATGCAACTGTTTCCTACATACTTATCTGTTTGTATGTTTGTGACTTTATCAGACATGGAGTCGCCTAGTTTTGGACTATCAGACCCTGTACCGTCTGCTAGAGGCTGTGGAGGGCAGTCTGCCGGGGGTCGGCCTGGTGGAGGAGACAGAAGAGAGACTGAAGGAAAGAATAGAGCTCTATCAGGTACATAATAAAAGTAATGAATCTTAGGGCATGTTAAAATGAGATATTTGGAGTAACTTGCCAACATGGGTATGATTAGTGTATTAGGATAGACAATCTAATAATACCAGACTTAACTGTATGTGATCAACTTTCCAAATTGACCTTCCATGATCTTCACCTAAGGCCTTGAAGGCGAGTCTGATGGAGAACCAAAACAAGCTGCATCAGGTGCTGGAGGAAGGGAAGCATCTTCTGTCAGATGTGAGCTGCTCCAGCCTGGAGAACCAGCTCACTCTTTTGGGCGAGCACTGGCTCAACAACTCCACCAAGATTAACAAAGAGCTACACAACCTGGAGTCCATCCTGAAGCACTCAACCAGGTCTGGAGCTGGGTTTTAGACTGAAATGCATTGCTTTATTGATTTTATTCTATAATCTTCGTGGTGATATGTGCTTGTTATTTGTCACAGGTATAAGCATGAGTCTGTTGAACTGAGTCGCTGGCTTCAGGAAGCTCTGGAACGCTTGGAGTTCTGGAACACACAGACTGTTGCTGGTCCTCAGGAGCTGGAGACTGTTAAAGACCAGCTATCGGCTTTTCTGGTTAGTTAGGCTTTCTTAATGTTAATAAATGACAAAAATTGGAAGTTTTTGGGATGTTGATGCATTTGGTAAATCAATTTCACCAGAACAACCATACTGGCCTTTGCATTGGTAAACAGAATGCTGAAATACTGATGAACAGAATGCTTTTTTTTTTTTTTTTTTAGTTTTTTCTTTATATATATATATATATATATATATATATTACACTTGTCCTGTGTACGGTGGTGCTGGAGCCTATTTATTTATTTGTTCAATTATTCATTTATTTTCCATCCAACCACCAATATATCCATTTATTCATTCTTCAAACCGCTTGTCCTGTTGGTGCCTAACCTAGCATCTTGGACCATATTTATAATAATATTATTTTTTAAGTATATAATAATATTCCCAATTTAATATATTTGCCAATTATAAAATAGTTTCAATAGAAGCTTTAATTAATAATTAATAATAATTAAATATTTATTATTTGTGTAATTATTTAAATCCCTGCATGTCCATTATGGAAGTAATTCTGAAAACCACAATATACCTGTGTTGTCTTCTCTTCTGTTCAGGAGTTCAGTAAGGAGGTGGAGACTCGCTCCAGTCTAAAGGCCTCAGTGCTGAACGAGGGAAACCAGCTGCTCAGGCTGAAGAAGATGGACACCGTGTCTCTGCGGTCTGAACTCACCCGTCTGGACTCTCAGTGGTGTGAACTGCTCGCCCGCATTCCCATTGTTCAAGAGAAGCTCCACCAGGTACAGACCATCACTTCTGCGTATGCCGCTTTCTAAACAGGCTTTCTAAAATTGGATTAGTTTCATTTCTGAGGTTCCTAGTACCTGTCTGATATTTCTTAGTCAATTGTCTTATAAAGATATATTGTTCATTTGTTTTAGTCTCAAATGGATAAGCTGGCATCCTGTCACGCTATCGCTGAGCTTATGAACTGGATTTCATTGATGGAGAGAGTGATAGAAGAGGATGAGGAAAATCTCAAAGGGGCTGTTGGGTCAAAGGTCATCCAGGAGTATCTGCAGCGATACAAGGTGACATCATTTTTCAGTTTTACCCCTGTTAGATTCATCAAATGTGAATTGATGTGTTCCATACTCGCAATTTGTGCTCTGCATTATTTTATGACGATAGTCAGAAGACTAATTACAAATGACCAGCCTAATTTGTGTGGAGTGTATGTTTTTACCTACTGTTGTTTTTCTCCACTTCTTGTAGGGCTTCAGAGTGGACGTCAACTGCAAACAGCTCACTGTGGACTTTGTGAATCAGTCAGTGCTCCAGATCAGCGGTGCGGATATGGAGAGCAAACGCAGCGATAACACTGACTTCGCTGAGAAACTGGGCGCCATGAACTGCCACTGGCAGATACTGCAGACACACATCACAGAGAGAGTGAGACTTCAGATTACACTTCTACACACTTCTCAAATACTTTTTCTAGAGCATTTCATTCTGATATTCTTACAAAATGTTTGTATACTTTTAAGAAATTTAAGATTCAAAATTTTAAATCTCGCATTGCTTTACACTGATTAAATGTTTGCCATTCAGAATCACCCTTTAAAAGATTTTGTAAGTGTATCACGGCACAGGAATGATTAAAAATGGCATTACCATTTTTATGTGCCATGATATTTACACTACATGTTTCTACAAGATACGATTACCAAAAAAATTAATGGCTATATGATGGTAAACATCCATATAATGTATTAAAATCAATACTAATAGAGCAGTGGTTCTCAACATTTTTGACTTGAAGGCCCCTCCAACACAATATTCAAATGCTCCCTACATATATGTGTATATAATAAATCATTAATACATTTTATAACTTAATTAAAATGCTAAAAAATCAAGATGTAAACTAAAATATATATAAACTAAATATAAACTAAAAACTAATAAATAGTTGTTTACCACTCAATTACTATTGCTAGAGAACATGCAGTTCTTCAATAAAAACAATAGTTATTGAGTGGTGAAAAATATGATTGACTTTTTTAGCATTTTAATTAATTTATGACTAATTTATTTTAATGAATAATACATTATTATTTCGTTAGTAATTATATTAATATGCATTATGAATTATAAAATAATAGCATACATCCTTTTAAGTCATCCTGCCGCCCCCTTGGTTGAGAACCACTGTATAAAGTTGGCACTTTTTTGCATACTAAATTGTGATTATATGCTGAATTATAATATACTGTTTGATGTATGATAGTTATTCTGTAAAATAGCATGAATCTGTTATTTGCTACAAATAATTTTGGCTGTTTCAGATGCAATATCTGGAAGGCTTGTTGGCATCCTGGGTCGAATATGAGGGTAAAGTTCAGGGTCTTCAGGCGTGGCTGAACGCTCAGGAGGACCGACTCAAGAGAAAGCACAGGATTGAGAATTTATCCTCTGTACAGAACGCACTCAAAGACTGTCAGGTTTGTCTGTTTGACCAGACACAGGCTTATTTTATTCAACATGACCTCTGTGAGGTGGCTTTCCCCACCACCGGAAAACAGATTGTTTGTTGTTTTATCTTATATGATACAGGAGATGGAGGAGATGGTGAAAGAGAAGGAGAGAGAGCTGGAGAGAGTGGAGGAACAAGCCTGTGCTCTTGTCCAAAACAAGACAGATGAGGCTTGTGCTGTTGTCATGGAGTCTCTACAAGCCTTGAATAACACATGGGCCAATCTGGACCACCTGGTATTACTATTTATTTCATTTGTATTTCATTATAATTAGACCATAATTTAATGCTGCCTTAGAGTTTGGTTAAAATTAAGTAAATTAAGGTCTTGAACAGAACTTTATTGATTTATTTATGTTTTTGTTTGTCTCAGATCGGGCAGCTCAAGATCAGCCTGAAGTCGGTCCAGGACAAGTGGAGTCAGTACAAACAAGCGTCTGAAGAGATCAACGGCAACCTGACGGAGGGACGCTACTCTGTGTCCCGCTACCGTCTGCTCACGGGATCTCTGGAGGCTTCACGGCTGCAGGTGCAGAGTTTACAGGTAAATCAAGTTCCTGTCCGTCTATTACTCTGCAAATTATGAATCTGAAGGGGGAAAATGACTCCTATTCTTTCTTCTGACATCTTTAGAACCTGCAGGAGGAGCTTGAGAAACAAGAGAGCAGCCTGAGAAAGTTTGGATCAGTTACACATCAGCTTCTGGAGGAGTGTCACCCATCTGTGTCTGACACTCTCAACAACACACTGAAAGACATCAACGCCAGGTGCATGTGGTGCTAAATTTGATGCTTCATCAGTGTTTTTTTTTTAATATTATTTCATTCTTTTCTATCAATACAGTAACTTAATCTCTCTCTCTCTCTCATTTATACTGTTCAGAATTTTAAAAACATTTTTTTGTGTTTCATCAGTAATACTTTACTTGAAGAGGTGTGCATAAGACTGACATGACACGTCATAACAAAGACATCTCAAACAATGTCGTATTTGCATTAAAAATTTCATAATTGAGCGAATGACACTTAATGACAGTTGTCATAAACATGCATAAAACCTCCTTCATATTCATGACGTGTCATGTCATGATTATTACAGTGTCATGTCAGTCTTATGCACACCCCTTCAAGTAAAGTGTTACCATATTACAGTTTAAAATAACTCTTTTCTATTTTGATATACAGGTGAAACTCGAAAAATTTGAATAACGTGCAAAAGTTATAATATTGATGATTGTGGCTTACAGCTTTATGAAAACCCCAAATTCAAAATCTCATAAAATTAGAATATTAGATGAAATCAATAAAAATGGAATTTTAAATGCAGAAATGTCAGCCCTCAGAAAAGTATAATCATGTATATGTATATAGTTATATATACTAAATATATTAGTTTCACCTCTTAATTTGAATTACTGAAATACATGAACTTTTGCACTATATTCTAATTTTTCGAGTTTCACCTGTATTTAAAAATGTAATTTATTCCTGTGATGCAAAGCTGAATTTTCAGCATCATTACTCCAGTCTTCAGTGTCACATGATCCTTCAGAAATCATTCTAATATGCTGATTTACTTCTCAAGAAACATTTCTGATTATTAATATTCTTTGATTAATTGAAAGATCATAAGAACAGCATTTCTTTGAAATAGAAATCTTTTTTTACATTGTAAATGTCTTTATTGTCTAAAAAGTACCAAAAGGACAATTCAGTTGACAATTTTTGAACATTAATCATGGTAGTACTTTTTGAAAGGATCATGTAGAAACATTTAAATAGCATGGCATACTAATATGATAATCTTTAAATGAAGTTAAACCTGTAATGTCAATGTTTTCGGTGTGTTTTGTGGTATGCAGGTGGAACAGTCTACAGGAGGAGATCGTGGAGCGTCTGAAGAGCAGTAAGGGTCTCCTGCAGCTTTGGCAGAGCTATAAGGACCTTTATGGACAGAGTGACTCCAGCATCCAGACACTCGAGGAGAGAGCAAACCAGATGCTGAAGACAGCCAGCCACAAAGACATCACTGAGGAGGAAGTGTCCACCTGGATTCAAGACTGTGCTGTGAGTGAAACTCAGATTGCCTGTCTGTGTGTGCATGTGAATATGTGGTTACACTATACAATAGGGTTGCATTAGTTTACATGAACTAAGAATGAACAATACTTCTACATAATTTATTATTTTAGCTCAAGTTAATCTCAACATTTACTACAACATTTTTAAGACCAAGGCCTGGTTTCACAGACAGGGCTTAGATTAAGACAGGATTAGGCTTTAGTTCAACATGTCCATAAAAGTAGCTTTTACAAACGTGCCTTTGAAAAAAAACTTTAACGGTGTGCATCTTGAGATGAAACAATGGCACTGACATACTACAAGATATGCCAGTGCAAGCTGCTTTCAGTTAAAACATTTTAAACGTGCTTTTTAGTCTTAAGCCTTGTCTGTGAAACCAGGGTATACATTGTATCTGTTAGCTCTAAATCTACCACTGTAGAATTCAGAAATGGTCTTTAAAGTGTACTAATGCACTATCTAGTGCACTAATCATGAATTCTGAATAGAAACCACTCCTCTTATGTTATCTATTCACCCTGATTAAGAATTTAGAATCATTTTCCTCTCTTGTTCCCTCAGGAGCTGCTGCGCTCTCAGGCTTCCATCCAGGCGTCTCTGCAGGTTTTACTGGAGCTGGGAGAACAGCTCAAACAGCAGGTGGACACATCAGCTGTGGCCTCCATCCAGTCTGACCACCTGTCTCTCACCCAACGCGTCAGTGCCGTGGAGCAGAGCCTGAGCAGACAGCAGGTGGCGCTGCAGGTGAGTGGAGAGGATCACAAATACTAGAGCGCTTCAGTGCCGTATGAGAGTGTTTTAGTGTCCGGTACTGAGGGTTTTCGTTGTTTTTTCTCCCCAGGTTGGAGTTCGGGACTATGAGACGTTTAACGAACAGTTGGACTCTCTGTCCCGCTGGATCGTGGAAGCTGAGGAGGTTCTGAAAGGCCAGGATCCCAACGGCTCCTCTGACCTGTCCCTGATCTGGAACCGCATGGAGGAACTCAAGGTATGCAAGTCGGAATGGATAAATTATGCTAATATGTCGAGATCAGGGCAGAGTGTTGTGATTGTTAATTACAACAATAAAATCATTTTTGTTAATTGAAATAAATCTGAAATAAAATATAAATATTCAATGAAAATTGTAAATAGCTGGTAACTAAATTAAATAAAATAAGTTAATGTTGAAGTACTAAAATTAGTAAAGCTGAAATAAAAATAAAGCTAAACAAATATTTAAAAATTATTAAAAGGACTAAAGCTAATAAAAAATACTAAAATGTAAACTAAAATTAACAAGAAAAATTTAAATAAAAGCAAAATTAAAATATCAATAAATACTATAGTATACCAGGGGTTCCCAAACTTTTCCATGACAAGGCCCCCCAAATGCCACTAGGGGTGTGAACCTACACTGGTCTCACGGTTCGGTTCGATTACGATTATCATGTCATCGATTCAGTTCAATTCGATATCTCGATGCATTGCGATGCACCGCATTCTCAATTTTAAATTTTACTTCAAAGTGATGTGTGCGTGAGCGAGCGTGTGTGTCATCCATTTATAATCACGCGTAACAACACAGAATAATTGTAATTTGACCATGGGGTGCGGATGCTTAAATCAGAGAACATTATTAGTGCGGGTGGATGATGTTTTTGGCTGTGGATTTGGGCGACGGAGCTCATCTTACTCTAAAGCATTCAGACTCTGCAGGCGTTACAGCTCGGGTGAACACGGCTAACGTGGTTTATCAAGTTAGTGGTATTACCTCCTGAATATTCTATTAGTGCGTGACATGAGCGCACACAGCGCGTGCGTGTCTTCTCCAGGTCTGCTTACCAGGTTGTTCATAAAAGCCATATGTGCCCAGATGTAGGCTTTTAAAGTAGTTGGAGCATGTTTAATTACTCGCACTCGCATCTTGTTTCCCTCTGTCAGTGTATGCTACCGCGACAAAGCACATACCTGATAAATGACGTCATAAAAGCATCAGTACATTATAATCGGTTATGGTCTATTACTGAACCGATACCGAATCGTCCCTGTCTGCATCGCGATGCACCGTAGAAACGATTAATTTCGACACCCCTAAATACCACTAGGTTCTGGCCAAGGTCCCCTTTTGCAGGATGTGTTATTAAACCCATCGACAATACTACGGCAAATGTATAAATAAATAAATAAAACCTCTAGGTGAACATCAGATTATGTGATGGTGTTTGATACCAGCCTATCAGAAAGATTATAGAGATGAACCGATTACAATTTTTCATTGAGTTTGACCTGCCGATACAGATTTTAGCCGATTCTGATTTAATTTTTTCTAACCACTTTACAGGACACACAGATATTTATTTTCTCTATTTATACATATACATATATATATATATAAACACCATATAGTTTTACCCAAACTGAATAATTAAGTCAAGTTTAAATGGGTACATTTATCTTATCTTATCGAGTCTTCCTTTTCTTTTCTGACATAGCCTACTCCAGTTCTTGTTAAAACACACTAGACATGCAAAGTATGTGCATTTTAAGCACTCTTTGTGTGAAATCACATTTATTTTGTCCATCAAAAGTGTGCTTTCACTTTAATTGAGTGTGAGCTGTGCAGAAAAAATAGACTCGGTGCCGAAACCTTCTTCACTACTGCTCACGCGACGCTCCTGCTCGTGGTGTGAATGCACTCATTGATTAACGTGCACGCCGGAAAAATTTGCGGCGCTCGCTATGCGATCTGAATCGGCCGTAATTCACGAGGTTTCCTACATGTGCGTTCCGTGTGCACGTGTGATGCTGATGTTGCGCTATGTTAATCATGCGCCGCCTGAGTGCATTAGACCAGCATAAAATCGTCATATATGTCAGACTGACCGGCCGGTCGCCGATCACATGAAAATCGCCCAATTCCGGTCACCAGCCAATCAATCGGTGCATCTCTAAAGGATTAGCATTACAAGTATGTTCAGATAGGCTATGCGACAATTTATTATAATGCTATTTCATAACAATACTTATAATAATATAGATATTTTTACTTTTAATTTTTTTTTTCTTCCAACTTGCTGCGGCCCCCCTGGCGCCCTCTGGCGGTCCCCACTTTGAAAACCCCTGGTATAGTAAAATAACCCAGGATGGGTGGTCCAAGACAAAATATTGGATGAAATTGACACTATTTGTTGTTATGTTAAAGACCTTTTGATCTGAATGCTTAAATACTCTATATTCTACATTTTCACTAATTATAATGCTTCCATTTGTGTTGCATTTTATAGTTTTGATGATTTTACTGTTATTCTAAAATGTTGAAAATAGTAATAAGAAATGTGTATGTCCACACTTTTTACTGTATAATAACTTAAATATGTAGTGTACATAATAATTGAATTATAGCAAATGAGATGTACAAAGAAATTGAATGAAAGTTTTACACAATATTTCCTCAAAAAAATTCCAGAAAATCGGATAATGGAAAGTGTGCAATCTCTTAAATTGACCTGGCCAATATATTGATTGAGCACCAATGTGTTTTTGCTGTGTTGTTTTGTGCAGAAACAAATGCTGAAGTTCAGCAGTATGTCCCCTGATCTGGAGAGGCTGAGTGAGCTGGGTTACAGACTCCCTCTCAACGACTCTGAGATCAAACGCATGCAGAACCTCAACAGAAGCTGGTCCACCACCTCAGCTCAGACCACTGAGAGGTTCAGGTTAGCTCCAGCTCATTATAAAGTGTACTTCCTTCTCACAACCCGTTCTTAACCCTATAAATTCTGATGTATTAAATAATAGTCAGAAAAATATATGTTTTAAATGAAATTGAAACAATTTATTGAACCTTTAGACAAGCTCTAAAATAATCATACTTGATACATCAGGCAAAAAATATGCAATTTAATGCAGCTACTGATATTTATATGACCAAAAAATTAAGATGAAATTCTTATAGCTTGTAATGTAAGATCTTTATAACAGTATAGCAGACTACTGAAATAAAATGCATAAAAATATCAGTTGTCACTATGTCTCCCAATGATGTTTAAGATAATATTTAATTGATTCGTTTTTTTTCTTTCTTTCTTTTTCTTTCTTTCTTTCTTTCTTTCTTTCTTTCTTTTTTGTCGCAGGTAATTTAATGCAGTTCCACGAAGCCCAGGAAGTCACTTATAGGAGAGAAAAAAACAAGTCCCGTAAATCCATGGCCACAGTTTTGCAATTCATCCCCTCAGATTATAAACCGTATTCACAGATTCTTAAATGGTTCCCTCAGTTTAATAAATCACACCTACGGATTAATAAACCGTACCCACGATCCGTGCGCTCAGATTTGTAAACCGTACCTTCGGTTTCGTACAAGTTACGGTTTACAAATATGAGCGCACGGATTTGAAATTTGTGGGTACGGTTTATTAATCTGTGGGCACGATTTGTTAAAACCAAGGGAGCAATTTAAGAATCTGTGAGTACGCTTTATAAACTGAGGGGATGAATTACAAAACTGTGGCCACAGATTTTTTTCTTCTCCTACAGGTGACTTCCCGGGCTCCATGGAATGCATTAATGATTGAGAGATGAACAAATAAATGTTCCTCAAAAGCCTGATGTATCATATTTGATACATTTTAACATGATTTTTTAAAAAATTATATAAACCTAAGTTGCTTAAGTCCAGTAAAAGTTCTTCAACAATATAAAAGACGTGTATCACGACCTGAAGGTGGACACTTTTACAATTATTCTGAAAGACATTTTTTTACTTTATAAAAAAAAGTATAAACTATCAATCAGACAACAAAATGCATGTAGTCGATTGTGTGCAACAGGTTTTGATCATGTTTCACATCTAGAGGCCTTAGAAATTTGTGTATTAAATATGATACAGGCTTTATAGGGTTAAATCCCCCTCTTTATATAAAGACCTTCATGGGAATATACAAAATATTATAGAAGAAAATTTCAAGCGTCTGTTGACCTTCTAAAGTATGTCAATTCTCTTCTCAGTAAACTTCAGGCCCTCATACTACAACAGCAGACATTTCTGGAGAAGTGTGAGACGTGGATGGAGTTCCTGGAGCAGACGGAGGAGAAACTAACCGTGGAGATTTCTGGAAACTTCCAGAGCCTGATGGAGCAACAGAGAGCTCATGAGGTGAGCAGTGCATGGAGACATACAAAAACAATTTAGTTCTTTCAAATCTTGTCTAGATATTAATAAAGGACCAATGTGAATAAACAAAGCTGTGTTTGTTTGTTATAGCTGTTTCAGGCAGAGATGTTCAGCAGACAACAGATCCTTCACTCCATCATCAGCGATGGACAGCGAATGCTGGAGCAGGGACAGGTGGACGACAGGTGAGGGACATCAGCATCCGAAATGTGCTTATGCAAGATATCAGCATACTTCATTTGAAACTCACACTGAGTGTATTTTCAGAGATGAGTTCAAGCTGAAGCTGGCTCTGCTCAGTAACCAGTGGCAGGGGGTGGTGAGACGCGCACAGCAGCGACGGGGCATCATAGACAGTCTCCTGCGTCAGTGGCAGCGCTACAGGGAGATGGGGGAGAAGCTTCGGAAGTGGTTGGTGGAAGTGTCCCATCAGGCCGTGACCCTGCAGGCGGGCGCACCTGTCCCGCTACAGCAGGCACGAGCCATGCTGGACGCAGTTCAGGTAAATATCCTTTGACCTCTGAGAACCTCATAAGTCTCCTACACACCACACAACTAACACTTTTTTTAATAAAATTAAATAAATAATATAGCTTCGTGGGCAGCGCGCAGACATTTAGCCCAGTTGTGCTTCGGGCATCGCGACTTCGAGTCCCGGCTCGTGGACCTTTCCCGATCCTCTCCCCCGCTCTCTCTCTAACTTTGCTTCCTGTCAACTAACTGTCCTGTCATAGTAAAACGAAAAAACGTTTTATTTTATGTAATAAAAAATAATTACAATTAATGATAAATAAATAAATAATAATTTTATATACTAACATATACTACTGAAAATAATTACAGTGTTATTTTGCTATCATTGAGATATTGTTTTTATTAATATTTTAAATTCGTTTTTATTTTTATAGTTTCTGTTTTCATTTTAAAGTCTATATAGTTTTTACTCATTTTTATGTAATTCTTTTTTAATCAAATTAAACTACATGAAAATGCTGCCTTTGCAACTAGCTGATATAAATATATACTGTATATATATTTTAAAAAATTACATTTTATAAATGTAACATAATTATTATAATGTGTACGCCAACTGAAGAGCGTTTTATTTTAATTAATGTTTATATTATTTCAAGTAACAATTTTTTTTTAATGGTGTTAGCCTTAGTTTTACTTAACTATAATAACCCTGCAACCTATTTATCTTCACAATTTTAGAAATTATGTTGAATTAATTGAATTACTGGTATATGAAAATGTGAAGATAAATAGGCAACAGGGATACCATCAAATATTTTTCATTAATTGAAATTAAATAAAATATAAATCTTAAAATATAAAATCTTGTTTTTTCAGGTAGTTTCCAAAGCAAATTTTCTCATTTTAATTTAGCTTAACTTGATGTACAAAAATAACTAAATCTAAAACTGAAATAAAAATGTATAAAACCTATATAGACATTAAAAAGCATTACAAATATATATATATAAAAAACTATAATAGTATCTCAATGATTCTAAAATAACGCATTAATATAATTATATGCGCAAATGAGCTGCGCAAACAGGCCATGCCTTCCACACATAGGCTACGTTTGTTTGATGAGGAGTGCCGTGCCTCTAAATCATGAAGAGATATTTGTGGCCATTCTGTAGGCTAAATTGAATGGCTTTGAACCACTTTGCGCTTGAATTAGAAATAATCTGCAATTTATTAAAAGGGATGAATTAAGAAACATTTTTGTGCATACATTTTTTAAATCGTTCATAGGAACATATCAGATGTACGTACACATTTAGGATCATTATACGCATACCTTTCTGAACGAGGTTCAGGTTTTGTGATGGCTGATGCTCTTGTTCTGCAGCTGAGAGAGAAGGTTCTGCTGAGACAGCAGGGCAGTTATATCCTGACGGTGGAGGCCGGACGACAGCTGCTTCTGTCAGCTGACTCACGGGCCGAAGCGGCTCTACAGGACGAGCTGCTCAACATACAGGAGCGCTGGAGACACGCCAACATCTGCCTGGAGGAGCAAAAGAAAGAGCTGGCCGTCCTGCTCAGGGTACAGCTCTTTATGTCACTGCATCATCTGTTGACTTCATTTGCAATCATTGTTGTTTGGATCATTTTAGTGATTTTCTTTCTTTTAAAAAGATTCTTCCAAAATGTTATTTATTTTAGTCCTCCATGCTATGGTCATGGAAAACCTCAAAATATCAGGGAATTTTTAAATTGTAGTCTGGAATTAAAATCCTAAAAAAAAAAACTTTTCTATAGTAAATATACTCCAATTATCATTAATCACAGTCATCATTTATTGTGACTGTGATAATAACCCTGAATATTACTCAATAGTGTTCCTAGAAGTTGTTGCAGTGATTTTTTTTGTGTTATTGTTTGTGCCTAAATAAATATATAGTTACTAAATAATATAAAATAATTATAATAACTATATAAATATAAGTATTATAAATTATTCTGTAAATAAAATGTTGTATATAAATATTAGTTAAATAACAATAATAATATATAATAACAACAACAACAATAATAATCTTAATAATATAATCATAATATAATATAATATAATCATAAATAGTTATCAATAATAATAAAAAGATAATTGTGGTGTTTGATGCTGTCACACTAGTTTGGTCAAATATTGCTTTATTATAGTTCCATATCATACACCTTCAATTTGCTCTGAAACAAATGTCATTTATTGTTTAGTGCTGTACCAAAGACTTGAGTTCGACCAAATTATTGCATAGAATTGGCTCACAAGAATGATTAGTTTGTAAATCAAACGTCACTACATTAGTTCAGGGCGTGTTTTCAAATGATATGAAACTATAATTGTTCAAAATGTGATTTACAGTATGTAGCCATAAAGCATTTTGACTGGATTCAAACTCTGTTTAGGATTGGGAGAGATGTGAAAAAGGTATCGGAGGATCTCTGGAGAAACTGAGAGCCTTTAAACGACAGCTCTCCCAGACGCTCCCAGATCGCCACGAGGAGCTGCAGTCTGAACAACTGCGCTGCAAGGTATGCCAAGTTCAGATTCATGTGGAATTAAATAACAATGAAATGAGGGTAAATGAACTTCACATTCCTTTCAGGATCTGGAGAGCAAGTTTGACGGCTGGAAGGAGGATTTGACCCATCTGACTGTGTTGAGAGAGTCTCTGTGCAGTTACATCAGTCCAGAGGATCTGCGTGTGCTGCAGGAGCGCACTGAACTCCTGCACCGGCAGTGGGAGGAGATCTGTCACCAGGTACACAGGCCTTTAGGTGGTGCTGTTTTACTACATATGCCCGTTATTGTTGGTGCAGATTTTCAAATCATGAAGGGCAACTCTCCTAGACGTCATAGGTATGTCGTTTGCTATCTGCTCCATAGGACGCTCATTGGATTTTAAAACGCATCCACATATAGTCTTCAAACACACATTCTTATAATTAAATATTGGGCAAATAGAGTAATATTTGCTGTGCAGCTTTAGTTACATTTCCTTTTTCTAACATTACTGCATCATAGTATATATGTGTGTATATATATATATATATATATATATTATTTTTGTTAGTAGAGAGTAATGCAAAGCACCAAGCACCAGCAAAGTGAAACTCGAATGCAAAGCAAGTAAGATTTATTTGTGTATGCTCTTTGTGGCATCCGGTGAGTGAGCTGAGACACCACAGGATGTGAATGTACGTTTGATATCTCAGTAGACAGAGTAAACTGTAGATTCATACAGACCGTCAGAAACTCTTCTCTCATGCTTTAGTTTTTAACAATGCTCTGGTCTGATATTTCCTTTTTCTTTAAAGTAGTTTTGGGCATGTGTAACTGTGCGTTTATTTACACTTTAGTTTTGCACATTATGAAGATATAGAAAGACGCTGTGGCTAAATATTTGATTTAAACTGGTTGATTTAAACCTAATTTAAGTGTAAATGCTCAGACATATTTGTAATTATTACTGAAGGCCTATGTTTTTGTGTATTTGTCTGTGCAGTTGTGTCTGCGCAGACAGCAGGTGAGTGAGAAGCTGAATGAATGGGCCATCTTCAATGATAAATACAAGGAGCTGTGTGAATGGCTGACAAATATGGAAAGCAAAGTATCCCAGAATGGAGACGTCAGCATCGAAGACATGATTGAGAAACTACGAAAGGTAACAGTTTAATCAAATCTTTGCCTTCATTATACTCATCACTAAAAAAGTATTAATTTTTATTTTATATATTTTAAATTATATTTTTTTTAATAAATAATTAATTATATTATGTATAATATCATTTTATTTATTTATTATATAATATATTGTTTTATTTCATATTATATGTAGTTTGTTACATTACATATATAATAATGTATGACTGTCTATGACTATGATCATATGATGGATCATTATTGCAGTGATTATTGTGTTTCTAGCATGTTATTTGTTCGGCTAAATAAACTTTACAGAGTTCTTGACTCTCGCATTGTCAATACAAGATCTTGACCAAAAACTGATGCACCTCTTGATGGAAATAAATGTTGTGATGTTATTTGCGTCAAGAGGTGCCTCACTTTTTGGTCAAGATCATGTATTGAGAATGCAAGAGTCCAGCACTCTGTAAAGTCTCCTCCAGCACATCCCAAAGACGTTCAATGAATTTAAGGTTGGGACTCCTTCCCAACCATTCTTCCACATTTTGAGCCTGATGAATCTTGTCTTCCTCCTACACGGCTGTTTAAGAAATGAAAAGCTACACACTCCATCAATTAGGGTTAGAAGAACTGTTGCCAAACATATAACATGCTCGAAACATAATAATCACTGCAACCATGATTCAATCATAGACTGTTAAGCATTTACTTATTCAAATCCAAACAGCAACTTTTTCTTTTGACCAGGCAGTGTATATTTTATTTTATAAGTTGTTATATTTTTTTGAAATTATACTATTTTGAATAAATGATATAATTATATTATATATATAAGTTTATTTTATTTCATTTTACTTTATTATTTTAATAAAGTTAGGGTTGCCTAATACTTAATATAGTATTTACAACAAATACAGCTCATATGGTGTGTTTTGGAGGAAGCTGCATTTTAACCCCTTTTTTGTATAAGGTGTTTGTAACAGCATAAAGATAGCCACTTCTTCAAAAGCAACTAGAATTTAACAGAATTTTATAAACTATAACTATAATAACTTTAAGAATGCTTGTCCATGTCTCTGTCTCTCAGGACTATCAGTAACTTTAAGAATGCTTGTCCATGTCTCTGTCTCTCAGGACTATCAGGAGGAGGTGGCAGTGGCTCAGGAGAATAAACATGAGCTCACACAGCTGGGTGAGCGTTTAGCTCAGGCCAGTCATGAGAGCAAAGCCTCTGACATAGAACACAAACTCAGTAAAGTCAACGAACGCTGGCAGCACCTGCTCGACCTCATAGGGGCCAGGTAACGCACACTGCATTGTGGCTCGGTTGGCATTATTCTCACTATTTTTCACAATATTTTCTCAAAATGACTTAATGATATGTAATATACATTTGAATATTAAAAGATTTTTAGTTTAAAGTAGTACATAGATGTTGATTTTGTGTACAAATTTGCGAAGATTTCTTTGTCTTTACAGAGCGAAGAAGCTACGGGAGACTTTAGTGGCCATTCAGCAGTTGGATAAGAACATGAATAGTCTGCGCACGTGGCTCGCCCACATTGAGACCGAACTGTCCCGTCCCATCGTCTACGACACCTGCGACTACCAGGAGATCCAGAGGAAACTGGATCTGCAGCAGGTACAAAAACACATGATGCAAAAATAAACCTGTTAAAGTTTATGTGCTTACTTCGAATGAGACATCGTTTTTGTTGTTCATCCAGGAGCTGCAGAGAGACATCGAGAAGCACAGCACAGGTGTGGCGTCTGTGCTGAACCTGTGTGAGGTTTTGCTGCACGACTGTGATGCCTGTGCCACGGATGCTGAGTGTGACTCCATCCAGCAGGCCACACGCAGCCTGGACCGGCGCTGGAGGAGCATCTGTGCCATGTCCATGGAGAGGAGACTCAAGTATGACCAGCTGATGAAGCTCATACACATATCCTGCATCCCAATTCGCATAATATTCGTCCTAAATAGTAATAGTGAAATTAGAATTAGTCCTAAATCGTAGTATGTTGAAATGTGTATTCCAAAGATACCCGGATGGTCTACTTTTTCCGGTTAGAATCTGAAGTGCAGATCCGTGCACACTCTAACGGCTAATATTGCCCACAACCCATTGAGTGTTGGATGAGGATTCGATTAGAATTACAAACATGAATAGCAAGTATTAAAAAAACTACAAACATGGTGGATGTGCGAGTCCAATAGTTAAGTAGAGAGGTTTAGATAAAGAGGTTTGAGTAAATAATTATCAGTATAAAACAGTAAATAATTATCAGTATATATAAAATATATTTATTCAATGTTATCCACATTATATTTAATCTTATACATTATATTTAAACACGACAAGCGTTCTCCACATGAAACACCTATGACTGACAGATCAACATGCTACTACATTTCTTTCCGAAATGTTTGGAAATTAAATTAAGTTAAATGTTGAGGATTTTAACTGGTACAGGATGATTGGTAGTGACATCATGTCAGAATCACATGTAATAAAATACCTAACTTTATCATAATGAATATAAACAACCAACACGGCTGTTAGTGCTCACTATCAAGCTAGCATATTGATACTGGTAAAGTTTAAAATATATTGAGTTTGATTCGGTAACGAGCTAGTAACATAAGGCAAAGCTAAAAACAGGTTGCATTGATACACGTTTTCCCGTTACCATCAGTTACACTGTGATGAAGGTGAATTTCGTGTAAGATTCATAACATATACGGTGTTTTGCATGTAAGAGCTTACACGATGAAAGCGTTTTTCACAATTCTTTCTCTGCCATAATTGTGATTCTTACTAGCTTCCGTGCCTCTTCCCCTTCTCGATTCAAACAGGTGCGCGCATGTGGGCAGCTCCTGTAGCAGCAGGGATGGTAGCCATGGTAGGGAGGGAGAGTGACAGTCGCCAAGCCAATCATTTAATTAGTTCCGAATGGAAATAATTAGCTGTGTTTATTGCAGCCCTGAGAGGACTACAGACACTCGATTTTTATAATCTCTTTTTCAGAGTACTTACATTTTAATTATGTAATGGTATATAAAGACTGTTTAAACAAATTTGGAGGACGAATAGAGGACGGAAAGTGATGGTTGAAACACATTCTCTGCCTACCCTACCTTTAAGGGAAGTGTTTCCAGTTGTGGCTGACCTAATCTAAAATCAAGTTGAGCGCATTGCTTTGTGGGATACATCATGCTCACTTGTATAACGTTACTTTACATTTTGTGTGCAGTATACAAGTGAGCATGATGTATTCTTTTTTGCTTTATTTTTATATTTTCAGTTCCCTTTCGAGGGAACTCAACACTGCGTCGAGAATCGACACTTTGGGGACGCTCCCTTAGCGTGCGCCTCTGAAGTATGAATGAAACTAATCCAATCCTGATTGCTGCTGCGTCATGACGTGGCATATGTGACGGCATATAAAAGGGACGCCGGCACACACACACATTAGCTTTCGCTCTACAGCAAGCGCTCTGTGTTGAAACTGTCTCTGTCTATTTGGTGTTGTTTGTCTGATTAAGATAGATATTTATTATGGCGAGTGAACAGTTTGTGAGATGTGTGCACCCCTGCCCAAGATTTATCACGGGTGGGGACACGCATCAACTTTGTGTGAACTGTTTGGGAGCGCAGCACGCACAGGCAGCTCTTGAGGGATCTGCCTGTGAACACTGTGAAGCACTATCTTTGAGAGTGCTGCGCTCCCGCTTGGCTATTTTTAATAAAGATGGCCAAGCTCGCGATCCCTGCGGTTCAGGTCCCGTGTCCGTTGAGGCGGCGCGGAGGCTTAAATTGTGGGGATCGCAAAAGGATCTTGCAGATGAGAACGAGGCTGCTGAGGCACTTTCTCGTTCATCATTGAATCTGGGGATTCAATAACGCCCGTTCACGGTGCAGAAGCCCGCACTGCGGCTTCTTCTGCCCGTGACGAGTGCCCGGTGTTGGAACTATTCACTTCTGAGGAAGTGGATGTTCTCAGCATCGGGAGCGAGGAACATGAGTATAACTCGCCAGCTCATGTTCCCGCATATGAGGAGTTGGTGGAGGTTGTGACTCGTGCTGTGGCCAGACTTAACATCAGCTGGCCACAAGATAAGCAGGAAGATTCTCGTCACAGTAAATTAGATGAGAGATTCCTGCAGCACAGGTCACAGCCTCAGCGCCTGGGTTTGCCATTTTTCCCAGATCTTCATAAAGAGATCTCTAGATCTTGGGAAAAACCCCACTCTTCTCGCATCTCATCTCACACATCGTGTGATTATAGTAATGTGGTGGGTGCGAGGGAGGCAGGGTATGGCAGTTATCTTTCTCCTGAAGCGGCATCTTCGCTTAAAACCCCGGCGCTACCCAGCAAGCCATGCAGAGAAACATCAGCATTGGTTTGCAGGGCATATGTGGCGGCTGGTCGGGCTGGTGCGTCTCTGCATTCGATGGCTATCTTGCAGGCGTACCAGGCCGATCTCCTTAAGGATTTGGATGAAGGCGAGGGTCCGACGACCTGAGGGCCGTCATTCAGGCTAAGAGAGCGGGGAAGAGCTCCTAACCGAAGTGGTAGGACCTCAGAGGGCTGTCCCTCCCGCTGTGAGGCAACCGTGGTTGTTTTCACAGCGGAGCCCTCTGGAAAAAGATGTTATCCCGCCATCTCTGATGCTTCGGGTGATGCTCCCACTCGGGTGTCCGCCACAAGAATTTTTAAAAAAGAGCAATCACTATGGTCACAAAAAATTTCTCATCTAGTTCCTGCCGTTCTACCGCTTCAGGAAGTCGAGAACAGTGCTCAAGAGATATCCGAGACCAGCCTCGAGAGGCTGGTTCCCTTAGTAGAATTTCTGGGAAATTGGCAAAATCTTCCAAATATATCTATATGGGTCCTGAATATAATAAAAGATGGTTACAGACTGCAGTTCGGTCACAGACCCCCCAGGTTTGCAGGGGTGGTGCCGACAACAGTGGTTCTAGAACAGGCTCGGGTTATGGAACAAGAAGTACAGACTCTCCTGGTCAAAGGGGCCATAGAGATCGTTCCCCTACCAGACAGAGAGTCGGGGTTTTACAGCCGTTACTTTATAGTTCCAAAGAAGGATGGAGGGCTGAGGCCGATTTTAGACTTAAGGCATCTGAATCTGGCTCTGAGGAGGTTCAGATTCAAGATGCTCACCATTCCCATTATAGTGAATCAAATCAGGTCCGAGGACTGGTTTGTCACAATAGACCTAAAAGACGCCTATTTTCATGTCTCCATCCTTCCATGTCACAGAAGGTTCCTAAGGTTTGCTTTTGGGGGCAAAGCATACCAGTATCGGGTTCTTCCGTTCGGCCTAGCACTTTCTCCCGGAACATTCACAAAGTGTATGGATGTAGCCCTGGCTCCATTGAGACTCCAGGGCATACGTATACTAAACTACATCGACGACTGGCTCATATTGGCTCAGTCTCGGGAGATGGCAGTTCGGCATCGAGATGTCGTCCTTGCTCATATTCAAGATTTAGGGTTGAGACTCAACGTGAAAAAGAGTGTGCTAGAACCAGTTCAGAAAACTATTTTTCTGGGGGTGGTGTGGGATTCCGTTACGATGCGGGCACAGATGTCTCCCGCACGCATCGAGTCTATCCTAACCATGGTTTCTGGAATAAGGCTAGGCCAGGCTATCACTGTAAAGCAATTTCAAAGACTGCTGGGCCTCATGGCAGCGGCATCAAACATAATACCTTTGGGCCTTCTCCACATGAGGCCCCTTCAGTGGTGGTTGAAAACCAAGGGGTTTTCCCCCAAGGGAAATCCGTTTCGTATGATCAGAGTAACGCGCAGATGCCTTCGTGCTCTAGTAATATGGAAGAAACCTTGGTTTCTGTCCCAAGGTCCAGTGTTGGGAGCGTCATGTCGCCGGAAAACCGTCTCGACAGACGCCTCCCTTACTGGCTGGGGCGCGGTCATGGACGGCCGCTTTGCCAGGGGTCTATGGCAGGACCATCATCATTCTTGGCATATAAATTGCCTAGAGATGTTGGCTTTTTTCAGGGCTCTGAGGAGCTTCCTTCCAGACATCAAAGGTTACCATGTCTTGATACGTTCGGACAATACATCAGTGGTAGCTTATCTGAACCGACGGGGGGACTCAGATCGCGCCCTCTATCCGGATTGGCGCATCAGATAATTTTATGGTCCCAAGGGAAAATTTTGTCCATCAGGGCAATATATATCCCAGGGGTTCAGAATCAGGGAGCAGACATCCTGTCAAGGCAGGGGCTGAGGCCCGGGGAATGGAGACTTCATCCGGAAGCGGTGAAGTTAATATGGCAGAGATTCGGACAAATGGAAGTGGATCTATTTGCGTCTCGAGAGACGTCCCACTGTCCACTATGGTTTTCTCTTACCCATCCAGCCCCGTCCGGAAATGTGGAATCTGTGGGTCTGGCCCCTGAGGGGGCTCAGTACTTAGATGCTGGACTATCAGTAGGAGTAGTTGAAACCATACTTAGCTCTAGGGCTCCATCCACCAGGAGATTGTATGGCCTCAAGTGGAATGTGTTCTCTAATTGGTGTAGAGAACATAATGTAGATCCAGTCAACTGCCAGGTGGCTTCAGTTCTGGAATTTCTTCAAGACTGCTTTTCTGCAGGTCTCTCCCCATCCACTTTAAAAGTATACGTGGCTGCCATTGCGGCTTTCCATGCACCTTTAAATGATGGGCCTTTGGGGAGGCACCAACTGGTCATACGGTTTCTCCGTGGTACGTGGAGGATGAGACCGACAACCAGATCCAGGGTTCCTTCCTGGGATTTGGCAGTGGTTCTCGAAGGGTTATCCCTGGCCCCCTTCGAACCACGTCAGTCGGCTTCACCGAAGAACTTGACTTTTAAAATGGCTTTTCTGTTAGCTATTACCTCTATAAAAAGAGTGGGAGATCTTCAAGCCCTGGCAGTAACACCGGCTTGCTTGGAGTTTGCCCCTGGCGGAGTAAAGGCTATTTTACATCCTAGGCCTGGTTATGTGCCTAAGGTGCCATCTAATGTGGCACAGTCTACAGTTCTTCAGGCTTTTCACCCTCCACCGCATGTGTCGGCGGAAGAGGAAAGGCTCCATTTGCTCTGTCCTGTCAGAGCTTTGAGAGTTTACCTTGAGAGGTCCTCTTCCTGGAGGAGGTCGGACCAACTTCTAGTGTGCTTTGGGTCATCTAGAAAGGGATTACCTGCTTCCAAACAAACTATTAGCAACTGGATAGTCCAGGCTATTATTTTGGCCTATAGGGTGCGTGATTTACCTTCACCCTTGGCTGTTAGGGCTCACTCTACTAGAGGTATAGCATCCTCTAGGGCCCTTCATGTAGGAGTCCCCATTCATGAAATCTTTGAGGCGGCTGGTTGGGCCTCTCCTCACACTTTCATTAGATTCTATAGTCTGCACCTCCCTAGTACGCCCGGCGCACAAGTGCTCTCGTCCTAGCTAGTGCCTGAGATCAGTTTCACTCTAGGGCAGGCCTGTTTTCGGTGCGTGGCCTAGTGGGCATTCGTTCCCCAAAGTGTCGATTCTCGACGCAGTGTTGAGTTCCCTCGAAAGGGAACGTCTCGGGTTATGACTATAACCCTTGTTCCCTGAGAAGGGAACGAGACACTGCGTCGTTCTGCCACGCCCCTCGAGGCCTGAGAGCGTCTTGCTTCATCGCTAGGCTAATGTGTGTGTGTGCCGGCGTCCCTTTTATATGCCGTCACATATGCCACGTCATGACGCAGCACCAATCAGGATTGGATTAGTTTCATTCATACTTCAGAGGCGCACGCTAAGGGAGCGTCCCCAAAGTGTCGATTCTCAACGCAGTGTCTCGTTCCCTTCTCAGGGAACAAGGGTTATAGTCATAACCCGAGACGTTTTCCTTTTCAGTTTAGTAATTTTATGTGATTTTTTTTTAGCTTTTTAAATATTTGTATTAACGTTGATTTCAGTTAGTTGCCAAAGCAGCATTTCTACTTTTCGTTTAAGCTTTTTAAGTTTTTGTTTTATTAAAAAATATTGCGATTATTGCACTGCTGAATATGTGTTATGTATCTGCAAAATGACTATTAACCTAAACCTAAATCATGCTCTTTTGAAAGGATTGAGGAGACATGGCGTCTCTGGCAGAAGTTTCTCGATGACTTCTCTCATTTTGAGGAGTGGCTGATGGTGTCGGAAAAGACAGCCGCACTGCCAAACTCTTCAGGTGTCCTTTACACTGTTGCCAAAGAGGAGCTCAAGAAATTTGAGGTGAGATTCATCCAGACTAAATGAATGTAGTATTAGTGAGCAGATTTATGATATTTAGATTTATTTTATTTTACTCATTTATGTGCTTTTACAGACATTCCAGCGGCAAGTGCATGAAAGTTTGACGCAGCTGGAGCTGATCAATAAACAGTATCAGCGACTGGCACGTGAGAATCGCACTGACGCGTCCTGTAGTCTGCGAGAAATGGCCCACAATGCCAACCAGCGCTGGGATAACCTACAGAGAAGAGTGCCCTCCGTCCTACGCAGGTTAAAGGTACAGAGACATTTGATTCGTTTTAACCAACATTGATACAAATATAATAGTCATCATCACTATATAATATAATAAAACAAATCTGTGAAAATAACTTTTGTTTTATTTTTTTAACTGAAACTGTAGACATGAACAAATGAAAGCTAAGCTTTAAAAGTTAAATATTTTGTATTGAAATATACTACAGCTAAAGAGAAAGAAAATTACCATGATGATACATATATAAGGTGGAATATTATTTAAAACTTATATTTACTTTTTTTTTTAACTATTATTATTATTTTTAATATTATATACATAATAATATACTTCTTCATATAATTATTAATAAATATCTTATTTTAAACTTTTGTTATTATATATTATATATATTACAGTATTTATGTTTTTAAATGATATATAATTATTATTAATAAAATATATTATTATTTAAAGAATATTTTAAATGATTTATTGTTAGTATTATAGTATTATATATTATAGTAAGATTTTACTCTGAATCTCTTTGATCGCAAAACATTTTAAATGTCCACCACAGCACTTTATATGTCAGAGGGAGGAGTTTGAGACGGCGCGAGACTCTATCCTGGTCTGGCTGACTGAGATGGACCTGCAATTAACCAACATTGAGCATTTCTCAGAATGTGACATCCAGGCCAAAATCAAACAGCTAAGGGTACGTATCTGACCTTTAGACCTGCACATATTCTCCTGTGTCATTCTCTTATGGAGGTTTTCTGCCCCATCCAGGCGTTCCAGCAGGAGATCACTCTGAACACAGGCAAGATTGACCACATATTTCAGCAGGGTGAAGCTCTTCTAGAAAAGAGTGAGCCGATAGATGCGGCTGTGATCGAGGAAGAGCTTGAAGAACTGCAGCGTTACTGCCAGGAAGTGTTCGGACGTGTGGAACGCTACTACAAAAAACTTATACGATTACCGGTACATTGAATACATCAGATGCCTTTTTCTGACTGATATTCATTTGCAGTCTTTCTTTTACATACATTTCATTTCAATATTTATTTATAATTACCTTTTTATTTTAGATTTAGATTTTTTTATGCTTAGGTTGTTAATTTATTCTTAATTCATTTATTTTATATGCATTTTTCACATTTTATTTCATCCACTTTAATACATGTAGTCAATGTTCAGTCAAAGTTTCAGTCACCGATGATCATATCTTCTATATCCAGCTCACAGACGATGAGCATGATGTCTCGTACTCGGACCGGGAGTTTGATCTGGACGAGCCTGGTGACGTGTCCAGCTTTCCGTGGAGCGAGCGCCTGGGTGACGTTTTTCTGTCCCCTCTGCCCTCCTCCAGCCGGTCTGCGTCGCTGGCAGCTCCTCTACGGGCCGAACGGTCGGGTCGAGACACTCCGGCCAGTGTGGACTCCATCCCTCTGGAGTGGGACCATGATTATGACCTGAGCCGGGGTTTGGAGAGCGCCAGCAGAGCCTTGTCCTCCGAACCAGGAGATCAAGGAGAGGATGGATACCTGCAGGGTTCAGCATCTGCCCTCTCAGGTCAGTGTGGGCTCTTTATTCCAATAAACACATAAGAGAGAATAAGTAAAGGATAATGTACATCCATCTGGCAGAGCTGCACGATTAATCATTATAAATCACTCAATCACATTGGCAATCTGTGGCCCTGTCCCAAATGGCACCCTAATCACTTGCAGTCTTCCTCCAAGTCCACACTTTCGTGACTTTACGCCACTCTGACTGTTGAAGAAGTCTGTTGCTGAGCTTGCATTTTTACACACATTTTATTCAAATAAATGAAACATTTTCAATAGACTGCAGCAATTAACATTTTGTCAGAACCTCTAGTAAATTACATGTCATTTTGTTTTAGTTGTCCTCAAAATCGTGATTTCTATTTGAAACAAAAAATTGGTGATTCTCCATTTGTTCTGAATCGTGATCAGACACAAAGCTTATTACAACAAAGCTTATTACATGGCTGCTTGCCACATAAGTAAATAATTAGACACAAAACATTGATCTGAAATATTTTATTAGCTCATTAAATGCAAAGCTTCCACAAATAGAAATATTTCCTAGCAAGCAAATTTGAGCCTAGATGAATAAACAAGTTTGAACAAGACAAGACATTTAAGGCATAATATATTTTTAATAATGTAGTAGTTTTGCCAGCTTGATTTCAATAAAAGCTGTTTATGGACTAACTAGGAAGTTTTGAGTTCTGAAACTTGAACAGAAAAAAACTGGATGTTTTATTGTACAATGACATCTTATGTTAATGATCCCTTTATACTTTCAATTTACAGTAAATAGTCAATAACTGAGACGCAAGATGGCACGAGCTTAGTTTAAATGTAACTAGAAAGAGCGTGTCCTCATTGTGATACAAGAGACGCGAAAGAAGCGTCAGCTTTGCTATTGACAGTCATTGTTGGGAATCCCGTGACTGACCAATCAGAATCAAGCATTTCAGAAAGCCAATAAGAGAATATAAATAAATCCTGTGAGATTTTAAAGTGACCTGAAAAGTTTTTTAGTGCATTTCAGCATTCATTCATGTGTTGCACTGTATGCATGTATATATTTCTTTCAGATGTAGTGATTCCAGAGAGTCCTGAGGCATTTCTAAAACTCACTGAGCAAACTCTGAGGTCCAGCGCTGGTAGGCAACAGCAGTCACAGAAATCTGGGACTCACTCTCTAGTCTGTTGCCTGATGTTTAGTTTCTACTCACAAGCCGAATCAAAGCACAGAGCCTCGTGCTGCGACCATCGGCTGCATTTTCTAACCCTTCTCTATTGATTTGTGTTTTCACACAGTATAATCCGTTTTCCAGTGTTTGCATGTAGTGTCACAGGTTGATGCACACGGTGTTCACTCTGGTGTTTGTCCTTGGTTTCTAATGCTGTTGGATTTCCAAATCAACAGCATTACTCAGTATTTTACAATCAGAGCAGAATGTGATTTACAAAAAATGCAAATCATCTAATCTATCATCTAATCTATTTAAATCAATTGTTTACTCTTTAGTATTAGTGGTCGACTAATATGTTTTTTTTGTAATGGCCGATGCCAATATCTAGAGGTCTCAAGGTTAAAAATGGGAGGGAATCTTTTTTGGGGTTTATTTATTTGTTTATTACTTATTTCAACATTTTCATGGCAATAAAACACTCTCATTACTGTTAAACATATGCATATTTTTTGTAATTAGATTCTCATTCTTATTTTTTCACTGTATTACACTAAATACAGTAATACAAGGAATTTTTTTTGTTATTTTAATATTATCGTTTTCATTTTAGTAGCTTAAGTTGTAGTCATTTTGTTGTGTTTTTGTAATTTGCATTAGCTTTTTAAAAATATTTATATTTACATTTTGTTAATTTTTATTTTATTTCATTTTATTTTTGTTTTAGCTTAGTAAATTTGATTACTTTCAGCTTATTTTATTTCAGTTAATTTCCAAGGCATCAAGTTTTTAAGTTTAAGTTTTGCATCTAATATTTATACTTTATTTTATTTCAGCTTTATTTCAATTAAAAATATTTTTTTATATTTTTAGTTACCAATAACAACACTAGTTTAAATATGAGATTTATAAATACTACAGAATTCAAATAATGTTTTTCTGCATTACAGTAATAATAAGAATGGATATATTGTATTACGCAAATGACAATTCTGTGGTAAAATGTGTTTAATTGCCTTGAAAATATGACCATAAGCTTGATGTCGACAGATGCCAAATATTAGCCAATCAGTCGGTCCATAACTATCAAATCTTAACTGACTTTCCCAGATAAATAATGCTGAACAAACAAACATATATGCAATATTATATTAATATTGAAGAGCAGTATTCACTCTGATTGCAAACTGCTTTGACTAATGATCAATTTGATTAGAAGCTCCTAGTATGTTTGACTAATGAGAAAGCAATGTTGTGATGTCTTGTCTCTCGATCATGCACTGCATCAGGCCTGAGAACGACAACATAGCTCCACTGTGCAGTTCAATGCGACTTCCTGTTGTTCCTGCACTAATAAGCGTGTTGGTGTTCCTCTACAGGTGACACTGGCTCACTGGAGACTCACATCAGACAACTGGATAAAGCTCTTAACACCAGCTGCTTCCATCTGCAGCAGACGGAGAACATCATACGCAGCCGAACTCCCACTGGCCCGGAGCTGGATTCCACATACATGGGTTATGTGAGTGAAAATCATATAGGACTATATTAGGCAAATTGTCACTGTAGTAAAAATGTGCTAGATGAATTTGCTAGATGAGTACAATAAATTGTTTGTTATATTTTATTTTCTCAGATGCGTCTTCTTGAAGAATGTCGTGGCAGTATAGATGCAGTAAAGCGAGTGGGATTTGAGCTGAAAGACGAGGATGACAAGACATCAGGCTTTGTCAACCCCAACAGCTCCGAGTCTCAAACCTCAGGTACAAAACCATATCATACAGTGTGCCTGGCACATAAACACATGTATTCTTCAAACTACTCATTCAAACTAATGCTGGTAGTATCCTATGTAGTCAATAGAGCAGAGGGAAAAAAGCAGAATATGTCATTATAAATGTAACAAAGTTCGTTGATAAGGGAAGAAGGAGGCTGGAACCGGCGAACGTTCAACACACTTTAACCCTCATCCCTCCCTCACGTTCTGTAACAAATCCTTTCCTCGTGCCTAGCCCTAAAATTATTCGTAATTTATTTTTTTGTCCAGAAAGATTATTTAATTTCATTTTGAAAATATTTTTTCTATTTTGAGAATTTTTGGGGATTTTTTTGGTTATTTTTTATTTGATATACCTTTAAATGACTAGATTCAATCAATATATAATTAGTAATTTAGTAATTTAAGCACATTCCTCACATTATTTCAACTGAAATTCAAAATAACTCACAATTGCATGCATAAACCTTTCAATTCAGCTTAAAATATCTTACAGTGTTTGTCTTTGCTGACCTCTTGTGGAAAAAAAAAAATCTAACAATATTTCATGACTCAAGCCTCTAGAATGAAAGCCACAAATGAGCTGTTCCGCTGGGTCCTAAAGTCGGTTTTCTCTTCAATATGCCTTCAGATACAGATACGCATGTAGACATTTTAAAATAATTTTTGATTAAATTTGAGCATTTTAAGTTTGCATTTTGAGCATTTTTAGGTTTCTGTATGTGTACCGAAGCATTCCTCACATTCCATTCATTCCTATGGGGGTCGAGGGAAGGATTTGTTACTTTTTTAAATTTCAACCGCAAAACTCCTCGAATCCATTACATTTTGTGTGTGTGTATTCGACACAGGTCCTGGGGTCTTGGACTTTCTTGGGTCTTTTTAAAAAAAAATTACAAATATTTTCCGGGCCAAGGGAAGGATGAAGTCCAAAAAAAGTTTGGATTTTGATTTCCTTTTGTCTGATGCATCAATGAAATAATGTTTGTTAGTGTGATTAAATATTATTGTTACTATAAAGTGTAACCCAGATGCTGCAGAGCTCTTAACAGATGCTGTGTTGTGCAGGTGTGATCGAGCGCTGGGAGCTGCTGCAGGCTCAGGCTCTCAGTAAAGAGATGCGCATGAAGCAGAACATGCAGCAGTGGCAGCAGTTCAACATAGATCTGAACAGCGTCTGCAGATGGATGGACCAGACAGAAGAAGAGCTGGAGCAGCAGCGGGGACTGGACCTCA
The DNA here is from genome assembly GCA_030578275.1 of Meda fulgida. Lineage (NCBI taxonomy): Eukaryota > Metazoa > Chordata > Actinopteri > Cypriniformes > Leuciscidae > Meda > Meda fulgida. The sequence continues at coordinate 9,899,674 of CM060632.1, read as the reverse complement.
GCACCGACATACACACCATCGAGCTACGCATCAAGAAACTCAAGGTCAGACACTCACAGACACAGTTAGTATTGTTCTTAACTAAAACTATTATTTAAAAATGAACGGCAAATGAAATAAAACTGAAATTAGATATAAATATTAGATGAAAAACTAACTGAAATACATTGGTATAAGGTTTTGTTTGTTAATATGAGTTAACTACATTAGTTAAATGAACAATGAACAGTACTTCTAGCACATTTATTAATCTATTTACTAATAAATGTTAAAGATCAAAGTTGTGTCTGTTAACCTCTTTTAATGTACTGTGAACTAAACTAAACAAACATTTTAATATAAGTAACTTCAATATGAATTTTTTAATTTAATTAATGCTGCAAAAATATATTCATTTGTTAGTTCATGTTAGTTAATGCATTAATTAATGTTTACAAATAAGACCTTATTGTAAAGTGTTACCAATACTTTAAAGTACTAAAATTACTAAAACTGGGGGGAAAAAAACTATATAGAAATATAGACATGATAAAAGCACAAACTAAAACGTAACCCTGTAAAGCCTGACAACATAAATAGTTCAACTTTTATTTTTTAAATTGAAAAGTTTTTTTAACCTTTAGACAAAATCTGAAAAATAAAATCTAAAAAAAAGTTTGTATATGTGGAGGAAAAGCACCTCAAAAATAATCAGAGGCCCAAAACTGAGCAAAAATATACAATTTGTTATAGTGGGTGATATGTATATGGTCAAAAGCAAAAAGACACCTGAACCATGACCTGACACTACAATTATTGTACAAGGCTTTTTACTTGCTAAATAAGTATAACTACCAATCAGAGGAGGCGTGTAGTAGATTGTGTACAACAGGGTTTTCAAAGTTTCCAAAAGTTCAAACAATCAAAGTTTTGAGCAAGTTGATCATTTAGATCATTAAAATGAAAACATAAGAATAAAAGCTAATTCACTAAAATATCACTAATGCCATATTCTTTGAAAGGGTTATCTTTTTTGTTGTTGTCCAGCTTGTTCATATTGACACTTTTCCTCTGTTGACCTGTGACTCCACGCAGGAGCTGCAGAAGGCTCTGGATAAGCGTAAGGCTATCGTGCTGTCCATTAACCTCTGCAGCGCTGAGTTTGTGCAGTCGGACAGCGAGGAGGCACGAGACCTGCAGCGACGGCTGAAGGAGATGAATAACCGCTGGGAACGTCTGAGCGGCTCTCTGGATGAGTGGAGGAATGCTCTCCAGCACGCTCTCATGCAGTGCCAGGCAAGAAACACCTCACCAACAACTCATCTTCAAGCTGTTATAAGAAGATATACACTTTCAGAAGACATTCATAACATCTGCTTTCATAACCATGCATCTTGAAAAAATTCTGCTGATTTGCAAAAAAATATATATAATATTACCTAATTTGATGATGCTAAGTTTAAAAACATCAGTAAAAAAAAAAAAAAAACTTTCCATCACAGTTTTTTTCTCTCACAAAATAACAATGAAGATTTTTTAAATTATATATCAGGTTTCAGTTTTAATGACTAAAAGTAGGATTCAAAATGTATAATTTAACTTGTAATCTGCAAAGAAATGGAAAAATGTTCAAATACTCAATTTAATGTCAAAGAACGTTACAAAACGTTTTCTCACGGCTCTCAGCCCCTCCATGCTTGCCACACTACGAAACGCACACTACTTTGTGAAAAGTATGACGTGCTAGAGCAAAACAGGCACTGTCTTTGAAATCAGCTTCCAATAATGAGTAAGAAACAAGAATTGGATTTCATTTAGCAAATATGATGTTGTATAAACAGCACACACAAAGATGAAGATGAAGATGAAGGTTATTAGATCATATTTAATTAATCCAATGGGTAGTCCAAACAGGAACAGAGCAACATATAACACATCCACCAAAGACGACAGCAGACACTAAACTGAAAGAGAACCAAACATATATACAGGTGATGATGATCGTGATTAATGAATGCACAGCTGATTATAATTAGTGTCCGTGACAACAAATGAATGATTAATGCAGACTATGACGAAACACAAAGAGTCCAAACAAAAGTCATTGTGACAAAAATCTGATTTTTGTTTTTCTCACTGCTCAGGACTTCCATGAGATGAGTCACGGTCTCCTTCTGTGGCTGGAGAATATCGATCGTAGAAGGAATGAGATTGTCCCGATTGACCACACTCAGGACAGCGATACACTACAGGAGCATCACAAAACGCTTCTGGTAAATGATTTCTTTTTTCTGTTTATACAGCATATTTGGGCTACAACTTTCTAAGCTTGTTCTGATTAAACACGATTGTTCCACAGCAAATCCGCCGGGAGTTGCTGGACACGCAGCTGAAGGTGGCGTCCCTGCAGGACATGTCCCTTCAGCTGCTGGTCCACTCCGAGGGCAGTGACTGTCTGGAGGCCAAAGAGAAGGTGCATGTGATCGGGAACCGACTCAAGCTGTTGCTGAAGGAGGTGACACGAGACATCAGAGAGCTGCAGAAGACCCTGGACATCACCAGCAGTCAGCAGGTTAGTATCCAACATTGTCACAAAAACATGGATGCCACCAGTTAGCCGGTTTTTGACCAAAATAATATTAGTGTCTGGAAATTAATTAACTCTTTCCCCACCATTGGCGGAATTTTCCGGTCATGTTTTACTATTATTATATGGTAGGGGGTGTGTTATTACGCAACTTTAAAAAACGCTGGCGGGGAAAGCATTTAATTAATTTAATTTGTTGCACAATGAACCGGACTGCCGAGGCTCAGGAAACATCCAACCGGGGGGTCACAAAATGGCTTACAATTATTTAAATTGTAATTATTAATATAAATAATAGTATTAGTAGTAGTAATATATTAAAACAATCTAACTTCATTTAAAAAAAAATCTTCTTTCACCTAGAACATACATTATTTAAACTTTATATGAATTGTGGTTAACTAATTTACCTTATTGATTAAATATAACCTAGTTGATTAATAAATAAGTATATACAGTATATTACCGGTACATTTATTTTAATATTATATTATATAGTATAGGGGCCTTAGAATATTGTGTTGGAAGCCTTCAAGTCAAAAATGTTGAGAATCAATGCTCTAAATTAATATTTGATGTGCAGCAGTGTTATATTATTACCATTGATACTCTATTATGTTTAGTGTTTATTTGTATTTTTTCCATTTTATTTTAATTTTGGCTAAAGTTTTAGTAATTTTGTTGTGTTTTTTTATGTCTATATTTTTCATTCATTCTATTTCCATTTTAGTTTTAGTTATTTTAAAACATCAAGTTTAACTAAATGAAAATGAGAAAAGTTGCATTGGCAAGTAGCTTGGCAAACAGCTTAAATAAAATACGTTTTTTTTAAATATATATATTTTTTTATTTAAAGGGATAGTTCACCTCAAAATGAAAATTCTGTCATCATTTACTCTCCGTCAAGTTGTTTCAAACCTGTATACATTTCTTTCTTCTGCTGAACACAAAAGATCATTTTGGGCACCATTAACTTCCATAGTCCATTAACCATTAACTTCCACCGAGGGTGTCGCCAGAACATATAGAATGGGGGGGCATTTCATTTTCATGGGGGGGGGGCACACTTTTTTTATGATCTACAAAACAGACAGTTACCAAAACAATAACATCCTGTATTTAGCCTAATATAACTGAAATAGAACACATTCTATATTAAAACAACACCAAAACACAAAATATGAAGTTTCTGATCATAGGTGGAGGGTGAACCAACACCATGGGGAGATGCGCTTCCCCTTTAAAAAAGTTTACAAGGCTATATGCAGGATTTGGCATGGCAGAAAACGCGAAAAGAGCACTCATTTTATTATCATTAAAAAACAGTTACACAACTTCATTGCGATCTCACAAAGTTCCATTAGGCTCTCAGTAAAGCTGATGCACAACACTACTTATTATAACGAGAAGATTTGTGTGCGCGTAGAACTAATCCACTCACCGCTCATTCTATATTCTTCTATTACGGAGAAAACTGATCCTAGACCAGCATTTATGGACAGCTTTTCCCTCTAAAAGCAATCAGAAGCATATATGGAAGCTGGTTTTCGCCACAGAATAAAAAAAATGCTGCCCCTTAATGCCCCCCCCGTGGCAACGGGCCTGCTTCCAACCACAACCTGAGGGTGAGTAAATGATGACAGAATTGTCATTTTTGGGTGTACTATCCCTTTAAAGATTATTTTATTTAAAGTAACGAAATAGTTTTATGGTTTTATTTTTCAGTTAACTATAATAACCCTGATGTGCAGTACTAAACTTAATCCAGTTTTTATGTCTAGTTTAAGTTTTCTCACATTTTTCCAACCCTCAACACACACACTCTCTGTAGGACTTGTCATCGTGGTCGTCTGCTGACGAGTTGGATACTTCGGGTTCCCTGAGCCCCGTGTCTGGACGCAGCACTCCCAGTCGCCAGCGATCGGTAACACATCACCCTCATGTTCTGTTGGGCCCTTCAAAGATCAGCGTTTGCTTGTCACGTTGAGGGGGTAGTTTGGCACTTGAATGTCCCTGAAATTAGCCTCCAAAAACACACTTGACACCTTATTAGCATATAGCTCAGAGTTCCTCCAAAACTCAGAACCTTTCCCAGCATGCTCTCCTCTAATGCAAGAGCCGCATCAGGACTGGAGATGTGATTCATCCCTGTTGTGTTTCCACATCCCGTTGATTGATCCAAGTGCGTTTTACATCCTTAAAACAACTAGTCAAACCTGTATCACAGCCCTGAATTCTGGTTTGGTTGATTCCTCTATTCATTCTCCCACATTCATTTTTATTCTAGATTCCCACACTTTAGTCTTCAAGGAATACTGGTTCTATTAAAAAAAAAAAGTCCAGGTCATATTTAACCTCCAAATCAAAAAAAGAAAGTGTAAAATTATATTTAGCATGGAGAATATTATGCCTTTTTTGGACAATTCTTTTTGCATTGCAACATTATTTTCATGACTTTTTATGAAACGTTTCACATTTCACGTTCCCTTTAAATTAGTACTGTAATGTGTCCAGATGTTTTATTTTATTTTTATTTATAAGAATTCATTATTCAGATTCTCATCACAGTAATACAATGCTTTTAAATGGCATAAATCAACCAAGTATTACTGTAATGTAAGAATATTTAAATAAATGTAATAATAATACAATATTGTATATATTGTAATATAATATTTAATGTTATACTACTTAAAAAAATGTTTGCATTATTATGTACATGCTGTATAATGAATATAAAATAATGAATGATTTTGGGCACACTTTAGATTAGGGTCCAATGATCTAATGATCTTGATGACATACATAACTTGCTGGGTGAAATATGACCTTTGACATGATGATTTTGAGAGAGGCACTCTCAGAAAACAAGCCACTTGTCCTGTGATGAAATGCATATGAAATGAGCTTAAATATTAAAGGATCGCTTGTTGGCAAGGTCATGTTTTCTGAGAACAGTGTCATAATGAAGAACCAGTTTCTTTGTCTCCATAGAGGTGCTGTCACCCCTATCATTTGATTTTGTTGGTGCTCTTCTTTTTTGGGTTCTTTCATCAGTAGCTTTGTCTTTATTTGCCTGGACTGAAACATTCTTTCTTTCTTTTACCCCCGTTCATTGCAAACAGCCACGGGGCAAAAGTAGTCTGTCACAGCCCGGAGCCTGTGTGAGCAGTCCACTTCACAGGTACCTTTCTCCTGGTTTCTAGAACATTTGGAAGATAATGGAACTCAACCCATGACCTGACCGCAGGCCCCTAGCGCTAATGGGTCTGGGTTGACCCCTAAGTGGACAGTGTCCTACAAACCTGTCAGACCACCCTTGCAGTGGCCCAGCGATTGAGCATGATATGCATGCAGAAAGGCTCATGCTGATGACTTCCATCATCTTCTGTGATTCTAGACACTGCTCAGGTTAGGGAGCTGAGATAGACACTACGAAGGGAGCTCGTGCACCAGGCACAACACCTTTTTAAAAAAACATGCTTGTTTTATGTATTTTTCATCTGATACTTGGCTGTAAATATGGATATGCTAGGCTGCTTTTGCTGCTGAGTTGTTCATTTTCTTGTCTATTCAGCAAGCGTCTGCAATGAACAATCTTGGCTACAGTTTTTCTCTTTTGCTCTCTCTGGTGTGTTACATCTGCTCCTTCACGACTAATCAATCATCTTCTCCCTCCGTGCAGTTTGATGACACTAGAGAAACATCACTGTGCCGTACATAGACTCAATGGCAAAACACACAATAATATATTCCAGTGGTTCTCAGCTGCTGGGACAGTTCTGAAAGGAGTGACAAAGCCCCGTTTCCCATGATATGTCAGCGTTAAAGGTAGTTAGTCACAAACGGATGTTTTGTGTTCAGGCATGGTGAAATTACCAGATTCTTTTTGTATCATAAAATGTTTAAAGATCATTAAAAGAAGCGAAAATCTGGTTTCATATTATATGCCAGTATTGCAAATGTTAAGTCACTCACAAATAGTTGTTTTGTTGTGGGTCATGGCTTTTTTTTATTTATTATAAAATAATTGTTTATAATTAAGGTTTAGATTGTCCCATTTATATAGAACATAATCCCATTAAATCCCCTTTAAAGATGCATATTCACAATGAAATGACCACAAATATATATACCAAGAAAAATATATTTATTATAGGATGTTTTAAAATATATATTATACGACTATTGTCCCATTAATATGAGATTTAATCCTATTATATCCCCTTTAAAGATGGATATTCACAATGGAATTGCAACTGTAATTTCATTGTATATCCGATGTGCAATGACAATAAAGATTCTTATTCCTATTCTTAACATTTTGTTTTAATTTATATTTTAGTAAAAGATAAGTCATTCAGTGTTGGAACATTAATGAATTTTCATTTTTGGGGGAACTATGCCTTGACTATTTTTTTACAATAAGATAATTGTTATTTTCAGAACATTGCGGGATTATTATATAAAATTGAGAAATATTAAACTCAGTACAATATTCAAAATCATGTAAAGAAAAATGAGTTTGCGCAGAATGATAGGTAATGAAATAATATTATATTTTGGAGAATTTTCTCAGGTCAATGCAACATTGAACTGCAGGATTCAACTATTTGAAGGTATTTGAGGAGGTATTTGCAATTCTAGTCACTTTCTACTAGTGATTAGTGTTTCAAGGAAGTCTGAATTAACACTATTACAGTCATTTGCATCTAAACTTGTTATTACAGTCAGTTTGTCTGCTGTAACCGAGATTGCTCAGAGTTCAGTGATCGTTCATGGATTGCACCTTGTTGGGTTCGAACATGAAACATTTAGTTTCATCCAGCATATTTCTTTAACCATTAGGCCACAGCACCCGCACACATATTAAAGGGATAGTTCACCCCAAAATGAAAATTCATCATTTACTCACCCACAAGTTACATTTTTGTGTCTGCTGAACATAAAAGATATTTTGAAGAATGTTGTTAACCAGACAGTTTGGACCCCATTGACTTCCATAGTAGGGACAAAATACCATGGAAGTCAAAGGGGTCCATCAACTGTTTGGTTGATGTAAATAAAAATAAAAAGGTTTCAAACAACTTGAGGGTGAGTAAATGATGACAGAATTTTTATTTTTGGGTGAACTATCCCTTTAAGGAAATCTTTGTCTTAAGCTGAAAATTGTTTAACTGTGCTTTTTTTCAGTTAGCATTCCGTCTAACAACGCTTTGACAAAAAGGCATATTTATAAAGAATAAAATGTCCCTTTTGCTTTTAAATGCTACTGAAGATTTCAAACTAACTCTATCTGTGTCAAGCTTGTGCAGCTAATGTGTTTCCAAATATCATATAACAGACAGAGATAAATATGCATGGAGAAATGATTCCATCCAATAAATATGAAAGCCTATTTGTGAATCTACACAAAAATCCGTTTACTTTTAGAAATAGCTACACAACAAATGTCATTTCTCTTATTTACCTAGTTTTGCATCTGAGCATTTCCACCGCTTTGTGCCGTCTTATGTGTAGCAGGTCTCGCAACGCCGCTGGATCCGGTTCCTCCCATTCTGAGGAGGACGAACCACCGTCCTGGTGCAAAAGCTTCCTGAAGCGTGTCCTGTGGGCCGCTCTACCCCTGCAGATCATCCTGCTGCTGGTGGTGGTCGTGGCCTGTCTCGTGCCTTCGTCTGAGGAAGACTACAGCTGTGCCCAACTCAACAACTTCGCCCGCTCCTTCCACCCCATGCTCAGCTACACCAATGGGCCTCCGCCCATATGAGCTCCACTATGAAGTAAAAACGCCAGCTCAGCATTGGGTTTCTTCCTAAATTGGCAAAATGACATAATTAAGAGTTTGGCAGGCAAAGTGAATTATTATCGTGTCCTTGTACAGCTGCTAATTTTACAGTACGTCACTGAGTCTCGTGTAGATGTTTGAACAAAGCCTATTGCACTGAAAACTGGGTCAGGTGTTGTTAGTGCTACTGATGCTCTTCCATTTTTGACCTGCGGGAGGAAAATAGAGCGTAGGATATTAACTCAACACTGGGACTGTCGGAAGAGTTAATCAGGTCTAAAGGCCTTTTTTAATCTTGGGAAGATCGAGTTTATTGGGAAAAACTGAAATGTGTGGAATTGCTTGAATCAAATGAATAACTTAAAAAGAGAATATAAACAATTTAACTCTATATTGCAATTATTTTTTATATGTATTTTTGGCATGTGGTCATCCTTTGGTTTTAAAACGATCATTGATTTCATTGAATTTGTTGTTGATTTTAATTTTTTGATCTTAACTTACCTGCTCTAATATTCAAGTTAACTGTCATGAATATGCTTTACTATATGTAAGCCACTGATATCAAAGAAAAAGATATTTATGTATGTACAGTTTGCTAAGGCCTTAAAAACCTTTGCAATGAAAACACATATATGATATAAACATATACAGCTGATTAGTATTTTTCATTAAAATAAAAGATTAAATGACAGTAATCTAATTGTGAATTATTTTCTTACCAAAAGAAATTTCTGCTTAAACATTTAACTGATTTGCACAAAATATTCACAGGGTCACTGCCATCAATTGTCAGCATACTTCCATTAGGTGGTAGGAGACGAGTCATATTGTTCACAAAAAACATGGTAAAACATTTAATTTTGCCCTTTTGTCAAAATACACATTTACTTTTGAATGTCTATATATATATATATATATATATATATATATATATATATATATATATATATATATATAACACTTTTTGTTCCCAGAAAGTTAAATTAAAGAATCTACTAGCAGGTGTTAACTGGCACATGCTTGCTAGCTAAAACTGGAAATATTGATTAACCTTCTGAAACATCCATCTTAGACGAGCTGGTTTGGTGCAGGTCTAGCTGATGGACTTGTACCCATGTTGTTCATCATATCTTGCTAAAGCTGTTTAACCAAGGAAGTTGTGCAGGTTAGGCTAGTTAAGAAGCGTGTTCCGGATACCAGAACATCAGAATCCCATCCACATCATATGCAGGCTGTGCAGCTACAGTAGGATGAACATGAATCTAGAACTGGAGGTTATTATCACCGTGGGCCGCTGGTCTCTCAGATGATGTGCTAGAGGGAGCTGGCAGAGCCTGGGGTTTGAACTCATGAGAATGAGCAACGTTTATGGAGGAAACTGGACTTTCCCAGATGCGAGGCGTGTGATGCTGGTGTAGATGAGCAGTACAGTGACAGTGACGTGATTGGATCAGAACCTCCAGCCTTCTGAGAACTTCATAGTTTGGCACGCAGCCTGTGCAGTCAACACCCAACATCTGAGACACCACCGTGTAGAAGTCCAGCAACTGCAATGCACAAGCATACTTGTTACTTTTAAAAATGTTAATGCATTCCTATGTTCAGATATACATATACAGTGTGTGTGTGTGTGTGTATGTATGTATGTATTTATGTATATAAACTCAACAAAAAAGAAACATCCCCTTTTTCAGGATACTGTATTTTAACGGTAATTTTGTCAAATCCAAATAAGCGTTACAGATCTTTATTGGAAATGGTTTAAATAATGTTTTTCAAGCTTGAACCATAAACCATTATTGCACATGCACCTGTGGAACAGTCCTTAAGACATAACATAGTTAGACAATTAAAGTCACTATTTCAATAACTTAGCACCTTTCTAGTGACTCTGAAAAACATCAGGAGAAAAAGATGCCTTACACATTAATACAGGGGGGGGGGGGGGGGGGCAGCTGAAAGTGAGAGGATGTTTCTTTTTTGAGAGTTACATTATATTACAATTCAAAACTTTTGGTCAGGATATGTGCCGATATGTGGTCACACTCAGTACCTGTTTCTCATTATGAGAAAGATCTGCAATGGCACTAGACTGCATGTCTAGGAGTCTTTGGGCTTGTTGGATCTCATCTCTCGCTCTGAGTTCTTGGTTTTGCAGCTCTGACTTGATGGTGGTCAGCTTCTTCTCAGTCTTTACCTTGTTCTTCTCAAGCTTTCCCAGATTTATACTCTGCTCCTCTATGGTTTGTTTTTTTTCCATCACTTTGATCTTGTTGCACCAAAGACAGCAGAAACTGAGAATTTATACGCATCGCTACTCTACACAATTCACCCAATCCGTTTTCTAAATGCATGTTATTGATCTTATTGTGAACAATTCATCGATGCATTGTTTCATCTTTTAACCTGATGAATATGAATCAAAATGTCATAACTCAATCTCCAAGTGAAAGATATACTGTTTCTTTTTCAATAATCCAATTCTCTCAATTGTATGTCACAATATGGAAGAAAAGATCTGTTGCTACTTCAATTGTGATTTTTATACATAAAGGACTGATTTAGAACATATACATTTATGGATTTGGCAGATGCATTGTATTCAAAGCACATCGTAAATAAATTCAGAAACTAAAACACTGATCTGAAGAACCTATAGTGAAACAAACAGCAAACTTAGTCAAATCAAGAACCCTATAGACAGTTGGTCATTTGATGCCCTCAAAGCATTCTTAATATAAACAGTTTTGTATATTTACAGAATCACTTTTGTATCATTAAAAATGAAGACATTTTTTGTATTTTATGCTGAAATGCCTCTGTTTGGTGAGGGTCTGTGGGCCAGGGCTCTTCCCTGTACCTTGAGCTCATTGGTGTGGGACAGCTGGGCTTTCAGCTCAGTGTTGGAGAAGCGTAAGGTGCTCAGCTCCGCCTGCAGTCGATCCACTCGCTTCTGGAGCTTCTTACAGGCCAGAGCAGCGTCATCTTTCTCCACCGCCAGAGCTGAGCGGCTCCTCTTCTCCTCCTCCAGCTGGACCACCTTCCTCCTCAGCAGCTCCAGGTGAAGCTCTTTACTTCCGGAGCGCTCCTTCTGTTCTTTAAACTGTACCCATGGATGGAAATTATAGCCAATTATAATAAATAATCAAATAATGTTAGGAACGCTGCATGGTTAATATTTAAAAGTTAGATCAAGATTTATATTTAAGATTTACATTTCTGTCATGACAACTTTTAGAGCGTTTGGCATGAAAATGGATATGCCATTGTTGATATATTTGGTCTTGGAATAGATCTGCTATGCTGCTGGTGCTGCTGTACAATGTAGCATACATGAATTGGCCGTAGCATCTATACAGGTGGAGCTGGGGAAGGTGGAGGGTTTCTGAAAGCGTACTGCAAATGCTAACCAAGTATTTGAAGGTTGAGCAACAAGCTCATTGGCTACGGATGCAGCAGGAACCAATCAGCTGTGATCTATAGAGAATGATGTGATTGGATCAGCCTGTGCCATATAGTTTCATGACAGAACTTTGTATTTTAACTTTACATTTAAACTTAAAATTTATATATATATATATATAATAAAAAAAGATTTTATATATTTCTAAAATATGAATTTTCCTTTTGATTGAATATTTAATTATATTTCAACTTAATTGCTAATGGTTTAAAAAATGTTATTTTGTATTGATTAAACCATAAATATTACAAAACTAGACATTTGGAAATTTCACAAATTTTTATTATTATTATTATTTTACTTTTTAAATGTTTGTTACGGTAAATTTTAAGTCAGTAAAATGTGACACAATTTTACAGTAATTTGTAACATCTTTTATTTTACATTCAGAACCCCCAAATTTATGAACAAAAACATTGAACTAAATTATTGTTTGTTAGGCTCATTACTGCCCTCTTTGACGTGTCTGCACCTTTCTCTGAAGGCTGTAGATTTGTGTCTTGCTGTCCAGTAACGCCGTCCCTTCCTGCCTGGTCAGCTGTTGTGCTCGTGTAAGAATGGCCTCAAGTCTCATATCAAATCCCAGATCTCCAGCAACATGATCCACTTTTAACTTCTCTGAGAGCTGCTCCACAAACCGCAGGTACTACAGAGGAAGAAGACCAATGACATTCCTGAGAGGTCATTTTAGGACATTTATGATGCATTCTGATTACAAATTCCAATTGATATCCATCTTAGTTTTAACGTGACAGCGGGCACAGCCATATCTAACTTAATTGTGCAATTGGGCTTCCGGTGTCATTTGCTTAAAGCTATTTTTTAGCTGTACACAACAGCATGTAGTGCTGTCTGATATTACAAACTGGTATTTCTTATAATTTTATACTTCATGGCAACTAGCAGTCCTTAGCAGATATTAAGCAGACAGTCTACTAATACTCTAACACTTTATTTTGGTGCTCCCCAACCCAGACAGCAACATAGTGTCGGCCCAGATCCAGGTTACATCTGGTACATGTGGATTCGACGCGTACCAGATGTGGGCCAGATCTGGGCCGACACTATGTTGCTGTCTGGGAACAGACATTCTACTGACTAGAAGTAACTTTGCAACTACTGTACATGTCAACTTATTCTACAAACCCGAACCCTAACACCTAATGGACCAAAATTGGTCGGCGCACCCGGCGCATGGTCTAAAAGAGTTGTTCACATTCTCTTAATGAGTAATGGGTGTGTTTTGGGCGTAATGTGCAATAAATCAATCAGTCTCATCTCCCATTCCCTTTAAAAGCCAGTTGCGCAATCGCGGTGAATCGTGGTGAATTCGCTATTTACATGGAATTTGCAAGTGGAAAAACTGAACGCGTCTCCAGAGAGGAAACGGATCTACTCGTGCGCGAGGTTAAAGCGTGTAAGCAGGCCATCTACGGGACAAGCCGGATTCCACCATATCTTTATGTACACAATAATAATCTTTTACATCGTAATCCTTTTAGTTTTAATATTGGGCATGTTTGTGTACTGCTGCGTGTCCCCGTGTGTGTGTAATAAGCAGAGTGTACGCACGTTGTGGACCCCGCCTATAGGTGCACATTACTAACTTTACCAACACATTTTTAACACATTACTTTAAATAACAAAAAAAATACTGCGCCATTGACTTTAGTCCAGGTTTTTGGCGTAGTCTATTTCAACTGCCTCAAAATAGCAACGCGCCAACAATGCTCCTGAACACACCTCGTTTTCAGACCAGCACACCCATGGGCGAACAGATGGGCACAAATGCATTTGCTCTTTAAACAACGTTGAGCATTGTGTGAAAAAGATAACTGCGTCAGGCTGAAACTAGCAAAAAACACTTGCGCCGCGCCTGGCGCTCCATTGACCCGAGTGTATGACAGAGCACAAAGTCTCCCACATTCAAAACAACATTCTCGTTACAAAATAAGGTCGGTACAGTGGCCAGAAAAGTTTTACAATGTGAGCTCAAGCTTTGGCGGTATGAATCTACTTCCTCACATGCTGTTTGTCCTGATTCATTCCATCTTTGCTGACTCCAGAAGTCAGCAGCTCATCCTCCAGACTCCGTATTCTGTCCAACAGCTCCTGTTTTCTCCGTTCAGAGCCGTTCTGATGCTCTCTGAGGCTGGACAACTGCTCCGTCACCTCCGCCAGCCTGCCTTCCATTTCCATCTGTGACTAGAGCACGCAGAAAGCACTGGTTGAAAAATAAGAATGCAATCTGTTTTATAATAGTGTGGAATGCAAATGACCTTTCGTGCACTTTTCTCTCTGCTACAAAGAGCTGTAAGTGCCTTCAATATGTCGTCCTCTGTGTGTGGAACAGGAAGAGACTGATGGTCCAGCAGGGCTTCCACATTCTTCATGAAGACCTCGTGGTGACTGTGAGACGCCTGAGCTTCGTTCTGGCAGGCGTGGAGTTTATTTTCCAGATCTTTAGACAGATTTTCATAGTGGCGGCAGCGCTGCTGTGCAGACGCCAGCGATAGTTCAGTGTCCTGCAGGGAGTTCTTAAGGGTCTGGTTCTCCCGCTCTAAACTTAGTTTCTTCAAGGAGATTAGATCCAATTCCTGACAAAACATACAGTATATTTTGCTGATTTATTCTCACTGATTTTGCTTTACAGGAAATATGGTTTAAAAAAAAATTCCTTTATGCAAAATATATTTACTTATGAAGTAAAATAAGCTACTGGTCAAAAGTTTGGAGCAATTAAGTTTTTAAATAAATCATTTTCATTTTAATGATATCTGAAGAATCCCAGCTAACGTTCTCAGAACAAGTTATGAAAAAACGTTCAACAAAATGCTAAAATGGAATGTTCCCTTAATGTTTGTAAAACTACGAATTTTTTTTTAAACATTTTTAAAAAACTGCACATTTTTAACGTGAATGTTAGAAAATTAATCTTATAACATATTTTTGTTAGCTGGGATCATGTGACATTTAAAGACTGGAGTAATAACTTCTGAAAATTCAGCTTTGCCATCACAGAAATAATAATTATTATTTTCAATTGTACTAATGTTCCCAATGTTTCCAATCAAATAAATGCAGTCTTGATGATTCCAAACTTTTGACCGATAGTGTATAATAATAATAACCCAGACATATTCTGCACAGGTTTTGTCAGATTCACCCTGAAAGATGCTTGTGTTGCTGCAGTTGTGTGTTTAAATGCATTATTGATCTGAAGGATACCTGTCTGTTAGAGTTCAGCTCATTTGCTCTGAGGGCTGAGAGTGTCTGTTCACGGTCTACATCAGTCGCCAGTCTCTTTACTGTTTCTCTGCTGGCTTTACACTCCACCTCATACAACTTCACACTCTCCTCTAAAGAACAATTGCTGCTCTTCAGCCGATCTCTATCTTTGAAGCACGCGTCCACCTTATCATAGAGAGATATGTTAGAGATCAGGAGAATATTAAAGAAGTGGCAGAAAGCATATGCCTAAAACACTCACCACTGATACAATATAATCCATAGGATCCACCTTTCCTGACACATTTACAGAGGCTTTGTTTGCTAATGTAGATATAAACTCATCACATCTTCTCTGGGTCTCAGTGGCTTCCTGTTTTGCTTTGTTGCATTCTGAAAAATATTGTCTGAAAATTTGTTCAAGAAAGAAAATGAAATTATTTTAAGTTTTTTTTTAAGAAAGAAATTATTAAAAGAAAATGATCCATTTAATAAAATCAAATACCGATGATGCTTTAATTGATCTAGGTAGGCGGTTGTCGTGATTCCTGTCTTGTGTTCTCCTTGTCTTGTGTGGACTTGTGTTATTTCCTGTTCTGTGCCAGGTTTTGTAGTCCTCTTTAGTTGTTCTTGTTTATTAGTCTCTCCAGGTGTTTCTAATTAGCCCCACCCCCCGTTGTTATCTTGTTTAGCTTGTTTGCCTGTGTAATTAAACCTCTGCGCTTCAGTTGCTACTTTGTCAGTTCTTGTATCTGTAATGATGCGGCAGGAATGAAACGGATAGATAATCCACATGCAAGCACTACTTTAATAAAGTAATCCAGGGCAGACAACAGAACATGGAACACAGGAACAGCAAACAGCTACAAGCAACAACGACTGACAAACAACAACTGAAGCACAGGTTTAAATACACAGGCAAACAAGCTAAACAAGATAACAAGGGGGCGGAGCTAATTAGAAACACCTGGAGAGACTAATAAACAAGAAAAACTACAAAGGACTACAAAACCTGGCACAGAACAGGAAAAACAAAAGTCCACGCAAGACAAGGAGAACACAAGACAGGAATCATGACAGCGGTGCTGGGGAGGCGGAGGGTGAGAATACGAATTTCCATTGCGTGCAGAGATAGTACATTCGTTTGAATGCGTTTTGGTTATAAAGGGAAATTGTGATGGATATGTGAATTCGATTGTCTGGAAACATTATATTGAATGAACATGGTTTCATAACTGAACTATTCATATATACAAAGCCATTTATATCAAACACATTGATTGTATATCATCCAATTAACATCATCCTTTTTTCCATAATATTTTGGCTAGCGTTACAATGATCATGCTCTTATTCAAGCAAATGCTTTTAAACCATTCATGCACAGTAAGAAAAAATAGAAGGCAGTGCGTTAGCCTACTACTTGCGTGCGTCTGTAAATATCCTGTCTGTGTGACACATACACACTCGTGCACACCAGAAAGCGCTTCATGGACAAAAACACAAAATTATTACAAAATTGCCTTTTTGTCAAGTATCCTCGCAAGTCTTCCTAAATGTATGTAAAGAGTTGTCCATCAGATCCGCGTCATGTGCGGCAGTTCTTAAAGTGACAGCAGCCTAATAAACCTGCTGCTGTGATGGCTGTCATTAATGTTAATAACAAAGAACAAAAGACAGAGAAAACAATAACTTTTTGTGCAGTTTGACAGGGCAAGTACAAATCTCAACAGGTCTGACTGGGCCAATAGACAAAATTGAGCCCTGATATATTGAAGGGCGCAGGTAAATGTGGCATTTATTATAATGGGTTTATGTGATGATTGTTTTAAGTTCACTTGAATTAAAAGTTATATAATTTAAATCCTAAGAAAATTATAGCTTTCAATTATACTGTAATGCTGAAAGACAATAATTAATGGCTAAAATTGAGGGAAATAATCTATTTCCTATAGACATCAGTAGTTGGTATGGTGATACTGGCCTTCATTCATAAAAAGATGCCATTAAACAAATCTTTAAAATATAGGCTTTATGTAGTGTCTACTATAATTTGGATATTAAATGTGAAATTATTACAATTTAATAATACATTTATACTGAAAACGTTTATATTAGGTTTTATTAATCAAAAGTTATTTTTTAATCGATTAACAGCACTAATATATATATATAAAAAGCATCCCAGAATCCCCCTTATGGCTTTGAAGAGATACAAACTACTAAACTGTAATTCTAAAATGTAGAAAATAGAAATAAAAAAGAAAGGTTAGGTGTGTGCAGACTTTTGACATAGTGTACTGTAAATGATGCTCACTTTGACTTGATATCGAGTTCCATTATTTTCTCCTTGATTTCCTCGTTCTCCTTCGTAAGTGTCTGTATTCTCATGTCCATGGTGCTTTTGGAGGAGGTGATGGAGATCATCTCTTGCTCTGTGTTGCAGTTGCGTTCTCTGAGAGAGCTGATGAGAGACTCTTGTCTCGCCTCTTTCTCTTTATATCTATCTATAGCATCCTTTAAGCTCTTCAAAGTCTCTTCCTGAGATGCAACTTTGGATTGGCTATCCAATAACTGTTAAAATGAAATGTGTTATTATTTCACAAAGAGAATGTCCATCCAAAACACCCTGAATTGCCAGTGAATAAATAAACCTGTGAGTGGAGGTTGCTGTATTTGGCCTGCAGGACGGCCAGCTCCTCACGGGCCGTCTCAGTGGCCTGTTTATAGTGTGTGAGGTGCTGCTGGATCACAGACTCCTCCATTGCGAAAACACTGTCAATCAAACCTGAATGTTGACAGACAGAACCTGATGTATCCATAGCAATAGTAGCATTCACAATGAATATTCATAACTTTTCATAATAGTAATAAATCAGAGAGGGGATCTGGGGATATTATTTAACTCTGAATTACAAACAATGCTGTACTACTTTATTAATCCCCAAGGGGCAATTTGATACTAGATGATCACAAAAGATACATTGAAACATTTCACATTTTAATCAGTTGTGACTAAGCTAGTCCTTGTTTGCATGTTTTAGTCTGCTTTAAGTCCTGAAGATGTTACAGCATTTTATTGATCCTGACAAAAATCATTTGTTGGCAGTGTGAAGTCAACGATTCTTTTATGAAGAAACTAATTATGAGTATGTATCATTCTATAAATTGGCACAATGTACAAAAACTCACTTGTCTTTGTTGCTCCACGTCGATATATCAAACCATCTCTGACTAATGCACAGTGTTTTGTAGATTATGTCGCTGTATGTTTATCAAGTATCCAAGCAACACAACAACATTTAACGTATTAGCCGATAGGGGCGCAAAATCAAATGTTATGTTAATACAGGGGTAATAATGTGGGTAATAAGCGTATTTTACATGCACACATGCATGCATTTGTCTGACGCTTTAATCCGAGCGACGTACAATGTGTGAGTTTAGTTTGATATTGAACGCATTATTATTTTAATTTACTGGCATTCTGGATTTGAAGCATCTTATGACAAATAACATAGTCTCCAATCTGCCTCCTAGTCTTGATAAATATGTACTATTTAATAAAATTCAAAGAAGCATTCCAATTCTCCTCACTTAACTTTTACTAGATATTATAACATGGTATGTGTTACAGTTATCGTAATAAGCACAAAAGCTGAATGAAAAGAAACAAACAAACAAATTAACAAGCAAAAAATTAAATGACCGCACTTTCGAATCTCTTATGGTGTGAAATATGGCCTATTGGAGAAATCTCGATTTCTTATTGTTCCTATATTTAAGAGAACAAACGTAACAAATTTGTATATATATATTGCAACATAGTTTTGATTTGCTGTTATTTACATGGAAATTACCTAATTTTCAAATAAAATTCACAAGCTCAAAATGTGTAGTACGTCTCTACAGGGGCGGGGCAACATTACGTCTGAAGTTGACGTCACCAAAATACAGGAAGTTGTCGCATCACTCGTGCTGTTCGAACTGTCAAATAAACTTTATGTGAATCTGTGAGAATGTTGCAACATATGTATGTACAATGTAACAGTTTCTGTCACCGAACGTCCTAATATCTGTCGGGAACCGGGACGGTACGCGGCAGGTACGCTAAGGGTTAAGACGACTGAATTACCGTGAATTATTAGAATAAATTGTACGTTAGTGTGCAGCTTGTGTTGATAGTAGTGTCAGAAAGATATTCACAGCTTATATGCTTTTATGTCAGCTAATGAGAAAGAATCAGACGCGTGTTCTGTCTTTCTTTGCATTTTCTTCTATGTACAATTTATATTGAACCATAAATAGGGTTAGATATGACCAATGCAGTTGACATTATCGTTCAAGGTCAGTTGAAATAGGCCTCCTGGCCACTAAAAGTAGTGGTACTTTCTGGTCAGAAATAGACCTAATTTAACAGTGTTTTAATGCTTAAACTGTTTGATTCTTACAGGCATGTCTCTCAAGATTCTATGGAGGTTACATCAACTCTTGAAATGGACACAAGCCCCTGGATCTGCTCTCAGAACAGTAAATGGATTAAACAGTGTCAGCAGGACCATTAGGTTAAACTGCTCAAAACTGTCATCCAGTGCACATACACAAAACATTCTTAAAGACCGGAGCAGCTGTCACATCAGCTTACATCACCATAGATGCTTAATGCAAAGAGGAATGTTTCAAAGACCACACTTTGAAGTGCTGACTCCGTTAAATGTAATATCCAAAACATGGAGTATACAAATGAGATTGCAGTCCTCAACAACCGCCACCAAATCAGTGCTGAAACAAGGAGGTGTGCCTGGAAAAAGGACCTTTAAGGGACCAAGAACCAAACAGCCATCACGGACCACTCAACCCAATCTGGAGGAGGTGTGTGACTATTGTGTGTTATGATCAAATCATTAATGGCATATATAAATAACCGTTTATGTGTTTAATGACATTTTTTCAGGACATGATGCAGTGCATTGCATACGCAACTGCAGACCAGTACCATTTACCAACACTATGTCACGATCTCATAGCTAATGGCTTCAGTGAAATCAAAGAATTTCCCAGAGGTCAGTTCATCTTCATCACTTTTTTAAGTTTCTGAGCTGGCATAAAAAAAGAATGCATTGCATGCTTGTTTGAACACAGTCTCTTATTTGTAGTAAATAAATGTTGTGGATTTCAGAAGCTTCTAACGTTTTGGTGATGGGAACAGAGAATGCTGCAAAAACAAATGACAGTGGCACAATATTCTTCTTCAGGTATGTTGAATGATTTTTTGTCATTTAAATTTCTGGGTTTTGATTTCTGATTTGTAGTTATTTTTTGTGTTGTTTACCATTTTAGAGAAGGCTCAGTGGTATTCTGGAATGTTGAGGAGAAAACAGTAAGTATTAATAAAACACACTCTGAAGCAATGGCAGATGTTCTGACAACTTTCAATTGGAAACTATTCAAAAGCTGTATTCATTTATTTTAATAAGTTTGGAAGCTGTATTGGTAGGCAAATATTGGTAAACCCCTTAAAGGCATAGTTCACCTAAAAATTCTGTCATTAATTACATTAAGATATTTTTGATGAAATATGAGAGCTTTCTGTCCTCCATTGGCAGCTAAGCAACTGACACTTTAACGCTTTAAAAATCTCATAAAGAGATTGTAAAGCTAATCCATATGAATTGAGCGGTTTAGTCAAAATTTTCTGAAGAGACTCGATCGCTTTATATGATAAACAGATGGAATTTAGGCTTTTATTCACATAAAAACATTAATCAGCGAACAAACAGAGATATGTATATATGCCACTTGAATCTGAATCAGGTGTTTGGCAAATATTAAAAGGCTCTTTCACAAAATTCAAAATCATGCTACAAATCATGCCCTGCTGGTGTATTTTATATTCAGGTAAAGGCAGTGATGAGGAGACTGGAGCAGCATGAAATTCAACCCTATGAAGTCGCTCTGATCCACTGGGAAAATGAAGAAATCAATTATACAGTAGGAGAGTCAGTCACAAATCTTTCATTTCGTAATGCAAAATGTGCAAAAACTGTTGAAATCATGTAATACTCATTGAATGTTGATGATGGTACTTCTTTAAGATGTAGCCATGCTTTTATTTTTGTTTGTTTGTTTGTTTGTTTGTTCATGTTGGTTCAGGGGTCATTCAAAGCTCCATCATGGAATCTTCTTGTTCAACGGAGAGCTGGATTATGAGCAGGTGGTTCTGGAGAAGTTTGCATTTTCCAATGCTTTATCTCTGTCAGGTGGGATTATGTTTGCGTTTTCACACATTTTTATCAAACTTTGTGAGACTAATTATATTTTGATGCTTACAAAAAGTCATTGCTTTTAACTTCAGTAAAACTGGCGATATGGGAGGTTTCTCTCGACAACTTTGTTGAGTCTATCCAGTCAATTCCTGAGGTAGATCCACTTATTTACCCTTTCATAGGTAATACCAGCATTTGCTGCTTTTTGAAAGTTGAAATAGTTTTTGTATATTGAATGTGAATATGTTTTTCTGAAAATGCAAAATATACTCCTATTTGAAATGAGTTAATTATAGCCATGAACCTTTCTAAACAGATGCTGAAGTCTGGACAACGAGTGAAACTGTCCAGGGCTGAAGTTATGCAGAAGATAGGGGAGCTCTTTTCCCTGAGGTCAGGATCCATATGCAGGACTTTATCTGGTTTATATTGTATGAGATAATCTACTGCTTTGTTTTATTATCACAATATCATTACACTTTTACAGGCACTGCATAAACCTCAGCTCTGACTTACTCATCACACCTGATTTCTATTGGGACAGAGAAGATCTCGAGCAGCTCTATGACAAGACCTGTCAGTTCCTCAATATTAACAGGAGAGTCAAAGTTAGTGAAAGTAGGCCCACTTGCAAAAATATGAATAGATTTGACATAAATATCCTGATCAAAGGATGGAATAATGCTGCATTGATCCTAAAGCGCTGTTTGTTTTCTAGGTTGTGAACGAGAAGTTACAGCACTGCACTGAACTAACAGACCTGATGAGGAATCACCTCAGTGAGAAACACAGTCTCAGACTGGAGTGGATGATCGTCGTGCTGATCACCATTGAGGTTAGAAAACACTGAATGCTCACTTATTTAATATCATGCATCCAGCTCACTTTCATTTTGAATATCAGTTTAAATAATAGACAGCTGCATTGTCCAAAAATTGGCTTTTTTTAATGTCTGCATCATATTATGTACATATGTTTTGCTAATGCTACATAAAAACATTTATTTTCTTCTCTCTGAAGGTGATGTTTGAACTTGCTCGTGTGATCTTCTGAGGACACACAGATATAGTCTTAGAAGAGGACTTACTTTTTTTTTTTTAAACCAACAAATCATTTTGTTTTCTGTTAATTAAGTTGAAGTACTCATTGATCTCTTGTTATTCTTAATGTGAATTTGAGACCTGAAATAAAGTTGTTTTTTTAAGGACCCACATACAGTGGATATATAGTGGCTCATTTGGTTTCTGTTCTGTCTTCTTTAGAAACTCTGTGGACAAATTGACTCAGATCAGTTTATTTACATGCTACATTATCTGCTTTTTAGAGAGTTATTGGATTTGACATTGTTGAATCTATGTCCTGAAATTACTTCTGCTGGAAAATACAGATTTAGCTGACTGCTGTGTTTTGGAACATGCTGGTTTTGAGGTGGTCATTAGCTAGTAAACCATCTTGAAACAGCAGTCCAGTAAAGCCTGGTTTAACAGACAGGGCTTAGATTAAGCCAGGATTAGGCCTTAGTTCAATAAGGACATTTAAGTAGCTTTTATAAACATGCTTTAGAAAAAAAACATTACTGGTGTGCATCTTGAGACAAAACAATGGCACTGACATATTTTAAGATATGCAGTGCAAGTTGCTTTCAGTGAAACCAGCTCAAATATGCGTTTTAGTCTGGGACTAGGTTTAAGCCTTGTCTGTGAAACCAGGGGTAAATGTTTGTGCAAGATCACGCCTGACACTTTTCCTGACACAACGACTATTTTTTTAAAAGTCGATATTTATGTGATGAAAGTCGACGTCGACTAGTCGCTGATGGCGTCAGTGATGAACAAATAAGCTTTGAGCTGAGACTCGGTGTCCATGTTGCCTTGTGCACAGCTATGGCATATTGACAGCGCTTCTACATAACAGCTTATCTTTATCAATTCTTTTGTCTTTAGGTCGTTATATTTCTCACAGATTTCTGCTCGTTACAAATAAAGTAGCACAGTAAAGATTACATTTAAAACTATTTTATTGATAAATCACAGAACTGTGTTGACAATACATTTCTGTACGAATGATTCGGTGTGATTGTTATCTGCGCGTGAGGTGTGTGTGTGTGTTACAATGCAGCAGCGCATTAGTTTAGAGCGGCAATGAACTTAAATGTACTATAGGCTGTTTAAAAAGTGCATTCCCCGATCAATTTTGAGTATCCAAATAATCAAACATGTCTTGTGGCGTGCTCTCGGAGTATGTGTTTATTTGTCATTTTAACTGTTGGAAACGGAGCGTAAAAGTGGACTTCAAAAATGTCGTATCCTGTTGTGCCCTCTAATAGGCCATGAATGACCAGCGACTAGTCAACTGAAAGCGTCATGACAGAGCATTAAAGTCGATTTTAGTCGACTACTAGTCCGTGCAACCACTGTCGTGCACATTATTGTCAGCTTGGAGGGTAATCTGTTGCAAAGATCAGCCGAGATCTGTTACTTCTCTATATTCTTAAATATGTGCGTGCGTCTATTATCATCAACTTTATAACAGACTCTGGGTCCAAATATATAAAAAAAGTAAATGGCATTCTGTATACAACACACAAAATATAAATATTGTTCGCCAAATTTATTCAGATTGTAATCTCATTTGATTGATTCTCATAAAGGTTGTATTCGTTTATGACCATGTCTAGATGGAAATCATCAGGAAAGTGACACGCCCTCCTCAGGAAATGCCTTTATTAAGTAGCTAATATTTAAATAGTTCTGAAATGTGCACAACTCTTCAGATGCTGCCTTGTTGCCACTGGCATGGAACTTGGTATCATGATGGGGTTGTCCTTTTGTCATCTACAATACTGCTAAAATTTCTCCACTGATTTTTACTTTACAAAAAGCTGCGATTAACTTTCTAATGTGGTCAAGCTGGTTTTTTTTTTGGAACATTGCAACACAGATAGGCCTGCCATCATAAACTGGATGTTCCAGCAGGGTGTTTTACATTTATTCACTATTTATTTCACTAGTTGCTGCTCAGATTTAACCGCTAACAAATACACCATGACGTGACGTCATGTGATGTTCTAATGCAGCTGATTGATCAGCTTCTTGTGATTGACAGCCGTTCGATACGGCGCGCGCTCGTGTCATGTGATTCAATCTCTCCGGAAAACAGCAGCGGATCACGACTGACTCGACTCTTACTGCTTCGGCGAAGAAGCTTCCTCCGTTTTCAGCCAACAAACCAAACTGAATAAGGCATTCGATTTCTTGAAAGAACGGTAAGTGACGCCTCAATGGTCTTATTTGAAATAAGTGTTTAATAAACCGGTTGTCGGCGTTTTTACCCTAGTAAAGATGAGCATTATTGATTACTCACGGATCTTGTCTGAAAATGATTAATAATTTGACCGTTTTCTTCTTCGCGTGGCTTTTGTTAAATCGGAAAACGAACATTTTGAATCCCTCTGTTTATTTTCATTCATTAATACGTGTAACGTTATTTTTTTGGTTTCATTGCTCGAGCGCGTGTTTCCTATTTGTCCAAGGAAACTTTTGTACTCGGAATTCACCAATATGGGCGGGGTCTCAACAGTCAACACACACAAACACTCAAATACACATACACACGTAGTAGCCTCAAAACCCATTTAGACACTTAAGCCACACTTCTGCCGATTTAACAAGTAAAATAGGACATTATGTAGTCCTCATAGGATGTTTTTACATTTAAAATATTTTGCAAGTGAGGAATGTCCTGACTGGTAGGTTAGAGAGAGACAAGTGCACACATACTAAATGTAGTTTTGGTGACCAAAATGTAATAAAATATATAATGAGGAGGATTGATCAGGAAAAATCTTTTGAAATCCTGATGATGATTATTTTATTTTTTTTTAATGTGTGTTTAGGTGGGAAAAAATGGATTTGGCACATCATGGTCTTGTGCTTCTGAAGCGTCTCAATGCTCAGAGAGAGTTTGGTTTCCTCTGTGACTGTACTGTGGCCATCGGGGATATACTTTTCAAAGCCCATAAAGCTGTTCTTGCTGCTTTCTCAAACTACTTCCGTATGCTGTTCATCCATCAAGACAGGTAGCGTGACCTTGATTGCAAAAAAAATCTTGTACATTAATTGTATTATTTCAGAGACCTGGATTTAAATGACTCTTTCTGCTTCTCTTTTGTAGTGACTGTGTTCGACTGAAGCCTTCAGACATACAAGCAGATATCTTCAGCTACCTGCTTAACCTAATGTACACTGGAAAATTTACCACACAGCCCATTGACCCCCTTCGCCTTGAGCAGGGTGTAAAATTCCTGCATGCTTACCCCTTATTACAAGAGGCAAGTCTTCTTATAAATTCAGAGTCCCAGTATGTACCTTTGACAAACTCACTTTATGGTATACAGATACCTGATCAGACAAGCAGCCGACCCAAAATAAAATCCAAGGAGGATGTTTATGCTAAAAACTGTGAAATCGCCGGCCAAGAATTTTCTGATATGGGTTATAGATCTCCACAACCTGACGGCATAGAGTCACCCACCCAGAACCCTGCGGCCTCAGTCGTCCAACACCTCACATATGGCATAATGAGTAGAAGTGCTTCCTCCAGAAAGAATTACGGCTGCAATTATTGTGGAATCCGTTTTAACCAGAGGTCCAAGTTGAAGGAGCATCTACTTGTCCACACCAGCCAAGCAACTGGGCCACAGATGTCGTTCATGCAAAATGGTCACGCTATTGAGCTTGAATGTCAGGAAATGGAGGAGGAGCTTTTGCATGCTGACAGTGATGTTATTAGTGATACCGATCAGCAGGTGTGGATGGAAGACACCCCACCGGCCTCTGAGATTGCTGATATAGACAACCTGGAGGGCACCGAGATGGGTCGTGAAATGAAACGAAGAAAATTTGAGTGTCCAACCTGTGCTCGAAAGTTTATTCAGAAGAGCCACTGGCGTGAGCACATGTACATTCACACAGGAAAGCCGTATAAATGCAGTGCTTGTGGAAAGAACTTCTGTAGAGCGAACCAAGCGTCTCGACATGTTTGTTTGAGTCAGGAAACAGATTCATACATTATGGTCAACAAACAGAGTTTGGTTCTGTGTGGTGGAGAAGACAACAGTCAGGTGGAAGCGCTCTTCCAGTCTTCAGAAAGACCCTATAAATGTAGCATGTGTGCAGCTCCTTTTGCAAGTCCTTCAGAGGTTCCCAAACATCAGTGTTTTCCTGAGAGTGAAGCTGTACCATTGGCAGAAAATGTAATGGAGGAAAATCTAAATAAGAACTTGGAAACAACTACTCTTGAAGTGACCAGTCCTTCTTAAAATGTCATGCTAAAGCAGTATTAGTCCGTTTCAGAGCTAATATTTAACTTTTTTTTGTTTAAAGGTCCACTGCATTTTTCTTTAATGTTTTGATTTTATTTTTTTATTAAAATGTTGTTTGTGAATTTATTGAAACTAATAAAATGCCAAAACTATATTTACTGTTTCCCATCAAACCCCCTTAGTTGCTCCATCCTGTTGCAAAAAGTTTTATCGAGTTGTCTTCTTATAAATCATAAGCCAAACATTGGTGAAGTATATTTTTTTTATATTTTTTTTTAATAAAAACTTATAATATAATTATAAAATATAATTGGTATTAAACCATACATTTTTAAATGTCTCAAAATACAAGAACAATACCATACTCCTGTATTTAGTTGATTGTTAATATTACAACTTCTTCGAAGATGCATAGCCTGTATAGTCAGTATGTACAGATGGTTTCAAACACTTCCTTCCTAGGAATATATTAGAATAAGTAATTGCAACATTAGTTTGCATGCTTTTGATGCTAACAACAACGTCTAAACCTCTCTTTGATGGAACGTGATTGAAAATTTCAGTGCTTATTATAGCTTTGGTAAATCATATTTAGAATGTCATAGAAATTCCTCCCAGAGGTATAACGAGGCATATAATGGTTCAAAAATGAATTAACCTTTGAACTCTTTATTATTTAATTAGTACATATCTTAAAACACCAGGCAACTGCATTTGCCTTCAACAATGACACTAATTTTCTTAAACTAAACATGCCAAACTTTCAAATCTATAGGATGCAATGCATGTGTACAAATGTTTTATATTTTATATCAAAACTTTTCATTTTAGATATGCAATACAACGTGATATTATGTGTGATAAGTTTACTCTAATGTAAGAATCAGCATATAAATAATACATAATGACAAAATAGCTGCTTTTCAAGGGTTTCATATGTTGACACATTTTCTGTCAAAGAAAATAGAAAATAAAAAAGTAGAGATTGATCAAAGAACAGCCTATCTACTGAACAGCTAAACTTAAGCCCCTTTCACACAGCACGTTGATCCCGGGAAATTGCCAGAACTCTTTCTGTGTGAATGCAAACACGACCCGGGATTGATGCCGGTATCGATGCCGGGTTGGGGACCTAGTAACATTGCCGGGATCAGTCCCGGAACGCACCCTGTGTTAACAAAAGCCGTAATCAATGCCGTGTCGTAATGATGGGATCGTTAGCCAGTAGTGAAACAATACGTAATGCGCTACTTTATGATCTAATCAGAGAAAAAACTGCACAAGCGTGGTTTCATAAGCAAACTTAAGACGCTGCTGAGACATTACACGTCACATCGATGTTACGTGTTTTTACAGGATTTTTACGGGTTGTGTGTGAACTGTATCTGTATACTCTGCTTCCGGAAAATCACTGGCAGTGTGAATGAACCAAAATCAAACCCGGGTCAAATCCCGGGTCACTTTATCCGTGTATTTTTCAGAATCTATGTATGAAAGAGGCTTTAATGGAATTTTAATGATGCAATTTTATTTCTCAGTGGTTTGGTAATTTCTTTGTTGTGAGAAATGTGAGTCCCAGGTGAGCACACATCCTTTTCCAAGTGTAAAAAGATATTAAATTTCCTTGTTAAATTTGCACCTGAAATCATAAAATCATTGTTATTAATTTCAAAGAAAAAAAACGAATTACTGGCAACTAAATGCAATATAACGAAATCACTTACTAGCTCATTAATATCTTTCATTTGGTTTAGCATGCCACTCTCAAATTATCTTGTATCAACGGTATCTTGGGGTGTACCATCTGTGTGTGTCAATAGACCCTGGGAATCTCCAATATTATCTACAGCATCCTCCCACACATCATCCTCCACCTCTGATTGAGGTTCTGTTGAAGTAACAGGCTCGTGCAGCAAGGAACCCGTGGCATTTTCTTCAGGTAAAATTGGTGTCTTTACCTCTTTTGCTGCCACAAGTGGTGGTTCAACATCTTCAGACACAACTGAAGGCTCTGCCTTTGCTTCCTTTTCCCCCTGTTCAACCACCTGCAACATTGCTTCCTTTACCTCTGGTGTCACAACAAAAAGCGCTGCAGCTGCTACCCCTACAACTGGGCCAGGGGCTAAAGCAGATGTCTGTGTTGCTGGTGTTTCTTCAATAGTTGTCACAGGAGGTGTCTCTATCACAGTCACAACTGGTGTCACTTTTACCAAAGGCACAACTGGAGTTGTTGGTGTCTGTACTATCTGCTCTACAACTGGTGTCTGCACGGCTGGGGTCACAGCAGGTGCTTCTGCTACTGAAACTACAGGCACTGGTGTCTCTGCCACGGACACTGTTGGCTTTACTGCTAGAGTTTCTACTATTGGGCTCACAACTGATGTTTCTGCTGCTGCAGTCACTGCTGGTAGAACTACTGGATGTGCAGCTTCTTTTACAGTCACTGAAACCAGAGCTGGTGTCTGTACCACCGGGATCGTAACAGGTTTCTCTACTACGGTAATTGCAGTTGGTGCTCCTACTATAGTTTCTTGTATTAGGCTCACAACTGGCCTTTCTGCTATTGGAGTCACAGTTGATGTCATCATCACTGGGGTCACAACTGGTGTCTCTGCCAGTGCAACTGAAGTTGGTTTTACTACAGGAGTTTCAACTGCTGGGATCACAGCTGATGTTTCTGCTACGGCAGTTCCTTCTGGTGTAACTGGAGTTGCTGCTTCTGTTACAATTACTGAAATCTGAGCTGGTATTTCTACCACTAGTGGTGTCTCTGCCACTGCAATTGAAGATACTGCTACTGGAACTACAGGCACTGGTGTCTCTGCCAAGGACACTGTTGGCTTTACTGCTCGAGTTTCTACTATTGGGCTCACAACTGATGTTTCTGCTGCTGCAGTCACTGCTGGTAGAACTACTGGAGGTGCAGCTTCTTTTACAGTCACTGAAACCAGTGCTGGTGTCTGTACCACTGGGATCGTAACAGGTTTCTCTACTACGGTAATTGCAGTTGGTGCTCCTACTATAGTTTCTTGTACTAGGCTCACAACTGGCCTTTCTGATATTGGAGTCACAGTTGATGTCATCATCACTGGGGTCACAACTGGTGTCTCTGCCAGTGCAACTGAAGTTGGTTTTACTACAGGAGTTTCAACTGCTGGGATCACAGCTGACGTTTCTGCTGCGGCAGTTCCTTCTGGTGTAACTGGAGTTGCTGCTTCTGTTACAATTACTGAAATCTGAGCTGGTATTTCTACCACTAGTGGTGTCTCTGCCACTGCAATCGAAGATACTGCTACTGGAACTACAGGCACTGGTGTCTCTGCCAAGGACACTGTTGGCTTTACTGCTAGGGTTTCTACTATTGGGCTCACAACTGATGTTTCTGCTGCTGCAGTCACTGCTGGTAGAACTACTGGAGGTTCAGCTTCTTTTACAGTCACTGGAACCAGAGCTGGTGTCTGTACCACCGGGATCATAACAGGTCTCTCTACTACAGTAATTGCAGTTGGTGCTCCTACTATAGTTTCTTGTACTAGGCTCACAACTGGCCTTTCTGCTATTGGAGTCACAGTTGATGTCATCATCACTGGGGTCACAACTGGTGTCTCTTCCAGTACAACTGAAGTTGGTTTTCCTACAGTAGTTTCAACTACTGGGATCACAGCTGACGTTTCTGCTGCTGAAGTTCCTGCTGGTGTTACTGGAGTTGCTGCTTCTGTTACAATTACTGAAATCTGAGGTGGTATTTCTACCACCAGTGATGTCTCTGCCACTGCAATCCAAGATACTGCTGGAGTTTCTACTACTTGGGTCACATTTTGTTCTGATGCTACTAGAGTTACAGCTGATGTAGCTTCTACAGAAGATACAGTCTCTGGTACTGTCTCTGGAATTGTAGCTGGTATCTCAATGACTGGTGTCTGTGTCACTGCAGCTACAGTTGGTTTTACTGATGTGATAGAAGCCACAGGAGTTTTGATTACTTGGCTCACTGTTGTTTCTGCAAATGGGGTCACATCTAGTGTAACTTCTTCTGGACGTACAGTTTCTGTCATTGAAGTAACAGCTGGTGTCTCCACCACAGATGTTACAGCTAATGACATTATCACTGGACCTACAGTTGGTGACTGTACTTCTGGGATCTCTACTACAGGGGGCACATTTGTTTTCTCTATCACAGCTGCCACTAGAACTGGAGTTGACTTTACAGCTGTGAAAGAAACAACTGGTGTTTCTACATCTATGCTTACAACTGCTGCTTCTGCTACTGTAGTCACAACTGCTGCACTGCATACTAAAGATTCAGCCACTGTTACTAGCACTGAACCAAGATCTGGTGTTGCTACCACTGGAACCACATTCTGTATGTCTACTACTGAGGCCATAGCATTCCTCACAATCACTGATTCAACATTTGGTGTTTCTGCTACTACAGTCACAACTGGTGTGTCTTCTACTGGTGCTACAACCATTGACTCTTTGCCTAGAGTTACAAATTGCGTTACTTCATCTAGAGGTGTAGCTGGTGTCACTATCACAGAAATAACAGTAGGCATCTCGTCCACTTGTTCTTTGATCACTGTTGTCAACACTGACGTGTCAGTGTCTATGTTTTGATTCTGTGGAGTTACAACAGAATTGAGAGTATCAGTCATCTTTGCCATAGATGTAACCACTGGCGTTTCTACTTCAAGTTCTGTAACCACTGATGTGACAATAGGTTTCTCCACTTCCAGCTCAGTTACAACAGCTGTCTCTACTTTAACTTCTGTTACCACTGGCATTTCAACCTTCGGTTCTGTCACTTCAAGTGTCGCGGCTCTGAGTTCACTCACTACTTGTGTTTGTATCTCAGAAACAGAAATGTCTGGCATTTCTGCTGTAACTTCAGAGCTCAGCGGTGGTACCTGTGCTATGGGCGTTGCTTCCGTTACTTCTGGAATTTCATCTTTAATTTCTGTCTTGTCTGACTGTAACTCATTTGACAGTGTCGTTTCTATCAACTGTTCAAGAAGTTCACATTTTAGCCTACCATCTTCAACTGCTTCATTCATGTGTTCACTCACATTACTAACTTCCATTTGTGTAGCAGTATCGTTTTGTGTCAGCGCTGTGGTTGCAGCCACTTCAATCACAGTCGGCCCTAAGTCATACCTTTCTGTATCTGATTTGGGAACAACAGCCATCGTAACCTTTTCTTCTGGAACTGCTGTTTGTTTCATTAATGTTGATGTCATTGCTGAGGCCTGGTCACCATCTATTGCTTCAGCATGAACTACAGTAATTTCAGATGCATCGCCCTCTTGTTCGGTTGCCTGCGGTAGCTCTGATATTGCGAGTGCCTGTGCCACTGTTTCAACCATTATAAGTTTCTCTTTACCAGACTGTTTTGTTGTGTTCTCAATAATGGCAACCATCTCTAAAACTTTACCAGTCTTAATATTCTCAGTTGTAACTGGTTGTTCATTCACTTTGGGTGGTTCTGGACTATGTTTGGTGTCTTCACTGCACTCCTCTGTTTGAGAACCCACTATTTTTATTGGTACAGGTCTTGCTTCAACTTCTGCCAATGCTGTTTCTAGAGGTGTCAGTATGACTTCACAACTAGTTTCGAGCTCTGCTGGTGTTTCTGTGTGGTCAGATACATCTTTTGAAAACCTAGGAACAACTGTGTGTTCTCTAATTTCATGAACCGTCTCTCCTATTTTAGTATCTGCATCAACAGGTATTTCAGGAGATTCATCAGTAGTTTTTGTATGAGCTGAAACATCTTGATTGTCTGTTTCATTGCTTTCAGTATTTGCTAAAAGTTGCCCTTCTTTTACAGCAAGTTCCTCTACCTCTTTCACAAAAATCCTGTCCATTCTGTCACTTGCACTGTCATCCACTTTGTTATTATCCATATCTGTATCAATGTCTTCTTTATAGATCTCTTCAGCCTGCTCAACTAATTCCGATTCTGGAAGTGACACCTCCTTGGCTGGCATCTGTTCTCTGGCTAATGATTCATCTACAGCTTCTGGAATGTTTTCAGCCATTTTCTCACTGATGTCATCTACAGTGACTGCTGAATCACCTGCTAAAAAGACAGCATCTTTTGTGCCAAATTGTATTTCACAGACATCAACTTGTATTGTTACAACTTCTACTTCTAAATTGTCTTCTAAGTCCAGTGTCTCTGCCACTATGTGATCTGAACTTAAAATACTCTCTTTGCTTTCCAGACACTCCTCCACTGAGGCAATCATTTCAATTTCTTCCTCAGGGACATCTGAGGCTTTACTTGTAGTAGTGTCCGAAATGTTGTCTACAACGCCATATGTCAAAGTTTCAACTACTTCATTGAGTGCAGCTTGCTCAAACTCAGCAGGTGACAATTCAACATCTGGTAGCTTCAGCTCTTTTTCAGGTTTAGTAGCTAATGGTTGTTCATACACAGGTTCCTCTAACTCTGGATACAATGGACACTCTGTTTCAGGACCATGGGTGTAGTCTGACATAACCTGGTCCAGCCCTGCTTCACTTTGCATTGTATCAATCATTTGTCCGAGTGCTATACCAGTTGTACATTCCTCTGTTTTGCCCTCCATATGAGTCTTCTCTGATTCTTCCACTAAAGGCTCTGCCACTAATTCAATGACTTGCTCTACGTCCAGCTGAGTTTCAGTGGCAGATTCTTCTTCATTCACAGTTATTTCCTGATACTCAGTCTTCACATCCTTGATTTCAGCTTCATATACCTCATCTGTCTCATGTCCTGCAGCTTCAGGTTCATCTATAAAGTTATCAGAAACTAATTCAGTTGGGACAACATCGCTCACTTCAGGTATAGCCTCCAATAAGTGTGCAGGGAGATACTCTTCAACAGACTCTATTTCTTGAGATACTAGACCTGTACATATTGCTGTTGCCTCAGTTTTCTTATGTGCAACAAAAACCTTTGTTTCCTCTGGTGTGTATGACTGTACAATATAAGGTGAACATGACACGGCCAGAGATTCTTGTCTTTCATCTTTTGTAGTTACTGATTGAACACTTTGAGTCATGCAGATAGATTGAATAGCTTCCTGTAGGATCACATCTGATGTTTGTACACCATATTCAGCCGACACTGGTGTAACATGTCCAGATGTCCAGGGGGATTCAGTTAGTTGCGAGACTGCAGAGACCATTTCAGTAGTGTCATCCCCAATGAATTGTTCACTTGCTGGTTCTGGGGCAGTGACCGCATCAGCTGTCAACTCCACAATGTCCTCAGACAAGGTGTCATCCTGTGTTGTCCACTCAGCAGATGATACTGGTGTTACAATGCTTTCCTCAATGATACCTTCCTCTGGTATATCACTCAGTTGTTGATGTTTGCTCACAAAGTCTGTGAGTTCTTCAAAGTCCTCTGATGGACCATGTATGACTGCTGGTCCAGTGTTACTTGAAATTTTAGCTGCAATTTTGGGCACTAAGTCATTGAATGTGTCCTTTTCTAACACTTGTAATGTCATCTCTGGCTTCTCGTGTTGTATTGTTATTTCAACTCGTTGTTCATTCACCTCCTTCAGACTCTTAGGCTCAATTATTTCATACTCAGACAGGGGAATGATAGCCGGGGTTTCATCATCTTCATCACCTGTTTCATTATCTTTAGAAGCCTCGTCGGAGGACGTCTGTTCTTGCCTTGCTTCAGATTTTCTTTTTTTATGCCCTGGAATAAGGTTCTTCATAGAAAATGAATCGTCTTTGTTCATCTCACTGTCTGAAGGTATCTGCTCAGGGGTACTACTTTCTCCAATTCTGACCTTTCTCTTTGGGGTGACCATTTTTTTAAACATTTTCCATGTGGATCCCATTTCTCCCTCTGCAGGACTTCCTGTTTGTTCATTAGATGATGTGAGATGATCATAATCACCCTCAAAGGAACTTCCAAGTGGAGAGTCAGTTGTTTTCTCATTTTCTTCTCCTTTGTCTGCCGTTTCATCCTCATTTGTTTTTCTAGCCCTTTTTTTAGAGGAGCCACCACAAATCAGTGCCTCCCAGGAAACGGTGGTGTCAGATTTCTTTTTGGACTCTTGAGGGCTTACATCAGCAACCAGCTCCTCTTCTGCAGGTTTTGGTTCCCCAATCACTGGTTCCTCCACTTTCCCTTGCTGTGTCAATTCCAAGAATGGCTTTGGCTGTTCAGAAACTTGTTCCTCTGCCTCAATCACCTTTTCTGCAGCTTTACTTTCTCTTGGCTTTCTTGTGGAAAATTTCCTAAAAAGTCTTTTAAGCGGACTTCCTTGTACCTTATCTTTCTCTAGAAAATTCAGAAGCTCTCCTTCAGGTAACAACGTGTCATCTGCTTTCTCCACTGCATCTTTTTCTTCCTCTGATAAAATATAAGGGATATCAAGACACATGCATTTACTGTCCTCACGTTCAGCCTCCTCTGCATCAATTTTCTCGATTCTTTTGAGTTCTTCTTCCTTACTCTTTTTCTGTATTTCCTCTTCTTTCTTTCTTTTTGTTAAACTGGCAAAGATACCCTGTGTAAAGAATTGCTTGATTGGTGACATATGTTCCTCCGGCTTAGGACTTTCTTTTGCCATTTCTTTATCAGGTGTGTCCTCCACATGATGTTCCACTAACATTATGTCTGGATCCAGCTCCGTTTCACTGTCTGTTTGTTGAGAGGGTTCTGCTGGATCAGGCTGGGAAAACACCTCACTTTTGTGAGTCTCGTCAGTCGTGTTTTCATTTGCTGCCACTGCACTGTTCTCTTGAGTGTCATTGGAGTCCTCTGAGGGACTTGCAACTCTTTCTTCTTGCTCATTTGCTTCACTCTTTTCACATGTGTCTTTTTTTAGGGTAAACTTAAATCCAACAAATCTGAAGATTTTTTTGAAGCCAACTTCGTTGATATCATTCACTTGGTTGTCCTCCTTAGGTTCTTCACCATCTGCATTGACCATCTCTGTGCTCTCATTCTTAATGTTTGGTTGAAGAGCATCCATTTCCTGAAGGTCTTCAGTTGTTTCTGTGCCATCTTCTTTCAGAGTGACAAACCCTGAGCCAACTAACAAAAAAGAAAGAAAGAAAGAAAGAAAGAAAGTTAAAGAAAGTTGAGTATGTATGCTATATACAGTATACGTAAAGGATAATGTAGAGCAAGGCGGTTGTTATAGTGAAATCAACCCCCGACAGGTGTATCAGGACCCCAACGCGAAGCGCTGGGTCTCGTTTATTACGTGGCTACCTATCAAATAAATCAATAATTTCAAATTGGAAACAATGAGGGAGAATAGCAATAACATAGTACCACCTACCATCTGCAAGTACTCTTTCCTCAAAGTGGCCATTTAATTCATCTGCATGGCTCCTTGTCTCTACATTCAAATTGGAGATCTGTCCATTTTTCTGTAACAACTAAGCAAAAGACAGTACAAATTACGGAGTGACCAACAAGGTAAACAATGGATTTAGCTGTCTGTCCTTATGACTCATAAAAGGAACCATGTATAATGTTAATTTGCATTTTACAAACATTACACAAACTAAAATAATACAAAATTATGCTATAAACATTTTTTTACGTTTATTGTCTCAAAGTATAAAGTAAGATAATGAATAATGAACAACAACATACTCAAAAGGTTATGGTTTGTTTATTTGTTTATTTAAAAGGATCCCCATTAGCTGACGCCGAGACGACAGCTAGTCTTCCTGAGGTCCAAACAATACATCCAAAAGCCAATAATTACAATCACAATTACTCCCAAATATATCATTTTTAAATACACACAAAGAAAAAAAGAATAAAGAATAACATAGCATATAATGCAACCTAACACAACCAATCCAGACGATATTATGATGTTGAAAACCAATACAGTCTTAGTCTTTTTTTTTAAAACCATTTTTTCCATTTTTTGGTTAAAATCAGTTGGCTCAGTCAGGCCAATAAATAAATAAGTATATGGTGACAGATTGAAGTTAAGAAATTCCCCAAAGATTTTTCAAAGGTTATCACAATATCATTTGACTACATTTGCTTAATGTTAACCACCTAATCACAATGTAGTTTGAAGGAGAGGTCCCTTGGGATAACTATAACAAAACAAAATAAATCAACACATTCATGGAATCCGAGTATCAGATAGCTCTCCTTTGACTAAAAGCCATCTCACAGACTTCCTGTTAAACCATGGCTGACCTCGTTGTGTTTTACATGGAAAATCAATGCACCCAGTACAGTAAGGGAAAATTCCATCAATCCTTTGGGAATAAGAGCACTACAAATATCCTGACAACTGACAAACCCAACCCAAACAAAATATGTTGAAATAAACCATCACAAAAGGAACAAAAAACAAAAGGA
Organism: Meda fulgida; assembly: GCA_030578275.1. Taxonomy (NCBI): domain Eukaryota; kingdom Metazoa; phylum Chordata; class Actinopteri; order Cypriniformes; family Leuciscidae; genus Meda; species Meda fulgida. The sequence continues at coordinate 9,862,686 of CM060632.1, read as the reverse complement.
AATTGCATTTTAAATTCTTAACCTGCAAATTTAATACAATACAATAATTCAGATGAACAAGAAAACAAACATCAAAGGCCAAACCAGTAATTAACATGATAAGAAGCAGTGTAGTGGCGATGAAACACTTTTAAGTCTAATTTAAAGTTTAGAGTCCAAGTGTAAAAGAATATACCATACCCTTTGCCAACATTGGGGATCCATCCATTATTAGGATTACTGTATTAGTCTTGGCACTTGGCAGATGATTCGTACATGTGTGTGATATTCCCCAAATATGTCTACTCCTGCAGTTCACACATGCCACAACAGGAATGTCTTTCTTGAAAGTAAAGAACCAGCCAAAATAAAGAAAATGTTCCATAGAATTTTCCTGATTCTGAATTCACCACAGAGAGATTTTAAAAAATATTTATGATTTTAACATGAAATGATTGCAAATCTCAATTTTCTCTCTTAAAAACTAAGATAACATCTTATCTGAACTACCATGACCTAATGCAAATTTTGTTCAGTAAAGTGCATTTAGGCCAAACACCTATAAATATAACTTATTTCAGAGGGCTACATCTGAAAATCTAGTGAGCTGCTTCCCCATCAGAAAGATTATCTTAAATACAGTATGTATATATATATATATATATATATATATATATATATATATATATATATATATATATATATATATATATAATGTATGTATGTATGTATGTATGTATGTATGTATGTATATATATATGTATATATATATACTATCAGATGTTTCTTCTAAACAGCAATGAGATTGAGATCAAATGGAGATTATAGCTTCAGTCTCAAAATGTTCTGAGAAAAGCAATGTCACGTGTCTACTATAAAGTTTCAGAAAAGATGTCAACAATGTCTCAAACTATGCTAAAATTTGCCAAAACATCAAGTCTGTAATAAAAACTCATATATGAAGTCACATTTCTCATTGAATGATCAAGACTAAATTAACTGCTATCCCCATAAATTTTACGACTCTATACATACTGTCAACAAATGTCTAATTTGAGTGTATTTTATGTAGCCTATCACTCAAGGAGAAACAAGGATAAAACATAACTGAGAAATCTTTTCTCCCAAGCTAAAAAAAAAAAGAGCAACCACTGAGCAATAATTTGATCCTCTGTCTACCTATCAAACATTCTTATCATATGCATGTTCTGCATTACCTCAAAAATGCTAGGTAGGCAGCTCGATATGTTTTGAGATGCAGCCCGTGCGTGTCCTTAAATTCAGAGATCGTCCCTTTGAAAGTTTGTGAAGCATTTCTCTGCAAGCAGGAGACTGATTTTATGTATTCTACCTTGTCATCGGCACTGCCGTCACCCTGAGCCTCGCTCGCTGCTGCAGTGACAGTGAGTTCCTCCGCCTCGTCCTCCTCGCATCTGCTGCTGGATGATGCCGTGGCTCCCATTTCACAATCCTTCTCTCCTTCTCTTCGCTTTCTCCCCTTTCTCCCAATGTAACTGCAAAGCGAAAGGGAGGATATCCCAAGATGAGTGCTGAGCGGAGGTCGGACTCAGAAGTGATACAGTTTGGCTCGATACAAACTCTTTTAGGACGCATCCTTCCTGCATCACATGAACACTGGCACGCCTCGGCGGATCAATAGAGAACGAGAGTCCTGGGATGACCGCAAATGCGTAAGATTTCGTAAATGCTTATTCTCGCGTGTTTTTATGTATAGTCCAATGATTGCATTAAGGCGAACTAAAAGCTTGTAAAAACAACTCATGATGTGTGTGGAATAACTATAGACAAATGCTTTTTTTTTTTTTTAAGACAAACGTTAAGTTAATTTCAAAGTTGAAAAAAAGTAGTTCTCATGTGACCTTTTGAGGGGAAAAAAACACTTCCTACATACAAATGTATTTTTTGTGAACATTTTTTAAGCAATTAAACTGCCAAGAAATATTTTAATGTCAATGTCTTAATATTAAATCCAATTAAGTAGGCTAATTAAGAGAACTAAAACAATAGAAGATCAAGCCAGAAATTCAATTTGCATGGCCCACTCATTCATAAATGAAATGGCGAAAAGTATGTGGACACGCCCTAATTATCAGGTTTGTCTATTCCAGTAATCCCAGTGAAACAAATATTAATGCTACATCACTAATTATGTGCTTCTGATTTTATTGTACTTTTCTGTTGTGAATGACATTGAGTGAATGACAAAGTTAGGCCCATGTAGAAATTAGGGCTGTAATGGTTCAAATAACTCATGGTTCAGTTTTATTACGGTTTCGGTACGGCTTGGATTGTGCTGTGTTCAGGGAATAAAGGAATAAATAAAAATAAGAACAAATAATCCAACTACAAGCAACAGCACAAATAAATACAACAGTTTTCAGGTAGGTATAGTAGGCTATGTAGTAAATATAGATTTCAGGCACATAGATTGAATTAAGCAATCAAATGTAAAACAACACTGTATAAATTAATAAAGATTAATCATTATTAAAGTTACAAAAGCTATTCAGTCAAGAACAGTGAGTGATTTTCCTGTTCTTTTGTTGTTTAAAAGTAAAAACTCTCGGTTAGTATTAAAAAATATTTGCACACTTTCTGTGTTCGTGCTTTGGATTAGTGCACACACAAATCTTCTCATAGCGTGCATGCGTGTCTCTTTCGTGTCTTGCGCTTGAATGTTTAAATTGGCAGATTGGAAGTTTAAACACACATATCAACGTGTGCTGTTGAGGTTTCATCTCCGTTTGTCAGATCTGAAATGAACCGTGGTGCAAGTGCGTTCAGAACCGTGGGTGGAGAATGGTACGGTTAGATTTTTTTTACAGAGAACCGTTACACCCCTAGTATAAATTGCTTGTCGAACATTTTAAAAGCATGCAAAAAGCATGAATCTCTCCCTTCGCTGCTATAAAAGTTTAAACTCTCCTGGGAAGGCCTTCCACTAGATCTTGAAATTGAATGCAGGGATTTGATCCCATTTAGACTCAAAAGCATACATTCAGGGACCTGGCTTGCAGTTGGAGTTTCAAATGATGCTGAAGGTGTTCAGCAGGGTTCAGGTCTGAGCTGTGCAGGCCAGTTAGTTCCTCTACACCATAAAGCATTTCTATTACTGCCATGCTGGGACAGAAACGGGCCTTCCTGATTAAAGCCCATACTCTAAAATTATATGATGTATAGCATTAAGTTATGTCCTCACAGAAATGTCTTGAATAATCAAACTGCTCATTATAAGTGGGTATCCATATACTTTTCACTATGTGGCTCAAATCTAATAGGCCTACTACTCACCTTTCAAAGAACAACATACTAGTAGATAAGTATGATGGTGATAACATGAAAACAACATGGTGCTGAGCTGCTTTCCATCAGCAGAGTCCGGACAGCTTGTAAAATTGATGGAGCTCCATGTACGGTGCATCTACAACAGAAAAACCTTTTTCTGAATGCTGGGAATGGAAGCTTGGGAGAAAGATATTTCAGTAATCCCAAACACAAGGTAAAATAAACATTAATTTGATTCAAAAACAATGAAGGTGAATGTTTTACAAAAGCCCAGCCAAAGTCCTGATCTTAATCTAATTGTAAATCCATGCGGCACTATTTATGGATGTGGGATTTATAACTCAGGGAAATGAGAAAATGAAATAAAGGTCTCCAAACATCTGCAAGACATTGTATTTTGTCAGAATTTAAATTTTAATCAATTTTTGTACACTCTTTTTTTATATGAGATATTTTCATACAGTTATAGGATTCTACTGGATTTTCCAAGTCAGTTAAATTTAATATAATTTAAGATGAAATAACCTGTACAGCCAATTTTATTATACAACTATGATTTACCATAATATGTGTTATGATGCCGGAAGGACGAAGCAGAGAGAGAATCCAAATGCAGCTAATTTAATAAAAATAACAGGAGAAACAAGGAACACTAAAGCAAATAAAACGACCGACAAACCACAACTGAAACACAGAGGTATAAAAAGACAGGCAAACAAGCTAAACAAGATAACAAGGGGGCGTGGCTAATCAGAAACACATGGGGAGACTAATCAACAAAACAGGGAACAGCTGAAACATGGAAGGACAGGGGAACACATGACAGACGAGAACAAGATACACAAATACAAAACCCACACCGTGACAATATGTCTGTTCTCATAGAGAAGATATTTTGTATTTTTAAGTATTTTTATGTACTATGCACAAGGATGATAGAAATTATTACGAATTTTCATTATTATTACCTCAGCCAGTATGAATATGTTGAAATGTAGGCACAGCAAAAGAAGATTCTGTGTTCTGATGTGGTCAAACAGGGTTGGAATAACTTTACAGCTGGATTATGAAAGAATAATTTGAATAATTTGGGAGCAATGGAAGTAAAGATAAAAATATAGATTTTCCAGCCATCATACCCAAAAGCAATAAAGCGGAAAGTCTGGACAGAGGGTGAATTAAAATCAACTGACTGGCCAAATGTTATTCTGAGGAGGAACAGTCTTTATCATAATGCAATTTGAGATTAAACGAGGCCATGTGAACTCAAACATCAGGAGTGTGACAAACAACCTCACATAAAACACTCTGCAATGGTTCTCTTATGTTCTGGATTTCCCTATGAAGGCATGTTCATTAGTTTCAAGGGGAAATTTTGACCTTTCACAAAACTTTATAAATAATTGCTTGCTGGGCTGTCAATAAATTAATGCTTTGTTACATCATTCTATCTCCCGAGTTAGTCTTTCTGGTAGAAATTGTGATCAATCCCAAAATAAAATGCAACCTATTTGAGATGCCCAACTGGGCCGCACATAACAAGATTGTTTTAACCAACAGTGTGAGTTTGAGGTGGGACTCAAACAAAGACACACACACTTCATTAGCAACAAAATGAACATCAACATGAATTACTGTTGGACCTGAAGATCAAGATAATGCTTAAAACAGAAAACTAACACATCAAGGGCAGTATAAATGTTCGTCTGCAAGCTCATTTTCTGGTGCATAAATGCTATGGATCAGTCTTTGGTCATCTTTTGGAGAGAGAATTACAACCTGTCGGTGGTCTGATCCCACCGAAAACAAAAGGTATTGAACCCAAATCTCACAGGAAACTTGTGTCTTTCTACAGAGCAGGAAACGACAGTCCTGTTCAGCTGTTCAATAACCTTTTGACTTAATCACATTCCAAATTCATGTATTTTAAAACTAAGAGTATTTACAAAAACCCATAAACATAAGTTTAAACATAAGTTGGCTGATTTAGGATTACTTTATGTTCTTAAATTGTGGGAGCAACATGGAAGAGTATTGCTGATCAGCCACCAGACAAAAACAGACAACTTGACCATGAAGAATAGCATAGTCATTGACTTAAGCAATTAAACACATAGCAACAACCCAAAACACCTTAGAAACCATTCAGCAACACCCCTGGCAATCACTCAAAACACTGAGCATTGTGATGGCGAGTTTTGCCCATGTAAACGCCATTTACATTTACTTAAAAAATAATTAAAATCTAGTTTTCTTTTAGTGTTTCTGGGGAACTTCAAGATGTAGTGTGATGTGTCATCGTTCATTTGAATAAACTAATCAGAGAGCTGCCGAGAAATAACAAATTATCTGTTTTTGTTCCTTTATAACCGAAATGGACAGCAATTATTGAGCCAAGGAAAGATGTCCAAACACATGACAAGCATGAACGCTAATTCAATCAAAGGCCCTGAAACACTGGAACTGCTGTGGAGATTCTCATACTAAGTTAACAGGATCAGTTCATTTGAGTCACAGCCTGGCTAACCAAAACCAGCTGATGTTTTCTTCACGCATTATACAGTTTAAAAGTCCCTGGAAAGGATGTGAATAAACAGGCATGCATATCTCTCTTCATAGTTAGATTTTGTTCATGTTTTGCAACCTATTTGTTTGTTCAGTGTCGGCAATCACAGATTTAACATGTCATGTTTAAAAGACATACATTATATTTTCATAAGTAGACCTACATGCAAGCTGAAGAAATGGAATGGAAATTTCCCATCTTGCAGGATGCTTGATTGAATTATGCTGTGTTGTGGTTCCTTGCTCTGTAATGGTAAGTGAATTGTATCTTATTTGGAGTAATTGAATGCAAAATTACAGAAGGGCTGAGAGTCAGAGGACCTTTAAGAAAAGGATCCATTTGTATTTTTTTAATGTGACCGGTGCTGCAACCTAAAGGATTGTTTGAGATACTACATGATCCTTTTTCTAATAAACCTTGATGCAATAATATTTCAGATGAACAGGAATTCAGTTGATAAATTATTATCTACAAAAATAATTGTCTAAAATGGTCAAATCAATATTTCCTAAGATGAGTAGCAAAATATTGCATATTTTGCATATTATACAGTGTATAATGTTTGTTGGGTAAAAACTAAATCATCTAAACTTTATCTAAACTTGTCATCTAAACTTTAACATATTTTTTGATCCTGGAACAACATTCCTGTCTGAAAATTTAATCTTAACCTTATCCCTACCCCTAAACCTAACCCTGCTCATAACTTCTCCCTAAAATCAGAGGGAAATGATAGGTAACACTGGTGATGTAGAGGCCCCATACCCTGGTTTTAAGCCTAAACTTGACATACACTGTAAATTTGTCCCTCAAATCTGATTGGTTGATTGGAATGTTGTTCCAAGATCAACAAAGATGATGATCCAGGAACAGGTTGTACTTGGCGAAATCATGTTCACCCATACCTTTTATATCACAAAGTGACAACTTTCATTTCAATTATGGTTCAAGCTAAATGGAAGTAAAAGCAAAATTACAATTGTGGTTTGTTCAAAAGTTGATCAGTTAATCATTATATACGAGTGTTTCTCTGTAATGTCCACACACACAGTTAACAAAGTCCATAACCCATTCACAAAACTTGCAGGTCATTACAGAAGCAGCTGTCTGTGCAAGTATGATGATTAGGATTGGAACATGCAACTGTGATCTGCCTAATTAACTTTTTCTAATATGCTCAAATCTTGGACCCGTTCAGATAGGTCATGACCTTAGCAGTCTATTGCTTGTCCTTTTTCCTAAAGTGATTAAATATTCTAATGTAATGAAAAACAATTACATTCTGACCGTATAATTCATTTTTGGAAATACTCTGTATTTGCACAACATATCATTGTTTACTGTGTGTGCAGAAGCGCTATTCTCACAACGAGACAGGTAGAACTTCAGGTGAAAGGGTGTAATTCAATTAGATGCATAAACAAATTGAGCAAGCAGTGAAAGTGCACTAAATGAGTTGTGTCTTTCCCTAAGCAGTATAATATCATTTCACGAGTTCACACTTACATATAATTTTGAGGGAGTAAGATTTAACGCGTATTTGGCTTGCTGTCCGGAGGGAGGGCTCCGAGCTCGGAATTCAGCCCGAACCCAGAGTACTCCCCCCGTATGTAAGTGATTTTTAGAACTAGGAGTGAGGAGAACAAGGAGTGTGGAGAAGGGGTGGAGGGGGGATGCTGCAAACTGTCAATGGATCGAGGTAAGACTGCTGAGTCTATATGTACCCTCTTATTATTGATTGCTGATTGCTGTCCACTCGTGTTAATTATCTGAATGTCCTCCTCCCGAACTTAGTTAATAAAACTTCATTTCACGAGTTCACACTTACATATAATTTTGAGGGAGTAAGATTTAATGGGTATTTGGTGTGCTGTCCGGAGGGAGGGCTCCGAGCTCGGAATTCAGCCCGAACCCAGAGTACTCCCCCCAATAGGCTAAAGCAAAGGACAGCCGTCGGACTAAAGACCCCCAAATGAGTGCCAAGATTGGTGGGCTGGCATCTCGAGAAGGGGCCTGGATGCTTGATCAGGGAGGCCTGTGATGGTGGCTCACTGCCTGGACTGATGGCCCCTATTTGTCTGCGAACGAGGAGCGGTTGTAGTATACTTGTCCAGCAGGTTTTCACACTGCATCCGCTGTGAGACCAAATACTCGCTGAAATGAAATAGAAAACGTGAGTGCTCTACCGGGAACGTTCTCGCTCCGTCCGCTGTGAGACCAATGCTCGCTGGATGGAAAGAAGAAAACTAAAAAGAGGAAAATGAGTGCTTGCCCAGGAGATTTTCTCACACTGCATCCACTGTGTTAGACCTAATGCTCGCTGGATGAAAGAGAAAATGTAAGTGCACTACTGGGAAAGCTCTCACTCCGTCCGCTGTGAGACCGATGCTCGCTGGACAGAAAGAGACAGGAAAGAGTTTTTTTTTTCTACCCGATGAGGGTTTGGTGGGCTTTTTAAATGTGGAACCGGTCGGTCCTGATATAGCTTTGGAAAGCATCAGAGGACCATCTCCCAAGGGCTTGAATCTGCTGTTGGGACAGGCCTTTTTGGGCTGCTGAAGTTGCTGCCCCGATGTGGAATGAGTGACTTGAAAAATCCTTTGCTGGAATGCCTGACTGTTGGAGAACAGATTTGAGGTGTTTCTGGAACCAAAAACGTGTCACAGGTTTTTTGGACTCGTCTAAAAACAGGGGTTCCAGAGGAGATTTAGCCTGGGAACTTCTCCATTGCAGATATGCCAGAATTGACTGGTATGGTTGGATTTGCGAAGCGAGGTTAAAAATGTAAATGAAATGACCTTTTTTGGTTTGGTCAGTCTTACTTTGTTTAATCAAGTATGAAATGGTTTCGCCATCAATTACTGATAAGTCTGAGATGGTGTGGTGGATTGTTGGGTCGAATTTAGAAGTGATGGTGATTTCTGAGCATCTAAGAAAACCAAAAAAGGCTAGGATAAACATGGCATCGAGGTGCGAGCGGAACTGAGGGGCTGGTAGCCTGTGCGGAAAGCCTGAATACATTTGGTGAGAATGTCCAGCGTTATGGGTTGTCTGGCGTCGGGGCGGATGGGCTGGGATCTTTGAATCCCTTTAATCAGGAGGGAGGTTTGTGAATTGTTTATTTCCACGGAAGGAGCGCCGTACATCAGTTTATGGAAAAACTGGATGCCGCTCAAATAACCTTTAATGGACCCGACTTGTAGGCCTTTAATGATATTAAGGTAGGAGATAAAAGAGGTGATTGAAAGAAGAGAAAAATCAGGGAAAGGTAAGTTATAAGAGACATGAAATGTTTTAAAACATCTCCAAGCAGTAACGTAGGATTGAAGGGTCCTGGGAGATACTGCTTGGAGGATACCGTCGAGTGATGCTTCGAGCAGTGGTTTTAATGGGTGGGTTACGGGAATATTAGTTCTGAATAGTGAGGAACTGGAGTTGGGAATTGATCCGTCTCTGGAGCCAGCATCCTGAATTTCTGAAACAGAAAACGAGACAGGGAGTCAGTGATTTGGTTTTTTGACCCAGGGATATGTTTAGCAATAATAATGAATCCAGGTGAGACGCCTTAAGAGTTGCATCAGAGTGGGTGAATGGGAACGGCCTTTGTTAATGCAATGTACTGTTGCGTCATTGTCGCAAAGCACTAAAACGCTGCTAGCGGCCCATTCTTTTCCCCACAAAAAAGCTGCTTCTACGAGAGGGTAAAGCTCGAATAAAGCTGAGGATTGAGTTATGTCCTGAAGCTGAGGTGGCCATGGAGCCGCGAACCAACGACCTTGATAAAATCCCCCGTACCCGATTGAGGGGGCGGCGTCTGTGAACAATTGGATGTCAGTGGGGGATGAAACAAGGTTGTTGTAGAAAAAGGAAAGGCCGTTCCACTGTTTTAGAAATGTTAACCATAGCCTGAGTTCGTCGCGACATGCTTGGGTTATAGAAATGCAGTCTTCTAGTGAAAGGACGGAGGACGCGAGTGAGAGGAGATGCGAGATCAAGGGGCGGCCTTGCGGGATGATGCGTATTGCGAAGTTTAAATGTCCGAGCAGGGACAGGAGTTTGTGTTTTGAAAAATTTTATTTTTCAAGGAAAGTAGAAGAGACGAGGATTATTCAATCAATTTTTTCTTTTGGGAGGGATGCTTGGAATTTGTCTGAATCCAAATTAATTCCTAGTAACTCGATGGACGTTGCAGGGCCCATGGTTTTTTCCTGTGCGATAGGAATTCCTAGCTCAGAGAAAACGTTTTGTACCGTGAGTATGTGCGTAGCTGGAATAGCATCGGGAGGCAAGATTATTAGAAAATCGTCTAGCAGGTGAATGAGGTAAGGAATGGCGTAGTTGTTCGACAGGATCCAGCAAACGGCTTCTGATAGCATGTCAAATATTTTAGGGCTGCTTTTGCAACCAAATGTTAAACGTACTGCGAAATAATATTTCCCGAGCCAGCAAACTCCAAATAGGTGCCATGAACCTGAATGGATAGGCATTACTTTGAAAGCAGATGTAATGTCGATTTTTGCAAGCCAAGCACCCCGACCTGCGATTTTGACCATGTCGATAGCCTGATCTATGTCGTGGTATTTGAGCGAAAATTCATCGAGAGGGATCAAGCTGTTTATGCTTGGGAACGGAGAATTGTGTGGGGCTGAAAGGTCGATTATTAGGCGTTTTTTTACCCGAGAATTTCCTTGTAGCCACTCCAATGGGGCTGATACGAAACAAATTAAATGGAGGATTGTCAAATGGACCGATCATGAAACCTGACTCAACTTCTTTTTTAATCAGTTTGTCTACAACTTCAGGTTCTGTAAGGGCGGATTGGAGATTATTACATATGACGTTTTGTGAAAGCGGGCATTCTAAGCCGGGTTTAAAGACGTTTTTTAAACCTGACAGCAGATAATCGGTAAATTTGGTATCCGGGTGATGAGCTAGTTCGCAGTGCATGCGCAAAATATTCACAGGAGTCGCCAAATAATTTTTAGATTTTTTATTCACAGATTTGAAGACTGGACATACGATGCAAGCATGAGCGCCGCCACAAAAGCTGCAGATGTGCATATACCGCGCTCTTTGACATTTGCCTGCGTTGAAGTGATTACAGGGCTGCCTGCTTTCATCAAACGCAGAATCCTGAATTGCGCTGGTGGTTGCTGCACGTGGCACATAGCCGGTGGATTTAGCATTGATTATTCCCACGAAGGGAAGAGAGGTAGGGTTAACCTGTGGGCATGTTGCGGTTGAGTGAGCCACTGACCTGCAAAATGCACAGGTAATGTTTTTCCAACCTAAAAATACCCTGCTGTGGAGATCAGAGTCAAGTGCACCCAAGTGCAGTCATGTGCACTGATTCCATTGTGCGACTCGCACGGCACTTTTTGTAGAAAAAAAGTTTGTGGTACGTGTAGAAATGTCCGCCCCCATAGGACAGCGTGAGTTCGGCAATGATTGCCAGATGATTTCAGTGAAACGTGAAAACGCAATCGTGAATTCGGGAAATGAAAGGACGCGAGATGAGTGCGTGTTTGTGTTTTTTCAGGGTAACTGAAAAATCACCGCAATCCTTTTGGTGGTCTGATTCAGCAGCAGGGAGGAGAGACAACAGAGAAGAGAGGTCTACGTCCGTACCTGAGAGGATCTGAGCGTGGATGGATTGAGAAACTGGTAGGGGTTCCATGGCAACTGCATTAGGCGGTACAGGCATCGGAGTAGCTTGTGAAAAGAGAATATGGCGATTTAGTTTGTATGATAGAGCTGGGAAGGGTATAATCAGGGGCTGCGAATGTCAGCGGTGCCCTTGTGATTGGATGACCTGCTGTAAATTGAGAAGAAAAGTTAGTCGGAGGAAGTGAGGGATGATAGAAAGCAGTGTGAGCTGGGCTGCGAGTGGAGGCGGGCCCGCGTTTGTTTGAGTTACTTGTGCTGCAGGCCACTGGAAGTGGGCGGGGTTGTAACCTGTTGGTTAGAACTGTTGACATTGTTGGGTCTGTGATGCTAGCGGCGATAGCTTCGCGCTAGTGTCTGCAACTGGAGCTGGAGGCCACTGAAAAGGAAAAGGGTTATGTACAGCAGGAGAATAGAACTGAGCGGCTGCGGGGAGGCCGCTGGGCCCAGCTGTATGTGGTGCTGCGGCGGCGGAAGCAGAGGTGGAGGGCTGGGCCTCATCAAAAGGTGGTAGTGGACCTGCCTTGATGAAAACTGGAGCGCGGCCCTGGCTCGCTGAGGGCCTGTTGCTGCGGCGGCTCGAAGGGCGAAGCGAGCCGGGTCCTGTGCAGAGAGACGAGGGTCGTGACTGGGCAGGCGAATTTTGAGCCCCTGGGGGCTTTGCTCTGCCTGTGGGTCGTCTTAGGAGTTGACTTTAGGGAGACATACAAATCATACAGCTCCGCTTTATTAATTTTCCTTGAAGCTTGTAAATCGGAGTTACCCAGCGCTTGCCTCAATCCAGGTACGGTCCATTTCCCGATGGGTGGGATTGTCGGGACGACCGAGCGGTAGGAGGAAGCTGGGGAAGAAGATGGAAGTCTTGCTGGGGGCGGCGAAGACTGGTCATGGCGTCTTGATGAGCGCCGGGCTGATCATGAGGAGAGGCCGGGGGCTCAGGTGCACCAACCGGCGTAGGAGGGATGACCGTGGGACTGACGGAGTGAGAGGATGCAGCCCTGGTGATTTCTTCGTCGAAAGAGGAGCTCGTAGGAGACATAGTTGTAAGTAGCTGAGCCAAGAAGCGAATACTGAGGGGGCTTGTACACTGGGCTCGTTTGATGCGGTCTGAGCCTGAGCGCGATTGTTCACGGCGCCCCCCGCAGCGTTGGTCTGGTTTCACACTCAACTTGATTCTATCGAACCCTGTTGCGTTTGCGTGCATATTTCGTCATCGCAAACGTGCACGGCGCATGATAGAAAACAGAATGCGGGTCAATACATTGTGTTAATTATTAATTCGCTGCTATTATGCGCAGCTGAGTGAACAATACAGGTTTACTGTGCATGTGTCACATAAGATAGGCTTCTGCTGCTTGCAAACAGACTATTTTGAGGAGACAGTGGATTTTCAAATGTGTTGCCCTGATGCACGCGCAATGCGTGAATACACTGCCGGCTCACTCTCGCTCGTATCCAAGGTAATTCATCAATATCCCTTACCAGTGTTTTGTTTAACTGAATACATCACAATAAGCTAAAACGCATGCGCAGGATACTTTACTTCCTGAACAAGTGCGCACCCGAGTCCGTGTTGCTTTCACATTCACGCGAACCGTGGCACGGTTTGGGAACAACCGAACTCAGACCACCTCCTCCAGGTAGTCTCGGGTTCGATACCCCAATGCGCACCCGGGTTCCATGACAGCGTTCACATTAGCGATTTTTCATGCGAACCGTGCCCCGTTCCGAACTAAACTGCCAGTGTGAAAGCCCCCTAAATGCTGCAAACTGTAGAGGTATGGACATGGATCGAGGTAAGACTGCTGAGTCTATATGTACCCTCTTATCATTGATTGCTGATTGCTGTCTACTCGTGTTAATTATCTGAACGTGCTCCTCCCGAACTTAGTTAATAAAAGTTCATATATAGGGCACAAAACCGTAACCTCAGAAACAAAAATTCCATAATTTTAAATTCAGCGGGGTCTGAAAACACACCAACATCAAGCTTCAGGAGACTTTGTGCATCAAGCTTTGACATGAAACAATAAATGACTTTGTGATGAAATAATAAAAATGGATAAATACAACCAAGTGTACTTATTGTTTGTTTTATTGTTTGCTTGTTTTTTTTTTTAAACTTATTTTTGAGTAAAAAAGATTGAGATTGAAACTCATGCAGCCATTCCTGTGGAATGTTTTGGCATAAACTGCCATTCCTGTTAGTGTCTTTAAGGTTACTATTGGTAGGACATCCAGTAGCTGTAAGACAAAAGTTAGATTTTTGTGGATCATGGCTAAATATGAGAGGATATTATTTTTGCAATTTATTTCTATTTATGTATCTTGACAGAGGGTTAAAGCTGGAGTCGAGTTGCATTCTTTAAAAAGTGACAAAAAAATGCATAAAAGTCATAAAATAAATATGGGTGTGTTTACTTGTACCATATATCAGAAAAGAGAACCAACAATATCTCTAAACTCTAATATCAGTGTATAGAGAGTTTAATAAATATTCTGATCACTGTCATCTGACTGCACAGAGGTAATCATATTTGAATTATAACGTTTCTTTGGATGTTTGTAACTAATGTCAGAAGTTGCCTCGTGATGTTCTCACTGTTGCATATAATCAGTTTGATATGCATGGTTTCGATTCCGAACATTAACAGCAAAATTGGAATCTAACATATCATCCTGATATGACCAGGCAAATCTATTAATACTGTACTTCACGTAGGCTATGCAGTACCCCCTTTAACACAGAACGTTTAGGGAACGTTAGTTTATGGTTCTCTAAAGGTTAGTTTGAACCAAACCAAAAACTAACGTTTAGGGAACGTTCCCTCAGGGTCATAATGTTCCCTGAACGTTAAGAAAACTTTCCATGGGAACCAAAACCTAAACAAAACCTTAAGGGAACGTTCCGCAACCAAAAACTAACGTTCCCAGAATGTCCTAGGAACCATAAATTGTAAGCACACGTGCAAAGTAAATAACAGATAAAATAGATGCTTCTGTAATACCCGTAGTTGCTTTTTCTGATGGACAAAGGTCAATTTGGAAGTAATTACTCGTAAAAATGTGCATCAACCACAAAGAAAAATACAAATAATTATAATAAATCAATAAAAACTCTAACACAGTACAGTACTAACAGAAATATGACGAAACAAAATAACAGTGTGGAAGCTAAAATGCAACATTACCGTTCCGTAAGTAAACCCTCATTAATTTTCTCCCTTGAAAAATATGTATTTTAAGACAGACCATCAGCTTGGAGGTCAATCAATGGTGTATGTTTCTGTGTAGATTTCTCGTAAACACAATACTATTAAACGGTAGCGAAAACTACCCACAATCCTGCAGAAAATTTCGCCAATCGCTAGTTTGTTACCATTGAAACGGGAATCCTTGGATTACTATTTTATTGGTCGGATGAAATATGCTAATTTTTTGAGACAGGAATTTTGGGTTTTCATGAGCTGTATGCCAAAATCATCCGTATTAAAACAACAAAAGACCTGAAATATTTCAGTTGGTGTGCAATGAATCTAAAACATATGAAAGTTTAATTTTTATCATTACATTATGGAAAATAATGAACTTTATCACAATATGCTAATTTTTTGAGAAGGACCTGTATTTGTAAATGTTTAAATTAATAATAAAAGTTTATTAGTTTTTGTTATTGTTTGGTTTATTTATTTTTTTGGTTTCACTTTGGCCATTTCCTTCTAGGAAACTTAGGCTATATGCCATTTATGCAGTGTAAAATTTACTAAAATTAAAATTGACAGGATAAAACCTGACAAAATTTAAATTACATTTTCATAAAATGCATATCTAAATAAATAAACACAAAAACAAATAAATAACACATTGATCAGGCAGAACGTATGTTTTGGCCTTAGTGGATGTTGAGAACACTATACAATTAGCCTATAGGCTTATAGTAGCATACGTCAAGTCAAGTCATCTTCATTTATATAGCGCTTTTAACAATGTAGATTGTTTCAAAGCAGCTTTAAAGAAATAAACATATAATTTAAGGCAATAGGGATTGTTTTGGCTTTATAGCGGTTCTTGAATAATGTTATTTTCCAGCTAAAGTTAGTTTTGATTTATTCACCTCCGTTGAAATGATCATTTGTTATTAAAAATTAGGGGCTGCTAAGATGAGGCCGTTCTCTCTAAACAGACTTTAAACGCGAACCTGTGATAAACGTCGATGGCGTTCACATGCGCATTAAGAATTGATTCTATAGTTGTGTGTGTTTGAATATATGTGCGCAGGTTTGTAATTCCCTACAAATCATGCCTAAACAAACTGCCTATAAATTTGATACAGAATTTTATTTTATTTGATCACTTCGGGTTAGGTACGCGAAATTCCCCACAACGTTTTATCTGTAGAGTGGGAAAGGGATCCTCCATAGGGAGAGGCTAGTTGGCACTTCAGCACTGCGTTGTCATCGAGTCCAGGCGAAGGTCCTTCGTCAGATCTGGATACGGCCTGGACCCGGCAGGCTGCGGGAAAACCTCAGGATAAATAAAGACACTAAAATTAGCCTAAATGCCACTCTTCTTATAATGTAACAAGTACATCAGGATTTAAGGGAAGTGTTCCCGGTTCCGGCTGACCTAATCTATGCAGCCTAACATTGAATTATAGAAGTCTATAATGTATTATGTGTATGCTAGGTCAAAGAGATGTGTTTTTAGTCTAGCTTTGAACTGACAGAGTGTGTCTGCTTCCCGGACAATGGTAGGAAGACTGTTCCAAAGTTTTGGTGCTAAATAGGAAAAGGATCTACCGCCAGCAGTCGATTTTGATATATTAGGTATTATTAACTGGCCGGAATTGTGAGATCGCAATAGACGTACAGGACTATATGCGTTAAGAGCTCGCTCAAGTACTGCGGAGCTAAACCATTTATGTAATCAGCAATATTTAAAAATGTATACGATGTTTAATAGGGAGCACATGCACTGTTGACAGAACCGGGCTAATATGGTCAAACTTCCTGGTTCTGGTAAGAACTCGAGCAGCTGCGTTTTGAAATAGCTGTAGTTTGTTTATTAATTGTGCAGGGCAACCATCCAGTAGAGCATTACAATAATCTAGCCTTGATGTCATGAACGCATTAACTACTTGTTCCGCATTTGTCAATGAGTTTGTCAACTGCAAGAATATGGCGTAATTTAAATAGATATTTAGATAGAGCACACCCAGGTTCCTAACCGACGACGAAGACTTAACAGAGCAGCCATCAAGTGTTAGACAGTATTCTAGCTTATTACGTGTGGAAGTTTTTTGTCCAATAATTAGAATCTGTTTATTCAGAATTTCAGAATACGTGACTGCTGTAGCTGACATTTTTGCATCAATTTCAGGCCTATACAGCCATAATACATGCACAAAGTTTCAGCAGAAAGCAAAAAATCCCTGAGACCCTGAGATAAAGGTCAGAACCATGGTACAATGAGGAAACCCACACTGATCTGTTGTGTATTTCTCGAAGCCAACTGTGGTCACACGTTTCGTTGTCTTTATACCACAATTCAACAGAAGTAGTTGGCTAACAATGCTTTTGGGAACCCCACCTCTGGGCTGCATCCGAAATCACTGTCTTCCCTACTAGGGTGAAAAATAGCATGTGACAAAAGACTCTCAATTTACAGTAGGCTACTCATAAAAGAGTAGGTGCAAAGTACCAGGATTACCTAATTCTCCTAACAAGATTCTGAATTGTGCATATGATGGACACTTTACTATCCCATGAGGCCACAGGAGAGGATTTAGGAATGGCAGTGAAGCTACATAACTGACGCTGGTAAGGTGACATGATAATGACAACATGGCCAATGTAGTACGTCCAGATTACATTCATACTACACACACTCATATTTAGAACATACTTTTTTTAGTTGTCGTGAAGTAATAACTTATTCAAAATAAGTACCTACTCAATAGAGTTTGCAATTTCGGACGCAACCCTGGTCTACCTAGATTTACATAGAAGGCACAGGAAACAAAAAGAAGCAGTTGTGCTCAAACAAGTGTTAACACAAATATACAGTCCCAAAACCCCCTTTACCTAATACAGATTTCAAACTTCAGTGACTGCTTCAGGGAGGAAAAGGTCACAAGGTTCTGAGAATCATTATTTGGGCTCTACTGCCATCATGTGGTGAGTGCATGGACCAAAAAGAGCCAATTCCCTTCACATTGACTAAGATTACAGAGATACATATCTGATCTGATACATCTTATGTAAAGTATTTTCTCCTGCATACGCAAAAGCCATTAGGTTTAGTTGGGCTATCATGTTGTGCAGAAAATCTTTTTGCTGTTTCACTTCTGCTTTTGCACTCACATGATTAATGTGACTCATCTGGCTTAGGCTAGTTATTTGTTCTAGAAGTAGTTTTAGAACAAATGTAAGCCAATCAATAGAGTTAGAACACCTTATACCTCACATTTCTGAGCAACAGCACCCTTTTATTCTGCTAGACATATTTGTGTATAATTTCTGATTTTCCAGATTAGCAATTCACTGAAAAAGAATGGGAAGTGGTTTGTATTTTGACCAGTATCTCTAAAATGCCCTCTCAAACAAACAGAATGGCAGAGGTTTGATTAAGCTATAATTTAACCAGGCCTATAGATCCTCTCTAAAAGGACAATTGTTATAGGCCTACCTATAAATTGCCTATCCTCATTCCTCAGAGGACAACTGGTTTGGGTAGCCTAGTATCGAGAGAACCCGTCAAATTATTAAGAATTAATGGGTAGGCAATTCAATTAATAAGGAATTCAATCAACTGTTTGTCTTATACAGTAGGCTAGGTTGTCAGTCATGGGTAAAGGGCAAGAACAAAGCAACATTAAACCACAGAATTGTTTGGACCCAGGCTATAGTTTAATTCTAATAATAAAAATAATAAGATTTTTATTGACAGTTAGGCTCCAGCACTGTACAATTATAAATTGATTGTTTTTTTTACATGTGCCCTTTGGTAAAAAGGTGGTGAAAAAGAGGTGATTTGCACTATTGGAATCTTCCACTGGATCTGCAACGTGAATGTTGAAAACGTGTGAGTAAAAAAATGGTGTGAAGGGATTTTAAACATTAATGTGTTAATGAAAGGAAAGTGTGTCATTTTAGGGTTTAAAAGGTGTCAGTGAATGTAACATGAGGCAATTCTGTATTTTAAAATTGAGTAAACACGAGTTAACTTTCGTGTTTTGACTTGTCGGAAACTCCCACCACCAACCAGTCAGTCATTCGACTGCAAGCAACGTTATTTCCTGCAGCAGCGATGCGACATGAGGTGATGCGCGTTAGGAAACGATAAAAGCTCGAGTTTATAACGTTTGAATTGAACAAAAGGACATGAAATAAGGTAACGTAACAATTTATGAATCATTTCAACTTTCTCAATTTGATTTACACACACAAAAAAGTTTGTCGCGAAGATGTTAAGCGGAACGTCAAATCATGCAATTAATGTGAATTAATCAAGGAACTTGAAATTAGGGCACGACTGCACAGTCTATGTCCTATCGTTTTAACAACTTTATAAGTAAAGTTAAAGATGTTAAGAGATCTGGCTTATTTGATGTTTTGAGGAAGTCAGTCATTTATGTACTGAATTTAGAGACTGAATCAGTGTTCCCTGTAAAATGGTGTACAGTCAATACTTATTTTTTTGTGGCGGCACTTCCATATTAAGTTTTATGTACATTGATATATTTCATTAGTGCACAATGTTGACTTTACATCCGGGAATAGACTGAATGGTCTTAGATTAGATTATTGTTTTCTTCACATGTGTAGGCAGGCTATCTATTGCTTGAGGTCTGTTCATAATGAGACTATAACGAGTTTACTCCAGGAGTTTAGAATTAAGCACTTTAGTGACTGATTTGCTCTTATTGCCTCATGGTGTTCAACAGAGGATTAAAAGGAAGGCCCCACCCTTTTTATTCTATGTATAGTGGTGACCATATCTGGTGGGAAATGTGCAGCATCATTGCCATTGCGGTGATGACTATATGACAAACTCTTCTGGTCTTATAAATAGTTTAGCTTTATAGTAAATTGTTGCCAGTGAACTAAAACCATTTATGAGAGGCCAAAAACGCTATTAAGCTTGCATGTTGAACTGTGTCTGGCTTTATATTCCTCCAGTTGAATACCATACTGTGCAATGAAGGTCACATACATGTTGTAGTGTCAAAGCTTGTCACGTGGGCCATAAAGTCTAACAATCTGAATTTCCCTCCCAGGAAAGATGAGAGACAGGCTGTCTGAACTGGGAGGTGTTGCCACCAAAGTCCACATCGAGGAGGAAGAGCAAGTGGATAGCGGAGAAGAAGTGGACAATGGTGAATTTGAACAGCATACAGTGGTGTTCGAGGGCGAGGACATCATGGAGGGCACCTTCAGAGAAGCCCAATCCATCCAGAAAGAGATCGCCCAACTCAGGATGGAGGTCAAGAGACTGGGTAAACAGAACACACGCTTTCTCACCTCTGTCAGACGCATTAGCAGCATCAAACGTGACTCAAACACGATTGCTCGCAGCATCAAGACGAAAGGGGAGAACTTGTATGCTCGGATAAAGAAGCTGGATGCACTTTGTAAAGAGTTGGAGGAGAAGCACGGAGCCCATTCAGCTTTGGTGCGCATGATACACGGCCAGTTTGTCTCCATAACGGGTTCTTTTCACGAGGCTATGAATGAATACAACAACGCCGAAATGGCACAGAGGGACAACTGCAAGACTCGTATCCAAAGGCAAGCGGGGATCATGGGTAAAGAAGTGAGTGGAGATCAAATCGAAGAAATGATTGAGACCGGCAAGTGGAACGTTTTTTCCGACGACTTGCTCACAGACGGGCGAACCGCTCGCTCAGCACTCACTGAGATCGAGAATCGCCACAAGGAGCTTTTGGAGTTGGAAAGTCGCATCCGAGACATCCATGATCTGTTCTTCCAGCTGGCTTTGCTGGTGGAGGAACAAGGTCCCATGGTGGACAACATTGAGGCAAATGTATATGCCACCCAAGACTATGTGACCAAAGCTACAGCTCAGATAAAGAAGGCTGTCAAATACAAGAAAAAAAACCCTTGTCGACAGATCTTCTGTTGCTGTTTTCCATGTTGCAATAAATGATCTCAGTGTTAAAGCCTTCCGATTTCACATATGCCATTGCATATTGAACGAACAACAGTCTTTCATTCTAGTGTTAACCATGTCATGTGATTTACTTTGTAGAGAATAACCAATGGCCAGCGCCTGCATTTGATGGTTGCCATTGCAAAAAAGCTTTGTGACTTTTTGTAAACCACAGGAGCTGCAATGCAATTGAGCTGAAGTGATACTGCAATGTCACTGCTACTGTAAGTGTAAGTATCACAGGACATTCATTTGATGTGTAAAAGATATTAAAAAGGAAACTGCAAGTGTTTTAACCCATGTACAGTGCAAGCAAAAATGTATACAGAAACATGTTTTATTACTGCTTTATTTTAAGATACATTTGTGTATGATTGTTGTGTTAATTTAATAAATAATATTTTATCTTTGAATGCTTTTATGTTTGTTTGATCACCATATTTTTCTACAGTTTATTATTGTAACATTTATGCAATACATTGTATTGCATCAGTGTTGGTTTCCCAACTCAGAAAGTTACTTCTGCAATATTACTTGCAAAAGGAGTTGTGTAAAAGGTTTTAGTGGTTTGGAAATAAAGTCCAACAATTCTATTCATTTGAACAAACAGTGAGAAGAATCAGCATGTTCTTTCTTTATTGATGGTCGCATTTGCATCTGAATCAGTTAGCTGCTTTTTGAGAACCATGCTTGCTTTCAAAGTAGCATTACAGGGTGTAAGTCAATATGATTTTCCATTTAAAACTACCAGGAGTGGGGTTTGAACCCACGAGGACATTTGTCCATTGGATCTAAAGTCAAACGCCTTAACCATCCTGGTGGCTGCACAGTTCAAGTGACCTCAAGTATTTTTTTTAGAGGAAATGTATTCTGTTGTTTCTTTGTTTCGAATGACCACATCTACCCCAGAGAAGCTTTTTTTTTTTTTAAACGCATCACATTAAACTAGGTAGTAAGACATGTGTCTTTCAGTTTTGATTGTAGTTGTATTTGAGGTCACAAGTTTTAAAGATTTTAAAGAAGTTTTTTGATAGTTCCGAAAAAGAATTTAGAAGCACATTCATAAAGTTTAAAAAGGACAACAACACTACAAAACGTAAAGCAATGATGCATATGCCTATGAAAATTGAAAATATGAAATTATAGTTATATGCAGTTGCTTTTGGTAGAAAGTGACACAAATATCTGGAAGAATAGTGGGGTTAAATTATTTAAATATCCTATTAATATATTAACAAAGTTAGCTTTGTTACTTGTTTCTGGTTGCTTGCATGTCTCCATTTTCTACTAAAGTGGAACATTTACAGTATATTATATATCACATTGCACTTAAAGGTTAGGAAGTTCAGACCCACAAGGACATTTGTCCATTGGATCTTAAGTCCAACGCCTTAACCACTCGGCCATCCTGGTTCCCACGTGACATTCTTTACCTTGTGTATGACATATGGAACTAGGATCATTCAGAGCTGCAGATGTGTATTTGGGCTTTTCTAATAGTTCCATAAAATAAGGAAAGAAGCAAAGAAAGAAACTATACAGTGCTGTTAACTTGTTCAGTTAAATTTGCTTGTATCAATACAGTTTCAATTATGAGATAATTTTCTTTCTATTTTCTCAGTTCAGACTGTGATGTGACTGACAAAGGTCTGTTTTATTGCATTAGTTCCAACTTTGGTCTTTTCTTTCTTTGTATTTTGCATGTGGTGAGGCCTACAGACAATCTGATATTTTGTGTGTTGTAATTGTAACTGCAGTTGGCATGGCATCTGTGTATGACACACCTATAACTTTAATGCATTGTCATGTATGAATGCCTTTGTGATGCCTTTCTCAGCAAGCACACAAAAATGATCTGGCGTAATCAAAGTGTTTTAGGACTCTTGTAAGTTTAAAGGTTAGTTTTGTGCAGGCAGCCAACACGTAATGATACTCTAAATAGTTTCCCAATAATAATGGTTTCCCAATAATAAAGTAGATAAAAAAATAATATTTATTTCTAAATATTTAAAGTCACATTTTCCCCATCAGGTTCAAGTGATTCTTAACAACTCTGGAGATGTGCTGCCATGTTACACCATTAGATGTCAGAATTGAACTTTTTAGGTCTCAACAGAAAGTCTGTTAAAGGATGTTCAAGTAACTGGAGTAAATAAATACTCTAGAATACTTAGTGGTTTCACAGACAAGGCTTGAGTCTAGTCCCAGGCTAAAATGCATTATTGAGCTGTTTTAACTGAAAGCAACTTGCATAGGCATATCATAAAATATGTTAGTGCCATTGTTTAGTCTCAAGATGCACATTATAAAAGGCACATTTATAAAAACGACTTAAATGCCCTAATTGAACTAAGGCTTAACCCTGGCTTAATCTAAGCCTTGTCTGTGAAACCAGGCCTGACTATAAGCAACTGAATAAAGTATTTGGTGTAGGATATGGTAATAAATTATTAGTGTGTATTTAATTAAACATTCTGTAGTTGCTTTTACTTAATAAAACACATTTGACTGTTCCATCTGTTGATATTTGTAATTATTTAGCAGAATAAATTAATGGAGAATACAGAGAACAATTAACTTAGGGTGTTAATACAACAACCATGTACTAAAAATGGAAATCATTTTCCTTTGCGTTTTTGCGTGTAGACGAGAGCGTTGTCAAAACGATCCCCGTTCACACGGATCCACGAAAACAAAAATTATTTTTGCCTGGGCAGTAGTTCAAGATGTCACTTTGTAAAGAATACGTGCCTATAGACTGAACGTATATGCACACGTTTACGTTTTCAGGCCCCAAAATCGAAGAGAACTGTGAAAGACCCCATGTATCTCTGAAGAGGACTGTCTTCAGTTTTCAAAGTTTCTATGTGGTAACCTGGGAAACTGCTACGTATATTTCTGCTGTTCCATAAGTGGCACTTACTGTCAGAGAGTGAATTTGCATTTTTATTATAACCGTATCCTGTTTTTGTTCAGACAATGCGTGTAATATATATATTTATATATATATATATATATATATATATATATATATATATATATATATATATATTGGCCTGGCACACACACATGAATTATTCTGCATACTTTGCTGGCAGATAAGACTTTTAAAAATTTTGTTTATATATCTGTACACAGACGACAGAGAAAGACAACAGAAGGCAACAGAGAAAGATGCCAAAAGAAGATTGTAGAACAATGAGAGAACATAGCCTATACACATCAACTTATACAAATTTATCTGAACAAGTAGGCAATGACTGTAGTCAAGGACAAGTATAGTTTAAAGCCCAAAGCAGTCAACTCATTTTTGGCACAATTGTAAACTTGCATTAAAAAATGCATACTTTTGAAAACAGGTTTCAAAGTGCAAGTTTTTGAAAAGAGACCATGTAAACTACAAAAAACATTAATTTGTGAAAACAGTGAGGTCCTGCGCATGCATATTACATGTTCAACTTCAGTCTATAGGCACGTATGTGTCTCTCAGACGTAGACATCGCCACCAATACTGGCCTGGCAGCATAATACAGCATTTTAATTGTTTTTGTGGATAGTTTCGACAAAATTGTCATCTGTACATGAAAACCGCAAAGGCTAAACTTTTCTTTTTTAATTAATTCATTGTAGTGAAAACATAACCTTGGTATGTTGCTTTCAGGACCACCTTTCAGAAACCTGTTCACTGACAACAACATGAACCTGTAAACATCAAAGTAGTCCAATTAAAGTTACGGTGCTTCTACCAGGAGTGGGGTTTGAACCCACAAAGACATTTGTCCATTGGATCTTAAGTCCAATGCCTTAACCACTCAGCCATCCTGGACACAGCACTGTAAAATCTAATGTTGAATATACAGGAATGTGCTACTCAAATAGACAACATTTTGCAAATATCAAAACTGGCTCGATTCTCTTGCAGTTGTGTAGGCTTAAACACTTTCAGTTCCTATCCATTTATTAATCACCTAAATGTGTTATTGAGTTACCACGTACTTAAGAGCTTCTTCGTCATACCCACAAAGTACAATTAATATAATAGATTTAACGATTTGGAGATTCTATTAGGAGTGGAATTCAAACACACAATAAAAAGTCCAATTCAGCCATCTTTTAGTTCAGAGTTCAGATTTATTTGTTACTTGACTGTTGCTTGTGTATTCTCCAATAGTTAAATATGCCTGTGTAATTCGTAATCATCACTAAAGAAGCCAAGACATTGTTCTAGGTCACTTTATCAAATAAAGTGACTTTGATCATGTGGCTCTTTGTACAGACAGTCAGATGTTATTGCTTCCTGTGAAGCTCAAGATGAATCATTCTGTAAAACGAGACAAATCAAATAAGACCTTCTGAAATCCATGCAATGTTTATTTAATAAAATTTGCAATTAAAGAATATTTAATTTTGATTGAATAAGACTGTATCATGCAATCTTGTGTTGTATTTTGTGATCTCCCTAAAACTCTCTCTCTCTTTCTCTCTGCCACTCACTCAGAGTCTGGTTCTCTCGCACAGCATCGTCTCATCCAGACAGGGAGTTTTTGCTGACAAGGAAACAAGCCTTTTCATCGTAGCTCAACTTTCAGTTTTCATGGTTCTGAATCACGCCTCTCTTCATTGTTCAGTATCCCTTTGAAGATTAAAGTACAAGCCTGAAGACAGGACATCTCTTGGGTCGGATCTTTGTGCTGGCTTTGTTTGCTGCTTAGGAGAGCCGTTTTCTCTTCTTCACACTTGCAAATGACCTATTAAGTGGTTGGACAGGCTGTTGGAGTATTTGGATGCACTTTCAAAGCCTAGATGATGTGCTAGCTGGGCAAACATTACGAGTGGCAATCCTATAGGATGAGAATCTTACACAAGCCCAGCAGTCTGAAGATAATGGGTATGGTGAGATCTTCATTGCAGAAAGTGATGCTTTTTCTACAGCACATCCAAAGAATGTCTTTCACGTCACCACGTTATCAGAAACTGTGCAAGGTAAAATAGCGCTTTGTATTAAATTCAGTAAAATTACTTTACTTAATTCAGATCAGTTTGTGATGTGTATTTGGGGTCGCAGATAGTCAGTTATGTTTTAGGAGGTTCACTTACCAAGTTTTAACATTAAGTGATATTGCAAAAAGAGTTATGAGTAATCTGGGGCTAAACTCAGGTTGAAAAAAAGCTGTTTCAGGAATCTTGCACAGAAATGCACAGTTATGTATGGTCGTCTACTGGTACAATCCCAAAGCACTGTATTTTTCATGAATATCAAGACATTTGCATAACAATTTCACGAAATGTGTGCTTTTGGCATAAGCTTTTTAAAACCACAGATCCATACCAGGAGTGGGGTTCGAACCCACAAGGACGTTTGTCCATTGGCTCTTGAGTCCAACGCCTTGACCAGTTGGCCGTCCTAGTGGTCGTGGGGAAGACATTACCTCAAATTGAGGAAATTGATTAAGTTGTTTCTTCTTTTCAAATGACCTCATCTACCCACAGAGCAGCTTTTTTTTTTAACAAGGTAACATACAAAGTTACATTGCCAACTGCCTGGCATGCATAATACAGCGTTCTTTGTCATTTTGGTGGATCTGTAAATTGCATTATGTTTAAAGGTTATAGAGTTCATTTTAGTTATAGAGACATTTGTCCATTGAATCTTAAGTCCAACACCTTAACCACTCAGCCATCCTGGTGCTAATGGGGTTCAACCTTAAATTGTATAAATAGATTTTTTAATAAAAATGCATCACATTAAACTAGGTAGTTTTGATTGTAGTTTAGCTGTATTTAAGTTTTGCATTTGCATCTTGAAGCTTTTTGATAGTTCTGAAAAAAAAATTAAATAGAACATTTCTAACGTCTAAACAGTACAACAACACTAAAAATTAAAATGTAATGATGTGTATACTGCAGTTATATGCAGGTGCTTTTGGTATAAAGTAACTTTTTTTTATTTATATTTGGCATGTTTGTGTGCTGCTGCGCATGTGTGTAATAAGCAGAGTGTACACGCGTTGTGCACCCGCCTATAGGCACATATTACTAATGCGCCCTTTAAATAACCAAAAAATGTCACTGTTTTCACAATTTCACGTTTTTGTAGTTTACTTTGAACGGTCGCGGTATCGGTTTCAAAACCTGCACTTTGGAACTCGTTTTCAAAAGTTTGCGTTTTCAGGAATCCATGCTGTTATGTAAATGAAAGGCCAAAAAACATAAAACGTTTTCGTAAAACAGAGAGGTCATCATGCGCATGCATATTACGTGTTTAGTCTATAGGCGCATAGTGTTTCTTCCAACATCGCCAACTACTGGCCTGGCATGAATCATTTTTGTCGTTTTCGCGAATCCATGTGAACGTGGATCGTTTAAACAACATTGTTTCAAACTTTTCAAAAATGCAAAGGAAAACTTTTTAATTTTTAGTACCTTGCTGTCGTGTAAACATACCCTAAGCTTGTTAATGATTTAATAGGCCACTTAACACCTGGGGGCTCAAACCCATGTGGGCACTTGTTAACCACAAATCCTTAACCACTCATCCATCCTGTAAAAGTTCCTCTAGTCTGAGTTGCACCATCCCTCTATTCTATTATTTTTTTTTGAAAAATGTTGTATTATGCACAAACTGCAGTTGGCGCCATATCTATGAGATGGAAAGAACATTAATGCATTGACAATTATAAACCTCTTCTTAATGTCTTCCTCACCACAAGGGTGCCAATCTGTGATTTCTCAGATTAAAAGCAAGCAAACCTTTACTGCTCTCAAAGATTTGTTTATCGTATAAAGTGATTGTGTCTCTTCAGAAAATTTGGACTCTGCTCTATTAATATGGATTAGTTTTACGATCTCTTTATTAACTTTGTTATGCAACAAAGTGGTAGTTGCATGGACTGTCAATGGAGGGAAAGAAATATCTCAGATTTCATTAAAATATCTTCATTTGTGTTTCGAAGATGAACGTAAGTATTAAGTTTTTGGAACGACATGAGGGTGAGTAAATGATGACTTCATTTTCACCCTTTATGCTGGGTATCCGCTAAATCTGAAACTGAATATATTTATGCAACCAAACCGTATGAGTCAGTTTAGTCAACATTTCAATTAAATTGCAATTAACATTTGTGTAGTACAAAATCAAAAAATGTAAGTTATTCTAACTTAATTTGGGAGTTTGTTAACTTAAAAAAATTGAGGCAACTTTTTATGATTTACAGTGTATCTATCCACTTTCAGTATGTTATAGAGTTGGTCAGTTTATTGTCCTAACATCCAAACGACTATATGCTTTGTTCCATGTGCAGACGTGTAGATTGTAGTGTATTTTTCTCTATTCAGCAGCCCAAACTTTTGAATTATTCTATCATACTTGTGTAAATTCATTTTTATCGCAACCTCATTGTAATGTTTGCAAAGAGCACACATTATTAGGATAATTTTTTAAAACATCTTTGGCAGTAATAATAATGGCAAATGTAATTTTGTTTTGTCTTTCCCAGTTCTACTTATTAGCAGTATAACGTTATTGTCATTTTAATGGGTTCCAGCATAATAAGCAAAGACTGTCCGTTATGTCTCTGATTGATGTCTTTCTTTGGTTGTATATCATCACTGCAGCTCTAAACGAGAGAGATACATTTCCACTGATATAAACCAACCAGTCATTATATGTCTGTGGAGGCTTTAAGGCGACTGCCACCATAAATGAAAGTTTTATAGATAGGAATTACAGCAAACTGCTAAAGGCGGGTGAGATGTTTGCTGTTTGAGGTAATACTTTATTTTGCAAGTAGGTGTTTTCTGTCTACCACAGAGGTTTTGGATTGTTTGTCACTCATTTTCCAGATTGTGTCTTCCTTCATTAGTCTCATTTAAGAGCTATTGAAGCAGTGCTATTTCCGCTTCACTTTAATTCTATTTATAGGGGACAGAACAAGGAGAAGATCACTTAATCAGAGTCCATTGAGATTCGTTTGAATTGGTCCAATTTTAACTTCTGCATGCTGTTATGTCTCCTCAGGACATTCAGACAGATGTTGATACCAAGACTGATCTTTCTAAAAGGGCTTTGAGAGGTCAGATCCCAAATACCAAGGCACAAGAGCTTGATAAGTTCAGAGATGTGGACCACATTCATATAGCATCCAGAAGGTCTGTGCAATATCCAGCAATACAAACAAACAAACAAACAAACAGATATCTCAAAAACAGAACATAAAATCCTGAACTTTCCTTCAACATATGCTCTTAGAGAGTGTTTGGAGGCCGGTGCAGAGAAATGGACCGAACTTATAGCCATCCTTGAAGAGCTTTGGTTCTGGGTAAAGCTGAAAGATGAGGAGCTGACACGGGAAAGGCCGGTGGGAGAGGACGTACATACTTTACTGCAGCAGCAAGGCTACTGTACGGTCAGTCACACTGTGTGCATGTTCACAGGTTAAACCGAACAAAACAGACGCTTGAAGACATTTCTGATTGTAAGGACCATTAAATCTCAGTAGAAGGAGAGTTAATTACAGTCCATTATGAGTGATGTTGAATAATTTTTTATACATAATGTTTTATAATTTACCACTTTGTACCAGCATGCACTGATTACGTTGCCTTTTTAAACATTCGTCGTGTCTTGCAGTCCTCAGATATTATGTATAATAATAAGATACAATACAAAATAATTAAACCCCTTGATTACTTTTCCCTCAAGCAGAATCTGTGAATTGATTTTATTTGTTATTGCACTGCTGAATTATTGATGTCCTAGATGTTTTATCATTGCAGTTTATTGCATTTACTGCATTAAAACATTGCATTATTTGCATCAGTTGCAGTAAAGCTGTCTTCACAAACAGAACTAAAATATTTATAGTTGTGAACTTCATTATGAAGTATTGTTTTATATATAACGATTTAATTAATCAGTATTTTACAGAGAAAAAAAAACTTTGTCTGCCAGTCTGCACCTCATTTTCCCCACATATTCATTTTTATCTCATTATTATAGTCGGTGGCTCATTATTATATGTGATTTGATGATATTGTCTTGCTTCATCACAAACCATGCAGAATTAATAAAAAGTTTTCCTTCTGATATCGACCACAACACGTCTTCCCTCTGTTTCAATGATTTTGTTCCACAATTTATCACTTTCAGCTCAGCTAATGTTTGGGTTTCTGCTTTGTTTTCTGATTGCTTTTCAAGTAATTATATCTCCAATTTCACCCCCTCTAATGTGTTCAGAATGAGATGTAATGAATGTCTACATTTAGTTTAAATGTCACACCTCTGCATCTTTAATGAGCTGTTCGACACAGGTCCTGCACAGAGAGTTGATTGGACAGGACGTAGACGGCACTCTGAATCAGGTGTGTCTGTCTCTGGCTGTCCAACCTACAACAATGGAGGTCCAGAGCAGTACAGAGACGGCTGCAGGTGAGAGACTGTTTTTGACTGTGTTTTTTTTTTTTGAGGTTTTTCATTTATAGGACAAAACTTATCAGTTATGTATATCATATACATCGTATATCATATATATCAAGAAAAGCTCAGATCATTTTTGTCTTGGGAAAATCTGATAAGAAATGCCATACTGAATTATTAATACATACTGAAGTTCATATTAAACTCTTTTGATTGCAGGCTTTGGTGTTACAGGCTCATAGTTTTGATAAGTATTGTTGAGATCCCCTCTGAAACTCTGGAGGGGGCAGATGTAAAATGTATTACTTTTTTTTAGGAGAAACATCTGAGAAGCAGGAGACTTCAACAAAAATTAATTTACACAAATTGCTGTGTAGGAGAGATAATTAAGGTGTCCTATCTTATTTGTGATATTTATTATTTGTATTTTTTTTTTTAATTATTTGTTTTATACAACATGAGATGCTCATTATTTTATGCACGCCTGTACGCTACCGATCAAATCTTTGGGGTCTGCAGGATTTTAAAAATTATTTATTTTTTTTAAAGAAGACTCCTATTCTCACCAAGACTGCATTTATTTGATAAAAAATACTCTAAAAACAGTAATACTATGAAATATTTTTTAAATTTAAAAATAATTGTTTTCTACTTGAATATGTTTTAAAATGTAATTTATTCCTGTGATGGCAAAGCTGATGGCAAAGTCTTCAGTGAGTGTCAAATGATCCTTCAGAAATCATTTTAATATGCTTTTTTTAATGCTGAACATAAGAAATATATGCTGAACATTTCTTATTATTATCAATGCACCCTGACTGTTAAACACACTTTATTACAGTGATAGATTTCACCTAGCAGTCTTGTTTTGTCCTCAATTGTCTGTTTCTATTAAAGATGCCACCAAGTGTCAAGTTTGATGTGTATTGTCTTTCTGATGTAAATGGTCGTCTCCTGGATTCAAACATTAATTTTTTATTACACTTTTCATTTCTGGAGGTCATAGCTGCTTGATTTATGTGTCTCTGAAATGGCTCAGTGGAGACAATAAACCTTATAGGACACAAAGTGAAAAGTGAGAGAGTGCTGAAGGGTACGGATGTAAATCTGATCACAGAGGAAAGATCTGAGTCCTCGGTAATAATGACACACAGTAAGTTTTGCTCCACAGTAATATTGTTAGAACTAATCTTTGTCTCCATGCTTTATGAACTACTAAAATATTCAGTCCTGGATAACCCCAAATGCCTCTGGCATATTTAACTAATAAATATGTGCAGATACTCTTTTTAAAAGTACTTTGTCCTTTTTAAAGTATTGGTACACTGGAGCTACTTAAGGGGACAATGGCTTTATTACCAAATAATTTAACTAACTTATCAATTATATAATTTGTAATATAATCGGAACTATAGTTTTCTAACATAATCAATAAACAAATTCAATTAGGATGACATAATATTGAACATTTATATAAGGCATGGTAAACTAAATTATCAAAATAAAATTGAAATGCCACATAGAGACTCGAATAGGTGTTTTGGTATCTGTTCGTTCCCCTTCGATACGGTTCACATGCATTGAGTAAGCTGCAGACGCTTTAGGGAAAACTCCTTTTCTCTGAAATGCTGAAGCCTGATTGAATTGCATAGGCATTTCAGGGTGCCCAAATGGGCGGGGGAATTTACCTACTGTATATAAGTCAGCACTGAACCTTCAAACCGTCCTTGTGGTCGGTCTTAGATTTTATTTTTGAAGGGAATGTGCCCCCATATACCTAAATTTGTTTATGTCTAAATTAATCATTTTTACTGCTTTGTGGACGAGGATCAATAAGACGGTTCATCTTTTGTGTGATATACAATAAACTTAAAAAAACTAATCAGTAAAGTTTTGGCCATTGTTCGGACGCGGTCCGCTACAACAGGATTGTGCTTATAGCGGATAAAAGCAAGATGACAACATAAGTTTTAATTTAATTAAACTACACTATACCTGTTCTATCTCCATGCAGCACATTCTCTAAAAATATAAAAAACTATATTGGCGAGTTCTTGCTTTGCCTCCAGCTATCTACACACTAGTGTTTGTCGATGAAAGCCTGTCAAGGGCCCTTAACCTTGACGGGTCTTCCGTTCTCTGCTCGTAACACGGCGCTGTTGGATTAGGTTCCCCAAAGCCTCAGCAACTGATGCAATGCATGTGAACCGTATGAAAAGAGAACGTTTCCGTTATCCCCGGGAACCAAGGTTACGTTAGTAACTGAAATGTTTACAAGAACCATTCGAATAATCTGATTTCCTGGAAAGAATCGAACTTTCCAAAGCCGAGAGTGGACCGATTAGGACAAACTGATTCACTAGACTATAGATCGGAGTTTTCAGAGCTATGAGAGGACCAGTTAGGACAAACCGACTCAGTAGAATAAATTGAACTTTCCAAAGTTACATATAAGAGAGAGGACCGGATTGGATGAATCAGAATTTCCAAAGCTATAAGAGAGAGAGTGTTTGTTTACATCAGATTGCAGTTCCATGCAATACAAATGTGACAGTGATGTGTTTGCGCTACACCGCTAATAAGCTTAAATTACTTTTAAGTGGCTGGAGTGTCACTGTAATAATGTTAAGGACATGAGTTTAATATCAGTGTCATTATATGCAGAAAGGGATAAGTAATCACTCTAAATGATGACAAAGAACATCTCATTTGAGGTCATTTGACTGAAAGCTGATTTTAACTTCCAGCAGAGACAGCACAGGCAGAGAAGATTCGTCAGCTGGCTCAAGCGGTTCAGGATCAGGCCTTTGAGGTTCAGCAGCACTGGGAGCGGTTCAGTAGTCAGGCCGCCAGCTGGCAGCACCAGGTTGACTGGGCTCTGGGGAAACTTCAGGACCTCCAGGATGCCATGAACCAACTGGAGCTCAGCCATCTTGAGATGGAGAATGAAAACTGGCACTCTGAGGAACGCACCATTGCCAACTGTGTGCTGGAGAACGAGGAACATATTGTGAGTTCAAATAGATAAATTACAGTATTCATGTACAATAAGGCCCCATTAGCTAATGCTAGTAAATTCAATAAGTAAAATTAACTAACAATGGTAAATTCATTTGTTAGAGTATTTATTAATCTTTGTTAACATTACTACTAAAATACTATTCATGTCAGATCATGTCCATGCGTACCTGTTGGAATAGTTTTATCAAACTTTGTGTTGGAACTTATTCTTCATCTTCGTGCCTTCTTCTACAACAACCGGTGACAGTAATATTAACTAAGATTAGTAAATGCTTCAGAATGATTATTTTTTATTTTAAATATTAAGGACATGTTAAATATAGTCTGTTCTAAAACCATAGCCCATACTTTTTCTATTCCAGGCTCAAAATGGTTTCAAAATATTTTAATACATGATTTCAATTTAAACCTATACAATTTTAGATTCAATTTGTTCTAAAAACAGGCAAAACAGTGGTGACTTATATTATTGACCAAATTATGGTTATTTACCATAACATAAAATGATCACATTTCGATATAAGTCAGAATTTGTATATCTTTCTTATCAGTCTTTAGGAAGTCTTTATTATAAACTCTGTTATTATTTTTTTATGACATGATTTAATATGCAAGGTATCTTTTATTTAGGATTAGGTATATGGTATGCGTCTATTTTAGAGTATAAAATGTAAAATATTATTATCAGTGTTTACTGTGAGAAGGGGGGAAATATACTCTTGTACTACAGATGTCAGCACGTTCACTGTCTGGTCTCCAGTTTATTCCAGCTTGACCTCCATATCCTAGGAACTCTATTATATACTTGGCTATGTCACAGCTAGCTCATCCCTCATGTCTCATATCTCATGTAATGACCAAATATGAAATATTTGATGTAAGTTTAGCCTTGAATGGATTAAGGCAGAAGTCTGGCGCAGATTTGGCATTACAAGGGCATTTCAATAAATAAGTTAACAGGACAGCAACGCGAACGTAACGAGAAGACCAAGAGAGGGAAGGGCTTGTTTAGAGGCCATATAAAGCCTGAGAAAGGTTCGACCCCTCCGGGTTGGCTTGACCAATGAGAAAGGTGGAATTGCCAAGCAGGAAAAGTGTGCTCATTTGCATGCGCAGCTGGATTGGTCGCTGATGAAGAAACGATTAAAGATTCCTGTAATACTAATATGTTGTGCAGCTATTTCGATCTTCAAAATACCAATTTATAGAAACCAAACATGGTATAATTGAGGTTACATCGGCCATTGGTTCTATCATAAAATACATAGTATCGAAGACATAATAATATCAAAAGACATTACACAAGGCAGTAAATCATTCACACAGTGTCCTGGTGTCACGGTGTGGGTTTTGTGTTTTGTGCCTTGTTCTTGTTTGTCATGTGTTTCCCTGTCTTTTCATGTTCAGCTGTTCCCCGTTTTGTTGATTAGTCTCCCCATGTGTTTCTGATTAGCCACGCCCCCTTGTTATCTTGTTTAGCTTGTTTGCCTGTGTATTTATACCCATGTTTTTCAGTTGGTGTTTGTCGGTCGTTGAAGTTGTTTTCTGTTCTTGTCCCTGTCCTGAGTTCCTTTGCATTACCTGCTCGTTTTATTAAAGTGCTTGCATTTGGATTCTCTCTCCGCTTCTTCCTTGCTGCATCATTACACCAGGGGTGCATGTTCATTTATAGATCAGTTCGTCTATAAATTAATGCAGGAAAGTCTGTTTTAAGGGCTGTGGGTCTTTTCTATGGCTTCTGCTTTTTCCATGTGACCACATTTTTTAAAGCAATAAACCTTATCAGTTAAGAGTCATGCTCACTGAGGCCCTTCTTGCCCTAGTTGGGGGATGGGTCCATAGATCCCAGAGTGAGTTAAGGGTGTTTTCACACCTAGTTCGTTTGAATCCTCCAAACGCTCTCAGAGCGGTTCAGCGTGTATATGTGAACAAACCAAGTGATCTCAGACCCCCCAAAAGGAACCAAAAAGCAAACCGTACTCAGACCACCTCAGGGGATGGTCTGAGTACGGTTCGTTTGTGGGTCCGTTGGTTCGATTTCTTTGTGATAAGTGAAAGCGATGAGGTCCCGGTCCACTTTGCGTTTCGTTTCAACATAAGTACTGCTTTTGAAGAAATATTGTATTATCGTGCTACAGTGTAGGCTACTATTCTATGCAGTTCTGGCACCTCCTTCCCAAGTAGCCTAGGCCTACTGTTCAACATAAAATGAATTCACTTCAAACGTTAATGCAGCGGTAGAGTTACGCTCACGTGACACTGCAGTTATTCGCAGTCATGAACGTGTATAATTTGCATGCGTAAGTAAACGATTAACAATGTTGCTTAACATTTCATTTGCATGCTGTTCTAAGCCAACACAGTCTCATCCCATGGCGTCATCTAACTGACGCTTTTGACCATGCGTCAACATGCCGACGCACGTGGCACCCTTTACGCGTCAATATGAGACGCTCATCCTCGGGCGTCATCTAACTGACGCTTTTGACCATGCGTCTAAATCCGACACACATGGCACCCTTTAGCGTCAGTTAGATGACGATTCCGTTATGGGTAGGTTTAGGTCTGGGGTAGGGTTAGGGTTAGACCACTAGGAGGCGCGTCTCATATTGACGCGTAAAGGGTGCCATGTGCGTCGGCATGTTGACGCATGGTCAAACATGGTCAAAAGCGTCAGTTAGATGACGCCTTGGGATGAGACTGGGTTGTCTGAGCCAGTACACACGAAGCGCATACACTCGCAGCGCGTGATCAGAGCTGTCTTTCGCGTCTTGTTGGGCTGAAACTGTCAAATACACACACACACACACACACACACACAAAATACATAAACACAGTTGGTTCTAAAGTGAAAGTAGATGGATGGAATATAAACGAATGTGTGTCTATATCCGTGCTGCGTGAGCTCTTAAAGCGGCAGAAACCAAATAGGCTAATACACATGCCGCTAGTCCTTAATTAAAATAACAAAAGAGAAAATCAGTCACTGATCCTCACTAAAAAACTTCAGTAGCTTAAATAAGAAAATATCAATGTATAATTTTATTTTTGGGTTTATTCAGTTTCGTATTTGAATGGTGCTGTTATGGCTAAATAAAGATCTTCGCCCACTATAGCCTACATGGTCTTTCATTTTTCTTGCAAGGCTTAGTTTTTAATAGGGACATAAGTATGGCTGTAATGCTCAGTCAATTGCAAAATAATAAAAATAACATATCGCGATAAAATCATGAATCGTGATTATGAAAATCGTGAAATCATGATATGATATTTTTTTGCCATATCGGCCACCTCTAAAAGAAATTAAGAATTCCTTTCCCTTCTACGACAACCAAGTGCTTGTGCTTGTCTGACAGATGTTGTCGAAGGTGGAAGTGTGTACATGCAAAATGCACAGAAAGCTGAGTTCTTTTGAGGTTGTGATGTGAACAAGAAAGGGTCATTTCAATGCAGAAGAGGATCAAAAAAGAAACCGGGTTCTCTTTTGAGTCCACTATATTGTGAACAGGTCACTTTCGGCTGGTTCGCTTTCTGGTTCACTAAGTGAACTGGGTTTGGCTCTTTTAAAAAGAACTATGTGAAAACACTGTTAAAGATTATTTGTAAAATATAACAAATAATTGTATCTGATTTGTCCCAGTCGTTACATTGTTAATTCTTTGCTTTTGGATTATTTTAGTCTTCAGGTTTAGATTTTTTTTTTACTAGCCCACATAATTGTTATAAATATGCCAATTTAAGCTGGCTGACATCCTTCACTGACCTGTTCATAAGATGCATTCAAACCCCAGCATTAACCTTGAAGAATTGATTATTTTTAATCTTGCTTTAGGATCACTCAGACCACGCGGAGCCCAGTTTGTTTTTCATTGCTCCCTTTATCCCGAGGCTTGACGAGTGTGTGACTGTCATGTTGTTTTGAGGATCCTGTGGGCAGAAATATTGACCTTCCATATCGACCTGGGAAGCTGGAGAACATAGATAATTAATCTGCTACCCAGCCAATGACACTCTAGGGCCTTGTTTCACCAATGCTCCCCATCAAACTACAGTCAGACAGCAGCTAGCTAACTCATTTCTGGAGCTCAAACAACAAAATTTGTCACCCCAAGTGAGCATCTTGGGATTTGATGTAATAGTTATATTAATATAACTGAAAGAGTTGCACCATTTGTGCTTTTGGGATGTGGCATTGTGGCATCACATAAGATCAAAAGGACACTCATTATATTTTGTCAGAGATGTGTCTCCACAGGCTCTTGAAGACAGGCATGTTGGATAATGAGCATCTGGTCATTTCAGAAGTGAAGTACCAGAGACTTCTTTCTCATATCCCAGAACAATGTCTTTATTTTTTTC
The DNA here is from genome assembly GCA_030578275.1 of Meda fulgida. NCBI lineage: Eukaryota > Metazoa > Chordata > Actinopteri > Cypriniformes > Leuciscidae > Meda > Meda fulgida. The sequence goes on along the minus strand of CM060632.1, from coordinate 9,825,205 downwards.
CAAACTGCCCCCTGCTTAGTCTTCTCTTTGGATGAAAAGCCTTTAAAGCTGTAATTTCCCTCTGATCTGAGCTACTATTATGTCTCGGTTGGGGTCTTGGGGAGGTCTATTTCAGTGCATTATGGTCTGACAGCACAGTAAGATGTTAGGCATCATTTTTTATCTTGCCATCTGTTGTAGTCAAAATCATTCAATCTTGATTGTTTGAGAAAATGTTTCTTTTTCAAAATCTTATCAGGGGACTATGGGTAATCAGCAACGGCAGTTGCAATGCTCTCAAACGGATAGGAGACATTTGTCCCATGACTTCTTGTCTGGTAAGTTGTTCTGGTAATGTTTTTTAAAAAAATGTCAGCATTCCCATAATCATGGAAAACCTTTTACATTTAAAAATTGTGATTTCCAGGCCGGGGAAACTTAATGTACACTACCATTCAAAAGTCTGGGGTCAGTCAGATTTCAAATCAGTAAGCATACATTAAACTGAGAAGAATTGTACGTTAAGGCTGTTCTTTTGAAATTTCTATTCCTCAAAGAATCCTGAATTTTTTTTATCACCGTTTGATACACATTGATAATACACACATTGATAATAATTAAGAAATGCAAATCTGCATACAATGATTTCTTGAGGATCATGTGACACTGAAGACAGGAGCAATGGTGCTGAAAATTTGCATCACAGGAATAAATTATTTAAATTTTAATAATTTTTTACAATAATACTGTTTTACTCTATTTTTTTTTTAAATGCAGCCTTGGTGGGAATAAGAGACTTCTTTCAAAAACATGAACACATCTTGCTGACCACAAACGTTTGAATGGCAGTTTACATTAGTTATATCCCAATTTGTCTCAAATACTATTTCTTTTTTCCAATTTACAATATAAAATTGTAATGTTTGAAAGTTATTCAAGTGTCATGACATGACTATCTTTGAAACCTTGTCTCCCCAACTAGTTTCTGTTCAGTTCCCGTGGGAGAGAGCTGTTTTTCATTATGGCGTCCCTTATTATATCAAGTGAGTTTTTCTTCATACATTCTCATCTCCGCTATGACATTTCATGCATTTCATGTGATTTCCCATGTGTTCAGTTTTGCATCAGAATGAAGTTAGTCCACAAATATAAATCTAGTTGCACAGTCACCCTTGCTAAAATGTTTTACATTAACCATAGGTCTCCCAAACACTTCAAAGGTTTGGGTTCTGTAAGATTTTAAAGAATTGCTTTTGAAGAAGTCTCTTATGCTCACCAAGGCTGCATGCAGACCACAGTAAAAACATTAATTTTGTGAAATTTTATTGCAGTTTAAAAAATAGTTTTCTATTTTAAAATGTCATTTATTTCTGTGATGCAAAGCTGAATTTCTAGCATCATTACTCCAGTCTTCAGTGTCACATGATCCTTCAGAAATCATTCTAATATGCTGTTTTGCTGCTCAAGAAACATTTCTGATTATTATCAATGTTGAAGACAGCTGTGCTGCTTTATATTTTTGAGGAAACCGTAGCAGGGTTTTTTTTCAGGATTCTTGATGAATACAAATTTATTTGAAATAGTAAAGGCATTTATAATGTGACAAAAGATTTCTGTCACTTTTTATGAATTTCATGCATCCTCGCTGAATGCTGAATTATTTAAAAAATCTTACTGACCCCAACCCTTTGAACGGTAGTGTATAATTACTAATAATTCCACATAGTGTTCATTAACAAATGAATGTTTAAATTAATGTGATCTCCTTCAAATACGTGTGAGAAAAACATTCCAAATCTTTAAATGATTTTCATGCTTCCATTTGACAGAATCCAAACCAGGGAATTGATGTTGATGATTAATTATGTTTCAGTCATGAGCTGCAGACCACCTCGTGGGATCATCCAAAGATGACCCAACTGTTTCAGTCAATGGGTCTGTCCTTTAACCTGTCAATCAATGTCAAGTGTTCTGTCATTCTCTCTGTGTAGTTCTACTTTAAATAAGTGCAAAAATGAAAAAGTGCAAAAACTTTTCTATGTTTTACGCAGCTGATCTGAGTCATGTGCGTTTCTCGGCTTACCGCACAGCTATGAAGAGCCGCAGGCTGCAGAAGGCCCTCTGCTGTGAGTGATACGATACCTTATCATTTACGTCTTATACTTATTACTTCACTGACAAAATCATGGTACTTCAGTGGGGGATTTTGTACCATTGCAATATCATTTTTTTGGGACATTTACCTGTCAGTGTGAACCCCCCTCTTCACTGCACACTCGAAATGACTGGAGGAAATACAAAGGGAAAAAACCTGATTGCAGCAGGAGGCAAAGACAATTTTAAACATAAAATCTTGATCTCTCTTTGATCTTCAAATTGCAGTAGAGCCAGTAGAGTATTTTTGAAAGCATTAGAGCCAGCAAGCAACCTGCTGATAATGCAAGGCTGAAGCCAAGTCTGGACTCAGAGAAGAGCTACTCTCTGAGAAAACAAAGGACTTTTCTGGAATCTAGCATTAACACTCTCTCTTCAACATTAGCATCCTCATCCTAGACGCAATCACACTAAGTCTATCACACATATGTACTGTCTTTATCTACATTTCCTTCCTTTCACCCCCTCTTCCCTCTCTCTTCTCTCCACATGCTGAGATCACTAACTGCTTGACTTTAGTAGAGTTGCATTCACTATAGAGGGCTAGAAAAAAAAACCCTACTAAAATAATAGCAAGCATGGGATGGCATATTTCATGGTTCAAGCCATAACCTCTTGTCTCAGCTTTATTCTAGTTGTTATATCATTAGCTATAGGGGGCTAGACAAAAATACTATTGTAATAATTTCAGACATTACTTCATAGCACTAGCCATAACCTCTGATTATTGTTTGAACTTTAGACGACTGTAGGAGGCTAAACGGAACTACTATCTCAGACAGCAACAAAGTGTCGGCCCAGATCCGGCCCATATCTGGTATGCGTTGAATCCACATTTACCAGATGTTTCCAGGATCTGGGCCGACACTATTTTGCTGTCTGAGATATAAATAATGGCAAGCTTGGACGGCCATTTAAATAGAATTAGCCATAACCCCTGGCTCACTCTAAAAAAATGCTGGGTTGTTTCCAGGTTAAAAATGTGATGTAAAATTTAACCATATTTGACCCAATTTTGGTTTAAAACAACCCAGCATTTTTTAGAGCGATAATGATCAGAAAGACGAGTTTGTGACCATGGGATCCTCGTAAAAGAACGGCCAGCGCGAGACCCTGAACCGCATTGGTATCTGAATAGTGTCTAGATAAATTATTATACAAATGGTCAACAATCCATTGGCATGCCAACCTAATTTGAGGTTGAGATAAAATGGAGTCAGATAAAAGTTTTATTGGAATTAAACTATTTTGCCACACTGAAAAAACAGAACGGACAGGTATCCTTTCCCCAAACTCTATAAGGGCCGATCGGGCGGGCCTTACAATAACAAGCTGATTAGAAATAGCATGCAGTCAGGTTGGTTGGATAGTGTTTTTGGTAAAAGACAGCAGCTGCGTTTTGCCTCATATCTTTGGATGTGGGTAATGTTGAGAAAGGGGTGTTGTTGAAACGTATAATTGGTTGCAAATCTGATGAATGCTGATAAGAAATTTAATTTTTTGCTGCCTTTTCACCAGGGAATTTTCATTACACGCCAACGGATGAGTTACGCTCTGGTGACTTTCATTAAAATGGAATTCATTGTGGACACAGAAATGAGTCCGAATCGAATGTGAGTACCGTCTGTCTGTTTCAGTGGACCTTTTGGAGCTCAGCAGAGCCCAGAGCGTCTTTGATCAACACAAACTCACTCACAATGAGCAGTTACTGGAGATTCCAGGCATCGTAAACTGTCTCTGCACAATCTACCATGAACTTCAGCAGGTGCATCCGGGTCTGGTTAATGTCCCTCTGTGTGTGGATCTGTGTCTCAACTGGCTTCTAAAAGTCTATGACAGGTCGGTATGGGTCTTATGTTCAAATTATGCCATAAACGTATTTAGTCACACTTAAAAATGTATGAATGTTGCATTAAATAACATAATCTCTGGCATTTGTTGAGAGAAGTAAATAAAGTGATATTTATTTGAAAGAATGACAGCATTAGTAGACCTACACATAAGCATGATTATTTTTTTCATAAAAGTTTATTTGGTTTGATAAAACAATACTGTTGAAAATAAAGGTAAAAAGGTAAGACCTTGCAGTTGTGCCCATATCTAAAAAAGCTTTCCTTTTGGTTTAATATTTTTGATCTAATGCAATGATATTTATGAATGTTTAAGTCTGACTAATTTGACCAATTTTAGTTTCACTGTAAATATTCTCATAAAAAAAAAATAATAATAATCCCGTGACCTCTAAACTATTCCAGATAATCTCCTCCTTGATGGTGGCTCTCATACATGTTTGATTTTAATGTTTTATGTTCATGTCTTTTGCAGTCCTACAGCAATAATTGTATTTTTGCCACGAAGACAAGCTGACACAAAACTGTTTAGTAAAGACATAACCACTGCCTGTGGTTGATAATAAAACATGTGTAATTTCTGTGACACATCAATGTCTCTGTTTTCTGTTAATAGTGGAAGAAGCGGAAAAGTTCAAGTGCTCTCTATTAAGATCGGCTTGTTTTCTCTTTCAAAAGGACCCATAAAGGACAAGTACAAATGCAAGTATTTTGATATTAAATATGTATTCTATATGTTTAGTTAATTCTCAATTTATAAATGAGATGAATTAAGCTATGTGTGAGACACTGGCTTCTTTCTTTCAATTTAATATTTGTGCACAATTTCACTAGAAACTTTTTTTCACAATTTCAGTGTCTTTAAAGGTCTCAGACCTACTGGCAGAGGAATGCAACACTGTCCTTGCTGTGACCACCACAAGGACATTTATAAATTGGATCTTAATCCTAAAACCTTACCCACTCACCCTCCTAGTCTGATAATGTGATGTTCTGTGAGTTTTGCCCGTGTTGTCCTCCACAGATCTGTTCGCTCAGGTGGCCAGCGCTGCAGGGCTTTGTAACCAGAGGCAGCTGGCGTTACTGCTACACAACGGCATCCGAATCCCACATCAGCTCGGGGAGGCGGCTGCGTTCGGAGGGAGTAACATGGAGCCCAGTGTTCGGAGCTGCTTTCAATATGTGAGTTAACACTGTCTGACGGCTACAGAACGAGATAATGAGATCTTTTTATATAAGTTGTTTTAATTCTCTTTTTGTATCAGTTGTTTTAATTCTCTTTTTATATCAGTTGTTAATCCTAGACACTACTGATATTGAGGTGAAATGGAGATTTGTGCGCCAGATTTTTCTCCTGAGATCCAGTGTTATATTAGTTAGTTACTACTAGTTTTATTAAAGTCCCCCTATATGCTGTTTTAAATGTTCCTAATTTTGTTTTGGAGGTCTCCCACAATAGGTTTACATGCATCCAGATTAAAAAAAAATGTCTCAAAATATACACTGCAGCATCACCTCTTTTCTCACAGTGTCTGAAATGGTTCAATAAAGGATTCAGTCTCTCTAAACTCTTTCTTTCCCAAGAGCCTCGTGTGATCTGATTGGTCAGATGGCTCAGTTTGTTGCGATTGGTCGCTTACAGCACGTGACACCTATTACAATTTCTGAATTCAAGCTCCAGAGGCTTCCTCAGTGCTTTATACACACAGCGATAGGAACAGTAACGGTAACAGTTTTACTGTATCAATAAAGACTAGGCTGGCGTTATGCAAATGTGTTACAAACCTATGTAGGTTTGTGCAGGAAGAAAGACTTGAATTACTGACAACTCATTTCAGGTTGTTCAGAATCTGTTCTTTCTTTTGGAAAACAACTCCATTTGTCTTGCACTTTGATCATTGAAACTTTGCAGACCTTTTACAGCTACAGTAAATTACACTACATGAAAGGCGATATCAGAAAAGCACAATATGTATAAAAAAATTAATTTTAATTTTCGTTCGATTTTTAGTAATTAGATCATGTGCTTTTGTATTTTTTCTCATTTTTTTAGTATAACTGATTTAATTTACTGTTTTAGTTTTCATTTAATTCCATAATTAATTGTAGTGCTTCAGTTTAAACTTATTTCAGTCATCTAATTTCTTATTATCTTTTAGAAGTTTTCCCATTTAATATTTGTATTTTATTTAAGCTTTGTCAATTAGCAAAAAAATAAAATAATTGTTTTTGTTTTTGTTAATGAAAGAAAAATATATTTCTGAAGAGATGTCAACAATATTTCAAAATAAGTGCACTTGAAAAACAGAGATCTCAATATGAACTCAAATATTTCTTATCAATTTCTTTCGAGGCCAAATTATCAACATTTAGCCACATTTTAGGCTTAAATGGGATGCCTGTAACCAGTGAATTAGTGCTAAGAATGCATAAACAAATATATTGAAATATTTTCAGCATAAATGTGTGTGGGACATTATATATTCCTAAAGGGAGCTGCTGAACGGATGCTCAGACTTGTTTATGTGGGTATAGGGGCTCATCATTACACATCAGTGAGTTTTGACATATAAATAAATGATGTGCTCTGTTATAAGAGTGGCAGGCCTGCCCGGGGATTTACACCGCCACTTTTAGACAGTTAGCGGTCGGTGTGACAGCTGATGCACAAGCTACTGAGAGATATTTAAACGAAATCCTCTTGATTTGTGTGCATGCATTCCCATAATATCACATGATGGAGTGCTTTATGATGTGAACCACATCCGCTGGTATAATGGAGTATTTATAAATCCATTCAGCTCTCCTGAAAGCCACCCTGGACGGGGCCTCCAATACTTCACTCTTTTACTTGAGTCACAGTGGAGCTCTTTTCATTTAATGTTCCATGTAATGAAAGACTGTTGATAGTCTTGCCTTAACTGGCCTGCTGTAATTGATTCATAACAGTAGTAGCAGTTTTAATGTCATGGGGGAGACACAAATGACCACAATTGGCCCCATTTGCTTCACTTCAAAATTACTAATGGATCCCTTGCCCTCGGGCTAATAAGGTTGTGATGGGATATTATAGGTTTGGGTTGTAGATGAATATGCTTCTGAAATGATAAATAGACCATCGGAGTGCTTTTAGACTTAGACAGCTCCATTATAGTATGTCATGCAGTGCATTGCAGTAATGAATAAGGGGTTTGTCTGTGCTGGTGCACAGGTGGGCCGTGATGATGTCATCGAGCTGCAACAGTTTGTGGACTGGATGCATTTGGAGCCGCAGTCCATGGTGTGGTTGCCTGTACTTCATAGAGTCGCCGCCGCAGAAACGTCCAAACACCAGGCCAGATGTAACATCTGTAAAGAGTGTCCCATGGTGGGCTTCAGGTAAAACAAAAGTGAATAATGGTGAAATTTGATTTAGGGTGGAAGTGCAGAGTTGTGCCACTGCTGTGGACTAAATAGGGTTGGAAACTCTTAAAATTCAAGTTTCTTTTTCTTTTTCAGCAAAAGAGGTGCATAACCTTCAGATAATGTTGTTCGTCCACCTCAGAAGGTCAAACTAAATATTATTTTAGCTAGATATTAAATTACTATTATTTTTAATCTTTTTTTTTATTTTTTTAAAGATCATCTTTATGGAATTGAACAAATGGAACAGTTTAAAACCCTGAGATTTGTGATTTCATTATTTTTTAGCATTAAACATTAAATAAACATGACAATAAAATAAATAAAATAAACATTATTAAAATAAAAAAATATACTATTAAAATAATATAATAAAAATGTAATAATAATAATAAAAATATTTAGCATAATTGGCAAGATGGTTGCACCTTTTCCCCCTAAATTGAGCTGTCATGCATATCATATCTAACAGTTCTCATCCCAAAAATATGAGATTTGTGCTTTTATTGTTGTAAAAAATTTAACTAATTACTAATAAGCAATGGGTCACCAGTTTGTGTCTTACTTGTGCCACAAGTCAAGTCACATTTATTTATAATACTATTATACAATACAGATTGTTTCAGATAAGCTTTATAGTAAACAGGAAAATAAAAGTATCAATGTTGCATAATTCTTCAATTATGAAACAAATTCAATTTCAGCTGTATGAGCAGCTCTACAGAAGACGATAGTGTCATTTATTCAGCTAAATCTAGTTTTGTTCTCATCTAATGTCAGTCAAGAGGCACTGATGGCATATTTGAATGTTCTTAACATAACATTGCAATAACCAGGGGCGGTTCTAAACCTTTTTAGGGGGGATTAATCTCCCCATCTCTGTCGTCTCAACCCCCCTAAAACTAATCTCCCATCTGAATAATGGGGCCAGTGCTGCTTGCTCAAGAAAGTTGATCTTTTTTTTATTTTTTATTTTTGAAGTCTTGTCAGTTTAAACATTCAACAGATTTTAAGTCATTCACACTTAAAAATGCTGCAAAAGAGAACTAAATGCGATAATGTTGACCTATTTAAAGTGTTCTGCAGAAAGATTGGTTTCATTATGGTACCATGGTACCAATTTTAAACTATTTTGACTTACTAAATAGTGGTGCCTTATTTTAAAGAGGCACAACTTAGGCAATGGTCTCTTGCTACACATTCTCACTGAGAGCTAACCTCCCCTGAGGATGAAATCCTCGAACTGCCCCTGGCAATAACAGATCATATTAGCTGGCCTGTGGAACATCTGTTTGTCCTTTAGGTATCGAAGTCTAAAGCATTTCAACTACAACGTGTGTCAGATGTGTTTTTTCTCGGGAAGGATTACCAAGGACCATCATCTCAGCTATCCCATGGTGGAGTACTGCACCCCTGTGAGCATCTCGATCTCTTTATGCTTTCATTTCAACAAAAAAAAGATAAAACGATGGTTGTGTTTTTAAATGGTTCACTGTGGAATTAGCGGCGGTAAAAGGGTGGGCGTTGCACAACCCTGATTTTTCTGAAGTTTTTTTTTTTCAATTACAAATATGTATTTATTAGTGCTGGGCAACGATTAAATTTTTTAATCGCGATTAATCACATAATTTTCTTGCGATTAATCGCGAGTTGTGTTGTGCACAAAATTGAATAATGAATTCTAAAGTAGTGTATTGCGCACTTTTGATTTAAATGTACTGCTATATACACAAAAGTGCAATAACATGTGATTTGCAAAAACTTTAAACAAATAAGGTGCTTTTATACCAGCAGTATTCCCTTTACACAGTATCAATAAAATATTTCTTGTAAATCTCAACCTAAACATTAATGTAATCAAATCAAATATTTAAACAAAGCTATTTGCCACTGCCAGGGCATTACCTTTTATCTAGCTTGTTAAAACGAGTCCAGTTTTCTTGTTTTTTTTCTGACAGGTATCAACAGGTATCTTGTATCAGGGATCAGAAACAGTCTATGTAGTCAGAGGTCATGATCACTACTACAGATATAAGTCGACCAACGTTACTTCTCTGATAGTAGCTTAGATTTGATCATGCCATGGTTTCCCACGTAAGATTACATTAAACAGAGTGAGGTGAAGTGGTCGAGCACATGGTGCAGCGTCAAGCGGGTGCGTTCCTGTGAAACTGTTGCGCCTGCCCGTTGCAGAAGTTCAATTGTCTATTTTTGTACACGACGCGCAGCACAAATCATTGGAAGAGAGACTGATCCTCGGCTCGCTGTTTGTGAGTTTCCAGAATCTAAATAGTTATCTATAGGTTTTATAGGTACTGTATAGAGGGCCTGTCATTAACTCGCGGAGCGCTGTCTCCCTTTCTGTTCACCTGAGAACCTGCCAAAGCCTCTCCACTGCTGGTTTGGGTGGGTTATATATCCCACTCCTCCTGTGATCATGGTTTGACTGTAGGCCTATGTGTATTCAGAGCCAGTGAGCAACGGACTTTCAAAATAAAAAAAAAACTGCGTTAACGTGTGATAAAAAATTGTCGGCATTAATTTATAAATGCGTTAACGCAATAATAACGCGTTAACCTGCCCAGCACTAGTATTTATAAATGTGTTTTTATTGTTATTTTCTCATAAGAAACAACAACTTTATTTTGATGGTCCCTTTTGAACATTCTACTAACTATAAGTAACTTTGCAACATGTCAACTTATTCTAATCCTACCAGTCTACTAGTACTCAACTAATACTCTAATGAGAGTTAGTAGACATGTGCAACGTTCCTTTTAGTCAACAGAATGTATTAAAGGGACTATCAAAATAAAGTGAAACCATATATATTATATGCATTTGTGTGTATATGTATATATATATATATATATACGGCCTCCCCTGTCTATGGTAGAGGAGAAGGAACAGTTGTAAATATAAAAATTAAAGAATTTAAGTTATCTAAACTATAACTACAGTAAACTATACAACCTAAACACAAAATAAAGACATAGACATAGGCATAGAACTGAAGATAACTTCCTCTGTAACTCAATATAAACAGGAGAAAAAGATGTACAAAATAAATGGCGCCCATTTCCATAACAGCTTCCTTAAATTAATATATAACCATTCCATAAATAATGAAACACAAGAAAATACAACTTGCCCTGCACTAAGGAATACAAAAATCCATTAACAATCAGTGCACCAGAACCTCCCTTACAATAATCCCACTCACAACTTATTATGTGGTACACAAAAACATGGGGAGAAAATTAGCAAATGTCTGAAACAGGAGAAAGAAAGAGAGATGGAGGGAAGAACTCCATATAAATATACTGTATGTAAGGGATAATGTAGAGCCAGGCGGTTGCGTCGGGGTCCTGATCAGCCTGTCGGGCTAGATATATATATATATATATATATATATATATATATATATATATATATATATATATATATATAGTAGTCAACATTTAAAAGTGGATCAGAAAAGTATATAAAAGTTGTCCTAAGACAAGAACAGGTTTTGATCCACTTCAAATGTTGACTATATTACACACACACACACACACACACACACACACACACACACACACACACACACACACACACACACACACACACACACACACACACACACACACACACACACACACACACACACACACACACACACACACACACACACACACACACACACACACACACACACACACACACACACACACACACACACACACACACACACACACATTTCTGTGAGGACCACTATCGTCAAGATTTTAAAGTACAACATAATTTGAGAATTTATTCTGATTCGAGGGGAATCAGAATGTCAAATCCTGACTGAAGAGAGGAGGTATATTAGCTCCTGAGAAACTGCTTAGAATACTGAAGGAGCTTATACAGGTCCTTCTAAAAAAATTAGCATATTGTGATAAAGTTAATTATTTTCCATAGTGTAATGATAAAAATTAAACTTTCATATATTTTAGATTCATTGGACACCAACTGATATATTTCAGGTCTTTTATTGTTTTAACACTGATGATTTTGGCATACAGCTCATGAAAACCCAAAATTCCTATCTCAAAAAATTAGCATATCATGAAAAGGTTCTCTAAACGAGCTATTAACCTAATCATCTGAATCAACTAATTAACTCTAAACACCTGCAAAAGATTCCAGAGGCTTTTAAAAACTCTCAGCCTGTTTCATTACTCAAAACCGCAATCATGGGTAAGACTGCCGACCTGACTGCTGTCCAGAAGGCCATCATTGACACCCTCAAGCAAGAGGGTAAGACACAGAAAGAAATTTCTGAACAAATAGGCTGTTCCCAGAGTGCTGTATCAAGGCACCTCAGTGGGAAGTCTGTGGGAAGGAAAAAGTGTGGCAAAAAAACGCTGCAAAACGAGAAGAGGTGACCGGACCCCGAGGAAGATTGTGGAGAAGGACCGATTCCAGACCTTGGGGCACCTGCGGAAGCAGTGGACTGAGTCTGGAGTAGAAACATCCAGAGCCACCGTGCACAGGCATGTGCAGGAAATGGGCTACAGGTGCCGCATTCCCCAGGTCAAGCCACTTTTGAACCAGAAACAGCGGCAGAAGCGCCTGACCTGGGCTACAGAGAAGCAGCACTGGACTGTTGCTCAGTGGTCCAAAGTACTTTTTCGGATGAAAGCAAATTTTGCATGTCATTCGGAAATCAAGGTGCCAGAGTCTGGAGGAAGACTGGGGAGAAGGAAATGCCAAAATGCCTGAAGTCCAGTGTCAAGTACCCACAGTCAGTGATGGTCTGGGGTGCCATGTCAACTGCTGGTGTTGGTCCACTGTGTTTTATCAAGGGCAGGGTCAATGCAGCTAGCTATCAGGAGATTTTGGAGCACTTCATGCTTCCATCTGCTGAAAAGCTTTATGGAGATGAAGATTTCATTTTTCAGCACGACCTGGCACCTGCTCACAGTGCCAAAACCACTGGTAAATGGTTTACTGACCCTGGTATTACTGTGCTCAATTGGCCTGCCAACTCTCCTGACCTGAACCCCATAGAGAATCTGTGGGATATTGTGAAGAGAAAGTTGAGGGACGCAAGACCCAACACTCTGGATGAGCTTAAGGCCGCTATCGAAGCATCCTGGGCCTCCATAACACCTCAGCAGTGCCACAGGCTGATTGCCTCCATGCCACGCCACATTGAAGCAGTCATTTCTGCAAAAGGATTCCCGACCAAGTATTGAGTGCATAACTGAACATAATTATTTGAAGGTTGACTTTTTTTGTATTAAAAACACTTCTTTTATTGGTCGGATGAAATATGCTAATTTTTTGAGATAGGAATTTGGGGTTTTCATGAGCTGTATGCCAAAATCATCAGTATTAAAACAATAAAAGACCTGAAATATTTCAGTTGGTGTGCAATGAATCTTAAATTTATGAAAGTTTAATTTTTATCATTACATTATGGAAAATAATGAACTTTATCACAATATGCAAATTTTTTGAGAAGGACCTGTATATGTATACGGTGATAGGCGTCGTATTCCTATAGGTAGACGTGGATCAGCTGAGAGTAACTGATGCGAGCTTGACTAACGTGACCTGCCAGAACTGACGCTACGCTTGATATTTATGAATTATTATAATTATTATAATTTTTAAAAAATTATATATATATAAATTTTAAAAACAAATTCATAAATATTTTTTGTATTCTAATTTTATATTTATGTATTTTCTTTCTGATTTTTCCGAAACCTGAACACACTCCACCCAGACCCTGTCACTGTAACTCTTCATGCACAACAGAACATTTCCCTACAGCCTCTCTGTTACAGACGACCTCTGGAGAAGATGTGCGTGACTTCACCAAGGTGCTGAAAAACATGTTCCGCTCAAAGAAGTACTTCACCAAACACCCTCGGCTCGGCTACCTGCCCGTGCAGACCATCCTCGAGGAAGAGCATTTGGAGACGTGAGTTTTCCTTGTGGAAATATTCAAGGTGCATCTTTTCGGATGAGACCTTATTTTGATCTCCAGATTTTTAATCAGTTTGCGATTCTTGTTTAAACAGTGTAGCAATATCATCTTTCCTGGTAATTTGACTAGAAGATGCCATATCTCTGTCTATTGAAGTAATGACTTCCTGTCATCACTAAGCCTCATGGGAAACATCCTTGTTTTTCTGAGTTCCTGAATTTTTATGTGCTATTTTTGTGCTGGAACAAATTAAAGGCCGTTCATGAATGTAATCCCAAAGCTGCCACTTTAACATCAACACACAAAATACTGCTTCCCTCTCCTGGATGTGAATTTAATTACAAAAGCAATCAGGTGTCTGTTTAGGGTGATCGTGGGGGAAATGAAAAGACAGGACATTTATCATGTTCACGGTAATCTTTAATATTGAAGTGAACCAGCTGTTCACAGACAATCGTACCAGTTTTAAGTTCATTGTTATTATTAGGTGTCCTAATTCATTATATGAGATACTGAGTGACTGTATTTGGGTGTTTTGTCAAATACGGCCACTTTTGTCTCTCTAAAAAGATTTCAACATTTCAACTTTTAAAACTCGTAATTAAAAATTAAAAATTAAATTTGCTTTCATAATTTATTTTTGCTTTTTTTTAGTATTTTTTTAATATTTTGCAATAATTTTATTGACCCAGAACAAAATGTTAATCTTTATATATATATCGTCGCCGGCATCCTTCCGTCTACAGGATACGATGGTGTAGCTTCCATTTTTTTTCTATCTGCACCTTCGTGAGTGGCTATAGAGCCCGACTCTAGAATGGCAATGGTCCTGCAGTGGATGCACAAAATGCGCCGCAGGCACCTCAAGTGAAAGCTATTGAGTTTCTTCTCATGCCTCGTGTGAGTGGTCCATGCCTCACGGCTATTAGAGGAGTGTGCTGAGTATATATATATATATATATATATATATATATATATATATATATACACTGTATATATTACACACACACACACACACACACACACACACACACACACACACACACACACACACACACACACACACACACACACACACACACACACACACACACACATAAACAATGAGCGAAACGTAGTGAAATAATTATAAACCAATATTTCTTGTGTGATTTTATTTTATTTTATTTTGAAAATGATCACTATCCCTCAGTTAAGGTATTTCCACCACAATCAACAATTTTGTCATTAAGCTCTTTAAAAATGAGCGTACTTGTTTATCTTTTCAACACAGGGAGCATTTGAGATGTTTTGCAAATTGTTTTAATTCATTTATTCAAACAAAAATAGATTTATTTCTTGTGACGGATATACACTGTTGGAGCCGTTTAAGTCGACTCTTTTAAGTAGTTCTAGTGTAACTTTTGAGGGTGTTTATTTAAAAAAGTTCACAAAAGTTGAAATGCCAGTGTGTGATTAACGCTCACCAGGTCTTCTTGTTGACAGCTATGATATTTTCTTACTCTGCTGTCTGTATTTTATTGCAGCCCAGTTGCATTTCTAAGCACATGTCCAGAGGAGTATGAGTGAGTATCTACAGCCTCTCCTCTTGCTCTGTGATCTTTGAATCTCTTCTACTCCTTCATCCACCCTTCATCCACTTCAGAACCATTAAATGACCTCAGGGAATTCAAGCTGTGTATTTGCTCTTAGAATGCAGTGGCCACTATTAAAATGTAGAAATGTTTTTTTTTTATTACATGCAAAATATCAAACCACTTCGCAGCTTTACTCAAATGCTGCACTGATTTTGCTGAAACGCTCAAAAGCTTTTCTCATTTCCCCCCCAATTTGTCAGAGTGATTTTTAGTGGATGCATAAAGTTCAAGCTTAACAAGGTGTTTATAGTATTATTCTTTTAAATAAATAACATTTGAACTAATGCAATGGCATTCAGACGTTTTAAGTGTGTGTCTGGATTCATGTTGACACAATAGATGCTGAAAAAGAGTCTTCACACAGCAGGAAAGGTTTTCTTAATTGGCAACATTGAAAAGGTTTCCATTGCAGTCTGCATTTTCTAATAAATAGGCTTTTTAGTGTAAAGCGTCTCCTTTTCTCATCCTATGACAAGTGTCCAAGGACTGCTTAAAACGTCGTGCTTTAAGCCGAAATGTTTTGCCTGTTTCCTTAAAAAGCTGTTTTGCTGACTGTTTGACAGCCGCAAAGAAAAGAAAAAATCCTCAGATATTTCCCCATTATTTTACAGTTGGATACCTGCATCACATGGAACTCTCTTTCACACATCTGTCCACTTTCAGGTCGACACCGAGAGATGGAGAATCTAGTACCATCTTCCCTGTACCAGAAGCTCACTTGTCAACAGGAAAAATGTGAGTTGCACCTGATAGTTTCGCACAACGCTTTGTCATTCTGTCACTCACTGTGACACCTGAACTAACAGACTGATGAGTGATCATTTGATTTGACCTCACTGTGACCAGCACAAATAAATCTGTTTCATCCATAATTCAATACAGGCACATAATGGCAGTGTTTAATCATAGTGATCCTGAGAATAATTAAACAAAATTTGAATAAGCATTGCCATAGATCTGTGCAGGAGTGTTATTTTAGTATCAGCGATATACTATTAGTTTTATTTTTATTTATTTTTTTCTTTATATTTTCTGTTCTGTTTTTGTTTGCATGGTTGTTTTTTTTAAATGTCTTTTTTAAATTAATTTTGTATTTCAGTATGTATGTAAGTCAAACTAAATGAAAATGAGAAATGTTGCCTTGACAAATAGCTGAAATAATTTCCGTTTTAATTTTGATTTGAAGTTTTAATAATTTTTGTACTTTTTATATATTTTTTTATGTCTATAGTTTTTTGATAATTATTATTTAAGTTTTAGATATTTTAGTACATCAAGTTCAATGAATATGAGAAATGCTGTCTTGGCAGCTAGTTGAAATAAAAGTTTAAATTTTTTTTTTTTTAGTTAAAGTTTATTTCAAGTAACTAAAGTCGTTTTAAGAATTTAGTTTTGGTTTTAGTTAACTATAATATACCTTAATGACTTAATTACATGGACAGATTTGAAGATTTTTTACAATTATTTGTTCCCTTTCGTGGT
Source organism: Meda fulgida (assembly GCA_030578275.1). Classification (NCBI taxonomy): domain Eukaryota; kingdom Metazoa; phylum Chordata; class Actinopteri; order Cypriniformes; family Leuciscidae; genus Meda; species Meda fulgida. The sequence continues at coordinate 9,808,733 of CM060632.1, read as the reverse complement.
CACTCCGAGGTACGTCGGATGACGACGAATGGGGTTTCGCTTAGAACACCTATCGACTTCGAGTATACAAAAACGAGCCAATGGCAAAGAAATGTCATGGGTCTGCGGAATTTGCATGACGTAACTCCGCCCCACCTCGTGGGTATAAAAGGAGGACGCCAGCAACATGCAGTTATGTTTTCGCTTCGGAGCCAAGAGTATCTCTTCACTCCACAGCCATTTCTGACTTCGCTCTACGAGACGAGCCATTCTCTCCAGTGTTGGTGTGACGGCGATCTGCAGCGAGTTCACATTGCCTGCTGATCTGTGCAGTGATCTGCCAGTGAGTGTGTTTCTCCCTGCTCGCTTCAACATCGCGGAGTTTTTTTCTCCTCTCACAAAAGAGCTCGCATGCGGCACGTCTTTTTAAAGACGGCTCGCCCGTGCATTTGTGGTTGCGGCAGATTGGTATCGGACTCTGATGGGCATGAGCGCTGTCTAGTGTGTTTGGGCTTTGATCATGCTTGTACAGCGCTCGTGGGTGATTCATGTTCTCTCTGTGGGAACATGATCATCGCGTCATTTAGGTCGAGACTCTGTGAACTCGCAAGAGTGAGAGTCCCCTCATCCACCCCCCGATTTTCGGCTGTTGGCCAGGGTGACCTGAGGGTGATGGTCTGGAACAAGGCGCCGACTCTGTGTCCGTGACCCCAGCCCCCCTCTTCAATTACGGTGCCCGCTAGCGATCAGGTGATTCCACGAGTCTATCTTCAGGTGGCCCGTGTGTTTTCATTTGAAAGCTACAGAGGATGGTGCTATGTCTGTAGCAGCATCACTAGGTGGGCTTTATTCTTCTGGAAGTGACGACTCGTCACAGCTGCCACCTTCTGGTGTGCTATGGCTGTGCCTGAGTCTGATCCGGAGATGACGGCCATGCTTTCCTGGGACGATTGGTTTTTGGGTAAGGCCGCCGACCCGCGTCCACGGCAAACCCCAATATCTTTCTTCCCGGACGTGCATGATGAGATCTCGTCGTCCTGAAAGACCCCCGTGTCTTCTCAGGACCGCTCGTTGGTCTCATCCGCCTTTCCCCCCCTCAACGGGGCCACTGCCCATGGGTACACTGGGGTCCCCCCGGTTGAACGCTCTGTTGCGATGCTACTGTGTCCTCAGAGTGCTTCCCGGCGCAATCCTAGGCACCCGTCCGAAGCCTGTAGTTCTTTTCGTGTACACTAATCTGTGGCGAAATCCTATAGTGCCACAGGACAGGCAGCCGCCTCACTGCATCCCATGACCGTTCTGTGGTCTACCTGACCCAGATGCTCATGGTTATGCATGAGGGCGGGACTGACTCAAGGCTCTTTAATGAGCTACCAAAAAGCGCGCCGCCACTGACCTTGCTCTCCGAGCGACGGAGGTGGCCGTGCGCTCTCCGAGTCAGGTGATGTTTTCCATTCTGGGGCTGACCGGTCTGATGTGCAGGATGTCGGCGGACTGGTCTGCTCAACACCCCCATATCCCAGGTCGGCCTCTTCGGCGGTGCGGTTGAGTAAATCTGCCCAACAGTTCTCAACCGCCCGGGAGCAGATTGAGGTTATTCTGCCGACGGCCCCGCCGTCCGCTCAGGTCCCTCAGTCTGCCAAGCGCCGAAGGCGCCCTCCCACGGTTCCAACCCCACCCGTTCACCTGGGCTGGCTTTGGAAGACCGTGGGGGGATGCCTGAGCCCTCTCTAGCCCCGCCCCCCGCTAAACGCCGGGTTAAGCGGCACTTTTGAGATGGGCTGCTCAGAGATGGGACTCAGTTCTTTCCAGGAGTTGGTAGCAGGGCCACTCCTTTCCCTGGTGGAGGGCTGGGGAAGAATTCTTATTCAGAAAGAACTGACTCTCTCGTCTCTGAGTATACAGAGTTTGGGACGTCACGGTGCGCCGCCTCCGAGCCGTGCACCCCTCGTCCCCCTCTGTCTCAGAGCCGGATGACAGTGTATGCCGTCCCTGGACCGTACCGCTCTCATCCCCCTCTGTCGCCAGACCCCTGGCAGAGCAGGCCCCCCGGAACGCTGGTCCTTCCCTGGCCTCCTCTGTCAGGGTGCGGTTATGATCGTGCCCCCACTCTGGGCCGCTATGCCGTCCACCTCTGGGCCGGTCATTCCGCTTCGCTGCACCACCGAGGGGACGTCGGTGGTTCGTTGACTCCGCTGGCACAGTTCTTGGGAGCCTGCCTCGAGCTTCCCTGTCTGTTTTGCTGGGTACCGCGAACCATCGACTCGGCTATGCGATTCAGATCGCACGGTCTCCTCCCCGCTACAGGGGAGTCCGCTCCACTTTGGTCGGTGGCAATGCCCCCATCATGAGAGCAGAGATTGCCACCCTGCTGGCGAAGGGTGCAATCGAGACTGTCCCTCCAGCCGAGATGAGGTCCGGCTTCTACAGCCCTTACTTCATTGTCCCCAAGAAAACCGGTGGGTTACGACCGATCCTGGACTTGCGCGTGCTGAACCGCTCCCTTCACAGGATGCCGTTCAAGATGCTCACCGCCAAATGCATTTTCGAATGTGTTCAGCCCCAGGATTGGTTTGCAGTGATCGACCTGAAGGACGCCTACTTTCATGTCTCCATTCTTCCTCGACACAGACCGTTCCTCCGGTTTGCTTTCGAGGGGCAGGCATACCAGTACACGGTCCTCCCTTTCGGGCTAGCCCTGTCTCCTCGCGTCTTCACGAAGGTCATCGAGGCAGCCCTTGTTCCCCTTCGGGTTCACGGGGTTCGCATCCTGAACTATCTCGACGACTGGCTCATCCTTGCTCACTCTCGAGACCAGGTTTGCGAACACAGGGACCTTGTGCTCCGGCACCTAGCTCGTCTGGGCCTTTGGGTCAACTGGGAGAAGAGCAAACTTTGCCCCGTGCAGAGGATCTCTTTTCTCGGTATGGACATCGACTCGGTCGCCATGTCCGCGCAGCTTACGAGCGAGCGCGCCCAGTCACTGGTGACTTGTCTGAGACAAATTCAGGGCAAGAGTGCGGTTCCACTGAAATATTTTCAGAGGCTCCTGGGTTATATGGCATCTGCAGCCGCGGTGACGCCGCTCGGATTGCTTCATATGAGACCGCTTCAGCTTTGGCTTCGCGACCGAGTCCCGAGGTGGGCATGGCAACAAGGCACGCTCCGAGTATCAGTTACTCCGACCTGCCGTCAGACCTTCACCCCGTGGTCGAACCTCAGTTTTCTCAGGGCAGGTGTCCCCCTGGAACGAGTTTCCCGGCATGTTGTTGTCTCAACAGATGCCTCCACCACGGGCTGGGGCGCCACGTGCAATGGACATGCTGCCGCGGGCTCCTGGACAGGACCCCAGCGCCTATGGCATGTCAATTGCCTCGAGTTGCTGGCAGTACGCCTTGCCCTGCACCGCTTTCGGCCGCTGCTCATGGGTCAACACGTACTAGTCCGATCAGACAATACCGCCACTGTAGCGTACATCAACCATCAAGGTGGTCTGCGCTCCCGCCGTATGTCGCAACTCGCTCGCCACCTCCTCTTATGGAGTCAGAAGCATCTGAGGACGCTTCGAGCCATTTACATTCCCGTAGCCCTGAACTGTGCAGCCGACGAGCTCTCACGGCTTCAGCCCCTCCCTGGAGAATGGCGACTCCATCCCCAGTCGGTTCAGCTGATTTGGGACCAGTTCGGGGACGCACAGATAGATCTGTTTGCCTCCCACGACTCGACCCATTGCGACCAGTATTATTCCCTGACCGAGGGCACGCTCGGCACGGATGCTCTGGCGCACAGCTGGCCACGGAGCCGCAAGTATGCGTTTCCCCCAGTGAGCCTTCTTGCGCAGGTCTTGCGCAAGGTCAAGGAGGACGAGGAGCAGGTCCTTCTGGTTGCGCCGTACTGGCCCACCCGGACTTGGTTTTCCGAACTGGTGCACCTCGCGACAGCACCTCCTTGGCCAATTCCTCTGAGGAAGGACCTCCTATCTCAGGGACGGGGCACCCTGTGGCACCCTCGTCCCGATCTTTGGAACCTCCACGTGTGGCTCCTGGACGGGACGAGGCAGGTTTGAGTACCCTACCACCAGCGGTGGTGGCTACCATCACTTCCGCTAGAGCGTCGTCCACGAGACACGCCTATGCGTTGAAGTGGAACCTCTTCGTCAACTGGTGCTCTTCTCGCCGAGAAGACCCCCGGAGGTGTTCGGTCAGTCTCGTGCTTTCCTTCCTTCAAGATGGGTTGGAGCGAAGGCTGTCTCCCTCCACCCTCAAAGTTTATGTTGCCGCTATTGCCGCACACCATGACTTGGTGGAAGGTGAATCTTTAGGGAAGCACAACCTGATCGTCAGGTTCTTGAGGGGAGCGAGGAGACTGAATCCTCCTGGCTCTCCTCTCGTTCCCTCTTGGGACCTCGCAGTGGTTCTAACTGCCCTGCAGAGTGCTCCCTTTGAGCCTCTGCAATCAGTGGAGTTTAAGTTCCTGTCAATGAAGACAGCGCTCCTGGTTGCATTGGCCTCTCTCAAGAGGGTCGGGGACCTGTAAGCATTCTCGGTTGATGAAGCGTTACTGGAATTCGGGCCGGCTTACTCTCACGTGATCCTGAGACCCCGGCTTGGATATGTGCCCAAGGTTCCTACCACTCCCTTCCGGGACCAGGTGGTGAACCTGCAAGCGCTGCCCTTGGAGGAGGCAGACCCAGCCTTGGCACTGCTCTGTCCAGTACGCGCTCTCCGCGCCTATGTAGACAGGACGCAGTGTTTCAGGACCTCAAACCAGCTCTTTGTCTGTTATGGTGGGAAGCTGAAGGGAAAGGCTCTCTCCAAGCAGAGATTGTCTCACTGGATAGTGGACACCATTGCTTTGGCATACCAGCAGCAAGGTCAACCGTGCCCCCTTGGTGTGACTGCCCACTCCACCCGGAGTGTGGCATCCTCTTGGGCTCTAGCGCATGGCGCCTCGCTAACAGACATCTGCAGAGCTGCAGGCTGGGCGACACCTATCACATTTGCCAGATTCTACAATCTCCGAGTGGAGCCAGTGTCCTCTCATGTACTCGCTTCAACCAGCTAGTACTGGACCCGCTCAGGTGTCTTCGCTTGCTCGCCATTCCACTCCACGGACTAGATACGTGCGATATTCTCCTCAGGTGAGCTTCTCCGCTAGCCCTGAGTTCCTCCAGCACCCCTGATGCTAGCGCCAGTGTCTATTGCCTGTGCGTCGGCTAGGTGTCTCCCGTGTGCATGGTCCCTCCCCGGAGCTACCCCCACACGTGTATTTCCACTGTAAGCCTCTCTGAGCATGTGTCTTTCCCTTGGCAAGCCACCTTGCCACCCATGGGGTTGAAATATTCCACCTGCGGCTGGACACCCCAGTGTTCTCCATATGCATCCTTCGGGTCATGTGTGTATTTCCTAAGTGCCCCCCCCCTTGGGTTGGTGTTAATTGCATATTTCCTCTAAACTATGGGATATGCTTCCCAGTGTACCTTGGTATTCCTGTGTTAAATAGGAGTCCTTCGTCCGTGCTAGTCTCACAACAAGGATCTCAGATTTACGCAGGGCACTGGAAGACAGTTGTGAAGGTGGCGTGATTAGACTGGTAACCCGATTCGTCGTCATCTGACGTAACTCGGAGTGACCACGAAAGGGAACGTCTCGGTTACGTATGTAACCCTCGTTCCCTGAGTAGGGAACGAAGACGTTACGTCTTCCTGCCACTTCCGCTGTACCGCGGGGATCACCTGAGCTCAGTCTTGGCTCCTCAGCGAAGAAACATAACTGCATGTTGCCGGCGTCCTCCTTTTATACCCATGAGGTGGGGCGGAGTTACGTCACGCAAATTCCGCAGACCCATGGCATTTCTTTGCCATTGGCTCGTTTTTGTATACTCGAAGTCGATAGGTGTTCTAAGCGAAACCCCATTCGTCGTCATCCGACGTAACGTCTCCGTTCCCTACTCAGGGAATGAGGGTTACATACGTAACCGAGACGATCTCTGACCTAATTTGGCTTTTTGTTTTTTACTGTAATTTTTTTTTTTTTTACAAATAAATATGTTCCCGTAAAAATGATCTCTATAAACTTAAAATTATAGAAGAATGGGCTTAACCATTTGGCTTTAAGTCAAATTTAAAAAGGTGTCTCAATTTATAAAGCTAATCTATTTTTAGGCAATAAAGGTTTCTTGGAATCCTTACCCATAAATATGAGAAATAAAAATATCAAAGCTTTCCTTTAAGAACACAAATAATTAATTACACATAATCTGTGATACAAAAAGCAATATTATCCGAAAAATGATCCGTGTCATCATGGTCATCTTTAACGGCAGGAGTGAAGAGCACATCCACACTCGGATTCACGATGGACCAGCTACATGTGTTCATCAGAGCACAGCCGACACTGAGATGATGATGAATGAGCTGGAACGTTCTCTGCAGTCTGAAAGCGGACAGGTAGGCCTACCACTGATGTGTTTCTGATGCCTCTGGTGGCCTGATGCGTTATGAATGCTATAGCAAAACAACTTCATCCCCCGGTTTCACAGACAGACACAGTGAGATTTTACCCCCCCCAAAATGCATCCATCCATCATAAAAAATAATCCATACAGCTCCAGGGCTGTTAATAAAGGCCTTCTGAAGCAAAGCGATAGGTTTTTGTAAGAAAAATATCTATATTTAAAACTCTTTTAGCTATAATAACTATAGCTCCCGGCAGACGGCCATACGCAGCGTTTTACAGCAAAAGAGTAACAGCGTTTTACAGCGAGAGAGTAACTTGACTTGACACATGACACAATGACGAATGCAGAAGCGCAGAGGATAGAGCAAAACAAAGCACCAGTAACGAATTAGAAGTCTAAAACGAGAAATTTTAAAGAGAAATGTCAGAGAATTTGGATTTAAGAGAAGAGGAGCTTGAGCTTGTTGCACAGCCCTGTTTGTTTAAACTGCAAGAACTCCAAGCTACTTCTACATTCTACGTCATACATCGCGTCAGGGCAATGTATGACGCACCTCTTGTGGCGCAAGTCCACAGTATGAATATGGTCATCTGCCGGAAGTGAGTTATCATAGTAAATACAATTAACCCCCTGGATCTGTATGGATTACTTTTATGATGGATGGTAGCATTTTTTGGGGCTTCAAAATCTCACCCTCCATTCACTCCTATTATAAAGCTTGGAAGAACCAGGATATTTTTTAAATATAGCCTATCTCTGATTGTATTTGTCTGAAGGAAGAAAGTCATATACATGAAGGGTGGCTTGAGGGTGAGTAAATTTCCATTTTTGGGTGAACTAACCCTTTAAGCCTAGTCCCATAATAAAATGTCTTCACTGAAAGCTTTGTGCTTTGAGTGCTTTGATACAATTTATATTGTGAAAAGCGCTATATAAATATACTTGACTTGAAAGCAACTTGCACTGAAATATCTTAAAATATGTCACTGCCATTGTTTGATCTCAAGATGCACACCAGTAACCTTTTTTTTTTCCTAGGGCACGTTTATAAAAGCCACTTCAATGTCCTAATTTAAGTAAGGCTTAATCCTGGCTTAATCTAAGCCCTGTCTGTGAAACTAGGCCAATATAGCCTACTATGGCTGCATCCGAAATAACATATTTCCCTATTATATATTTCACAAGAAACGTGAAAAGAGTAGTGTGTCCAAATTCACAGTATTCATAAAAGGGTAGACAAAAAGTACGACATTTTTCCGATGAGATTCTAAAGTGTGCATCCAATTGACACTTTACAATCACAGGAGGCCACGGCAGAAGATTTGTGAATAAATGACACTGAGAGATCACATGACAAGTAACAGAAAAGTACCCTGATGACTTACTACTTCCGGCGAGGTTCTGAAGTACAAATTTGATGGACACTTTACTTTCCCATGAGGCCACGGGAGAGGATTTATGAATGGAAGTGAAGCATGCAACTGATGATGTAGGTCAAGTCAAGTCAAGTCAAGTGTATTTATATAGCGCTTTTCACAATATAAATTGCATCAAAGCAGCTTCACAATATCAATCAAATAACATAACAATGTTTGTTTCTTAGTGGAAAAAAACATCCACGTTTGGTAGGGCTGATCAATGGTATTAATGCTTGGTTAATTAATTTGAATATCCAAGTCAAAATCACATGATAATGATAACATGGCGGATGTAGTACGTTCCAATTTCATTCTACACACTCATGCTATATAGAACATACTTTTTAACAGTCGCAAAGTTTGAAACCAAATTCAGTACCTACTATAAGTGACAGTATACAATTTTCATTACGATGATTGCTGAAGATTTTAACACGGTAAACAGTATTATCACGATTTTGAAATAAGTTGTACAAAAAAAAGTGTTGTAAAACTACAACAGGTTTAATAGCTTTTTCTTAAAAAAAATTAACTTTTTACAATAAGGTCTCATTAGTTAACATTAGTTAATGCATTAACTAACATTAACAATGAGATATATCAATTTTTTTTAAAGAAGTCATTATTCATTGTCAACGTTAGTTAAAAAAATACAACGTATTCTTTATTTCATGTTATCTCAGGTCCATTAAATAATACAGTTACAACTTTTGATTTTAATAATGTAGTATAACACTTTGAAATTAACATTGACTTTAGAAGTGTTTTTCATTAATGAATATACTAATGTTAACTAATGGAGCCATGTTGTAAAGTGTTACCTAATGTGGCGTTCGGCTTTCAGAGAATAGAGACACTAAATAAATAGACCAACTACGCCACCCTGGGGGCTCACTGCCAGGGAATTGCCCTAGATATTTGGGAGCACACAAGGCTCACAGGTTCGTTTCGGTTGGAGTCAGGCAGTATGGGTGAAGTGTACAAACAGTAAAATCACTTTTATTAGCTAAAATGATTCAATGAATGAATGGAAGATGGAGTAGGCTACACTCAATAATTACACTTAAATTTATTTTAAGAGTGCTAGCCTGATAAGTAGAGTACATATATGGAAAAAAGAGGCTGCACTTTGCACAGACAGTTTATTTTACACAAATGCGTTTCGGCGTGTGCCTTCTTCAGTGTGCACACTGAAGAAGGCACACGCCGAAACGCGTTTGTGTAAAATAAACTGTCTATGCAAAGTGCGGCCTCTTTTTTCCATTTTATGTACTAAAATGATTCAAGCAATCACAAAAACAACATCACAAAGATATTCGACGTTAAACAGCCCGGACGACGGAAGATTGGGGGTCGACAGCCGAAAGCCTCATTAGGCTTCAATTGCCCTGAACGTGACAGCTCCAAGACAGTAAAATCCATGGCCACAATTTCATTAGGCCGGGACACCAAAAGGTGCCCCATGAAACTTCGAGCAATCGGGGGCACTGCTTTGGCCAACTGACACCGCTCACATCCCTAGACCCAGTGAGCCACATCAGCGGCCAGGCCTGGCCAGTAGCATCGCTGTCGCACCAATTCCAAAGTGCGTTTGATGCCCTGGTGCCCATGCTGTTGATGGAGCTGTGTCAGTACCTCCGATCTCAAAACTCTTGGCAACACTAGCTGCAGTACTTCCTCTCTGCCATCTGGACGAAACACTCTTCGGTATAACAGGCCCTTTTCCTCCACCAGTTGGTCCCATTGCTGGAGAAAGGTTAACGCGGACTTAGACAACCGTCGTCGCTCGATAGGCCCTGGACAGCGTTGCTGTCGCCATAAACTCCACACCTGCTCAATGTCGGGGTCCGCCTCCTGCAGTGCACTTATATCTGCACCGGAGCGGCTAGGCCAGGCCTGAATAGCCCCAGACTGAACCACCCCTATAGGTTCCGACTGTGCAGCTCGCCTCAACAGCTCTGGTACTATCAAACCTGGAGACCAGCCGTGTCCTCCCTCCTGGGTAGCAGAGTTCTGGCGGGACAACGCATCTGCGTTCTGATTGGTTCGGCCAGATCGATGTTGGATCTCAAAATCGAACACCGCTAATTCAGCTGCCCACCACTGTTCGGTAGCGCCAAGCTTAGCGGTGGCCAAGTGGCTCAACAGATTGTTATCAGTTCGTACTACATACTTGTTTCCTAAAAGGTACTCGCGAAACTTTTCAGTCATCGCCCACTTAAGGGCCAAGAATTCCAATCGCATAGAGCTATACGTGGCTGTATTACGTTCAGCAGGCCTAAGAGTACGTCTCGCATATGTGACGGGGCAGACCTTGCCTCCCACTTCTTGCGAGAGTATTGCACCCAATCCCATATGGCTGGCATCCACCTCTACGATAAATGGTTTTGTAAAATCAGCATACGCTAACACGGGTACTGTTGTAAGCAGGTGTTTAAGGTTCTCAAATGCCTCCTCGCACTGCACAGGCCAAACCTCGATACCTCCTCGCTTATTTTTCTTACCCGACTTTCCCCCAGTCGCTTCAGCTACCAATTTATGCAAGGGAGCCGCTAACTTCGCGAACCCTTCCACGAAGCGCCTATAATAGCTCACAAAGCCCAAAAAGGTCCGCAGCTCAGATACCGTGGATGGACCAGGCCATTCAGCTACAGCCTCAATCTTACCCCAGATATTTAACTTCTTCACGAAAGAATGCACACTTGTCCAATTTGGCCTTCAAATTCTCAGCCTGTAGACAACTCAGCACTACGCTCAACCGCTGCAGATGTTGCTGCACTGATGAAGAAAATACAATTATATCATCAAGATACAATAAAACTGTTTGATGTCTCTGATCCCCAAAAAGTCACTCCATCAAGCGCTGAAATGTACTCGGGGCGTTACACAGGCCAAAAGGCATGCGATTCCACTCAAAGAGCCCGAATGGAGTACAAAAAGCGGTCTTTGGTCTATCGGATTCAGAGACAGGGACCTGATTGTACCCGCTGGCTAAGTCCAACGTGGAGGACCAGCGAGCCCCCGTAAACGAATCCAACGTCTCCTCGATCCTTGGCAGTGGAAAAGCATCCTTACGCGTCTTAGAGTTAAGTTGTCAGTAGTCGACGCACATGCGGAGGCTGCCATCCTTTTTTTTAACTAACACAATGGGTGACACGTAAGGGCTACAACTCTCTCGGATGATTTGGGAGTCCAGCAACTGGTTAATATTTACTAACTCATACTCAGAGGGTGGAATTCGCCTATAGCGCTGTTGGACGGGAACGTCATCAGTTAGTGGGATCTCATGGGACAATAATCTAGTACAACCCAGATCTCCCTCATGCATTGAAAACACATTCTGATATTCTAGAAGTAGGGCCTTGACTTGTAACTGTTCCTCGACCAATAACCCCCCCAAATCAACAGCTTCAATTTGGTCGAGTATGGGAGCACCTGAAACGCCACCAGCAGCAACCTGTGCGACCACTGAGGGAACCTCAGCCACTCCAACAGGCAAGTCTGTCAAATATACTTCCCTCAACTCGCCTATGACAGTGGTGGGGTAAAGCACCACATCCGTAGTGCCTATAGTGACCAAAGGCACATAAACCGTACCGGCAACCACCTGTACCAAGGCAGGAGAGGCTAACAGGCCCGCAGGAAGACCAGTCTCTGGGGGCCTCGAACAACACAGTGCTACCCCTATACAACGGCGAACATGTTGCTGCAACTAGCTTCATGGTGTCCCCTGGAACGCGACACACCTTGCGCCCCCGCACCCTTACGTCACCCCCATCGTTGGAAACTCGAGTTGCCCTTTGGCAGTCTTGAAATGCCTGCACAATACTAGGGTCACGTGTCACAAACGGTAATTCGAACAAGGCGGATCCGTGTTGTCCGAAAAGCTCCCTATAGCAGCGACTGAGTACATTCATCCCCAAAAAGCCGGGAACGTCGGTAGTCCAGCCACTAGGAGGATCTCGGACTACCAGCACCCCGCAGTTAGAAAGTACCTTACCGCAAAACTCAACGTCTATTTCCATATAACCGATATATGGAATTTCAAGCCCATTAGCCGCTTGGAGCTGCAGCCAACGACACGATTGCAAGTGATCCTGACTCCATGGTTCGAACTGCTGCTGAAAGCAACGCTCTGTAATCGTCGACACCATGGAGCCAGTATCAATTAAACAAGCCACCGGGACTCCCCCAATCTTAACAATGGAATGTGGACATGCGTAAACCAACCAGGACACCGACTCGTTACTACATGGGAATTGAGAGCCCAATGCACCCCCAACCGAGCTGTGGCTCTGCAGCCCAGTGGGTACTAGTTTCTCGAAGGTGGCAATACCTGCGATGACCTCGACTCAACAGCCGAAGGGACAGCAAGGGGCCTCGACGGAGGGCAAGGGGAACGACGTTCCCCCTTGCACTCCCGAGCAAAATGGCCCGGTTGCTGACAACGCCTGCAGCCCAACTGATCGGAACGAGGATATTGACGATAAAAACGGGGTAATTGGTTATGGGCAAGGGCTTGCGTGAGTTGATTTATCTGCTGTTGTTGATGCTGCAACATTTCTCGTAGCTCCGTCAACTCAACCGATGGGTTCCCATGACTCGAACCTGAGCTAGCCCCCCCTTGTACCCCATACTGAATTCCACCCAATGATGGAACTTAATGACTCCGACCTCTTGCACCGCCCGGCGTTCCCTCTCGTTCCCATCGAATTGCCTCCCCCCGAACCTCTAACAACGTCATGGTGGGTTGTCTTCGAATTCTAACAATGTCTCACCAGCCTGCTGCCTCCGAGAAAAAAAAAGCTTCCTGTAAAGCAACGTACTACTCAGAACATCCGTACACTTCACGCAACGCAGAAATAATTTTAACCGGATCATTTCTTTCAATTTCAGGCCGATATTTTATCTCTTCACGAGCTTCACCTTCAAGATGGTCAAACAGAAAAAAAGCTTGATCCGCAAGAGAAAGATTACGTACGTGCATACTTGCTTGGGCTTCTTCTACCCACTCGTTAATACGGACATCAACGGTACCACTAAATTTAGGACAGCGTCTATCTCGTGGTATAAACACTAGTCTCTCCGTCACCCCAGCACTGACTACCAGTGGTATAACTGGTGGTACCATGCTGGAAGAGGCTGCTCCAGGATCAGGCAACCCAACTGGTGGCCGCTCCTGCAACAGTCTCTCATTATCGGCCTTCAATTGGGCTATTAAATCCCTCATTACTTGCAACTCATCCTCCATAATTCAACAGAAGATGTACTTACCATGGGGGGGGGGGGGGGCAAGAAAATACTCAAACCCGTCACCACTGTTCTACAAAAGAAGCAAAAAAACAACTTACACCCTTGTCTCAACCTTCGACCTCACAACCGAACCCTGATGACTACGCCAGATTGTGGCGTTCGGCTTTCAGAGAATAGAGACACTAAATAAATAGACCAACTACACCACCCTGGGGGCTCACTACCAGGGAATTGCCCTAGATATTTGGGAGCACACAAGGCTCACAGGTTCATTTCGGTTGGAGTCAGGCATGAGACATGGGTGAGGTGTACAAACAGTAAAATCACTTTTATTAGCTAAAATGATTCAAGCAATCACAAAAACAACATCACAAAGATATTCGACGTTAAACAGCCCGGACGACGGAAGATTGGGGGTCGACAGCCTAAAGCACTCAACCCATAGGGGCCTCTCTATTCTCCTGAGAAAAGAAACAAAGAAAACCACACACACACGGGCACTCACACTGCACTCAGTCAAACACCTCCGTGTGGCACAGCAAGCACTCCAGAGACACCACCACCAAGATGAGGAGGGCTGTCGCCCCTTCTATTCCCTGTCGCCCAGACCTACAATGAAGAACACACACAAACACATAAAACACATAAAACTCAAGCACCACAATACACAATAAGGTATAAAGGAAAAAACAAAAGAAGTTACATAAGCGCAATTGTTGGGTCCAAATACATAGTGTTCATCTCAGAATAGTACGATGACAAACATTCTCACAGGTACAAGCACCACTTATATTCAGGGTACTCCTAGGGAATCAATTGGATAAACACATCCGAAACAAAGTCAGAAACATACAGACCAGGTGCTTATATACACATCGAAAAGACCACAAAAAGCGCACTTGAGTCAAAGAAAAAAAAAGAAAGTAACATTCACATGACACGGACATAAACAATACCACCTAGGATGAAAAGCTTAAATCAACGGCTACAATAAACAGTGGTGACAGAGCAATGAACATCAAAAGGTCCCACAAAGCACAGTGTTACATTCTAAGTAACCAATGTCGAACTCAAGACGATGAAAACATCCCCACCAGTTACCGTCTGGGAGCCGTTAAGGCTAACTTGCATCGCACAACAGCGTTGTAGTGTAACAGTATCTATAAACGCGAGTCAAAAAAAAATAGCAGTCACAGAATAAATTTGGGGTCAAACAGCAGCTTATGTTGGATCTGGATCTTCCACCGTCTCGTAGCAGACCACCGCAACAAACAACCCACCACAACGTTAAACAGGCATGTGGAAAACACCTGAAACACTGTCTTAACGCACCAAAGAACTCATCCAATTTACCGGAAGTTTCGCGCAAGTGCAGCCAAGTGTAAACCGGTTAGTCCCCCCGTCCACTCTTTAGCTCTTGCACACCACACCGGAACAACAACCATGACATGACGTCACGTGTAATGCCCTCCCAGCTGACGTGAACTAAGCATATTTAAAGTCCTCATAACTAGCATTAGATCATCCTCCAGCCGGGCATTAATAGGTAGAGCAGATGCATACTGCTACACTAACAATAATAAAGAATCCAAACATTTTATCTAAAATATTCAGTTAGTTCTTAGTTTCGTTTGGATGTTTTCTTTTCATCAGTCTCATGTTCCTTTGTTTGAATTTCCACCACTTCTTTGTCTCTATGGTTACTAACATGATTAGTTTGTTATTTTCAGTTGTGTATCGTTAATTTTCCTTGTTTGTGTTACTACTTAAGCTCATCCTTTTTCTGTGTTTGTTGTCCAGTCTCGTCTGCGTCAGCATCTGTGAAAGTTGCTTTAATTCTGAGCCTGTTGTGGATTACTTTATGGACTTTTATTTAGAGTCAGACTCAAACTTAGCTTTATTGTCCCATTTAGGGAAACTATGATTGCAGCAAGGTGTCAGAGAGCACTAACCATGTCAATGTACATATCAAATAGACTATTACATCCATATAATCGTACATTATAAAAAATAAAATTGCCTCAAAACACATTAAAATACCATACGCTATTCTTAATTCATACATTATGTACACTAAGTACCCTCTCCTCCAGGCCTGAACATTTCAGTAGCTTAATGGACACAGTCATAAACTAATCTTTAGTTCTTTTTGTCCTGCTTGCAGGCACTCTAAAACGTCATCCTGATTGCAACACATGGAACTCAGTTCATAGTGGATGGTCAACAGTACAAAGAATAACCTGGGCCTTCTTGAGAAATGTCAGAAGGACCAATCTAATCAATACCAATGTTCTTCTCTGCTACCTTTACAAGGCTATGTAATACTTACGGTGGTCGAGAGAGCTCAACACGCTGCAACAGAAGAAAACTAAGTTAAGAAAACATCTTCATCAGTTTCACAACACGTGTGCTCTTAACGTTTCTGTTTTTGGTTGTGTTGTGAACTTTTGCAGCGCATTTCTGTATTTGGTTGTGTTGTGAGTATGTGTTGTAAAATTGATGAAGATGTTTTCTTAATTTGCAGGTGTTTTTTCTATTTGCATGTGTTTTCTTCAGTTGCAGCGTATTGAGCTCTCTCGGCCAGTACCATACCATGCCACAATACAAAATGAAAGGACAGATTCAATAAATAGTTTGTAAAACAGTATCATCATAGAAGGACAAGCTCTAAAAGATTTTAATTTCCTCAAAAATACAACATTTGTTGGAACCTTTTACATACAGTCAGAACATTGGGTTGGAAGCTCCACTTATTGTCAATGAGCACCCAAAGTATTAGTGAGTGTCAACAATTTCATTGTCCAAACCTTTAATTGTTGTCATCAGAGGACTGGGTGGGGACCTCCTATTATCAATCACCATGTCCTTTATTTTATTAACATTGTGTCGTGGTGCGATCAATTTTCTCTTCAGCTCAAAGTCTTTCACGACAGGATCATGTCACAGATCCTATTCGTGGAGAAGACTCTCAATTCACAATCATCTGCGTACTTTTATAATTTAACTATTCTCATACCCTCTACACTGGACTTAATCAATCATCTCTTAATCGGCTTCAACTGGTTCAAAACGCGGCAGCACGTCTCCTCACCAACACCTCCAAACGCTCACACATCACCCCCGTCCTCCGCTCGCTCCACTGGCTCCCGATACGGTTTAGGGTGGAGTATAAGGTCCTGCTGTTCGTGTTCAAGGCCATCAATGGTCTGGCCCCGGTCTACCTCGCCAATTTAGTAACGGTCTATCATCCACCCAGAACTCTGCGCTCATCTGAACACACCTGTCTGGTCATTCCCAGATTTAAATTAAAAAAGTTTGGAGGCCGGTCATTTGCTGTCCAGGGCCCTAAACTGTGGAACGCTTTACCAACACTCCTACGAAGCATCACCGTGTTGAGTGCTTTTAAATCACAGTTAAAAACTCATCTGTTCAGACTAGCTTTTAACATGTAATCTTAGACTCTGGCTGATATTTGTGTTTTGTTTTGTTCTTTCCCTTTTTTCTGTTGTCTATTGATGCTTTTACTGGAAAGCGCCTTGTGCACCTTTTGGCTGTTGTAAGGCGCTATAAAAATAAAATTTGATTGATTTGATTGATACCTACTCCGACAATCATTGGGATGCATAATAAACAAAAGAGGTGAAAGACAGCAGCCTTGGGGTGAACCAGTGGAACAATACTGAAGGTCTGAATGAACACAATTGACTGACACACTGAGGACATTCTAATAAAAAAATCCAAAATCCCCCCTACAATATTAAGATGTGAGTTAAAAGAGAAATACGTTTCTCTGCCAACAAATGTATTGTATTAAATGCCAAAGTAAAATCAATAAATAGTCTAGCATGGGTGTTTGGCTTTTCCAAGTGTCTGAACAAACAGTTTAAAGTAAGGTTAGCTTAGACTATCTTTAAACTGCTGTAAAATGTCTCCCTTCACTACTTTTTTAAAACACTTCATAACTATTGAAGTAAGAGCTATCGACCTAAAGTCATTGAGTTCCCTTGGAGCCCTATTCTTAGCTACAGGAATTATTATAAACTCTGTGTTTTGAAACTTGCCTTTCCTCTTCATCGTCTGTCTGTGCAATACGTTGCTGACAATATCTAGGGCATGTTGTAGTCCAGATTAAAATGTAAAAAATGTGATCTATTGTATTGCCTTATATAGCACGTCTAACTATAAAGTATGTGATTTTGCATGCAGAGAATTACAACATTAGTAGTGCATCTGGATTGCATTAAACACATTCATTTTATAGTAGGCTATATACACTAGGAAAAAAAATTGTAAATAAATTTTATAAGAAAATACTATTTCAGTTTTTTGTTACTTCAACATTTCACATTTAATTCAATGTTCCTTGCCATTTCTTTGTAATTCATTTGTGAAGTTTACTTGCGGTTTCTAAAGGAAAATTGTTTCAACGCCAAATATTTTTCAGAGTAGAACATACTTTTAATGGTCGCAAAATAATTACTTAATTCAAAAGAAGTACATATTCAGAGAGAATGCGATTTTATGATGTCAAATGTTTGCATGCAAGGATATACTTTTTTTTTTTTTAACAGAGTTCAAATTTAAGATTTAATCTAGTATCCTCTTTCCTTTAGGTCTGAGGATGTTTTTCTTGACTACACATGAGACTTGGACTTCAATCAGATGAAATAGTGGAGGATCTGAAGTTTGAGTTCTTTTTATACGATTTCATCTCACACCCCACACCAAGATGACTGTGTGACAGAACTTTCATCATCGCTGTCTTCTGCTTAAAATGATAAGAGCTGGAGTCGACCGCAGTGCAGATGCGTTTGTTTATCCATGAGCTGTTCATTAGAGGATGACCGTACAGATCAGACCCCACGCCATTCCTCCCACTGAGACTGCTGTCATGCTTTAACGCCACTGATAAAAATGTACACAAACATGACAATCAGTTCTGAGCAATGCAAAGTCTGCTTTGTACCATGTGTACCGTGGAAGGATTCTCAAAGATTTGTGCTTGCATTCATTTAAAAAAAAAAAATGATATTAGAAATTAGAAAATAATATAAGAAAAAATTATTAGAAAAATAACCACCAAGTGGAGTTTCTCTTCCAATTCCATTGATATTGGATATATAATAGATGTTTCCCATCTTTGTTCTGTAATATGGTGACTGAAACAATATAATGTTATACATTTGTTGATGCTATATTTCTATGCATCTTGTGCGTTTCCGTATTGCAACAAATCTTTACGATTATATTGGAAATGCACTTGTTTGCTATTGGTCCTGTTGTGAAAATATTCTGTCACTATTACACTAAATTGGATTTGACTGGAAAATCTGCATTGTATTAAATAAATATTTGACTCAGACATTCCTTCTGTGTTTTCAATCAAATTTTGATAATTTAGGCCTAAAAAGATTTATAGATAAAAGATTTATAATAAACAGTCTCAAACTCAACTGAATATCAATAATACATGATTTTTTTAGGGATGTTTTTTGAACGGGATGATTTTAATCTCATTTTATTTGATGAGACTGTAGTTGCAATGCTACAAACAGTTTCTAAAACCAGGATGCTATTAAAGCTGCTACATATCTAAAGATAACATTTAATGTTCTGTTTTGTTTAATTTTTAGGAGACAATAGACATTTTGTAATGCCTGTTAAAGGTTAAAGGTTAAAGGCTAAAGGTTTGAGGAACCCTCATTCATTGGCAATTACTGTAGCCTATTACAGGCAAATTCGCCTTTAATGCAAAACAGATGTTGCTAACAAAAAAGATCACTTCTTTCAGGATTAAACAACTTCAAAAGCTCAAAAACCGGAGTTTTTTCAAATATTATTCTCTAAGATGATCACATTGCTGCTTTCAAAATATTACATGCTTCTTTGTTTAGCTAAAGAAACCTGGTGATGGTTGTGGTTGTAGCCTATTACCTATCTGTCTAAAACCCTCCTGAGATCTTTGCTGTAAAAGCCAATTTCCATTCGGTTACTGAAGCAGATGAGCCCCCTCAGACCTGGATCCGTTCAGGACATTCATCATGTTTTTTTCTCCGGTTATGTGTATGTTTCGGCGCAGAGACGAAATTACTGAAAAAAGAGGCTGAAAAGGAGAAGCAAAGTATTTTATAGAGGTAGGCTATGGCCTCGTGAATGGTGATATATATACGCTATTCAGAAGCAACTTTAATGAACATGTAGTAGACTATTAAGTTATTAGTTTACAAATTCTGAGTTTCTCGCAGGAAATGTGTCGTGAAAAGAACAGCGTTTTTTTATTCTCAATTGCAGCAGCACCACCTAGCGGTGAAACACTTTACAAAAAAAAACATTTGAGAGATTTTATTATAAAATTAGAGCTACATCATGCACTTAATCAATAAATTGGCCATTACTTATTAGATTACTTTTAATATTTCAATGGTTACAAAACTGCAAGGTAGTGAAGCAAAGGATTATTCATCCATTACATGATAGATGTCAAACGGGAAAATTAATTTCTCTGCCAGCTTTGCTTAACTTTATTTGAAATATTTAACACTTGGTTGGCTGCATATCTGAAGCTTAATAAAACAACACACCGGCAACCTGGATTTCTTCAAACTTTATTAAATAATATTTAAAAAATACAAATGATGATGATGTTAAATAACCAAAATGGACAAAGTTTTTGATTTTTTACAATAGAAAAAGGGGAGTTGAGACATGCATGAATTCATGTGAAACCACTAATATGAAAACAAACTACACAAACTTTCAAAAATAAAAATACAATGGAAACCACATAGTAAATAAACCAACAGAACCTTTTCCACAACTCTTCTTTAAATACCTGAGTCCCCCTCATACAATGATATATGGCTGGAAAACCTAGAGTAAATATATGTAAATTAATTCAAACAATTCTTCAAAACCAAAAAATGGCTTCCACACTGTTTACGCAATATATGAATGCATTTTGTTCCTTTGGGGAAAAAATAATTCCAGAAAAAAACAACATGGTGCAAATCAACTGATGTCAACTTTGATAAAGTCTTTAAAAATAAGCATTTTATGACTCTTCAGTTTTCAAAGATGCTAGAAGTAGATTATTCAGAAACTCCAATGTTATTTTCATCACTCAACACAAATATAAGGAAGGTCATACTCAATATTTGTAAAAAGCACATGGAGTAAAACGCATCACACAACTAATTCCTTGAACCTAAAAACAAGGTTAATGAACTGAAACATTGTAACTGCACACCTGAAAAGACACAGTAAAACTGAACAGTAAACTCTGTGTTGACTTTGTTAACAAATAAAAGTGGAAGACTCACAAGCTCAAATCAAGTTTCTCACTGATAAACTGTCTATAATGGCATGTGCATATGTTAAACCCCTGAGACAAAAAAAGTACATCTGCACATGCAACCGTGTGCAACCAAAGAATCCTGACAGGCTACAACTGCAGTCTTGTACCTGTCCTGCAGGTTTTGTGCAGCGACTCACAATCAGGAAGATTGTAAAATGTAATTTGTCAATCAGCACATGCCATCAACATAGATCAAGCACATTTACATGTGTTTCTGTTTACGCTTTAAAAGACACAGAGGATGACCACTGGAAGTGTCAAGTACTAGGCTATATATTGTACACAGCTAAAAACTCCATAAATGCTTCTTAGAGAAATTACTGTTATGTGTTAGTTCTGATAAAAAGGAAAAATGTAATGAAGTCTAGGACTGTCTTTATAGACTTTTAAATCTACGAGAGAGAAATCAGGAGATTAAAATCGACAATGGTTCTCAACTGGTGGTTTGCAGATCTGTTTTGTGACAGCAGGGGGAAAATAGACTTATAAAAGGTGGAATGCTTCCCATATCTTATGCTTTATATCCAATGAAACTGTATTTTGGAGCAAATTCATGTCAGATTAAATGCCAAAAAAGACTGTTTGCATGATATTAATCCTCAAGGAGAAAAACTATTTAAGTAAAAGAAAACATGGGTTATACCCGAAATTGTGTAGAGTCACCATTTCATGTACAATGTCCCGATATTGTGTACAGTCACCATTTCATGTACAATGTCCCGATATTTTGTACAGTCACCATTTCACGTACAAATTTGGGTCCAAAATATAACCAGTTGAGAATCACTGATCTACATTATAGAAACATTTGCATCCTGTATTCTTGATTTACAAAAATGCAGACAATGGTTTTCCATTTGGTCATCACTATTTAACAATTCAGTGTTTCTGGTTTGAAGCTACATATCTCAACAAAAGCAATGAATTTGTAAAAAAAAAAAAAAAGACTGAATATAATGTATCAAAAACACAAGACAGCACAACCATTATCAATACAACAGGTAGATATTGTTTCATCACTTTCAAAAGTGGTTTATTAAGTTGAGGCTCGTTTTAATAACTATGTTGCTGTTCAACCAAAACATAAGGCATGTCGTATTATAAAATTAAATCTTCTTCTCTATTTGATTACAGTCTATATCACTGGTTTAAGCACTGAACGTAGTGAGCGTCCCTCTTTCGTAAGTTCTCTTGTGAAACTCATGCATGGGAGTGGGATGGCTTCTTCCCTCCTTGTTATCATGTTAAACTTGCACGTCTTGAGGTGGTCAGCCATACTGGAAATGTTAGCAAACTTCCACTCGTTCACAGTGTCAAACGCTGTACTAAACCGCCACACCTAAAAAAAAAAAATACAAAAAAACATCAACAATTTAGATTGTAAAAAAAAAAAAAAAGAGAGAGAAAAGATTTTTATGCTTGCTGTTTTAAGACAATGAAAAGGTGAATACTCTTTGGGTACCTTGTCTGTAATCTGCCAGGATGAGGTTCCATCAGCTCGTTTTGTCTTATCCCAGAGCAGGACCACCATGCCACGAGATTGAAGAAGACTGGCACACACGTCCCTCATAGTGCAAGACACTCTGGAGAGTTGGCACAGGCTAAAGCCATCCAGAAAGCTTGCAATGTGCTGCAGTAACTCAAAGGGCAGGTCACTAAGGTGGTCACAGTGGGACCTAAACTGACAGGTGTCAGATCTGGATAGAGGCTCATTGGGACAAGCTGCTAACCCAGGTAGCACTCCAAATGAGCCCAGGTGTCGGTCATGGATTATTCTGAAACCTTGTACCGAAGGGCAGAACCTTCTTTGCGAGTAGGTGCATCCATAGTACGCCAACGGGCACCTTTGCTCCATCCAACCATTAAGTCCAGCATGGATGTCCCCATGGACGTTCTTAAAATGGGAAGAAAACTCATCCCTGCGAAACAACTGTCCGCATACAAAGGTGAACATTGAGCGCTGTTTGGTCTGATAGCGAGCCACACATTCCAGAACAAGGTCTAATCTGAGGGTGTGGAATGGACTGGGGTTGGAGAGTTGTGGACTGGCGTGGTCACAGGCAGATGCTGAGGCGATGTCACCTACCATGGTGCTGGTAGCCAGTATTGCAGAAGGGAAGGAGAAGGTCTGTGTGCCAAAGTCAATGCGATACCCGTCTACAAAACGGCTGTCCGAGATGCTCCTACCTCCGGGTGAGTCCCCCAAACAAAAGAGCAAGGCAGCAGTGATGAGGTCAACGCCGTGGAGACCCATTGGATCATCCGCCACCTCAAGGTCTGACGTGTCCACCGCCTTGTCCTCCATCTTGGCTTTGAATAAATAGTGGTCGGATAACAAAGTCCTTCGACCATTGATTGTAAACAAGTTCATGCCCCTGAGTACCTGGAGATTGTCCAACTTGCGTTCCAGCCATCGGTCCTCAATTCTGAAAGGCAAATGGTGCAGAACATTGTTGCGCATCAGGTTAGGTATAGGGATGGGCAAAGAAAGAGTTAGTTGGGGCAAGTGGGCCATTTCTGGATCTCGTGCTAAAACAGGTATGGAATGATCAGGTAAAACCTGCCTAATGTTTGAAGAACCATTGAGCCTTTCAAGTCTGACCTGGTTGTCACCATCCCCTTCATTATGAAGTCCATTGAGTTCTATCCCACCATTAACTTCACCTTCTTCTTCAGAAGATTCACCGCATCCACTGGTCTCCAACCAATCATCTCCTTCATCTTCAGGGTCTACTGGAAAAGGACAGTCAGCTCCACCTACCGCTCCCAGATCGGAATCTGAATCAGTGTCACTTTCTTTTGTTGAGTTGTTCCTAATGTCTCCATCGCCACTCCTGACACCGTTGCAAGCTCCATTCTGTTCCTCACCATTGGGATTGTTCACAATTGAGTCAATATTCTTTGCACTACGGAGAATGTCCAAAGTGGCAGCAAAGCTTCTACTGTTTTCCACTGAAGCTGTGTAAGGTCCACCATATGGTTCCTCATCCATTTCAATCAACTCATTTTCCAGGTCCAATTCCTGGAGACTGGAATTGTCCTGATTTTGCTCTTTCAGAGCTTTTGTCACAGTGGTCACCATTTTAAGTGACTCCAGCAACATTCGCTGATCCTGGAGGGCCAAAGCCATGTCCAGCTGCTCCACGTCAAACACCTCCTTACTCAAGTTCTCGTAGGACTTACGATCTGTGTAACTCACCGGCCATCGATTCCATTCCATGGTGCAACACACAACACTGGCTGGGCATGTTTCAAGGTGCTGTGCTATTTTGACCCTGGCAAGGGTAAACGGACATCCGAATCCACGATTCAAACAAGTGACTCTTTCGTACGGACACAGTAAGCGGTGTTCATTCAGTTTGCATGAGTGGAATACCGCCCCACACACAAGAGGGCAACCCATGAGGTCACAGGAAATGCTGGCCTCCGGTCTTATCATACATCGGCGGTTGACACATTTCAGGCAATGGATATGAAGCTCCTCCATTGAAAATTTTAGTGAGTCGCTTGACACAGAGAGGCTACGGCAAACACTGTGGAAGAAAAGAAAACAGACTGTTAGACCTGATCTTATTTTGGATACCCATGTGGGGTGTCTTTGTATACAACATCACATGGCTTAACATCTATGCATGCCATTCATGTGGAAAGTTCCACCGTCTCCTAAAAGGGATAAGTGTGAATCAGAATCAGTTGACCTCTCGCTGTGTGTTTACCAAATTACTAAACCATTGCATTGCCATTTCACAACTCTCCTTATATTGCACAGTCACGCCGGTCCTTCGAGGACTGAGATGGAACACGACCCCTTGTTTCTGAACAGTATGTTACAGGAATCAGACATGGCTTTCACTCAAAAGAAACACTTCCATAAAGATCTTGCAATGTCATTTAAGAAGCTTCTCTCTTTCCAACATGACAGGGCTTGACTGGACATGCAGTTAGACTCAGCCGGCATGACCTACATGCAAACTGTCTGAGTCAGTTGGGGTAAGTGTGGGGGGGGGGGGGGGGGGGTTGCTGGTCATACTGTGGTGTAAGCTTTGAATTAACGAGCTGACTTTCCACATAGTCCTCGTAATTCCAGCTGGGCATAAACATTGCGAAAGGTTTGTGTACAATGCCGGCGTGTCAGCCTGCCACAAGTCTTGTGATGGCTTCTTTTGAAGCAGCAAAACACTTCTGAGGGTATGAACACTTAGGTGTTTGGTATCTAGTTCTCATGGTAGTTGCACAAGCAGTGGTACAACAGACAGCATGCTTTCAGTATGTCAAAATTATCCCAAACATAACATGACTTGAGGATTTCAGTCTTAGAGGGGCTCAAAGATACACATACAGATGTAGGCTACATTTGTGTGCAAGAACTTATTGGTCTGTTGAAACTTGCACAACTCACAATTATTAGCCATTTTTGTTTATTAGTAGACATTTTAAAAAAAACTATTACAATACAATCTGATAGTCTACAGACATATTGATTAGGGCTGTGAAAAGATTAATCGTGATTAATCGCATCCAAAATAAAAGTTTGTGTTTACATAATATATGTGTGTGTACTGTGTATAATTATTTTATATATAAATACACACACATGCATGTATATATTTAAGAAATATTTGCATGTATATACTGTATATATTTATATATAATTTATATTATATATAAATATAAATATTTTATATATAAATGACACATTTTTCTTAAATGTATACATGCATGTGTGTGTATTTATATAGATACAAAATAATTATACACAGTGCACACACATATTATGTAAACACAAACTTTTATTTTGGATGCGATTAATCACGATTAATCTTTTTCACAGCCCTAATATTGATGCATATCAGAAACAGGCTCATTTGGTTGTATGTTATTTTTTGTGCTGTAACAGAAAGCAGCAGATATAGCCTAGTATCTATTCCATTAATTCACAAAATAGCCTAAATTCAATCCAATTAGAATTGAAAATAGGTTAATTTTAAACATGTAGCACATAGAAATATAATACATTTTCAAATGACATTCAAGTAATGTGACAATTCATGATGAGCTACACACAGAAACGTTAATGTCTTCCAACAAAAAAGACTGAAGCTTAAATTAATCACCTTACTGCATGAAAAGAAAATATGACAGAAACATATATCCTAACTGTTAGGCTACATAACAATAATAATAATAGGCCTACATGTTATTCTTAATATAAAATTTGGATGGGGTGCATTCCACGAAACAAGATAATGATAGAGAACCTTATCACAACCAAAGTGGAGAAAGAAGAAATATTTTTAAAAATTAGAAATATTTTAAATTACTTAAAATATTTAGAATTATATTATTAATTCCATTCGACCCTGCTTCTGCTTGAGGTGTAGGCTATGTGATGTGTATTGAGCTTTAGCCTACTGTAAATTACATGGGAAAACAGATCATTGAATAGTAAAATCTCATTATTTTTAGGAATTATTTTTATTACAACCACTCATTTGCCAAAAGTGATAGGCTAGAGTTAATCATCTCTTAAACCATAAAGGGTCTAGAACTTGTACATGGCTCTTAATCCTCCAACCCTTAGGAAAATTTAGCATGGATTTTCTACAAATAAAACAAAAAATAATATCTAGTTAAACCATGGCAACCACAAATTAATATGACATGACTCAGTTATCCTATAAAGACATGATCCTAAATATGAAAACACGAAATGTTTCCCAAATATGACATGATAACAAACACAGATTGAACTCAATCCAGTCAAACTCCTTATGAAACCTGATGCAGCTTTTGTTGTTGTTGTTCCTAAACTGGAGTATAAGGACTGACAACATGAACCTGACATTACCATGGTCAACTATAGATCAATAATCAACGATTAAACGCAAATGAACCATCCTCATACATCTTTTTGTTTATAGAATGACAGGCCAATGTTTTCATTTGCTAAACTGACAAACACAAAGCCTTTAGCATTAGCTGGTTAGCCGCGAACTGCAGGATAATATAATAAACGACAAACATAACGTTACGTAATTAATAAACGTCGTTGACTGACAAACGTATTTCATGTTAAACCGAGGGAAATACACATGTTTAGCTATTTTAACAACGACCGGAGCCGGTGAGGAAACTAGTCAAAGTAAACAGAGATTAAAAGTGTTTTACCGTCAATCTGTGACGAGTCTTCAGTAGTTTGACAGTGGACAGTGATGTTTAATTAATTATTATTCATATTTCATCGAGTGTAATGACAGAGACGATGTTTCCACTGCAGTCTGTATGTTTTTCTGTTGAAATCTGTGTCTCACTGTACTGATATACTGAAGTGAAGTGAGGCCTTAGATGGGCGGAGACTAAACAGAAATACTAACAAAAAGTATCATGATAATACCACGCTGGGTGAATGTGATTTCACCAAGTAGGCTACAACATGTTCCTGGATCAACATCTTTGTCGATCCTGGAACAACATCCCAATCAACCAATCAGATTTGAGGGACAATTTTACAGTTAATGACAAGTTTAGGCTTACAATCAGGGTTTATGCTTCTACATCAGTGTTTTTCATCTATAATTTCCATCTGATTTTAGGGATAAGTTATGGGTAGGTTTAGGGTTAAGAGGACTACATTTTTTTGGACAGGAATGTTGTTCCAGGATCAACGTTGACCAGTCCCAGGAACATGTTGCACTTGGCAAAATCACGATGACTGCTGGGGTTTGTTTCCCAAAAGCACCGTTGGCCAACTAGGATCACAATTTCCATTGAAGTCTATTGGTAAAGATGGAACTTACAACCATAGTTGGCTTAGGGAAACGCACGGCTGCACTACCATAGTTTTCAGTATTTTGGAGTTGGCTACCATGTAGTAAATGGCATCATAAAGCACCCCACCCCAGGCCCATATTATACCATTAACTGTACCAATGTCCTATATTGTTTTTATTGTTTTATTCAGTCCCTTCACGTCTGAAGCTGCACAATGTTTTTCATACTTATTTGAAATAATTATATATGTATACTTTACCCTAGCCCCCACAGACACCTGTTGATATCAGTAGATTAAGACAAAATATGATTTGTCTGATTCAAATTTTTGAAATGAACACCTTGTCTACTGTATCTTTTCACTTATGCTCTGAACTGAGTGTTATCATTGTTAAATATTGGGGAGACATTTTAAAACCTGTCCTGCTCATTACATGCAAATTATGGCCATAGCAGTTTTTAAATGTGTTTAGGATACTTTTTTTGTGTAACATACAATTGTTTGCTTTGTTAAAACCATTAGATTGATCTCACTAATGAACTAATTCATTACCGATATGAATGCAAAGTCATGCATGTTTAAAACCTAAACAAATGTCAGCTTAAACCTTTGGTTTCTAAACAAGAACTATAGTCAGAAAATACTTAATGTTGTAGTCACCCTCAAAAAAGTATTTCACTTAAGTCAAACTTCATGCCTGATGAAGGTCAGGCTTCAACTCATGCCTGATGAAGGTTGTGAGAACGAATCGTTGCTAATAAAGAGTTTTTTTTAAATGCAAGTTCTGATAGTGTGCGGGAGTTTCTCGTTTGCAGATTGTCGACCCATCTTTTTTGTTCGTTTTTTTCCTACGCACCAATTATCTGCAGGTGTGCTTTGTTTTTTTGTTAAATGACCTAAGTCAAACTTAAAATGAAACAAATGTCATTGCATTAGATAACTAAATATGCATCTGAAATAGCATACTTTTCTATACTATATAGATAAAAACAGTATGTGACAAAAGAAGCATGTCCGAATTCAAAGTACTCATAAAAGAGTAGGCAAAAAGTACCCGGATGACCTATTACTTCTGCTGGGATTCTGACGCTGGTAGGTCACATGGTAATGACAAATGGCGAATATAGTACATCCAGGTTATATTCATACACACACTCATACTATATAGAATATACTTTTTTAGCTGTTTTATTATTATTATTTTAGAATTTCTTTTCACTAAATTTTCTTCATCATTGTTGCTCAGCATCTTTGAATCATTCTTTGTTCTCATTTACTGATGTTTCAAAACCATAAAGTGTCTCAATAAAGTACATAAATCTGAACAATATAATTTGTAGTAGGTAAGCTGTTAGAAATTCAAAAAGCATTTGATTTATTTGTTCATTTATTTCACAATAAAAGACAAAAAGAACAAAGTACGATAAAATACACTACAGGTTAGCAGACAACACTTTGAAATTTAACAAATTTCATACAGCATATGAGATCCTAGGTTAGCTGGCCACCTCTGAGATACGGTGGATGTTGGAGAGGGTGAGTTGGGCCTCTCGGGTCGGATACGAGTTTCTGCTCTGCAGCCAGAGTTTCCCAAAAACTCCTGTGATGACAATCAGGACGAACAGCAGACCAGCCAACACAAAGGTTTCGACAGAGGGCATATCTGAACCTGGAAGAGGATATGTTCAAATATACATTAAAAATAGGTCTGAGCACATCAATAAGTATGGTGGTTTATAAGACTTACTCAGACTAGTATTGTCCATGTTAGCTTTGAGCCTTCTGATTGGTCCGTATGAGACCGTGTGAGACAATGCAACATCCCTGCGTGTGCGTACTGATACATCTTCAGCAGAGCAGTTCTGTAATCCAAGGGTTTTAAGTTACTAAAATGCACACAATGTTTCTCAACTAATACATTTTTACCAAAACAAGATAATAAGAAAATAAAAGATGTTTAGGTTGGCGGTTCAAATTGGCAAGGCCCGAAAATGATATAAAGTGCAAGATTTCGGATTTTAGAAGACTTGGTATATGTACACAAATCACATGGATACTTTTATGGTACTTTATAGTACTTTAATGGTGGTTTTGTGCATTTCATAATCATAATAATGCCACTGAATAACTTTTATGGGTGTTGAATAAGTATTAGGTTCTTTACAGTTCAAAACTTTGAGGTCAGTAAGATTATTATAAATATAAATCTATTTCGCAAGGATGCATTAAATTAATACAAAAGGGACAGTAAATATCTTTACATTGTTAAAAAAAATCCATTTTCACAAAAATAATAAGCATAACAAGTGTTTGCAAAATTGATGATAATAATAATAAGAAATGTTTCTTGTGGAGCAAAACAGCATATTAGAATGATTTCTGAAGGATCATGTGACACTGAAGACTGGAGTCATGATGCTGAAAATTCAGCTTTGCATCACAGGAATATATTATTTAATAAAAAATATTGCAATGGAAAATGGTGATTTTAAATTGTAACATTTCAAAATATTACAGTTTTTAACTGTACTTTTAATCAAATGATTGCTGCCTTGGTGAGCAGAAAAGACTGAATGGTAAATAGGTGTCAGTGAGGACTCACAGGCTGGCACACTCCTCCTGTGTTATGACAGATCTGGACATTACAGTGCAGGAAAACATCTGTGTAGGAGCTGCCAACAAACTTGAACATTTGTATCCTGAACAGAGCTTCCGGTCCTTGACCGTTCTTCATCACGGCTAATGTCTGGTCATTCCATAACACTGGACAGCTGATGTGGAGAGAAATGTTGGCAGTATGATATTTGTACTCAAGGAATGATATTTAAATTGGACATGTTTTCTCTATTGTTCCTAGAAATGACATGCTTCATAGCTTTTCCCTGGTGGAGAATCTCTCTCTGGGTTTACAAGGATAAGCACAGCTGTTATACTGAAATGCACACGGCCACAGTCTGTTGTCACATGACTGAAGTGACATACTTTGTTTAGTCATCCACTTTTTTAGCCACGGTTTCAAACGACGTGCCGCATGTCTCAACAACACCCTTTCACACCACTGGTTATATGACTAAATGAAGCACTTACAACACGAGCAAAGGAGTAATGAAGCTGTGAAGGAGGGCATTTTATACAGGGGACAATAGAAGGGAGTTAATAAACAAAATTTGTTTTAAATCATTTAAATTAAATGCCTGATTCAAAAAAAGCTAATGTCAAACATATTAAAAATCAATGGCTGCATTAGAAAATGTTGATTGAATTATATTATGTGTCTGTCATTATTATATGACAGACCTGTCCCTGATAAAGTTGTATTGAATGTTGCTGTAATGGTCTTTGGTTGGTGTGGCCCAACATCTCTCCACTCTCAGAAACAGATTCGCTGGAAACTGCAAGAAAAATGTCCAGAAAGCTTCATTAGCACATTTAAAGATGTGACTTCATCGTCTGCTTGTAACCAGATATATAGAATATGTGTCCGTATCTTACAAGAACAAAGACGGTACATTAATGGTACAATCTGTCCACAGCTCATAGGATCATAGCGTTTTAATGAGGGAATTTTGTTTGGAATGTTTAATTTGTGATTCAAAGTAGTTTGCGTGACTTTCCACATTACATCTTTTCTTTATACATTTGATGATAGGTAGAATGATAGATAAAGGTTAAGATAGAACAATAGATAGGATGATAAAATGGAATGATATACAGAACGATAGATAGAAGGATAGGCAGACAGACAGACAGATAGAGCGAACAGAACGATTGACAGACAGACAGATAGATAGATGACAGACAGACAGACAGACAGACAGATAGACACTAGACAGATAGATAGACAGACAGACAGACAGACAGACAGATAGATAGATAGATAGATAGATAGATAGATAGATAGATAGATAGATATTTTAACCCAAACAAAATGACTAATGAAAGCAAAGCTCTGTTCATCTGAAAACAAAGAACTATAGTGCTCAACTGCAGCATAAAGAAAACGCACGGCATCTATCACGAAAGCCCTCAGTCGCTTGTAGTTTGTAATGTCACCTATTCTTTTCGACACACACCATGTAAACCTTGACATAGATGTTGTCCTCAAGTGTGAGGGAAGGAACAGTGGTCCATTTATCCTGAAACTCTTCATCTTTATAGAGCAGCATAGAGACCGAGAAATTTCCATCCTCAGTGTTTAGAGTGATTGTCCTGTGGGGCAGAGAATGTTAAAAGGCTCATTGAACAGGCTGAAAGGTTCGCTTAATGAATATTGAAGGAAACTCTTGAGTTGGACCCCAGGGCAGTCTTTTGTTACCATTAGCTTCCTTTATTGTGTTTACATACAAACAAACAATTAGTGAGGGGCTCAGCCTTTTTTAAGCTTGGAAAAACAGTGATAATTAAAACCATTACTACTTATAGAGTGCTGGAGTCTCAGACAGACCGAGCTACGAAATAAAAGTCCCAGACTTAATTAACTGGTGATGTCATGACCAGAAGAAGCTCACCTGACATCCACTCTGATCAAATTTTCCCCGTTTTTCTGCTGGACCATGTAGTTTATGGGGTATCGGCACCCAAATGTGATGTTGATGTAGCTTCTGGTGATGACATCCGTTTCGTTGTTACGGATCGTGTTGGTGAACATGATGTGAGTATCATCCGATGCCTGGGAAAAAAAGACATTTAATGATGGAGTAAATATGAACATATATCCATCCATCCATCCCTCCGTCTGTCATTCATTCTTTCATCCTATCTATCTATCCATCCATCCATCCATCTATATATATATATATATATATATCAACAAGGCATATAAGAACTTTTCAGAGTCATATATGGGCTAAATAACCATCAGACTTCAAACTAATCTTCATACGGCTGTAAAATTACAGACTAGGCTAACTAATATTCAGATGAATGCTTATTCATTCCAATAGAAGGAACTTTGTAGTTTACGTTGACATTCTTTTGATACAATTGCAAAACAACTCTTGAGTTTAATAACGTCTGAGTGACATTCACAGGCCAATAAAATGTGAGAAGTTAAAGGGCGACACAAGGTAACAACGTGCTATTGAAGCGGCCAAACCGCCCCCTACCACATCCGGTAAAACAAAGTTTATTGCCCTTTTATTTCCCGGACCATTACAAACACACCTCCTGATTCAGTAAATCAATCATCGTCATGACACTATATCATCAAATGTTTGTGTTATTTTCACATCTTTTAGTTTGAATCAATCCTGCATGCACTAGGAGCACAAAACTGCCCCCAGATCAAAATCTCAAAAGCAGCTTATTTCAGCAACCAATGATTTTATTTTTCTAATCCAAAAACGCCCTTCTTTGACCAGCAAGTTTGAAAAAAGCCTGTAAAACTCCTAAAGGGGGAGAAGGAGGGAATTTGTCCCCTCTCAAAGACGCGTTAACCTTTTACTGGCTTTACAAGAAAAAGTCTGGTGAATCCTGAGAGAGGTTCTCAACGATACTCGTGGTCTCAAGTACAGATTTATGCCTTGCCAGAGTGAAGCTTGTCCTCTGGGGTTGTTGTAGCGCTGTTTGAGGCTGGCTGTATAGGGCAGAATAAAAGGATGACTATAAAGTACGACACTGAATTATGGCCGGCTTATTCACCACGGCTGAAAACACAGTAATTATTTCCATATAAATCAGGATAATTTAGAGCCGCATGGCTGTTTGCCCTCCCCTCCAAGCTCTCTGAAAGGACCAGCCAGACAATTTGGAGGGAAACAAACAACACTTTGCATTTGCATATTGAAAAAAGAATGAAATAAATTATTCCTAGAAAGGAAATCAAATCCTCACAATTGTCACTTATTACAATGCACATAATTATGAACACGCTTGAGACGTATAACATTTGATTATTACATTTTTTTTTGGAAGGTCTATTCTATGAATAAAGCACACGGTCACCTTTTAGCCTATGAAGGGATTGTAAAATAAGGAAATTTACAGTTTGTATTTTTAGGTTTAACAGCCCAACAGAGGCCCAGTTTGTAGTTTGTCTTAATGCAACAAGTGTTTACAACCTTTTTAAGGGGCTTTAATGTTCTGACATCAATTTGTAATTGGCTGAGGACGTTCCCCATTCCTCGGGATTGTCTGAAGCAGTTTTATGATTATACACAATGCCTTGACAACACTAATGAGGATTACCATAATAGTGCCACAGTCTGTGAGGTTTGTCTTGATGCT
Source organism: Meda fulgida (assembly GCA_030578275.1). NCBI lineage: Eukaryota > Metazoa > Chordata > Actinopteri > Cypriniformes > Leuciscidae > Meda > Meda fulgida. The sequence continues at coordinate 9,775,273 of CM060632.1, read as the reverse complement.
GAAGACATAGTCGTTCCCAACCTCAACACCTCGACAGTCAGGATCATTCAGTTGCAAATCCCAAACCTGAGCAGAAATGACAGTGGAAAGTTTAATTCAAGTTCAAGCATGATTTATTGTGATTGATTGACTTATTTGTGAAATAAATGGCATATGGCATGAACGTACGTAAACAGGCGGCTCTTTGTTGAGAAAAAACACACTAGGGAGGATAACTTGCATCTGATCATTGTTGCAAATGACGGTCTCGTTGAGTTCTAGGACAAAATAGAAAGGAATGTTTAAATATTAGTATATTTTATAATATATATAATAATGGCAATGGTACATGCTTAAGTGCTGAAAAAAACAACACTAAAACAAAACCAGTAATACTATCCAGATATTATTTTCTGATATATACATGTAAAATGTTATTTCGAAGTGTTGAATATATATATATATATATATATACGTTTTAAAATATAAATATATTATATATAAAATAGTGCATTTGTAGTTTCTTTTACTAAAATTTACCAACACGTATATCCCAAATCCAAACGGGTTTATATGCATGTAATAATAAAACTATGCATTTGAATGTTTGTCTATGCAGGTGTTTGACTAGACTTACCGTTTTCTTCAAACTGCACAGCAAAAGTTACTGTCCATATTGAGAGCAAAGACCATGTGAGCGCCAGAGTAACAGGTGTCATCCTTGAAGCAGATTCTTTCTGGCTTCTTCTCCCCTGAAATATAGTTCCGTCTTCGGCTCTTTCCACCAAATCTTCTCGGCGATCACGACTAGCTGTCAGAGCCAGATGTAGTGCTTGCGCTCTCTCCAGCCGTTCGAATCACTGCTCTAATGAAGAGGGAACCTCCAGTTGCTTTGGAACACCAGCTTGAATGATGTCCACACCAACAATGAGATTCCACACATGAATAGGACAAGCTGGGGGGAGTCCAAGGTAACACCGACCAACTAGATTTCAGGCAAAATCAGAAAAAAATACTACTAACAACCCACTTAGCAGACACCGCACTACATGTCTCAGTGCGTTGGTCGACAAGGAGTTTGTTTGTCATGCATAGGGAATAGAGGTACAGGGGCAGTGTCTTGTTTTATCTCACTCTTTTGTCTGTATAGGTTTTTAAAGGGCATGGTAAACACTTTACTGTTTCGGGAACCCCAACGACTCGCTTGAAAAGAAATCCCATCAGACTGAGTCAAGGGCAGTTCAGTGACACCGTTGCAATGGAGTTGATGTTTTTAAGACTGTTTGGACAGAGAAAGAGGTCAGTCGTTCAACCTTGTGAGAGAGATTTTCAAATGTTAGATGGTGCAAAATGCAAAATGGCGACATTGCAGTCAACATGGTTTCAAGATTGTAAATGTAAGAATTTTTCAAGACCTTTTTAAGACCAAGTTAAGAAAATTTAAGGAATAAATTGAAGGGATGTTGACAATATGTCAATATGTTCTCTAAATGTAAATGTCTAGGGAGAAACACAAATTGCATTAGCAACATAGTTAAAAACACAACTTCCAACAAAATCCATTACTTTTTAATACATTTTCCAAAATAAAAAAATAATAATACCTTGAATACCTTTGCTCTCAACCACTAGAATATGGACATACCTTTTACTGTTTCTTCTGATCACACAGCAAAAAAGTGATATTCTTCCTCAGTATTTTTCAGTGCATTGTCCAAAGATTCTTAAATCAAGATGCATTTACTGGAGACATAAAATGACTGTGACAATGAATATGAAGTATGAAATTGATCAATGTCAGATTGAGTTTGGCTTAAAACAAGAACAATACTGTATATGCCAACTGGCTCCAAAAAATCACCTTAATTCAAAGGGAAACTCATTAACAGATATTCGTTCATGTTTTAAACATGAACTCGCTTCATTTTGTTTTTCAAGACTTCATTTGCATCTCAAGTAAACGTATCAAAAATGTTTGGATATTTGTATTGGAAAACAGGACAAAAAAAACTGAGGAAGATATACATTTCTTGCAATGTTTGCAACATTTAATGCCATTACTTTATGAATTAAGACCTTTTTAAGGTCTTAATTTGTGTAAGGGTGAATAAAGAATTTTTAAGACCTGCAGAAACCCTGAATCAATGTCTGAAGTGAGTTTTCAGAGGATATTCAATAAAATGATCAGTCTGCTAAGCATGTTTCTCTGAGAGAGAAAATTACATTCAAATTTACATTGCAAACTGCACAACGGAAATATACAATAAAAATGATTCTCTTTCTGACATCAATTTATTGGATAATTTTGTTCCATTCAAAAATGTGCAAGACTGTATTTTGGTTATCACAAACTGATATTATAATGAAAAGATATTATAATGTTTTTCAGTACAGCTTAACAGAAAGAATTCAGTTTCTATGTCTTTGTACATGGTAATTCCAAGACAAAGAAAGTCTCTTTTTTCTTTTTACTTACTGGTTTTACTTTTTACAAGTGGTCTTTATTGGATGAGTTTTACAGACATTGAATCACGTGTCTTTTGTCTTGCAAATAGCACCAGATAAATGTTCCTACATGGTCTGCAACAACTTTCCGCAGACAATCCACTGAATGGAGCGTCTGAACGGAAGACACTCCCACAAAGA